>OX596010.1:50809594-51409594 GCA_951394025.1 Heteromyza rotundicornis | reverse complement strand
TCTCAGTAAATTTTTAGCTAGAATGTTTGGGTGAAACATGAGCTTCTGCTTGTACTTCGAGGTAAATTTCGGAATTTCGTCTTTTACTGCAGGTATATTCAGGCCTCTGTGGATGTTAGTATTTTTTATATACCAAGGGGCTCTGGCAATTTGTCTCAGGATTTTAGATTGGACTCTCTGGAGTTTTTCCACGTTCGAGGGAGAGGCAGTGCCCCAGAGTTCAATTCCATATGTCCATATGGGTTTTATTATACTTTTGTATATTTGGACTTTGTATGTGAGATTTAGCTTTGATGCCCTTGTGATTAGCCAATTTAGTTCCAATTGCTTTAATTTGATCTGAGTGATTTTGGATTCAATATGTTTATGCCATGTGAGTCGGCGATCGAGATGCATTCCAAGATACTTGGTTTCGGAACTTTCAGGGACGACTTGGCCGTTTATCTTCAGAGCAGGACACGTGCCCCTTCTTAGAGTGAAGGTTAAGTGACAGCTTTTGGATTCATTGACCTTGATTTTCCATCGATGTAGCCAATTACTTAGAGTGTCCAAGTGTTTTTGCACATATAGAGATGCCATGTCTGGGTTTGAGTGAGAGCACATGATAGCAGTGTCATCAGCAAAAGTCGATATGAGAGTTCTATCACTTTTGGGCATATCTGCAGTATAGAGAATATATAGCATAGGGCGCGAGGACACTGCCTTGTGGTACTCCGGCCAGTATTTCGTATTTTCGAGAGACAAAGCTTTTGTATTTTACTACAAATTTTCTATTCGTGAGGTAGTTTTTGAGTAGACAGTGCATATTAGCGGGAAGAATATGCTGTAGTTTGTAAATAAGTCCTTCGTGCCAGACTTTATCGAAGGCCTGGGTGATATCGAGGAAAACAGCGGAGCAATACTGTTTATTTTCGAAAGTGCCTTTTATTGAGTCAACAATGCGGTGCACTTGCTCAATAGTGCCATGCTTTTCGCGGAAGCCAAACTGGTGATCGGGAATCACTTGTTTTTCTAGAATTTTCGGTAGAATCAATTTTATTAAAAGTTTTTCGAAGAGTTTCGATATTACAGAGAGCAAACTTATAGGCCGGTATGACGTCACATTACTGGGATCTTTTCCAGGTTTGGGAATCATTGTAACTTGAGATAGTTTCCAATCATCTGGGTAGTGACATGTTCTGAGAATCGCGTTAAATATGTGCAATAAGTGGGTTATTGCAACTGTTGGCAGTTCTTTTATCATAGTTGGCGTTATCAAGTCCGGTCCTGGTGCTTTTTTCGGGTCCAAGCTTTTGTTTATTGCCTCCAAAAGTTCGTTTTTTTTAATCGCGATTGTACAAGAGGTATTATGTGGGATTAATGTTGGTATTGGGATATCACCAGCTGTCGTGTTCGGGGTGAACACGGTTTTTAGGTGGTTGGTAAAAGCTGCACCCTTTTCTGCATCGCTTCTGGCCCAGTTTCCATTTGGCAGCCTTAGAGGGGGTTCTGTCAGTATTGGTTTTTTCATATTTTTTGCAGCTCGCCAGAGCGAGTAGTTTGTTGATTTTGTGGGTGCGAGATGTTCAACAAATAGCTGGAATTCTCTTTCGGATTTCCTCTCAAGCTGCTTTTTTAGAATTCGAGAGACATCATTAAGCTGTTTTTTCAGATTTGGGGATCTGTTGTTTTGCCAATCGCGACGTATTTTCCTTTTATTTTTTATTAACTGCTCTATGTCCTTTGGAGTACACTTTGCATAGCTGCGAGTTGAGCTTTTTGGGATTTGGGCGGGAGTGGCCGCTGCAGCTGCTTGGGAAAGCAAGAGTGTGAAATTACTAACAACTGTGTGTATTTCAACTTTCGTTTTTAGTTACACATTAGGGATAATGTGGGAGCTTATATACTTTCGATATTTGAGCCAGTTTGTGAGTTTGCTGGTCAGTTTATCTGGTGGATTGGCCTCAGAACTTGGCGCATACTTTATTGTGATAATAGTAGGCGTATGATCTGATGAGAGATCTAGAGAGGATTCAATAAACAATTGGCTCCTTTTTACAGTTTTGAAGACTGCAAAGTCAATGACATCGGGGGTTTTGCGACTGTCAGTTGGCCAGTAAGTTGGCGTGCCAGAAGAGATCACGTCAAGACCGAGTCTGTTGACAGTGTTCAACACGAGCCTGCCCTTTGGCGATATAAGGCGAGAACCCCAATATGTATGTTTGGCGTTGAAATCGAGATACGAGATACTTTTGTCCAAGAGAATGGAAAAAAGTCTGGAATTGTTGCTCAGATATTTTGTGTCTGGGCGGGCAGTATATAGCTGTTAATGTTAGGCCTTTTAAGTATTCATCGAGAGAAATACTTGTCGCTTGGATATATTCTGTGCAATAATTCTGGAGAGCGTAATGTTTTATACGACTTTTAATGAGAATGGCGGTTCCACCTCTAGCGTTTCCGCTTGGATGCTTTGTGTCATAGAGTCTGTATCCTGGTAAATTGAAAAAGTGTTTTTCAGTGAAGTGTGTTTCAGAAATTAGCATAACGTCTATGCTGGACTCTTTCAAGAACTCGAGAAGTTCTAGTTTGTGATGACACAGGCCGTTTGCATTCCAGAATGATATTTTAAACCATTCATGGCTTAGACATGAGATGTTGTAGTAAAAGACTTTGATTCTTTATCATTTCTTGCATCATATTTTGCATACCAGACATAAATTGAGACATATTTTGCATGAATATTTGTAGAGTTTGTTTAAGGCTACTACTAGGAGGAGCGGGTTGCGGGTGCACAGTGGCAGAGTGACCGCTTTTTAAGGCACTGGCGTAGGAAACGCCTTGTTTTGTAAGTGGGTTTGCGAAGGATTGTGCAGCGGATAGCGGAGGAAATTTTTGGGTTTTCCATGTTTCATGTTTTTGCGTAACATTTTCCGTCTTTTTTATGAAGCTTTGATAGACTGCACAGCCTCTATAGTTAGCAGTGTGATTGCCACCGCAATTACTACATTTTTTAATAGTGGAATCCTCTTTTGTTTTTGTGCACGAACCTGTTTCGTGCAGGTCTCCACAAATTACGCACACGCTGGGAAGAGTGCAGTAAGACTTTGTGTGGCCGTATTCTTGGCAGTTATGACACTGAATCGGTCCACTGCGCTTGTGAGGCACTTCAGTTGTGATTTTGCGATGTAGCAGATATCTGAGCGAGTATATCGGGTGGGGTTCACCTTTTTTGAGCAATTTTGAGTCGAACTCTAGTTCCACACGAAAAAGGGGTTGTGGGATTTTTTTTTGATTCTGGATATTGAATACGGACTTTATTTGGAAGCCTTCATCGCTTAGTGCAGTTTTGATTTCGTCGCATTCTACGAAAGGCTCGATACCTTTCAGTACGACTGAGAGGCCTTTGGAACTTTTGAGCTGGTAGGTGTAGTAGCTCTTTTTGAGTTTATCAAAGAGATTGACAATTTTTCTATAATTGGATTCGCTGTAAATTTGGATTTTTGTTTCGTGTACTTGTCCCCTGGGAATAGAAATCACGTGGAAATTACTAGGACCAATATTTTGAGTTATATCTTTGATGAGCGAATTAGAGTTTCGCTCACGCAGGTAGATAGGTGGGGGTTTTTGCGATTTCGGCTTGGGATCCGAATCATTTTCTTCAGCAAGAATCGCATATCGATTTTGCCCAAGCTCGAGAGATGGTTTAACGGGATTCGTCTTTTGAATTTTTGCGGAATGCCTATTCCCATTTGTGGTGGACGATAGTACTCGCTTTGCGAAGTAAATGTTGATTCCTGTCTGCACTGTCGGCATTTTGCTCTTTTGACCTGTAATAATGGAGCGAGTAGCGACAGCACTCTTTTTGATAACAGTCATAAAAGTTTCAAGCTCTGATGAAAAGTGACAGATCGCATGCGAGGAACGATAGCTAATACAGACGGGGTTATGTGAAATTTCTTGCGGCCGTCGCCGTCACCGTCCATTATAACTGGCTTGTAATATCCACCGAATTGCACCTTTTTTTACTTGCCTGGTCTTATCCTAAGAAAAATTTGATTTGAAATTTATTTATTTATTTATTTATTTATTTAAGCCAATGATTCAACTTAGGATCTACAGGCTAGATTTACAAAAAATAGTACTTATATATTAAAATTTAAAAATATATGTACATAAAACTAATGGTAATTATTATTTACACGCTCTTTAAACATGAGTTTTGGCAAAGAAAAATCTATTTCAATACTTAAAGCTACTTCATTAAATTCAATAAGCGACCTCATAAGCGGTTGATTCGCAGCATAATTTGTTTTATAACACTTAATAGCAAAAATCTTATTCTGACGAGTAGTTCTGATTGGAACAAAAAAATTGATTAGACTTAGCAGCATTGAGCAATCGATATTGCCACAAATGATATCGTAGACAAACATCAAAGAATTGATAATGCGTCTACTCTCTAACGATTTCAGATTAATGAGTAAACAACGCGACTTATAAGAAGGAATCGGTTCTTGAAAAATTAATGAAAAAAGTGCAAATTTTAAAAATTTCTTCTGTACCCTTTCAAGGCGATTTGTATGAATAGCATAAAACGGATTCCAGATAATTGCAGCGTATTCCAGCCTTGATCGTACAAATGCAGTGAAAAGAAGCTTATACGTGTAAGGGTCCCGAAATTCGGAACTATTACGACGTACAAATGCTAACATTGCATATGCTTTCGGTATTATGTAATTCAGATGATTAACAAATGTTAACTTAGAGTCAAGCAAAACACCCAGATCCAACATTTCATTTAAAAACTTTAAACGAGAAGTCCCAATAAAAAACGACGATATAATATTGCTGTTTAATTTAGAGAAAGTGACGTGAAAACACTTTTTAACATTTAGAGCTAAACAATTTGTAAGGCACCACGCATTTAACCTATTTAGATCATCTTGTATTAAAAAAGCATCGGTTACGCAGTTAGCTTTTAAAAATATTTTGAGATCATCCGCATATAAAAGATAATTACATTTATGAAAGCATGAACCAATATCATTAATAAAAAGAAAGAAAAATAGCGGCCCAAGAATACTTCCTTGGGGAACACCCGAAGAGGCAACAAAAGATTTAGATTTAGTACCCTCCACAAGAACATGACAAAGCCTATCGCGCAAGTATGATTCTATCCATTTCAAAAAAGCAGAGTGAAATCCTAGTTTTTTCAATTTTAACACCAGAATTTTATGCGACACTTTATCAAAAGCTTTTGAAAAGTCAGTGTAAACAGTGTCAACTTGGCACCGCTCTTCAAAGGCTGAAAAGCAATACGATGTGAAAGCCATCAAATTTGTAACAGTCGATCGTCCAGCAACAAATCCATGCTGCTGGGGAGAAATAATTCTAGCAAGAGGAAAAACCAGACTTTCCTTCACAATAACTTCAAACAGTTTCGATATAGTTGAAAGTTTTGAAATGGGGCGATAATTCGAAATAACATTTTTACTACCACTTTTGAATACAGGGGTAATGTGCGCAATCTTCCATCTATCTATAAAGACACCAGCAGACAAAGACAGATTAAAAACATGGCACAATGGATTACAAATTGAAGAAGCACAATTTTTTAAAAACAACGGAGAGAAACCATCACAATCAGCCTTAGCAGACATTTTTAGATTTTGTATGCCTCTCATTACGTCACTTTCACTAATGTTCAAAGAACCAAAATCAATAGAAGAACAAATATTATCAATTATAGAGCTATCAATTGAAACGGTATCAGATTCAAAGTTTGACATAAAAAAATTTGCAAAAAGTTTGAAATACCAACAGCAGAATTAGAGGTATTTCCATTGAAAGTCATCATGGATGGAATATCTGAACGTGATTTTTTCGATTTGACAAACTGCCAAAACAATTTTGGATTACTTCTAATGCTATTCTCAAAATTCAAGATGTAGTTCTTGTACAAAAATTTTTCCAAGACAGTAAACTCCTTCATATAATGCAAATATTTCATTTTATCGTTTATATCATTTGTGGCCTTATACTTATTGAAAAATTTGTTCCTTAAATTTTTTAGCTTTTTAAGGCCTTTAGTATACCAAGGTAGCTTGTATACCTTTTGTTGAACCACTGGAACATATTTAATGCAAATGTCGTTAATTTCAGTACAAAACAAATCAAAACAAGCAGCAGTATCACAGTTAGAAAATTTACAACTCCAATCAGTACTATCGATAATAGCGTTTACATTTTCAAAATTACATAAATTAAAATTAAAATTTAGTTTATCATAAATTTTAGGCAGACTTAAAAACTCATAAAACTCAACATGGAGAACGAGTGGAATGTGATGCATGTCCGAAGGAGAGATCGGAAACATACACTCCTCCAATTTATATTTGATAGTATCGCTAATGAAAATTAGATCCAAAATACGATCCAATTTATTAACAAAATGGTTAATTTGGACAAGATCGCAGCAGAAAAAACTATCAAGCACATACATTTCATTTGCGGCATTAACATTAGTTGCAGTAAGATTAGACTCATTTGCAATATACGACCAAGAGAGTTTATTGAGATTGAAATCACCTAAAACACAAAAATAAGCGTTGGTTTTATCTATATCCGATAACTTCAAAATATTATCTACATGAGCAAAATACAAAAAGTCTGAGCTATTAGGTGGGATATAAGATACGCAAAATATATATTCTTCTTTAGATCCAAAAACAGAAACACATAGTTGATCAAGCAAAGTATCATCGTTACTTAGCTTATGTACAGATGAGCGCAGTGTCCGGCTTACCGCAATCAGCACACCCCCACCTCTTTGGCACCCCGTCTTAAGAGCGTCTCTGTCCTTACGATAGACTTGGTAAAGAGAGGAATCAAAAAATTCACCATCGCCGAAATCTTCATTCAGCCATGTTTCCACGAAAATAACAACGTCATAATCCATTTGAGATGTAGTAGGCAAAACAGTATTTGATTTTGTCCTAAGACCTGATATATTTTGAAAGTAGACCTTCAGGGACTGTGTTTTAGATATATTTGTAGTTAAGTCGCTTGTTCTACATTCGTCGCCTTTTGAAAAAACTCGAATGGGCGAACTTTAATATTAGCCGGCCACAAAGTAGGATCGAAGAGCTTTTCATAAAGAGTGGAAGCTACACCCAACTTAAAGTTGATGCTTCGTAAGTTGACAAAGTTCGCATCTCTTTTCGTAAGACTGTAGCAAGCCAATTGATTTTCGTTAATATTAGCATATTTTTGAACATAAGAGATTATTTGGTCGCTTGTAACTGATGACTTAAACGATGAGAGATGCACCCACTTCTTTTTTACAACAACATCCAACTCATTGTTTTCGTTGCTCCCAACAACAACATTTGCATTCTTCTTTGTTTTCCTTCGGCTCACATTCTTCCAAACAGAGGGGAGAGAAGGAGCAGTGAGCGAGAGAGGACCAGTGGCACCTGCAATGAGCGAGTGCGGTCCGGCGACGACAGGAGGGCGAGAGGGCATCATAGGCAAATTAGCAGCAACGGTTTCTGCGTAGCTAGTAGGAACTCCAACAGTACGATTGACAGAAGTAGCAGGCGATGTCGGAACAGGGGCCAGAGCGGTGCATGACGTTGAAGCAGTTTTATTTGTCGGCTCAACAGCAAGTGGCGGAATAATATTGTTGTTGTTTTGAATTATTGAATTGTCGTTTAACAGCTTGGCCTTATCATTTAAGGCATCAAAAATAGTGTCATTTGCCATAGTGGCAACATTGGTGACACTATTTGAGAAAATACCAACCCTGACGGAATTTTGAACCTGCGTCCAAATCTGTGATGTCAGGGAATTTGCCCGAAATTTCCCACATAAAAAAAATAAAAACTCATTTTTCCCTCAACGGACAAGAAAAAATACCCACGTAAATTCCCACACACAATTCCGCCACAAATTCCATTCATAAAAATTTGTTTTTAAATTATATAAATTGTGAATATTACAGTTAGGCATTAATGGAGTCATAAACAATTTTGTGAACATTACTGTGATTTTATCATACAAGAATTAAACCTTTTTTTAAGATGAAAAGTGACTTTAATTTTCTAGCATTTCATTCATGAACTTTTGTATGAGAAAATCAGATGCGAATTCACAAAATCGGAAAAAATGTTCATTGAAAAACTTTCAAAGAACAAAACTGCATTGTTCATAAGAGAAAAACTTATATATAAGTATAAATATATACAAAAGAATGATAGTTAAAAAATTCCCTTTTTTTCTTCAGGTGGAGGAAAAAGTACCTATTTCCCTTTTAGGCAAAATCTAACCAAAAAGCGAAATTACCCTCAATTTGGCATCACTGGTCCAAATAGCAACGTTGCTAAATACCATATGGAAAAGAAGCCATAAAACCTGGTGATTCAGATAAAAATTATAACCAAATTAAATTCGGTTTTTTTTGGCTAAAACCACATAAATGCAAGAAACTAGACAAAACCCTAATAAGCAGTTTTAAACAATTTTTTAAGACTAATTACAAATTTAAAATACTTTTTTTTCAAACAAAGGTGTTAGAGCAATTGTGACAAAAATGTGTCTTGTGGACAGCATTTTTAGAAAATTTTTGGCTGTACTATCATATCCAGAATCTGTTTTTTGTGGAAATGCACACATTTTTAAAAATCGCCATAGGTGAAAATTCCATTATGGCTAAAAGCGTTGCTGGGGTGTTAGAGCAGTTTGGACAAAAATGTGAAAATGCAGTCTTGCGGACAGTAATTTTAGAAAATTTTTGGCAGTAGTGGCATATTTAGAATCAGTTTTTGGTGGAAATGAACGCATTTTCCAAAATCGCCATAGGTGAAAATTCCATTATGGTCAAAAGCGTTGCTGAGGTGTTAGAATAATTGTGACAAAAATGCAGGGTTGCCAACTTTCGAAGAGCTCTGACCCGGAGATTCGAAAAACTAGATTGGTAAGTACATCTTGAAAATTTCTAGGAAATCGAATACACCCAGATAAAAAATCTGGTGGGTTGACATAATATCAATGGTATTTATGTCAAATGCAAATGAAGGGGTGAATGGATGAATGTGGTATGTAACATAAAAATTATTTCGACAAAATCCATTTCTATATTTTTCATTTAGCTTTTTTCAATACAAAATTGGTGACATTTCTTCTTTGTCGCTACAGAATCTTCGAAATTATCATCAATATTTGGGAGGGATTATGGGCAAGAGATGACCCTTTCCATGAAAAATGATGTAAGTTTACATTATGTCCAAATAAAACCGTATTATTGTCATTTGACATTATGTCATCCCTCCAAAAAATCTTGTTAAATTAACAAAAATTCAACCAATTTTGTGTGTAACATTTTTCAAAATGATCGGTTGTCGAATTTGTTTATGTTAATTTAATTTCGTAATTTACTCACCATTATATCGTAAATTTCCAAAATTATCATATCGAAACGATGCCTGCTCAAATTATCCAAAGTTAATTTCGTCACTTAGATATACCAAAAATACTTCATGTTATTTTAACATGAATCTCTGATTATTGAATCATGAATATATCACATACATTTTTGAAATTATAGCTGTTCTGTGTGCAATATAATTTAATTTGAATGGAATCGAAAAAAAATTAACATATTTCTGAAGGTGTTCCAGGTTATCAAATGGCCCAAATCAACAAAAATGTTGTATGGAACTAGGGTTAGGTTAAAGTTTTGGAGATTTGCCTCACACAGACTTTTGTGTTTATCCAGTCCTTCCTTCGTAATTATCGAATCGGAAAATGTTGGGTCCTCGTGACAGCTTAGTACACATTATCCACCATAGTACCAAATTGAGGTTTTATTGCCCCCAGGTTTTTGAAAAAAACATAATTTTATCACATTTTAGAACCCTAGGCGAAGGGATCAGTAATACCTTGATAATTTTAAACTTGTATTTATTGAACAGAAACAAACCAAAATGCAAAAAAATGCAGCAATATAAAATGCTGACAGAAAATTTTATTAAATGAATTATTTGATTTATATCTTTCAAAATATTTATATAAGAAAATGTTCCCAAAATAGATGAAAACTTGTGAAACTCGGAGAAAATTCTGTTAAACCCGGAGCCCGGGGATTGACTTCCAAACCCGGAGTCTCCGGGTCAAAATGACCCTGTTGGCAAGCCTGCAAAAATGTGAAAATACAGTCTTATATAGTGTTTTTATACCCCCACACTCACTGTGGCAGGGTATACTAACTTTGTCACAACGTTTGTAACGCCCATAAGGAGGCGTGTCCGGTATGGAAAAGTATATATATTCTTGATCAGTATCACCTCCTGAGTCGATTTAGCGATGTCCGTCTGTCTGTCCGTCCGTCTGTCCGTCTGTCCGTCTGTCCGTCTGTCCGTCCGCACGATAGCGGTCGCAGTTTTGGAGATATCGACTTGAAACTTTTTTTACATGTTTTTCTCGTGAATACTGAGATCAAGTTCGAGAATCAGCCAAATCGGACAAAAACTGGGCGTGGCTCCCATACACCGAAAAAAAAGGTAAAAATTTTTCAAGTCTTTTTTATTGTTGTATTCGATTGGAAATGTTTAGAAACGTATTTTTGACATGGTCCGAGGTTCCGAAGCCACATATATAAGGTCTAAATGGGGTCTTGAGACCAATTTTTTTTTTTTGGTGGATTTAATTGGAAATTTTTAGAAATGGATTTTGGACATGGTCCGAGGTTCCGAAGCCACATATATAAGGGTCTTAATGAGGTCTTGAGACCAATTCTTTTTTTTTGTTGGATTTATTTGGAAATTTTTAGAAATGGATTTTGGACATGGTCAGGGCTCCAAAACCACCTATAATTGGCTCAAAATAGGGTCTTGAGACCACATTTTTTTATGATCGAGGTACTTCTTCCTACTGTGTGGGGGTATTTCAACTTCGGTATAGCCGAAGATAGTCCACTCTCTAGTTTTTAGAAAATTTTAGAATATTAAATGTAATTTTAAAGCAGTTATTGGAAGATAGCTAAGCCAAGTCACCACGTCAAGGTTACTGTCATCGACTTTTATGTTTGCATTGATGAAATACTTTTGGTGGTTGGAAAAGTCGGCGCCGCACAGTGATTTGTCTCCATATGAGCTTGGGACAAAAATCGAAGGAGTATTCTGAATTAATTGAAACTAAGTTTCTAAATGTATTTTGGCCCGCTGATTACACCAATTTTTGGCCCACCAATTACAAAAATGTAATTGGTTTTTCTGTAACCCTTATAGTTTTTGAATAAATCAAGAATTGTATGCTTGATTTTCTTATTTAATTATTATGCATATAATACAACTCTACAATTATATTTCGAAAAAGGTATCTTAGCTTTAATAACGGATTCTAGTGGTTCTTGATTAGCTGATTTTAAATTTGGTAACCGTTTTTGGCTAGCAGTTGTAGTTTAGCAGGTACATTAATGCAAAAACATTAACAAATCTTTTTAATAAATTTAATATTATAACTATTGAAAAGATCAATACATTTTTATAATCTTGAATACTTTGTAAAGAAAAATGTATATTGTACTATATTATATTACGTATATTCTACTATTAGGGGTATTCACGGATTGGTGTACTTGATAGTGTACTTCTGTCGAAGTGACGTATTCACTTTTACCATAAATTTTACCTGTATTCTCAATTTCACTAATTCTGGCACATTATTTTTTTTTTATTTGTTTAGCATGTGCATTGCTTGGCAAAGTAACAAACCCCAAGAAATCCTGAAAAATCTGGAGAACCCGGGATTGCCAAAACCATTCGGTATTGACCGCCTTAGTCAATAGGAAGAAGAGAGAAAAATTAAATCACATTGGATCAACAATATTTCAATTGAGCTTTTAGTTACTATACATACATTAATATCAATATATTAATAGTATATACATTCATCGCATTTTACCATTTTATTTGCATTATACATTTTTTTTGATATAAAATTTTAGGCATTTACAAAATAACATTTTTTTCAAAAAGTTGGTAATAAATGGTGAATTTCTTTTTTTTTCTGAAAAAAAACACATTGAACTTTAAAAAAAAAATAAAAATTTTCACTAACTTTTACACACCTTTTTTTTACAATCCATAATTTTTTGGGTTTTTTTTTTGTTTTTTACTTGAAAATATTTTTTTTGCATGGACAAACAAATTTTTACATCGAAGATTAACGACAACTAATTTATTTTTCATTTTTTAATACAATAATAACATTTATAAAAAAGTAAAGTTTGTATCATTCTTGCCAAAAATGCCTTTTTGGAAATTTTTTTCGCCAAGCTATCAAAAATAATTTTTTTTGTTCCAGCATTTGTTATTAAATTTCCCTAATTTGACAATAATCCACGGACGTCAAAAAAATTTTAATCAAATAAAGAAGTTCATAGTTTTCTTAGTCAATGTATTACCTTTCAAAAAATACCATATTTTATATAATTGATGACATCAAACTTTCTGAATTTTGTCTATGGGACAAATCACTGTTTGGAAAGTTTTATGACCTGAGCGAATCTGCTAAAAAACAAGTAAAGATACTTTTTTTAAATGGGGGGAAATTCCGTCTTTTATTACCTGATCGTGCGCCATTCAACTCTTTTCGCGATTCTGTGCATTTTTAATTTTTCACATGACATTTTGTGTTTTTTGGAATTGCAGTTTCCATACGGTGGAAATTTAAATTTAGGTTTCCAACCCAATTTAAAAATGCGTGCATTTACACAAAAACCTATTCTGGACTGCCAAAAATGCTGTCCACAACACTGCATTTTCACATTTTAGTAACAATTGTTCCAACACCCCAGCAACGATTTTGGCCAAAATGAAATTTTCACCTTTGTATTAAAAAAAAAATATTTAAAATTTTGTAATTAGTTTTAAAAAATTTTAAAAATCATACTTTTTAAGACTGCTTCCTCGGGTTTTGTCTAGTTTCTTGCATTTATGTGGTTTTAGCCAAAAAAAAAGGAATTTATTTGGTTATAATTTTCATCTGAGTCACCCTGTTTTTTTTCATACGGTATTTATCAAAGTTGCTATTTGAACGCAGGTGAATTATGAAATCGTTGGGGTAATTGGCAGAGCATTGCGCCGACCCATTGTGCTCAGCGGCGGCTGGTGAAGAAGGTGGCGGCGGCTGCTCAAATCCGGCTGGTAGCCGAAATTAAATTAAAAATATGTACCATAAAAAAAAAAAAAATATTTGGATACAAATTTTAAAAAAAAAAATTTTAACATTCAAATTTTTGACAAAAAAGGGGTTTTTAAAAATTTTGTTTTACAAAAATGAAATCATGAAGTGAGCGGCTGGGTTCGGTCCCTGTATTATCGACCAGCCAATTCTTGACCAATTTTGATATTTCTTTTTATTAAAGGCCTGCGCACACAGAGGCGTTATTCGTGCCGCAGGCGGTTTCGAAATAAAGTTTGTCAAAAATCATTGTTTTTTCGAAAATATAGCGTTTTTTTACAGCCTGTTTCCATAGCAATACAATAAATAACAAACGCAAAAAGCCAATTTCAGAACCATTTCGAAAAAATAAATAACAAACAAAATAGTCAGTTTCAGAACCATTTCAAACATACTCTTTGGTTGTTTCCATAGTAATATAATAAATAACAAACCAAATCTACTGCTGCGAAATCGCTTCCTGTGTGAGGCACTTTGCGTTTTCTAAGCTAGATTTTTTAAATATCGAAATGGTTCTGAAATTAGATAGCGAATATCGCCTCTGTGTGCGCAGGCCTTAAATGTTCGTCTCGTCGTCAGGAATCGATTAAGCTCTGAAATTTGTGATTCCAATCATATTTTGTTGAGATATTTAACAATGAAATTTTCATTTCTATACAAAATATTCAGAAAATAAGAAGGTCGGCTACGCAGAAGGAATTTGAATGCATATGATGTTGAATATCTTAGCAATTAATGATCGGAATCTAATCGATTCCGGAGCTTAATCGATTCCTGACGACGAGACGAACAAAAAAGAAATATTAAAATCGGTCAAGAATTGGCTGGTCGATAATACCGGCCCCTCCCCAGCGGCGCAGACTACCAACTTTTTGTCACTTAATTTAAAAAATTAATTTTAGGTATTGCAATAACCAATTAAGCAGTTTTAAAGTACGTGAAATTCCCCATCATTACGTGAAAAAAAATAAAGGTTTTCATGGTTTTGTTTCTTCATTAAGAGTTTCGAAAGTTTCACTTTTTTTCGTTTGTGGTAGCGTTAGTTTTAAACATATAATTTCTTACCAACTATATATTTTTTCAAGTAATATTTTGTTCTTCAACGTTTTAAAGTGTAATTGAGTCGCCAACTGCAGGTATTTCTACGAATTAATTTTCAGTAAGACATTTATGGAAAATGTATACAAATATTGTGTAAGTCAAATATTAAAATATGTTAATAGCGATATTGTTCGCATATATATAAAGAAATAGCGGTATACTGTCGGGTATCACTTCTTTCAAAATAAAAAAACATAGGTGTCTAAGTAAGTGCTGTCAATATATCTAAGTGCCGGTTTTTGCCGGTTTGGGGAAATCGCTATTTAACCTAAACTAAATCCAGTGATCCAATTTCCGTGCAAATCGTGGTTTGTAACATTGTAACCCACATTCGCTCAAAATAGTGCAAAACTTGATACAGGGGGGTTTTTGGGCTCGCGATGATTTTCACGCTTGATGATTTTTTTTACTCCTCTACTACGGTAGTAGATTTTTCGACTTCCCTCAAGATTTTTTCTACTACTATTGTAAGAAATCTTCTCGTCAAAATATTATGTGAGTTTCATACAATGCAAAACTACTACTCTTTCTACAAACCTACTACCCTGACAGCAATTTCTAATACTCTCGTAGATATTCTACTACTCTACGTAAAAAACTAAATCTACTCCCCTTTCTTGAAATCTACTCCCCCACAATCGAATATCTACTACACTCGCCGTAGCAAAAAAGTAAGAGCCCTGCCCCTTCAATTGATTTCCACGCATTTGCACGGAGAGAAATGTTGGCTCATGATTTACGATTATGGAGTCCATAAAATTATTGTTACTTAATTACTAACTATAATCATTAATTGTGAATATTAGTCACAAATTATGCAAATTCGTACATAAACTATGCATATGGATTGTGAATACATTATGATTAAGGTTTATGAATTTCGTGATTTATTTTATTATTCTTGAAGAATAATTGATGATTAACTAGGTCATGAAACTGCACGTGTTATCATGAATTATGAGTAAATGGGATGATTGTCATGAATTGCTGAGCAATAAACAATACATTTAGACGCTTTTACAATAATGACAGGGTAGCCGAATCGGTTAGGCGTCCGGACTGGAGAGGATGATGTCGGTTCGAATTCCGGGAAAACTGGATTTGTGAAAAAGTTATTACAAATTATTCTAAGCAAGTTGGCAAATAAAAAAGTAAAATTAAATAAATAATTAGGTAAAAAATTAGCAAATAAAAAAAATTTTAATTTATTTAATTGTAAATATGTGCTCAAATTATTATTACGAATGATTCATTTATTCTCACTTAAGCCTAAAATTATGAATTTTTAATCATAATTTATGATTTTTGTTTGCACAATTTATTCCATCTGGTCATTGATTATGTCAAAAGGGAAAATAATAGTTCATGTTTAAGTGGAACAAATCAAGCAAACACAAATCACAAACTATGATTTTCACTTTTAACAGTTCTTATGATTAAGAATTCTTGATTATTGACTTCTAATTAATGGATCAATATCGTGACTAATTTTTACTTAATTGATTCCTATAAGGCATGATTTCAGCAAGCATTTCCCTCCGTGTGTTTCTAAATTCATCTAATTTATAATTTGAACTTAAAATTATCGATTTCAGCCTACTGATACGCTTAATTATGTACAACTTTATTACATATAAATTCAAAATTTTTTTGGTTTCGGCCGAAATTTAAAAAATGAAAATTCGGCCATTTTGGTTTCGGCCGAAAAAAATAATTTAAAATTTCGGCCATTTCGGTTTCGGCCGAAAAAAAGCGATTTCGGTCCGGCTCTAACATTCACTCATATATACTATACAAAATATATGAAAAAGTACATTCGCAGCTCGGATTTCTCTGTCAAACTAATACAAAATTCAATGCTTGTTGTTTTACTGTTACAGTGAGCTCAAAACACATTGTAGAGATAGGTTACTGGCAATATAAAAGTATTACAAATATGGATTTCTCTTCCATTTTTTTTAGTTTTTCAACATTTTTCAAATTTTTAAGAGCCTATTTACACTATCAGTTCCATGACGAAAAATCTGACAAAGAGCTAATAAGAACTGCGGTAGTGAAAACGGGATAGAACATTTTGCACCGAAAATCCATACAAAAAACGTAAAAGGTGGCAACTCCATGTTTCGTTTATTTACATTTTCATATGAAAATTGTAAAATTTCGTCATGCACATGTCAGTGTAAATTCTAAAAACGGCATGCCCATGCGTCATGGGAATGACTGTGTAAATAGGCTCTAAAACATTTTATGAATTATGTAAAAATAAACTCGTTAAAGTGGGTATCATTCGAATGATATTGAATACACCTCATAATTCCCAAAAACAAATATTTCGAAAGTTAGTATTAGCTGTATAACAAGTTGATAGTTGAAAGGGTTTGTACAAAAAACTGCCTTTGAATAGTGTTTATGAGCCTATTTACACTATCAGTTCCATGACGAAAAATCTGACAAAGAGATAATAAGAACTGCGGTAGTGAAAAAGGGATAGAACATTTTGCACCGAAAATCTATACAAAAAACGTAAAAGGTGGCAACTCCATGCTTCGTTTATTTACATTTTCATATAAAAACTGTCTATGTCTATGAGCCTATTTACACAGTCATTCCCATGACGCATGAGCATGCCGTTTTTAGAATTTACACTGACATGGGCATGACGAAATTTGACAGTTTTTATATGAAAATGAAAATAAACGAAGCATGGAGTTGCCACCTTTTACGTTTTTTGTATGGATTTTCGGTGCAAAATGTTCTATCCCGTTTTCACTACCGCAGTTCTTATTAGCTCTTTGTCAGATTTTTCGTCATGGAACTTCCTATGACGCATGGGCATGCCGCTTTTAGAATTTACACTGACATGGGCATGACGAAATTTGACAGTTTTTATATGAAAATGTAAACAAACAAAGCATGGAGTTGCCACCTTTTATGTTTTTTGTATGGAATTTCGGTGCAAAATTATCTATCCCGTTTTCACTACCGCAGTTCTTATTAGCTCTTTGTCAGATTTTTCGTCAAGGAACTGATAGTGTAAATAGGCTCTAATAGTGTCTCATAATGAAATAATGTTGTACCCACATATTATTTTTAATATAGGCCACTGAACACATACAAATTCTAAAAACTAATATTAATGGGGAAGAAAAAATAAAACAAATTGGTATTTTGGTACTGTACTTATAGATTTAAATAGGACATGTACTTACAGTAGTGGAAGTACCCTACCGTGAACATTCCCGACCACAAATAACTTCAAATTCGAAATCAGCAACTTCAAAAACCCCCCTAAACCAAGTTTCGTAAATATAAAATAACATTTAGGAATTTCGGCCGCAATATTGGATCCGCCATATTGGTTCCGCCATATTGGATCCGCCAATTCCTTGTTGTAGTAATCGAGTGCACCTCTCCAAATTAACAAATTTCATCTAAATCGGTCCACAAGGCTGGAGCTATGGATTTTCGTAAACCAATTAACATTTACAGTTGTAGTTGTAGTGGGCGTGTTAGTGGGCACATACCATGCCTACAAATTATTATTATGCTCTTATGTATATAGACTAACACAAAAAAAATCTAAAGACATGCGTAGGAAACCTCCCAGCCAATAATTGTACGAACTTTTTACGAAGATCGTATTTTACGAACTTTTCTCGATCAAAAATATTCGAGAAATGTCCGACATTCACTCGTATATTACGATAGTAGTAATTTCATCGATAAAATATCGTTAACGTCTTCATAATCGAACTCGTTAACGACTTAGTTAACGAATTCTTCAACGACTTCGTTTACGAGTCTTTTAACGAACAAACGAATTCGTTAACGAGCACATTTTGGTTCGATAACGAGATAACTCGTTTCGATGCAAAATTAAGAACGAAGTCGGACTCGTAACCGTATCGTTATCGTGTGTCGCCTACGATTGTTTTGCCCGCATTTCGATCGAAAATTTTTCGTTTACGAGCTCTTTAACGATAAAATTATTGGCTGGGCTGTGTGAATTGATCTACACTTTCAGGGGCCGGTTCGTGTAAGCCGATAGTGAACGAAACCGACAGTGTGAGTATCGGTTTTGGTTCGCGTAAACCGATACTCGACAAAAAAGTATGAAAATTACCGATAGTTGAAACCGACACCTTTTGATGTGTCGATTTCACTGATTTTTCAAACAATTGACAAAAAAAAACTGTTGCGCTCGCAAAAAAAAATAAAAAATGCTGGCAAAAAGTCATTTAATTTATCTAGTAATATTTAACCACATTTTTAATACGTCCAATTGAAATTTTTGGTTTGGACCGACCACAAATACGCAGCCAAGAAAAAACTAACACAAAAAAGTAAAAGTCTCTTCAAAACCGGCGGCGGACCGTAAGCCGTATTTAAGGCATTATATCCCGGGATCCCGAAATTCCGGGATCCCAGACGTTTTCTAAATCCCGGAAACCCGGGATTTTGAGTCCGGAATCCCGGGATTAAAAAAATTTATTTTTTATGCACTGTGTAAGATATTTTCGGCGTTTTTCCACAAAAATACAGCAGTGCATTTACTTTCAATCTAATTGGTAACTACAAAAAGCCCACATTTATAGATTTAGTGCAAAACACACACACAAATGAACAACATTGTTGTCAATAACGGTTAACAAAAAATTTTTATTAATCTGAATATAATTTTTCCAATTTGAGGAATTTTTTTTTTGTTTGACGAAAAAGATAGTTTTAATTGATAAAATAAACTCGTCGCTGTCAACATCCAATAGAACATGCCTCAACGGACACATTTCTTGATCACTTTCGTGTTATTTTGTTATTTAAACTTATTTTTTTTCAATTTAAAATCTGTTATTTGACAGTTGTCAGCTGTTTAAATGACTTGTTCGCAAATAATGTAATAAATTTTGTGTGCTTACGCAAATAGCACTGGACTTTTATTTTATCGGCTTACGCGAACCAAATTTGCACTATCGGTTTGGTTGTGTCGATTTCAACTATCGATTCTGTGATAGTCGAGTATCGGCTTACGCGAACTGGCCCCAGTACTATCTGCCCCAGTGTGCGCGGCTCAATTTCAGCCGATATACGCCATAGAACTTCCCGGCGGCGCCGGCTAGCAAAAATGACGGCTGCACGGCTTAGCCGGCGATGAGCCGTTCGGCGCATAGCTCTGCTAATTGCTGGATGTTGTGTGATTCGTCAACAAGCAGCCTGTTTTGTAGAAATAATCAAATATTGAGAAATACATAAAAGTTGCAAACAGTAAAATCGAATTATAGAATTGATAAATGCTACTTAGAATAAAATAATTGATACAAAAAATAAAATCATGTTAAATGAGTTAATAACCTGGGTGTTAAATACATATCTCGGAAAGTATTTGGAAAACTTTAATCCGGCACAATTATCAGTTGCCCTTTTGTCTGGTACGTATTTAAAATAAGTGAATGCAAATAAGTACTTTTGCAAATACATATTTATATGAATTAGCTTTTTCAATAGCTAATTCATCCATTAACCCGGCTGTCACACATGCATATTCCAATCGCTGACAAGACGGCATATGCCGTCAAATTAAGAGGAAAATGTAGGGACAGGACGGCATTTACCGTCAACAATTTTTAAAATCATTAAATCATAATTAAACAATTTAAATCATAGCTGGGTGGGACATCACGGTAAAAGCCGTCAAGACAGGATTCTCCGAAGTGTCCTGTTTTACCAATTTTAAGTTTTTACTTTCTTTAAAATTGCTTGTGTCACACAAAGGGACCATGCGAAAATGAATTGTCCGCGAATGGGATATATACTAGAAGGTTCAACAAAAAATGCGCCTGATCTCTTCCTATAGTGTCTTAAATTATGGTAATACACCCATAACTTGGTGTAGGTCTAGTTTGACTTTGAAAAATAGTCGCTCTCTCTTGGTTTCAAAGTGATAGAAGGTCAAAGTTTGAAAACATGTAATTAAAATGTTCGATATCTTTGAAATTTGTGAATGCATTTGGACGGTACTTTTATTCCCTTTCAAATGACATATTACGTAAAACAAGTGAAAAGTTTCAGTCGGGCAAGCCGACTTAGGGTATATCCTACACCTACTGGGCAATATTGGATCCGCCATCTTGAATTTTGAAAATGCGACATTAAATTCGAAATCAGCGACCCCAAAAACCCACCTATACAAAATATCATACTGTTTTAATGAAATCTTCAAATTTTGGCCGCCGTATTGGTTCCGCCATCTTGAATTTTGAACCCCCCTATACAAAATTTGATAAAATCTTAAAATTACGGTAAAAATTCCGCCCATTTGCAATACCAACTCCTTCTAGGGCCTAGAAAGGATAAATTCAAAATTTGTGATCCCTAGCTTTCTTCTAGCTCCAGCAATCATGTTTACAAGAATAGAGGACGGACAGACAGGGAGGTAGGCGTGGCATTGCAATACCAACTCCTTCTAGTGCCTAAAAAGGATAAATCCAAAATTTGGGATCCCTAGCTTCTAGCTCCTGCAATTGTGTTTACAAGAAAAGAGGACGGACAGACGGATAGGGCTAAATCAACTCAGGAAGTGACGCTGATCAAGAATGTATATACTTTTCCAAACATCAGACCAAAGTGAAAATACCCATACCATGGGTGTAGGGTATAAAAATGCGAATGCTATTTCATAAAATATATAAGTTAAATCCGACTATTCAACAACTAAAACTATATAACTAAAACTATATAGTTCAAGTATCTCTGTTGTTGTTATTGTGTTGTAATGTTATTATTAGAAATGTTGCTCTTTCATTGGCCATTCTCTCAATTTTTCATTTTAATGACAGGACTTCGTTGCCACGTTATTAGATTTTTCTTTACATTTTTCATATTTACAAAACTTTTAAATAATTTTAATAACTTTGTTCGTCATTCGTTTCATTTGCTTAACATTATTATCAACTGTATTAACCTTTTTCGAAAAGTATTTTCATTGTTAGCCTCAATTATGCAACTCTGAATACATAGTACTCCAGGAGCAACCACGTTATTTTGACATTGTCGTAATCCTTTTCAATATTGTCGTTCTCCCTAATTAGGACACTTCATTCATTTCACAATGATTACAACCAAAGCTGGGCTTTGAGAATTTAACTTCGTTAACCCGGAAAAGTATTTTCATTGTTAGCCTCAATTATGCAACTCTGAATACATAGTACTCCAGGAGCAACCGCGTTATTTTGACATTGTCGTAATCCTTTTCAACATTGTCGTTCTCCCTAATTAGGACACTTCTTTCATTTCACAATGATTACAACCAAAGCTGGGCTTTGAGAATTTAACTTCGTTAACCCGGTAATAGTTAATCAAAAACTTAACTTAGTAAAATTAAAAAGCTAATTTCGTTGAAAAGTTAACTTCGTTAAAAGTTAAATTAAATAATTAAATTTTCTATAGAAAACAAAAAAAATAAAATTTAATTTTACAAAAAAACAAATTTAAAAAACATTTTAACTATATTTAATTGAATGCCTGCACTCACAGACCCTTTTTCCGATAGTTTTTAGCCTTCTATATGCAAATTTGCTTTAAAATAAATTATACAAATTTTTATCAAAAGCGAAATTTATTATATAAACACACACATTTTATTAGAATAATAAAAATGAAACGAATGAAGTTTGGTTAAGAACAAATATCACAGGCCATTCTAAACACAATGGCGTTTTCAGTTTTTCGCCATTTTGAGTAATTTGAGAAATGGAAAATACGATGTAAACATCCTGACGATGTAAACCTCACGTGATGGCTGAGAACGCCATTGTGTTTAGAATGGTCCATTCATACAAAAAAATATTGTATTTAATTGTTTTGTATAATAATTTTCAAATTAAATGTCAATATCAAAAATAGTATGAATTCTTAATTTCTACTTATTTTTACATTCAATAATAAAAAAGTTAACTAATGCTAGTTAATCGAAGAAATTTAACTTAATTAAATGAAAAAGTAAATGGTTTTCGAAATTAACTGAAACTTTAAAAGTTAACCAAAAATTTAACTTCGCACTTTGCTCAGATTAGTGCATTTCCTACTAAATTTGGTATGAATTTCAGGGGAAAAACTTTAGTGAATGTTCAGTCAAACTCCGGTAATTGAACCAGAATTTGACGTTTTTATTTGATTTGCAAAAGGTTCAATCAAATTCTGGTACTTAAACCAGAATTTGATGTTTTAAATTGTTTATTCTTTGAAATTCCAAATTCCGGCACATTAACCAGAATTTGGAGCTTATCGGATTCGGTATTCATAACACCTTGAATTATAATTAATAACTGGTTTTTTATTCTAATGTCCCTATTTATAACAGATTTTACCTTTACCGAAATGCAGCGAAGTTACTAGCAAAGCAAGGCACAAAATGCTTAGTTGCATTCGGGACATAGTCCCGAAAATTGTATTGGACATAGTATAGTTGGGCCTCTTAGAACTCAAAATAATGAAATTTTGTATGAAAACAAATTTGAATGTCACAGAAGAATTCCATTTAATTTAAAACCATGACGAGTTTTCACTCAAACTTTTTTTCAACACTCCAAAGATGGATTAAGCTACATAAGAAAAATATTGGACCCAGAAAACAGAACTGCAATAATAACGAAAAATTAATTTCAAAACTTGTTTTTCGTTTTCTACAGTTTGGGAAAAATGGACATAGGATGGTTACGCTTTAAGGTATCGATTTGATTCAGCTATCTGACAACACTGGTAACACAATAACAACAACAACAGAAATACTTGAACTGTAATATGTCATTTTAAATATAATACCTTGCATTGCAACCAATATTGTCCAAATGCATTCAGAAACTCCGAAGATATCGAACATTTAATATGCAATTTTTCAAACTTTGACCTTCAATAACTTTGAAACCGAAAGTAAGTGACCATTTTTATAGCCTACACCTCATTAGATATGGGCATAGTTAATCGAGAATTTAACTTCGGTAACCCGGTAATAGTTAATCAAAAATTTAACTTCGTTAAATTAAAACGGTAATTTCGTTAAAAAGTTAACTTAAAGTTTTCTATAAAAATAACAACAACAACAACATTTTGTTTACAAAAAAACATATCTTCGGAATATTTTAACTATATTCAATTGAATGCCTGTACTTACAGACCCTTTTTCCGATCAGTTTCAGCCTTCTATATGCAATATGCTTTAAAATAAATGATACAAATTTTTATCAAAAGCGAAATTCCGTGTATGAACCAATTTATTTAGGCATACAAATTTTATAAGAATATTAAATAACTAGTAAATTTGCCCGTGCCATGCACGGGAAAAAAACACACTAATTTTAAAAAATTAAATGTTTACTAAATATATTTTAGATGCAAAAATATTTTCTATGTTTTCAAAATTTAAATGTAATTTTTTTTTATAGAAATTTGTGAAATATGTAATTTTTTATTAAATTTTGTAAAGAATAGAAATAAATTTTGTTTGATGATGTAATTGTGTAAAGTTGAACTGTTCCATTAAAAAAGAATTAAAAAAAAAGATTAAAAAAAAAAAAAAGAATATCAAGCAATGGATTCAAAAAAAAAATACGACCGGTGACGGGCTTGAACCCAAGACTGCCGCAGACAAAGCGGAAGCTCTACCCAACTGACCACAGCCAGCTATAAAATAAATTGAGCTAATGGCGATGTAGTTCATCAAGCTGTATGGTGAATGTGTATATACACACAAAAATATAGCTTTGATTTACCATTGCCACCTTTAAGGAAATAATATTACCAAAAGGCTAGCGTTGCCACCTAACAATGTTTTCACCTGTTACGGCTAAACATTATTTCCGATTGTCGATCATTTTTATTGCAAAGTGTTTTATTCATTGGATTTTTTCAATTTTTATTTTCGTATTATGTATTTTGACGTACTAAAACCGAATCTGAATCTTTTATTGTAGCAAAAATCAGCTTTCCAAGAAATAAATTTTTTTAAGTTTTGATTTCCCCTTTTACAATTTCTTTAGTGACTTCTAAGAAAGGTGTTCATTTTGTAGTATTTTTTTTCGGGAATTTTAATTTATAAATGATTCACATTTTTATTTGTTTTTATGAAATTTCTCACCTTAAGCAAATATATTTTCGCATTTGCAAGAAACATTTTTGAGTAAGTTTCGCTGCGGTTGCGGTACTTCGCGTTGATGTGTGCGGACCTTAATGTTGTACTGGGAATATATGCAGTGTATAGGAAAGTGTATTATGAAAGTGTAATATGAAAATCTAATACACCACCGTAATAGGTGAAAATAGTGATAGGTGGCAAGAATAGTCTTGTGGCAGTGTTATTTTCTTAAAGGTGGCAGCTTTAGGTCGAAGCTATTTTTTTATATGTGAAATGATTTTTTTGTGTGTGTATATACATGAAAGCGTTTTGCATGCGGCTTGATGAAGTTAATCGATATTAGGTAAAGGCATTGTATGAGCATTAGTGGCTCTGGTGAGAAGGCGCTTAGTTCGCTACTTCATCTTACTTACAATCGCAGCGTTGTGGGTTCGATACCTCACCAGGGCGGCTAACATTTATAAGAAAAAATATATGTGTGGATATATTTGTAAGTGGCTCTGGTTGGTTCCTTCTCACGACCGCAGCGTCGTGTGGACAAACCACCAGAATAGCTAACATTAAAAAAAAAAAAGGTTAACAACTTAAAAAAATTTTTTAAGTGGAGTTGTAAATTTTGAATCGGTTAGCGTTAGGGACAGACAGACAGACAGAAAGACAGACAGACAGACCTGGACAAATATATATATTAATAATAACACTGTGCGACAGTACTTTTCGGGCATGAGGTTTTTCCAGTGGAATGGATAGAGTACATCCCAAATAACAATTAGGGAATTCACAAGGGTATCGTATTGTCGTATCATCGTGTTTGAAAAAATACAATTGTTGTGAGCACACCCATTGCAGAAAAAAAATCTAGTACTGTCATTTCAGAGAGGGAGAGAAAAAGAGCGAACAAATTATATTGGAAATGTTCAACCTAACCTAAATTCGTTCGCCACTGGATGCGTGCCACCATTCGCGGGGGTGCTGATGCGGCCCAAATCAAGGATCGGAAGAAACATTGCGGTTCACCTGTGCTTTGATTCAACATTTTCAACAAGTTGCGCACGTTTAATGCCCGTAAGTGCAAGTGGCCATCTGGACAAAGTTGATGGTCGCAAGACTTTTGGAGGTCTCCACGTTCTTTGTTGCAATATTTTCGGCAAGTCGTGCACGTTGTATGCATTAAAACAGTCCCTAAAAGAAATTTTAACAATTTCCTCCAATTACTTTTCAAATAAGAAGAAGAATCAATACGAGAGTCATAGAAACACAGGTTGCAAAGTTGTATTATCGTATTTTTTTTTTGTATGGAAAACAGCAACAACATTTTCACAACTATCGAATTTTTTTACGACAATACAACAATACGACCGATACGAGACCCTTGTGAATTCCCTAAATGTTTTGTAACATTCCAATACAAAGATTTTCCAAAAATTTAAAAACTATTTAAAAATTTGTTTGGAATTAAGTTAATTTACAAACACACTTACTTAATGATTCAATAAATATTTGCTGGGTTTTTAAAAACCAATTGAATTGCTTATTTTTTTTAATTTCACATAAAGATTTAAAGTCAGAATTAAAGATCTCATTAATTTAAATTATATTGTTTTCGTTTTGTTTTAAAAGTACAAATGTATTAAATAAAAGAAACTTATGAAATTTGAGCCATAACAAAAATCTTTTAAATTCATTAATATTAAAAATATATTTTTATTTGTATTGTTTTATAATCGCACAGGTTTAATAATGGCGAAAATCGAAGAATTTTCATCAAAAAACAGTTTAAATAAAATATCGATATTTTAATATCGATTGTTTTTTGGTCGATATATCGAACTACCTATATTTTTTTTTCGGAAATATCGATATTATCAATATCGATGTTTTTTGATTCAATATTGCATCCCTAATTTTTTACACTAAAAAAAAAAATACCAATTTTAAAAACATATTTATTATTAACAAAGCTGGGCATAGTTAATCGAGAATTTAACTTCGTTAACCCGGTAATAGTTAATCAAAAATGTAAGTTCGTTAAATTAAAAAGTTAATTTCGTTGAAAAGTTAACTTCGTTAAAAGTTAAATTAAATAGTTCAATTTTCTATAGAAAACCAAAAAAACATTTTAACTATATAGTGCTAGCACTCACAGACCCTCTTTTCGATCGGTTTCAGCCTTTTATGCAAATATGAAATTTATATATGAAACAATTTATTTAGGTTAGGTTAGGTTAGAGGGTAGATGGCACCATTGGAGCATAAATACTCCAGTGCCATCACACTTAGGCCAAAAAAGTTGACCCATTGTGATGCCCGTACTTTAAGAGGTGGGATAGGCCCACACTCGTCAAACCATAAGTAGGTAATCCAACCACCCAGAATTTCTTACAAAGGCGAGCATATCACGAAGGGGTTTATCAGATAACTCCGCCTGGTCATCGAAAAAGTATTCCCCAAGGGTTCTACGCCTGAGATGTTGTAGACTTGGACATCGACAGAGGAAGTGGTGGGTATCTTCCTCGACTTCCTCGTCCCCACAGCCCCTACAAACGTCATTTTGGGTAAGACCAAGTCTCCTAGCATGACCTTCTAAAAGGTTGTGACCCGTTAATGTGCCCATGAGGACAGATATGGATTTCCTATCAAACTGCAGGAGCTTGACCGTACGTCCTTCATTTCGTTGTGGCCATAGTTTGCGAGAGGTCTCACAGGAGGAGAGTTGTCTCCATCTGATGTTGGCCTGCCTCTCAAACTGTTTTTCCAGTCGTTCCCTAATACTACAGAGTGGGATTTTAACAGAACGGTCCGCTAGGTCAGCACTAATTGCCGACCCTTTCCGGGCCAATTCGTCGGCTGCTTCATTTCCAGGTATTCCCTCATGCCCCGGCACCCAGCAGAGCCTAACGCGATGCTGTGAGCCAAGAACCTGCAGCTCTTCGCGACAGCGCCTGACAAGCTTTGACTTGATGTAGACGGCAGATAATGCTTTTATTGCTGCCTGGCTATCAATGAAAAAGGTGATATCATCGTGTGGTATCTCCACCATTGAGGTCGCCTTGGCCGCCTCCGCCACTGCCAGTATCTCCGCTTGGAAGACACTGCTGTTGTCTGGCAGACGGATGTATCCCGTGATCCCTAATTTTTCGCAGGTGTAACCCGCACCGGTACCAATGTTCATTTTGGACCCATCAGTGAAGACTGATATGGGTACGTTTCTTGATAGGTCATTTCCCTCCCACTCTTTCCTGGTGGGAAAGTGACTGGAGAAGGGAATATTGAAGTCTGGGTATGGCAGCAGGTAGTCAGAGCTGATGTCGTTCCCAAGATGTCGTTGCATTATGTCTGAGTGCCCCGTCGAGTTTCTATGCCAGGCTTATTCTTAAGGCACTTTTTGCTGCATATTCTTGTGTATATAGGTCGGTGAAGATTTCATCGCACTAGATATTCCTATACATGCTATTCTTTGTATTTTTGTCATTGTTTTCAGATTAGTGGTCTTGCTGGCTGATTTCCACCACACGAGACAACCGTATGTCAGTATTGGTCTAACGATGGCTGTATACATCCATGAGATGATTTTGGGGCGTGGGCCCCACCTTCGTCCAAAAATTCTACTACAGGTGTAAAAGGCAATTGACGCTTTCCTAACCCTTTCTTCTATGTTTAATTTCCAGTTCAGTTTCCTGTCTAAAACGAGACCCAGATAGCGGGCGCTTTCTGAGACTCTGAGAGGGATTCCCTCTATAGATGGTGGTCTGAATTGTGGAATCGTTCGTTTGTTCGTGAATAGGACAAGTTCGGTTTTTTGGGGGTTAACCCCCAGTCCACATTTCTTAGTCCAGTCGCTCTATTGTTTCAGTGCTACTTCTAATATATCGCTGATGGTCGGAAGGAATTTACCCGTTGCTAGTAGTACAACATCGTCCGCGTATGCGGTCACCTTTATCCCACTCTTCTCAAATTCAATCAGTATTTCATTTAGCACCAAGTTCCACAGAAGTGGTGAGATGACACCGCCCTGCGGGGTACCCCGAGAGGCAGTCGCCTCCATGTTCGTGTTCCCAAGTTCCGTTCTGATTTTCCGCTGGCTTAACATACTAACGATCCAGTCTGTTAGGGCAGGCTCGATATTCGCGTGTGTTAGCGCCCTACTAACC
Organism: Heteromyza rotundicornis; assembly: GCA_951394025.1. Lineage (NCBI taxonomy): Eukaryota > Metazoa > Arthropoda > Insecta > Diptera > Heleomyzidae > Heteromyza > Heteromyza rotundicornis. Next base: position 51,380,995 of record OX596010.1, on the reverse strand, counting down.
GCACTTACGTTGACATTGTTGAATGCGCCCTCAATGTCTAAGAATGCAGCTAAAGTGTACTCTTTATAAGAAAGATTCTTCTCAATGGTGCTGACGACGCAATGCAGCGCCGTTTCCACACCCCTCCCTTTCGTGTATGCATGCTGTGCCGAGGATATATCACAAGGTCTCAGCCTGCTACGAATATAAAAGTCTATGAGTTTTTCGAAAGTCTTCAGTACGAAAGACGTCAGGCTGATGGGCCTAAAATCCTTCGCTAGTGTGTGGCTGGCTTTGCCCGCCTTGGGAATAAAAATAACATTAACTTGCCGCCAAATTGCTGGGATGTGCCCGAGCTTAAGGCTGCTCAAGAACAATTCCTTAAGAATTGGTGTTATAATATTCTTGGTCTTCTGCAGCATTATCGGGAGTATCCCGTCACTACCAGGAGATTTATAGGGCGAAAAAGAGTCAATCGCCCAGTTTATCTTTTCCTCAGTAACTAAACCTTCAGATATACCATTACTTGTGGTCGCTGTTCTACTCGCGTCCGCATCTTCCTGATTAATATCGCAACCTGGGAAATGCGTTTCCAGCAGAAGCTGTAGAGTCTCAGAGCACGATTCGGTCCATCGCCCATCGCTTCGCTTGAGGAATCCAGGTATAGCTGGTGCTTTCGAGAGAAGTTTTCTTAGCCTTGCTGAGTCAGAGGAATGTTCCAAACTGCTACAGAAATCCTGCCAAGACGTTCTCTTGGCGTTCCTTGTAGCGGTTTTGAATTTCCTTGTACTCGTCCCAGTCAGTGGATACATTGGTTCTCATAGCCTTATTAAAGAGCTTGCGGGCGGCACTTCTTAAGACCCTAAGCTCCTCTGTCCACCACGGTGCTGATTTCTTTACCTTGGCTGTCCTTAACGGACATGCCTTACAATACGCCTTACTAAGGAGAAGCCCTAGCGACCTGGCAGAATTGTCTATCTCATGCGCTGATGTCAGATTTTGCGCCTGCAGTGTATGTATTCCATTCCCTACCTCACTTACAAAAGAGTCCCAGTCCGCCTTTCTTGGGTTTCTATATGGGGGTAATGTATTCTTTGGTATATCTATTTCGAATTCTATTATTCTATGATCAGAGAACGAGGCCTCAGGGGAGACCATCCACTGGTTTATAGATATAGAGTCCGAATTATTCGTTAATGTTATGTCAAGTACCTCCCTCCTATTTCTAGTAGTAAAGGTGGGCTCTCTGCCCTTGTTCGCAATAATCAGATTCTTTTTGATTATATATTCAAATAAAGACTCACCCCGTACATTTGTGTCACTGCTACTCCACTGAACATGGTGTGCATTGGCGTCACAGCCGATGAGAATGTCCCATCCTTCCTGCTCGGCCTTCACGATCAGTGAGTTGGTGTCATTCGACGGCGGTGGATTCACTGAGTCGTACGGCATATATGTAGATGCGATGACGAGGGAAGGAGACCCGCGCCTTTCGCACATTACTGCCGTCTGATCAGGGGTGCTAAAAGAAGGAAGGAGATATACGTTGGTTTGTCTCCTAGCTACTATGCAGGTTCTGATTTTAGTCTCACTGTTTAATGGTTTGACGCTGTATGTGGTCAACCCTTTGTCCGCAAGCCCGCATATGTTACCTCGGAGTAACCAAGGTTCCTGTATGAGGGCGACGTCTACGTTCTTGCTCGCCATTAGCGAAACAAGATTTGCGCTAGCCGCTTTGCTGTGGTGAAGATTAATTTGTATTAGCTTCATGGCAGTATTGGCATTGTACTAACTTTTCTGGGTGGCTCCACAACTGGCCTCAGTTTGCATCGGGTGACCCCTATGCGCACCTTGAAGTTGCATTTCCGCAGAAGCGGCATCGACTTGTGGCTAACGAGTACCACCACCTCTGTGCCCGCCTCCGTTCGCTCAGCAACCTCCACGATCTCCCATTCAAGGCTTTTTATCTCAGGGTTCAGGTGGCGTAGGTTGCGTTCAATACGTTCCCTTGGAAGATGTGGTCCCGGGATCATCAGTTTGAATTTCTGTCTGGCGAAGTCCAGGATCGCATTTTTGTCGGCGACGCGCAGGTCGGCATGAGCCCACGGTGCAGTTGTGTTGGCGACAAATGCCTCGAGCCATTTCAGCGTGTCCGCATCATCGCACTGAAGCATCTTGAAACCCTTGATTGTGGTCAGCTGGCCGAAGAGAGGGATATGCTTGCCCTTCTTCAGGATAGCATCATTCACACCCTCAAGGATTCTAAGCTCTATCAGCTGCCACTGGTCCTCTGTCAGTCGACGTTCGGGGTTCCCGTAGTCAACCACAGCGACCCTAAGACCGTCCTGTACGACGTCTGCAACGGTTTTTCGCTTTTTGTTGCAGGCCACCGGCGGCGACACCGTATCGTCGTGCCTGCCCCTTTTTGGAGTTCCCGCCACTGCGCCCGATTTCTCTGGAGCAGTAGCGGTCCACCTGAGTTTACCCGCCGCTGAGGTCGGGGGCAAAGGACCTCCATTCCTCGCAGCAAGTAACCTCATGCTGGCCCCCGAAGGTACAGACACGCGCGATATGGGTGCCTTCACCGTCTCCTCCGCCGCCGTTAGCATATGGCGTTCCCTTTCCGTGTAGGAATTCGGGTCGCGCTTCTTCATCCGTCGTATCAAGCGTTTGGCGTTCAGCCTCTGCTTGACGGTCTTCCCCTCGTTTCCGGCACTACCTGCCTTGCTCCCCTCAGCGACCATTGGAACATCGGGTTTCCCCGAGCCATGGTGGTGTTGCTTCGGGTCCCTCGGCAGGGTGCCCCCCAGTCCCGAATACTGCCCCGCTTTCACGCCATCCTGACTTACCTCAGCGGCCATTGGAACATCGGGTTTCCCCGAGCCATGGCAGTGCCTTGATTTGCCAGAAACAGCGATCACCGTACTGCAGCTGTCCAGAGTGGTATCACCGTCCGGGACCATTTCAGGACCAGTCGCGACAGACGCAGGTTGCGAGTCAGCTGGGCTGGCTGAGCCTTCGCTCGAGCCGGGCTTCGTATCATCAACAACCTTTGTCCTTTCCGACCGCACACCACCCTGATCCTCCTCCGAACAAGAGTGAGCGGGGAGCTCATTACACCGTTCGGGTTTGCATCCAGTGGTGCCCGGTCGCATTCGCGGTGGTCCCATGGGCTCCACATCGCCCCGGTCTCCAGCAGGGGCCATCTCTGCGTCCGTTTTATCGGTCGCTGAGGATAGCCCCTGTAGGAAGGCCCGCGCGTTATGCAGCCTTTTGCGGTCCCTTTCGTTGAGTTCATCCCAGGTCTTGTTACCCAACCTTCTAACTGTCAACTTGCTGTTTGCGATCCTCTTACGAGTCGAAGCTGTTGACATGGTTGACAGCCCGGATGAGCTGGCGACAGATATATTATCGTCCTCACGACGAAGCAGTTTCTCCATGTTGACGGCAATATTTCCGCCGCCTACCTCACCGACACTAATCGATTCGTTGTCCGTTGTCGCGCATTGGAGAAGAAGGTTCTCCTCCTCCTCCGTCATGTCCGTCGTCGTTCCTAAATTTTTTAAAGTTTTTTCTTTTTTGGAGTTCATTTTTGGTCCCACGAGTGTGGGGGAAGGGCGGTCATCCTGCACTCACCCCCAGTATGCAGGAAAGGGGAATTAGGTTAGAACTAGAGGTCCCCAGGTATCTAGAGCTCGCATACTAAAGACCAGGCTCCCTCCTGGCCACGCATCCCTCGGCGTATGAAGCTCCACCTTGGATTAGGGGATTTTAAGGAGTTACCTCTCCTTCGCCCGACTATGTTAGCCAGACCCAGACAGAACTATGTCCGTGTCGGGAACTGTTACCGGCGGTCACCAACGTGGAGGTCATAGTCGCACTTCCAAACAGCTCTCACAATTACGGCACGTACCACCTGTTCACCAGAATGATTACGTGTTTATCCCCCTGCACAGAGCTGAATGACTAACCACCAAAACAATTTATTTATATTTATATAAAGGAACACAAATTTTATTAAAATATTAAATAATAATAATGAAACGAATGAAGTTTGGTTAAGAACAAATATCACAAGCCATCCTAAACACAATAGCGTTCTCAGTTTTTCGCATTTTGAGAAATTTAGAGAAATGGAAAATACGATGTATGTAAACATCCCGACGATGGCTGAGAACGCCATTGTGTTTACATAAAAATACATAAAAATGGAATATAAAAAAGTTCGAAATATATCGGCAAGTGTATTTAATTGTTTTGTGAAATAATTTTTAAATTAGTCAGTTAAAAAATAGTATAAATTCTTAATTTTTACTTTTTTTTACATTCAATAATAAAAAAAATTTTTTGTTTTAAAGTTAACTAATGCTAGTTAATTGAAGAAATTTAACTTAACTAAATGAAAAAGTTCATGGTTTTCAAAATTAACTGAAACGTTAAAAATTAACCAAAAATTTAACTTCGTTAATTAACTATTTACTAATTAACTAGTTAATGCCCAGCTTTGCTTATTAATTATTATTATATATATATTTGTCCAGGTCTGTCTGTCTTTCTGTCTGTCTGTCTGTCTGTCTGTCTGTCTGTCTCTAACACTAACCGATTCAAAATTTACAACTTCACTTACAAAATTTTTGTAAGTTGTTAACCTTCTTTTTATACCCCCACACTCACTGTGGCAGGGTATACTAACTTTGTCACAACGTTTGTAACGCCCATAAGGAGGCGTGTCCGGTATGGAAAAGTATATATATTCTTGATCAGCATCACCGCCGGAGTCAATTTAGCGATGTCCGTCTGTCTGTCCTTCTGTCCGTCCCTCCGTCTGTCCGTCCGCACGATAGCGGTCGCAGTTTTGGAGATATCGACTTGAAACTTTGGGTACATGTTTTTCTCGTGAATACTGAGATCAAGTTCGTGAATCAGCCAAATCGGATAAAAACTGGGCGTGGCTCCCATACACCGAAAAAAAAGGTTAACATTTTTCAAGTCTTTTTTATGGTTGTATTCGATTGGAAATGTTTAGAAACGTATTTTTGACATGGTCCGAGGTTCCTAAACCACATATATGTGGGGGGGTCTTGAGATCAATTTTTTTTTTCGGTGGATTTGGTTGGAAATGTTTAGAAATGGATTTTGGACATGGTCCGGGCTCCAAAGCCACCTATAATTGGCTCAAAATAGGGTCTTGAGGCCACATTTTTTTATGTTCGAGGTACTTCTTCATACTGTGTGGGGGTATTTCAGCTTCGGTATAGCCGAAGATAGTCCACTCTCTAAATTTTTTAAATGTTAGCCCTTCTTCTGGTGGTTCGTCCACACGACGCTGCGTTCGTGAGAAGGAACCAGAGCCACTTAAAAATATATTCACACATATATTTTTTCTTATAAATGTTAGCCGCCCTGGTGAGGTATCGAACCCACAACGCAGCGATTGTAAGTAAGATGAAGTAGCGAACTAAGCGCCTTCTCACCAGAGCCACTAATGCTCATACAATACCATTACCTAATATCGATTAGCTTCATCAAGCCGCATGCAAAACGCTTTCATGTATATACACACAAAAAATCATCTTTGATATATAAACAAAAATAGCTTCGACCTAAAGCTGACACCTTTAAGAAAATAACACTGCCACAAGACTACCGTTGCCACCTAACACTATTTTCACCTCTTACGGTGGTGTATTAGATTTTCATATTACACTTTCCTATACTCTGCATATATTCCCAGTACAACATTAAGGTCTGCACACATCAACGCGAAGTACCGCAGCCGCAGCGAAACTTACTCAAAAATGTTTCTTGCAAATGCGAAAATATATTTGTTTGAGGTGAGAAATTTCATAAAAACAAATAAAAATGTAAATCATTTATAAATTAAAATTCCCGAAAAAAAATACTGCAAAATGAACACCTTTCTTAGAAGTCACTCAAAAAATTGTAAAAGGGGAAATCAAAACATAAAAAAATTTATATCTCGGAAAGCAGATTCTTGCTACAATAAAAGATTCAGATTCGGCAAAACCTAGATAGGGTTTTACTCCCACATACAATACTATCATCCCACAAAAATTTGGTTGAGGCCCTATAACTTCTGTTGCACAGTGATCAAACTTTTTCGATCATAGTAATTTAAAATTAATAACTTTTGGTTTGACTTTATTTATTTTAAATTTTGTTTTGTTTAATGCAATATTTATTAAATATTATTTCTACGTTGAACTATAAAAAAATTAAGCTTAAAATATTGTTGCAACAGTTTTTTCTTTAATCCCGAAAATCCCGAACAAATCCCGGGATCCCGGGATTTTAATTTCAAATCCCGAAATCCCGGGATTTTCAAAAACACTTCGGGATTGAATGCCTTAGTCCAAATACATAAATCCCGGGATTTTCAAAAACACTTCGGGATTGAATGCCTTAGTCAAAATACATAATACGAAAATAAAAATTGAAAAAATCCAATGATTAAAACGCTTTGCAATAAAAATAATCGACAATCGGAAAAATAGTTTAGCCGTAACAGGTGAAAACATTGTTAGGTGCCAACGTTAGCATTTGGTAGTATTATTTCCTTAAAAGTGGCAATGGTAAATCAAAGCTATATTTATTACTTTTTGTGTGTATATGCACATTCACCATACAGCTTGATGAACTATATCGCCATTAGCTCAAGTCTGTTAGTAAGAGCTTCGGCCTATGACTGCGGTAGTCATAGGTTCAAGCCCGCCACCGGTCGTATTTTTTTTTATCCATTGCTTGATATTCTTTTTTATTTCTTTTTTAATGTAACAGTTCAACTTTACACAATTACATCATCAAACAAAATTTCTTTCTATTCTTTACAAAATTAAATAAAAGTTCACATATTTCACAAATGATTTTTATATGTATATATAAATTATGGAGTTCACCATACGGCTTGGTTTACCTAACCGCCATTAGCTGAAATTATTTTATAGCTGGCTGTGGTCAGTTGGGTAGAGCTTCCGCTTTGTCTGCGGCAGTCATAGGTTCAAGCCCGCCACCGGTCGTATTTTTTTTTTTAATCCATTGCTATTCTTTTTCTTTTTTAATTCTTTTTCAGTTGGGTAGAGCTTCCACAATTACATCATCAAACAAAATTTCTTTCTATTCTTTACAAAATTTAATAAAAAATTACATATTTCACAAATTTCTATAAAAAAAATTACATTTAAATTTCAAAAACATAGAAAATATTTTTGCATTCAAAATATTTTTAGTGAACATTTAATTTTTTCAAATTAGTGTGTTTTTTTCCCTTGCATGGCACGGGCAAATTTACTAGTAATGAAGGAAAAACCGAACAAAATATAAGAACAAAAGAAGCAATCGATCTCCGAAAATAGTGCGCTAATATTTGACATACAAATTTTTCAATGTGGGTTGGACTACTTTTGCACTGAAAAATTTGCCTAAATTGTCAGTGCAAAAGTGAATCTTTTATTTATCATAAATTAGGGAATGCAGAAATCTGCAAGAGATATTTTTTTTAAATAATGTGAGCCCAGTAGAAGCATATAATAGCATAAAATTGATTTTGAATTTTTGTGGATTGGACTATTTGTTTCCAAACGCCTCATATATAAATCGGCTTTGACCGACTGAAGCTTTCTTATTTAGCTTAAACATTTCGTTTAGATTGGACTGAAGCAACCTTTGACATTGATGCGCATATACCTCTAGCAAGGTAAATGACAAAAAAATTTAAGTCGGTCAACATTTTTTTGGCATATACCTTGCTAGAGGTACGATTTCCGTACTATTTTATTTCGATTCGCGAAAATTTTGGTTTTTCGGCTCACTCTAGTATCCATAGATACGTCTTCCAGTGGACTTTCAGATTACATGAACTATATTTATTCGCACAAGAAAGGAAACAAGCGGTTTTGAGACTCAAAGTTTGAATTTTCATCAATTTCAAAAATTTATCGTATCCAACATTTTTACATACTAGTTACGATAAAATGACATTTTTTGCATTTTTGACGAATAAAAGCAATAATTTTGTAGTGTGAGTTTGCAGAAACATGGCGGAACATATTAGGAAAGTGAAAAAAAACGTTTTCGAAAAAACTGTTGGTTACAATGTTTTGCCTGTAAGGTATCGACATGAATCCCATTATTAGATTTTCATATTTGTATATTATCCCAGTACAACAATAAGGTCGCGTCGCTGGGGAGTCCTCACACACCGACGCGAAATACCGCTGTTGCTGCGAAACTTACTCAAACATGTTTCCTTGCAAAGGCGATATTTGAATAAAAAATATTGGTTTGGGGTGAGAAATTTCATAAAAAGTTGCGCAACCGATTGTTGCACAACCGATATTGCAAAAAACAATCGTGATCTAATCGAGTATCAAAGCACGTAATCGATTAAACGAACGATCAATCGAGTTTGTTTTTAAATAGGAATGGTAAAAATATTAATTTTTTTTAAATTTCTTTTAAAAAATGTATTTATCTATATTTTTGAAATATATTTACTGTACTGTTACAACTTTTTAAAATTCCCAAAAAAAAAGTCTACTAAATTAATGAAGGCATCTTTTAAAAAGTCACTTAAGAAATTGTATAAGGGGAAATCGAAACATACAAAATTTTATATCCCGGAAAGCAGATGTTTGCGACAATTCGTATTTTTGTATTTTTGGTTCCTTATTCTTCTGTTGTTGTGTTGTTCTTTTTTCCGCTCGCTTTATCAAGTCCGTTATAGTTTTCTTAGGGAAGTCATTGTTGTATAATATTTTTCTGATTCTATATTAGTTGTGGTTCTTAAGTTCTGTGTCACATAAACTTAGTGTTTTTTCAATTTGTCAATACCAATTTTTTCTATTATCTATTTTCATAGTATTTCTCTTTAAACTATTTTAGTTGTGTTTTGCTTTTATACTATTTTGGTAGTGTTTTTCTTTATACTACTTTTAACAATGTTTGTCTTTCAAATATTTATATATATATATATTTTTTTTTTTATAAACATTGTAAATGTCAAATTTTAATTACCAACATTATAACATTAATTTTAAAGTAAACTTTACAAGATCTGTGAAATTATTAAATCATTGGTATGTACCAATTTGTAATTTTGAAAAATTATAACTAAATAATTAATTATTTGATGATTTTACAATAATACTAAATAATTGAACAATAAAACAAACAAATTATAGACTATGGTTAAAATTAAAAAAATTACTATTTTCCGTTGGTTTCTTTTTCATCATTTTTTTTTTCATCTTTTTTGAAACCAACTGGGTTTTAGGAATTATATATTGAATAATATAATAATTATAAAAAATATACTCTTTTCATACCATCGTGCAGATTTGGTGGCGTCTCCGCTTATCTCTGTGGTTTCTTCTTCACTGTTGTTCTTCACTTCGGTTCTTCACTGCCGCTGTTTCCGGTTGTTTTAGATGACGACGGTGGCATGTAATGTCATGTGTACATTTTCTTCGTGCAGATTTAGTTTACTTTATTCTGAATGGTATGCGACCCCCTTAGACATTAATGTATTGTTGGCGTTGTAAACTGTTGAGCCCAGTAGTAGTCCACTTCGTTTTTAATTTTGTTATTCTTTAATAGACCATATTTGATGATTCCACCGACCCGTGGTGATTCGATAGTTGGACGGGCTCTACCAGTTGATACTATGCACTTTGTATGATTTAGTGACATAGTCCGAACTGGACAAGGTGATCAATGTACTCTTGCCGTTGCCAATTATGCTTGGTCTCGTTGGGGTCCGCAATTTTCAGTGGCCATTGTATCCGTGGGACCATCCCAGTGGTAGGCCCTTGCAGTGCAGATGAATTCTTCGACTTGGTATACTGCGGAACGAGATGAAGTTGTAAGAATCTTGGAGTATTGTGCTACTTGCCATCCCTCCGTCTCAATTAAAACCGGTAACAACGGTTGATGCCCTCTATTATGGTTGATAGTCGGAGTTGCCTTGCCGATGTTCGTCTGGTCGATGTTCGCCTTGTTGATGATCGCCTTGTCGATGTTCGTCTGGTCGATGTTCGCCTTGCCGATACTCTCCTAAATCATTTCAACACACAATCTTCGTATGAGAGTACCAAACATAATAATAATAACAAATTATATAATTTATGGATATAATATTGACTAATAATATATTGATATATCTTAAGATGTAATAGTAAAAAAAAATGTCCCATCGATGTGACATCAAGTTGCCGGAACTTAGGTAGAATTACCGTAACTGCCCAGGCACCTTGAATTGCATCTTTTACCATGCTTTTCTAGTTAAATTCCATTGTGAATTTAACCAGTTTAGCATGTTACTTCCAACTAAAAACCGTGTTGGGTTTGGTGAATATAAGATTCTTATTCAAACTTTGAAGAAGTTTGTTTGTCACACAAAATATTACAACGATGTAATCATGACATTAAAGAATTATGTACTGCTACTTGGGTCCATCTGTAACGAAAAAGAGAATTAACCTTTCATCCTGCAGATATTAACAGACTGTGTGTATAATTCCACTCAAACTGTCCAATCGAGAGTACTATGGAAATGTTCGAGAAATACTATAAATATTTTGCGAAAATTTCATGTGAACTCGATTGCCAAGGGAATATTTCTTATAGAGTAATCTGGAAAAATTCCGAAATATTCTAGACTCTTTCCGGAATTCTCCCCAATACTCAGATGGTTTGAGAGAACCCAAGCGTCCAATCCAGATTATATGGTTGGACATGTAATACCGTTTACCTAGCGACTACATACGATATCCTGGATACCAAATAGTTTGGTTACCCCTGATATGTTACGGTAGACTGGAACAGATATTCAGAATTTTTTAACCTGACGATTCACGTTTTCATCCTCTAGTAATTCACAAATTCTAATAGTAAACTTATTTGAACTTCTTGTAAGTGTTAAATGTTTAAACTTATTAATCCATAAGTGTTTAAACGTTATATATATAGAAATAGGCCACCTACGCCGGCTGCATTATGCCGCGCAACAGTAAAACACCCGTAACCGATATCCCGGCTGAGAAGGGTCATACTTGAACAATGCCATGGACAATGAGTGTAATGACGTTGAGGCAGAGTTACAATCGTGCATGCAGAATATTGTCTATACTTAACGCTCTAGTTAACTACGACAACCGGTGCTCATTGCAGAATGCTGATAAAGCTGAAAAATGAAAAGAATTAGAATATTCAACAAAATAAAATTGTTTTCAATAAGCACTGAAAAGAAACATAATTAAAAATATAAAAATAATTTTAATAGTGCAATTCGCTGAACGACCCGCTTTCATTGAGAGATTTCATTGGCAGTGGCACTAGTTGCGAAATTAACACCTCGACGAGGGCTTTACCAACGACATTTTCTAGGATGTACAGTCAAATTCAGCACTTAAACCAGATTTTGATATTTTAGTATGCGTTTATTAAATTTCTACTTCTGGCACTTGAACCAGAAATTGACTTCACGTCGATAATTAATAATACTGTTTTAATTGCGATAGAATTAATAACGTGAATGTGGGCTTCGATAATTATGACAATGACCCGGGAGAACTCAGTGTATCGCTAAGCGCTAGACCACGTTGGGCGCCAAAGTGATCGGCAGGGACCGCTTCTGTTAGTAGGTTGCCCACAACTGTAAACGTGGACAACTAAAAGAGACAATATATAGGCCTCGTAATTTTCTTATTCCAAATAATGAGGCTAAAAGAGATAATATAGACCTTCCTTGACCTTTTCCAGACTAAACCCTTCGAACATGGTCACCAAACGCTCGTTCGTCTCGATTTTGTAAATGTAATGCTACAGTTGTTATGTACATATGTTTTTTTCTATACAAATGGTAAAATGAAAAATCAGTGAAAAATATATATATGAGAGAACTAAATATTAATTTTGGGAATGCTAAGGAATATCTTTTAAATGTTAAATGTTTAAACCTATAAATGTTTATATTGTTAAATATAAGCGACAATACCTTTAGTTATACAATTTTAACATGTTATTGTGTATAGTTTTTTGTTTATTCTTAATCGAAAGTATTGTGGTTACTGGACCGTTAGCGGAGTTTACCTCAAATGGTCCAATCCAAATAGGAGAAAAATTCTGCTAAAGGTCGGTGACTTCTTTCCAAAGATCCATTAGCTTGCGGATGATATGGTGTAATATGCAACTTCTTTATTCCTAACATTTTGCATACCTCAGAAAACACTTTTGAAATGAAAATAAAACAATAATTTGAAAAAATTAATGTTTACTTTATTGTGTAATTTAGATGCAAAAAGATTTTCTATGTTTTCATATGTAATTTTTTTTTATAGAAATTTGTGAAATATGTGAACTTTTATTAAATTTTGTTTGATGATGTAATTGTCGCCTAATGTGTAAAGTTGAACTGTTACATTAAAAAAAAAAAATTTAAAAAAAAGAAAAAAATATGCTATAAGATATAAGATAATTTCAACTATTGGCGATTAGGTGAACTCCATAATCTATATATACATATAAAAACCATTTATTTTGTGTAATGTGTAATATGAAAATCTAATACACCACCGTAATAAAATAGTGTTAGGTAGCAATGGTAGTTATTTTCTTAAAGGTGTCAGCTTTAGGTCGAAGCTATTTTTGTTTATATATCAAAGATGATTTTTTTTGTGTGTATATACATGAAAGCGATTTACATGCGGCTTGATGAAGTTAATCGATATTAGGTAAATGTATTGTATGAGCATTAGTGGCTCTGGTGAGAAGGCGCTTAGTTCGCTACTTCATCTTACTTACAATCGCTGCGTTGTGGGTTCGATACCTCACCAGGGCGGCTAACATTTATAAGACAAAATATATGTGTGAATATATTTTTAAGTGGCTCTGGTTCCTTCTCACGAACGGTCTTTAGTACGGTTGGCCCTGCTTTTACTTCAATTTTGGGTCCCCGGTCTAACGGCCTTGACTGGGTCCCTGCTCGTTTCCCTGTTTTGCATCGTACTTTTTCTTTGCAAAACAGTTAGAAATTATGTGCCCTTTTCGCTGGCACCAAAAACAAACTTGAGGTATTGTTATTATTAGCTTTTTTGTTAATGCTAAAGTTTTCTCTAAATTCTGAATTTTTGTATTTCCTTCTTCTATCTTTTTATTACAATTGATATGTGTCGATTTTAAAGATTCCTCTAGCAAAGCCGGTGAAATCTTTTTTAATCACCACCGTTGGTGACCATGTTCAAATACCGGCTGCGCCATTGCTGTGTTCTATATTTTCTTTCTTTAAATAAAGGACACAATTATTTAATTTTTTAATTATATTATTTATTTATCACACTGGAGGGTCCCGTAGGAATCGCAGTGGATATTTTTATATTAGTTCCAGAAAGGTGCTGACCGTGTTGTGTATAAATTACAACTCAACTGTATTTCAAAATACTTATTTCTAGTAACCGTTCCAGGCACACAATATGTCTACGCTGCATTCAGTCACACCAATGCATTGTTGGCTGACCAAATTTTTGTAGCAAACGATATCGTGTTACACATCAATGCCATCGCTGCGTCCAGTTTTGGCTGCTGATGTATATACAAAGAAAACAACGATTGTGCACGTTTCAAATCGTGGGACATAGTTTGTGCCTAGGTGGCATTTTTTGGATCGGTGAATGTGGCGAAAATCGTGTGACTCGATTTTAACTCACAACACTTAGAACTCTTCTTATAAAATTGCATGCAGTGTTACGTTTTGGGTGATTAGAATGCAAATTTATCAGTCGTCCAGAGGCCATTGGTTTCTGGTACCAGTCAAGTTTTAATATGTTTTTGTCATTTAAAATGACTGTGTCCAAATATGGTAGCCTTCCGTTGTCTTATTGCTCGGCGGTGAATTGTCTGTGGAATTTGTTGAGTTCGCCTAAAGTTTCTTCCCAAGAGTCAATCTTAACCACTGCAAACAGGTCATCTACATATTTGGTCATCATTCTGGGTTTTGTTGTCATTCTCTCTATGATTTTGTCGAGTAGTTCTTCCATTACGATGTCTGCTACAATCGGTGAGGCTGGAGATCCCATTGATAGTCCTTTTTGTTGTAAATATATTTTGTTGTCATATATAAAATATCTATTGTCCACGATGCAGAAACGTAAAATGTCCATGAATAGTTTCTTCGTCATCTTTGAATATTGTTTGATGAGGTCCCATTTATTATCTATCGTAGATATCGCAAACTCCACTGGGATGCTTGGGAAGAGTGAAATTACGTTAAATGATATTATCATTTCGTCGTCATACATGTGGGTGTCCTTAATTTTGTTCTTGAATTCTAATGAATCTTTGACATTATATGTTGAGTTTTTTGTCAAGTTCTTTAATATATTAACTAATAGCTGTTACATACCCGGCGTTGCACGGGTTGTATAAAATATTTATACAACCCGTGGAAAAATATTTATACACGGAATTTGCGATAACTTCAATGGAAGCTGTAGATGATGGTTATTTCCCTCCGTGAAACTTGGTGCCACTTGTAATCCCGCCCGGCATGATCCACCCAAAAAATGTCCAAGGACGCACTTGGTAGCAGTTGTAATCCCACCCGCTATGATTCACCCAAAAAAAGTCCAAGGACGCACTTGGTGGCAGCTGTAATCCCACCCGGTATGATTCACCCAAAAAATGTCCAAGGAAGCACTTGGAGCCAGATGTAATCCCACCCGGCATGATGCACTCACAAAATGTCCAAGGACGCTCTTGGTGGCAGTTGGAATCCCACCCTCTATGATTCACCCAAAAAAAAGTCCGAGGAAGCACTTGGTGACAGCTGTACTCCCACACCGTATGATTCACCCAAAAAATGTCCAAGGACGCACTTGGTGGCTGATGTAATCCCACCCAGCATGGTTCACTCAAATAATATCCAAGGACGCCCTTGGTGGCAGCTTTAATCCCACATGGCATGGTTCATCCAAAAAATGTCCAAGGATGCACTTGGTGCCAATTGTAATCCCACCCGTTATGATTCAACCAAAAAAAGTACAAGGACGCACTTGGTGGCACCTGTAATCTCACCCGGTATGATTCATCCAAAAAATGTCCAAGGACGCGCTTGGTGGCTGCTGTAATCCCACCCGGCATGGTTCATCCAAAAAATGTCCAATGACGCACTTGGTGGCTGCTGTAATCCCACCCGTCATGGTTCACCCAAAAAATGTCCAAGGACGCACTTGGTGGCAGCTGTACTCCGACACATCATGGTTCATCCAAAAAAAAAACCACTGACGCAGTTGGTGGCATGGACCACTCAATATTCGATGGTTACTAAGTTACATTTAAATTATATATTTTGTTGTATGGGAGGTGCCACGCCCCCTTGTCCAAATCCAACCTCTTATGTCCTATTGCAAATTCCATTACTTACACAATTTTACCTTAAAACTTCAATAAAACCAATAAAGCCGTTTAACCGTAATATGGGGTAGAAAATTGTATGGGCGGTGCCACGCCCGTTGTTCAATTATTCCCATATTCGACACAAATCTTGGGAAAGTTATTATACAGCTCCATGACAAATTTCATTAAAATATATTCAATACTTGCTTAGCTGTTATTTAAATTAGGTGTTGTATGGGCGGTGCCACGCCCCTTGTCCAATTATGCCCATATTTGGCATAAAGCTTGGGAAAGTTATTATACAATTCCGTGCCAAATTTCGTCTTTATATATTTAATATTCAATTCAAATTCAATTCAATAGCTACTAAATTATCTTGTAGGCATATTTTGTGTTGTATGGGAGGTGATTGAGGGACAAACAGACAGAAAGACACAATCAGTTTTATAATATATATAGGGATATATTAACGTAGTCCGTATGAAGGAGAATTCATTGATGACCATATCGGTCGTAGTGGCATAGTGTCCTTACATATTTTTGGTAGTCCATAAACTCTGGGTGCATTTGCTGTTTTCGTGCTCAATTTCCATTTTTCATATGACGTTAATATGTCAAGTTTATGTAGTTTGTCTACAAAGTCGTTGTTCTTTTGTTGTGAAGTCGAAGTTGGATCTCTTTTTGTGATTTTATATGTTGATATGTCCCTTAGTAATATGCGCATTCTTTTTCACATTCTGTTCTGTACCGTCACATTCCCTTTGTCAGCATTCACAATTAAAATTTCTTTGTTGTTGTTCAGAAATGATTTTGTTTGTTCATATGTTTTTAGAACAAATTTGTCTCGCTCATCCCACTGTACGCTTCTCATATGGTTCTGTTTTTTTTTGTGTCAATTTTATTCTCGCTGTCTCTTGTTCCTCTCTTTTCGTTAATGTTTGAATGCAGTCCTCTCCGTCAATTATGCTTTTAAATAAAGTGCAATCGGCATGCCAAATTTCGGTCCTAGTGAGAGCAGCCACTGAGTGTCAGGCGGTATATCGATGTCTGTTTCATTTACAAACCAATTGTTGTTGGTTTTTAGGTGCAGTCTTATTCTTCGTTGTTCTGTAAGTTTCGCGAATTTGTTCTGGTGTATTTTCTTAAGTTTTTCGGCGAATCTCTCTCCCAATGTTTTTTCGTAGAGAAAGAAAAGCTCGGATTCTTCGTCGTTCAATTTATTCCTTATTGTTGTCGTTGAAAATTGATCACGAAAACAGCAGCACCCAGAATATATGGACTACCAAAAATACATAAGGGCACTATGCCACTACGACCGATATGTTCATCAATGAATTCTCCTTCATACGGACTATGCCAATACATATATAATATATTGAAGAACTTGACAAAAAACTCAACATATAATGTCAAATGATAATATCATTTAACGTAATTTCACTCTTCCCAAGCATCACAGTGGAGTTTGCGATATCTACGATAGATAATAAATGGGACCTCATCAAACAATATTCAAAGATGACTAAGAAACTATTCATGGACATTTTACGTTTCTGCATCGTGGACAATAGATATTTTATATATGACAACAAAATATATTTACAACAAAAAGGACTACCAATGGGATCTCCAGCCTCACCGATTGTAGCAGACATCGTAATGGAAGAACTACTCGACAAAATCATAGAGAGAATGACAACAAAACCCAGAATGATGACCAAATATGACCTGTTTGCAATGGTTAAGATTGACTCTTGGGAAGAAACTTTAGGCGAACTTAACAAATTCTACAGAGGTATACAATTCACCGCCGAACAAGAAGACAACGGAAGGCAACCGTATTTGGACACAGTCATTTTAAATGACAAAAACATATTAAAACTTGACTGGTACCAGAAACCAATGGCCTCTGGACGACTGATAAATTTTCATTCTAATCACCCAAAACGTATCATCATGAACAAGGCATGCAACTTCACACAGAACTTATGAACCACAAATAATATAGAATCAGATAAATATTATACAACAATGACTTCTCTAAGAAAACAATAAAGGACTTGATAAAGCGAGCGGAAAAAGGAACAACACAACAACAGAATAATAAGGAACCAAAAATATACAAAATGCTAAGTATATTCTGTAATTGTAAACAGTTAAGTTTACAATACAATTTAAATTTATGAAACTATCTCAGAAATGTTTTTATACCCTGCACACTAATGTCCAAGGGTATATTGTTGTTGTCACACCGTTTGTAACGCCCATAAGGAGGTGTGTCCGGTATGGAAAAGTATATATGTATGTATATTCTTGATCAGCATCACCTCCTGAGTCGATTAGGCCATGTCCGTCTGTCTGTCATTTCGCACAAAAACTGACGTAGCTTTTGAGCCATCGCCTCAAATTCCTCTTACATCAGTAAGAACCACGCCTACCTCCCATACAAAATGGCAGCCAAATTTGTATTATTTTCGTTTATCTTGAGAAATACTGAACCGAATTGGATGCGGTTTTCTGCATTGGGTTGGAAATGAGGTTGGGAACAAAATTGGAATGAACTGCACCGAAATGGAATTGAACCGGAACAAAATGGAATTGGAACAAAATTTTTAATGGATCAGGAAATTCAAATTATCAATAAAATATCGATAAATTATAGATAAAATAATCAAAAAATTATCGATAAAAAATTTTATAAATTTTCGTAAAATTATCGAAAAACGATTGACAAAAATCGATAAATTTTGGACGCCGTTTCTTCTATTTGATTGGAATTGATGCCGGGAACGAAATGGGAATAAAACTGGAACAAAATGGAATTGGAACAGAATTGTAAAATAAATCGGGAATGAAGTGGAAATGGAAATTATCGCCAATCAATCGAAAAATTTCGATAAAATGTTGAAAAATTATGAATAAAATATCCATAAAATATCGAAAAACTATCAATAAAATACCAATTTTCGATAAAATTACTAACTCATGGTCTCAGAATGTACCGTACTCGCATGTGTTGGGTATTTTAGCTTATTGTTTTTTAAGATGATTGAGTTCTAGTGAGTGTAACCATTGGGTTTTTGTGAACTCCACTCGGATACGGTTGTTTCAAAGACACAACCCCTGTCCTGATCGGAAGACCACCACTTGAGACTGAGAGCTCCTGCCAAGTTCTACAAGGTGCACACATGACGTAGCGCATCTGTTCAGCTGCCCAACCAAACCAATGAACACCACAAGATCTACACTTTTTAATTACTCTACAGACCTTTTTAAGTCTGGGCATTTCATGATGCATTCTCTCATTGTAATTTATTTGATGTCTGCAACTATATTGCAAAATACAATTAATAAAAAAAAAATTTCTTTACACCCCAATATTATCAATCACTTCTGGAATGGAGTATAGAATCTTGTACTCAGCTTATTGAAAAATTACCAATGAAGAAAACTATATAAAAATGTAAAATATTAATTAAAGTTATAACTTTTTTTTTATTAAAACCAGTTTTGCATTTTTCGCGCGTGAAATCATATGAAAACTAGAGAGTGGACTATCTTCGGCAATGCCGAGGCTGAAATACCCGCACACAGTAGATGTTTAGAAATACCTAAACATAAAAAATTTGGTCTCAAGACCCCATTTTGAGCCATTTTGGAAGTTTGGACCATGTCGAAAATCCATTTCTAAATATTTCCAATCGAAAACAGCTATAAATAAAGAGTAAGAAACAAGTTTTTAAAAATATAACCCTTTAACCGACTAAAAAGCAGAAAATAAATTTCCTTTAAATTGTTTTCAGCAATTTCGATTTAAAATTAAGGGTTTTTGGCTACTTTCCTCCTAATATCATTGCCCTTAATTTTAAATCGAAATTTATTAAAGGAAATTTATTTTCTGCTTTTTAGTCGGTTAAAGGTTATATTTTAAAAACTAGTTTTTTACTCTTTTTTTATTTTCATCTCTTTTTCCTCTTTTTCCCGAACCTAAGTAAAAAATTTCAGCCTTGTAGCTTACAAAATACGGAAGTTAGAACTTTAAATTGGCTCCATCCCGCTCCCCTTTGCCCCCACACACCCCTTTCCAAAGGGTATAAAATTTCAAGTTGTCAATAAGAACCCACCTAACAAATCATCATTGTAGCTTGATGGACCCCAAAATATAATGCATTGTCACCGGAGTTCTATCACTGTTCCAAATTTGAGCTCTCTAGCTCATGTGGAAGTGTATGAAAAAGCTCGCCGCAGATTTGAGGATATATATATATATCCTCAAATCCAAATCCACCCAAAGCAAGTCAATATAAGGGTTATAAAAAAGACTTGGAAAAAGTTGACCTTTTTTTCGATTTGGCTGATTCTAGAACTTGCTCTTACTTTTGAAGTGAAAAACATGTTCCAAAAGTTTCAAGTCGATATCTCCAAAACTGCGACCGGTATAGTGCTGACAGACAGACGGACATGGCTAAATCGACTCCGGCGGTGATGCTGACCAAGAATATATATACTACTAGCTGTTACTTATCCGGCGTTGCACGGGTTGTATAAAATTTTAAAATAAATATATATAGGAATTTTCGACAACTTCAATGGCGCTGTAGTTGATGGTTTATTCCCCCCGTAAAACTTGGTGCCAGTTGTAATCCCACCCGGTAAGAATCACCCAAAGACGCACTTGGTGGCAGTTGTAATCCAACCCGGCATGATCCACCTAAAAAATGTCCAAGGACGCAATTGGTGGCAGTTGTTATCCCACCCGGTATGATTCACCCAAAAAATGTCCAAGGAAGCACTTGGTGCCAGGTTGTAATCCCACCCGGCATGAGCCACCCAAAAAATGTCCAAGGACGCACTTGGTGGCAGCTGTAATCCCACCCGGTATGATTCAGCCAAAAAAAGTCCAAGGACGCAATTGGTGGCAGTTGTAATCCCACCCGGTATGATTCACCCAAAAAAAGTGCAAGGGCGCAGTTGGTGGCATGGACCACTTAATATTCGATAGTTACTAAGCTACTTTTTAATAATATTTTTTGTTGTATGGAGGTGCCACGCCCCGTTGTCCAAATCCAACCTCTTATGTCCTATTGCAAATTCCATTACTAACACAATTTTACCTTAAAATTTCAATAAAATCAGTAAAGCCGTGATATCGGGTAGAAAATTGTATGGGCGGTGCCACGCCTCTTGTCCAATTATTCCCATATTCGACACATAGCAGTACAACTTCATTCCAAATTTCACTAAAATATATCAATTAGTTGCTTAATTAGCTGGTATTTAAGGTATGTGTTGTGTGGGAGCTGCCACGCCCCTTTGTCCAATTATTCCCATATTCGACACATAGCTGGGAAAACATACTGTACAACTCCATGCTAAATTTCATTAGAATATATTCAATCGTTGCTTAATTACTTGGTATTTAAGTTATGTGTTGTGTGGGAGGTGCCACGCCCCTTTGTCCAATTATTCCCATATTCGACACATAGCTGGGAAAACATACTATACAGCTCCATTCCAAATTTCATTAAAATATATCCAATAGTTGCTTAATTAGCTGTTATTTAAGTTACGTGTTGTGTGGGCGGTGCCACGCCCCTTGTTTAATTATTCCCATTTTCGACACATAGCAGTACAACTCCATTCCAAATTTCACTAAAATATATCCAATAGTTGCTTAATTAGGTGGTATTTAAGTTATGTGTTGTGTGGGAGGTGCCACTCCCCTTTGTCCAATTATTCCCATATTCGACACATAGCTGGGAAAACATACTATACAGCTCCATTCCAAATTTCATTAAAATATATCCAATAGTTGCTTAATTAGCTGTTATTTAAGTTACGTGTTGTGTGGGCGGTGCCACGCCCCTTGTCCAATTATGCTCATATTTGGCATAAAGCTTGGAAAAGTTATTATGCAACTTCGTGCTAAATTTCGTATTTATTATTCAATTCAATTCAAATTCAATTCAATAGTTACTAAATTACCTTGTCGACATATTTTGTGTTGTATGGGAGGTGCCACGCCCCTTTGTCCAATCCCAATCTCATATACCCTATGTTACATGTCGATACCTATAGAATTTATCCTGAAAGTTTCCGTTTAGCCGTGATTGAGGGACAAACAGACAGACAGACACACACTCAGTTTTATAATATATATAGCAGACTTGTAAAGTAATGAAATTTTCATTACGCATTACCCTTACCATTACCATTACCATTACAGGTAATGAAATTTTATTTCATTACCATTACTGCAATGGTAATTGTAATGGTAAAGGTGATGAAGTAATGAAAATTTCATTGCAATGGTAATGAAATTACCATTATTTCATTGCGATAGTAATGATAATGAAGTAATGAAATTTCCATTACTTCATTACCTATCTGCCCCAATAGCGTTTTTGCCACTTTTTGGGCAAATCATGCCAAGTTTAATTGTAACTACCATCAAGTGTGTCCATGGTCATTTTATGGATGATTAATGTCAGTTGCGATTAGGACAGCTTCTGAGTGCGTCCTTGGACATTTTATGGAAGAATGATGTCAGGTGGGATTAGGCCAGCTTCTAAGTGCGTCCTAGGACATTTTTTGCGTGAATCATGTCAGGTGGGATTAGGACAGCTTCTGAGTGCGTCCGTGGACATTTTTTGAGTGAATCATGTCAGTTGGGATTATAACAGCTTCTGAGTGCGTCCGAAAACACGCCCTAAAATTTTTAATGCTCTGTAACTCGGGTCCAATTCAAGGGATTTCGGTGAAATTTTGGATTTGGTGCTGGGAGGTGAATGGGCAGAGGGATGACTATTGAAATTTAAGATCCGCCCACTGCCACGCCCTAAAATTTTAAAAGCTCTGTAACTCGGGCCCTATTCAAGGGATTTCGGTGAAATTTTGGATTTGGTGCTGGGAGGTGAATGGGCAGAGGGATGACTATTGAAATTAAAGATCCGCCCACTGCCACGCCTTAAAATTTTTAAAGCTCTGTAACTCGGGTCTTATTCAAGGGATTTCGCTGAAATTTTGGATTTGGTGCTGGAAGGAGAATGGGCAGAGGAATGACTATTGAAATTTAAGATCTGCCCACTGCCACGCCCTAAAATTTTTAAAGCTTTGTAACTCGGGTTCTATTCAAGGGATTTCGCTGAAATTTTGGATTTGGTGCTGAGAGGTGGAAGGGCAGAGGGATGACTATTGAAATTTAAGATCCGCCCACTGCCACGCCCTAAAATTTTTAAAGCTCTGTAACTCGGGTCCTATTCAAGGGATTTCGCTGAAATTTTGGTGCTGGGAGGTGAATGGGTAGAGGGATGACTTGCAAAATCTATTTTTATTTCAGTTGCTTAACTAATACATATAACATTTCTACGTTAACATGAAATAACAAAATTATTGCGAGCGAAGCTGTGGGTATAAGCTAGTACTCAATAAATTTTATAACTATTTCTAGGTGAAGTTGAGTTGGAGAATGTTCCAATTCGCAAAGATGCTTTGAGATCGTTTGGAATCCCTGTTCAGGCATTTTCTGGTAACATTGGCAAAATAAAATTACAAATTCCTGTTCGACAATTTCGTACCGCACCTTGGTGCATTGTAATTGAACATGTATATGGTGTTTTTGGACCGAAAAATCTAGATGAATGGGATGATGAAAAGGAGAAGCTATCCGAATTCGAACTTAAAGTGGCCGAACTGGATACAAAAGAAGCCAGGTGGAGAGTGGAAAAGGGAAATCAGACGGAAAATTATTACTCGACGTCATATTCCAGTTGGCTTAATTATGGAACAAATTTGGCGACGAACATATTGGAAAATCTGGAGCTGAAAATCAATGATGTTCATATACGATACGAAGACAACATAACAATACAAAATGTCCAATTCGCTACCGGCATTAAAATAGATTCACTGACTGCACAAAGTTGCGATTTTAATTGGGTTCCTGGATCTAAATTATCGAATAACCAAAGTATATCCTACAAAATAATAGAACTCAAAAATTTTTCAGTGTATTGGGATAGAATGGAAGACGAATACTTGTGCAGTAAATTGAAATCTACGGATCTATTAAGTAACATGAATAGCTTATGCAATGCAAGTCATCATCGGTATATAATAAGTCCTATGAGCGCAACTGCAAAATGTAAACGAGAACGATGTAGACAAGCAATACGGTCAAAACTAAAACCTAGATTATCTTGCGAAGTATTGGTGTCTCAAGTAAAGATGGCTATAACTGATGTAAGTAGTTAAATACCACATTTTATAAACTATTTTGAACTGTGAATTGGTAGATTACATTAAAATGGAATATTTTAACTAAAAATATTTGTAGAAATTTCCAATAATTTATTTATTTATTTCATTTTATGTTGTTTAAAAAAAAGTGATTTAATCACACCGTCGTGAATATCTTGAGCTAACTACACTCTTGTTACCATGTCCCGCTTTTGGTTTTAACACTTAGCTTGTGATGTCGTCTTCGGATGAAAACATCTAGGTTTCGGTTTTATCGAAGGCTGAGGTAAGAACTCAGGGTAATCCAGGATTTACCGAAGAACCAAATAACTTCGGCAGGAAAATAATGGGAGTTTTGTTTTAATATAATGTGTATATATCTTTATTCAATTAGGGAATTCACAAGGGTCTCGTATCGGTCGTTGTATTGTCGTGAAAAAATACGATGGTTGTAAAAATGTTGTTGCTGTTTTTCATACAAAAAAAAATACGATAATACAACTTTGCAACCTGTGTTTCTATGACGCTCGTATTGATTCTTCTTCTTATTTAAAAAGTAATTGGAGGGAATTGTTAAAATTTCTTTTAGGGACTATTTTTAATGCATAAAACGTGCACGACTTTGCCGAAAATATTGCAACAAAGCTTGTGGAGGCCACCAAAACTCTTCCGACCATCGACTTTGGTCAGATGGCCACTTGCACCACCGGGCAGACGAATGCCTGGCCCAGGGGTTTCCGGAAGCATTTTGAATGCATTAAACGTGCGCGACTTGTGAACCGCAATATTTCTTCCGATCCTTGATTTGGGCCGCATCAGCACCTCCGCGAATGGTTGAACATTTACAATATAATTTTTTCGCTCTCTTTTTCTCTACCTCTCTGAAATGACAGTACTAGATTTTTTTCTGCAATGGGTGTGCTCACAACAATTGTATTTTTTCAAACACGATGATACGACAATACGAGACCCTTGTTGATTCCCTAAATATTCTTTTCCTTACACTAACTAGCTCTAAATATCTTATCTATGACTTCGACTTTGCTCGGAGGATTATTCGGTGGTGCGATCGTTGCGTCAGGGAAGTGCGGTTGTTGTTGTTGTTGTTGTAGCCAAGCCTGTAAGAAACATTAGTATGTTCAGGGGGGATAGTAGGAGGGAGAAAATGAAAACATTGATTATTAAGACAATACAATACAGTACAAACAAACAATATATTAAGAAGAGAATAAGAGATAGAAAAAAGGGGGTGATCATTGAGCCTACTCCACCAGGTCCAAATCCAGGAACCTGGCTGCCTCCACCGGGTTCGTCCAAAGGGACTCCGGGGTGAAGGACGTTGGTCGCAGAGGGCACTCAAAGAGGTGTCTGGTGGTATGGGGGGAGGAGCTACATGACGGGCACGTGTCTGCGATATCCGGGTTAACCCTGGCCAGGTAACTGTTGAGATATTTGGAGTAACCTGACCTGAGCTGAGCCAACGTGACTCTTGTCGGGCGCGGGAGAGTTTTTTCCGCCTCCGGGGCGTCCGCCAAGAACCACGTTGGATCCCCTGTCCTGTAAGGATCCGGATACCGCTTGGGTGTGAACCCAAGACAGCGCCTCTTTTATTGTCATATGGCCCCCCCGAATCATGACGATTGGGTGATTAATTGCCGCCGCTTCGGTCCGATAATCACGTCTAATCTGCCTTGCCCAGTCCGTATTTACCGGTCCTATGCTACCATGGTTTGGATGGCTGGAATCCTCACACTTGATCAAATGTTGGCGGGTGAGCAAAGAGCAGTGCGTCCTAACAGGCAGAACCAACGTCTCATCATGCAGGTGATCTTCAGGGGTCATTGAATGACATCCTGTGATCACCCTCAGAGCCGAGTTTTGAACTGTTTGGAGCTTTTTCCACTGGGTATCGCTCAAGCTTGGTGCCTATACTGGTGAGGCGTAATCGATAAGGGGACGACCTATTGCTTTATAAGAGTCTAGTATCGTCTCCTTATCTTTACCCCAAGTACTGCCCGTTATTGCTTTGAGGATCCTAGTTCGGCCCTTTACTCTAGCAACCACGTCTTCCACGTGTTTGGAGAAGGTATGCATGGTATCAAAAGTAACCCCAAGAATCTTGGGGCTACCATGCGGGGGACTCTGTTGTTGGCATCAATGTATACCTCCAGAGTCCTCCTTACCTCCTTGGTCCAGTTGGTGAAAAGCGTGGCTGTCGATTTTTGTGCGGAAAGTTTGAGGTTCCGTTCTGCCAAGAAATTACAGAGCATTGGCAGATAAGCATTTAACCTCCCTTCCAGTTCTTCGATTTTCTCACCCGATGTTAGCACAGTGCAATCATCGGCGTAAGAAATTAGTTTCAGATCTGGTGGGGGGACCGGGACGGAGGAGAGATAAGTGTTGAACAGCAGGGGGGATAATACTCCTCCCTGCGGTACTCCTTGCTTATTTCTCCTCAGCCCCGATTTGGAACCCCTAAACTCCACATAGGATTGTCGTCCAGCCATGTAAACTGCCAACCATCTTTTGTAGACGTTTGGAAGAGAAGAGTTATACACATCTTGCAATAACTTGGTGTGACAGACTGTATCAAATGCCTTCGCCAGGTCCAAGGCAACCACCACTGTCCTATGGTGTGGCTTCTTCTTGTTGATACCATCGGTGATGGCAGAAGTAACCTCACACAGGGCAGTGGTAGTGCTGTGGCCCGAGCGGAAGCCGTGTTGATGATCTGCCACTGGGAGGCACTCCCTAAGAGTAGGGAGTAGCAGAGATTCCAGCACCTTCACAACTGGTGAGAGCAGTGTGATGGGCCTGTAGGAGCTGCCCTTGTCTAGCGGCTTCCCAGGTTTGGGAAGGAGAATAATCTTCCCCAGCTTCCACTTTTGCGGTATCTCCAGGGAGTTAACACATCGGTTGAAGACCTTTGTTAAATAGTTAACTCTCTGCTCCCCCAAGTGCTTAAGCATGTTTATTGCAAGACCATCGGGACCCAACGCCGTCGAATTTTTTGCAGATTTGATGGCTATGGAGACATCATCCGAGGAGAACGTGACCTCCTCATCTTTGGGGATGTGGAGGGCACGAATTCTTCTTTTGATGCCCCTTCGGTTTTTATCGGGTTTAGGAGGGTGTTCCACAAACTGCTTATTCAAAGCAGCGCAACACCTGACGGGGTCAAGCGGCGTATACCCATCCTCAAAAGAGAGTATGGGTTTTCCACTTCTACGGGGATTCGTGAGGTTCTTCAGTGTCGTCCACAGATCTTTGGAACCTCTCTCCGACTCCTTCAGGTGATTACGCCATTTCTCCCGACAATGATCACTGACAAGTTTACCAATCTCAGTGGTCATTTCCTTCAGGCGGGGATCCGCCGCATTCTGTCTCCTGAGTGCATCTCTTTGGTTGGCAAGGAGAGATGCCTCTCGAGGGAAGTTTGGACGCATATTGGCTATGCGTCCGGCAGGAATGCAGCGTTTCCCAGCCTTCAATAGGATGTCTCTAAAAGTCTTTTCGCCCGCATATGTGTTGGCGGGTGCGGGCTGCTGACTGAATTGCGCCTCACATATCTCCTCGAATCTCTCCCAGTCCGCCTTTCTGAAGTTAACAAAGGTACGGTTTTCGGAAGTTATGAAATCCGTACTCTTTGTCAACTCCACAACGATTGGGACATGGTCGGAACTCAGGGCGATATGCGTCCTCCACGACGTATGTGCAATTAAGTCAGCACTGACTATGGAGACATCGGGAGAGCTTTGACAGTCTGCTGTGATACGGGTCTGGTACTGTTCGTTGGCGATACAAAATGCTGTCCCATCGATTTGATCAACCAACGAATTTCCCCTTCGATCACATCCTAAATTCGAATACCAGCCATCATGATGGGCGTTTAGGTCCCCCAGTATAACCCTACTCTGGCCCTCCAATAGAAATTCTATTGAAGGACTGTACCCAGAGCGGCAGGCTGCCACAGGAGGGATGTATAGATTAAAAATCTCAATCTCAACCTCGCCCGATCGAACGGCAATCCCCTGTATTTCCAGGTGATCGTCGCTAGATGGGATGTTTAGCAGGCGAAAGGCGACCGAGTCATGGATAAGAAAGGCAATACCTCCTCCTTTGTTTTTCGCGCGGTCTTGTCTAACGACACTATAACTTGACGAGCAAGAAAGGGGATTCCTGCTCGTCAGTTTGGTCTCTTGGAGTGCCGCAATGAGGATGCCATGCCTACCCATGAAATCGGTCACCTCAGTTGCTTTCCTGCTGAGTCCGATACAGTTCCATTGCAAGATCTTGAAACCACTTTCAGCGTTATCTTGCAAGGAACCCCCGGGCTCATCTACGGTGATTGGGTTAATGGCGTCACCGGCTGGTGTCGGCACAGTCGGGTTACGGGCGCTGCGGTCAGTCGGCTGAGACTGCCGGGAACGGTTGGGTGATACTGGGCGTGGAGTCACCATCCTGCGGCAGCATGGGCCCACATAGCTAGATCCATATTGGCCCTTGTTACGTAGTCCCGAGCACCTCAGGTGGTAGGTGTATCCACACTCATTACACACAACCGGCCACGCAGTCCCCGTCAAGACCTTCCGACAGCACCTGCACATCGACTGGGCTGGGCCAGCAGGAGACACGCATAGGGGTCTGGATGTCTGAACGTCCGTGTCTAGTCTTACGTCCGGATCTGTCCGGGGCGTTATGGATGGCGCCCAAGTCCGTATGGGCGGCGTATCAATTGTGTCGTGTCTTGTCACTGTCTGGTCAGTGAGTGTCATCGAGCAAGGTGGACACCTGGAATTGCTATGATGAAGTTTAGCACTCCGGAGACCGGAACACTTCAGGTGGAGCCACTCATGACACCCATAGCATAATACAGACACCCCTCTGTTTCTGATTGTTCTGCGACAAACAGGGCATACGTATACCTCGGGGCCTGGATTAGACTCAATGTCTCCGGCAACAAGGAGTAGAAGATAGAGACAATGAAGGCAAGCCGACTTTGCCTTCATCGTCAGTGAAAAAATAAATTAAAGAATAGGAAAGGTAGAATAGAACCTGAACATACCTGTTCTGTTGGTTTGGTGGGTGGACAGGTCTTGACCAGGGAACCTGGGTCAGCCCCGGTGCGAAGAACCGCCTGTCCGAGGGGCTGCTTCGGCGGTTTTCGGATTTCTTCGGCGTTCTAGCCTCGGGGATAAAGAATTCGGCTTTGTGCTATCGGCTGACGATATTCAACTGCTGTCGGTTTTCTGCCTTCGGTTGACTATATTCGGCTTTCTGTTATGGGCTTACGATATTTGGCTTTCTGCTACCGGCTGACGATATTCGGTTACTACAATACTTAGGATAGGTAGGGCACGACACTTAAGTCAGCGCAGTAGGACACAACACTTAAGTCAGTGCAAGAAAGCTGGTATGGGCACGCCACTTAAGTCAGTGCAATGTATTCTAGGAGGTCCGAAGCCCGGCAGTCCTCAATCAAAAATTAGAGCAATTCCTATAAAAACTATTTGTAATCGTTTTGATTGGGAATTCGGAGGGAACACAAAAAGGTAGAAGTAAAAAAAATGATAACAGCGAATGAAAAAATGTAGTTTGTATTGTCGTATGCCTATAATGCAATGCTGATACCTGCGGCAATGCACACTGATATAGTGTGGCTATGTGTACGTGTTGTACAAATGGAATACAGGGGCGGAGTTTGCGAGGGCAATGGCCTAGCGCCCCTCTCTTTACTAATATGAAGTAACTTATGAATATATATTAATATTAATGTTATTGTAACTTTTGTAACGTTACAAACTGTATTTCCATAATTTTTTATGGGTTGTTCGCTACTAGTACTTAAATTAAATTTTGGAATTACTATTAAATGACTATTATAGAAATTTTAACAAAGGTTGGATTCTATGAGTTTTGAACCCCCTGCAACTCTGTACTCTTTTTCACTCAAGCGAATCTGGCAACCCTATATAAAAGCAAAGCGGTATTGAGTATTATACAAAACCTAGAGAGTGAACTATCTTCGGTTATGCCCAAGCTGAAATACCCCCACACAATATGCCCCATTTGGAAGTACCTCGAATATAAAAAATGTTAGTCCCAGGACGATATTTGGTTTTAGAACCTTCGACATTCCAAAGTTTCAAGTCGATATCTCCAAAATTGCGACCGCTATCGTGATGACAGACAGACAGACGGACAAGGCCAAATCGACTCAGGAGGTGATGCTGATCAAGAATATATATACGGTGGGATGACATAATGTCAATTAGGGATTTCTTGTATCGGTCGTATTGTTGTATTGTCGTAAAAATATACGATAGTTGTTGCTGTTTTCCATAAAAAAATACGATAATACAACTTTGCAACCTGTGTTTCTTTGACTCTCGTATTCATTCTTCTTCTTATTTGAAAAGCAGTTAGAGGAAATTGTGAAAATTTCTTAGGACTTTAAAGACTATTTATAATGCTGGAAACCATGCGACCGCGTGCTGATATGGGACCAAATCCTATGTGATGTCTACTTTCAGTGCGAGCGGTACACAATGAGCAAATGACTGTGCTGACCAGAGAGAGATAGCCTGAAGCTACTATGCTGGCCTACAACAAGAGCAATGCTCTCCGACCAATAGTGCGTTGAGAATAGAAAATCCTATGCTACGTCTACTGTGAGCGTGAGCTGCGCGCCACAACCAAAGAGAGTGCTGATGATAGTTAATCCTAAGCTGTGCCTACCTCAAAAGCCATGCGCCACGATCAAAAGCGCGTTGGCGATAGAAAATCCTATGCTATGCCTACTGCGAGCGTGAGCTGCGCGCCACGATCAAAGAGTACGCTGGCGATAGAAAATCCTAAGCTATGCCTACTACCGGAGACCTATGCACCAGGAGCACTCCTTGTTGGCGAGAGGAAATATTCCAAAGCTCCTTCTATTAGCGGGGAACTTTATGCCACTAGCAATGAGCGCGCTGGCCAGAGAGAATTATTCTAAAGCTACCGCTGGCGAAGAACTAAACTTTTCTGAGTTCTGAAATATCAACTAACCTCTGCGCAGACTCCTGCGCAGTTCTAAACTTGTAATTTAACCACTCACCACACTTAGTGCGGGAGGTGTTGCCAGTACTCGGGCAAGATACATCTCACGGGTAGATGGCGCTCGGCCATGTGCCTTAATTATAACTGTTATGTATGCATTCACGACATGCCAGTCGGTTCGTTGACGTCACGGTGCACACGTCAATCTGCGTAGATCGCGGTCGTTATAAATAGCTACTCAAATACAATTCATATTCATTTATTATAAATAAACATTATTTACAATATTAAATATCAACGCGTGCATATTTAACATTGGCGACGAGAATGGGATGTAACTAATTTTTAAATTGCACGCGTCTTAAAAAAAAAAAAAAAAAAAAAATAACCATACGGGAATTCGCAACAACAACCACACGGTGAGCGAGCAAAGCAGACAAGAACACGTGTGAGATTTTTGGCGATCTTATTCTATGCGTTTCTCAA
Source organism: Heteromyza rotundicornis (assembly GCA_951394025.1). Lineage (NCBI taxonomy): Eukaryota > Metazoa > Arthropoda > Insecta > Diptera > Heleomyzidae > Heteromyza > Heteromyza rotundicornis. Next base: position 51,349,846 of record OX596010.1, on the reverse strand, counting down.
ACAACGGAACACGTACTTTGCACAGTTTTGCTGTTATAGCACAGGTCATTTTTACACCTTCTTCTTTCTGCTCATGGAAGAAGAAGACGCAACCGGTAAAACATCTACGAGTCGCGCCGCTGGTACTGTTAAAACTGAAGGGTCAGCTTCGCCAGACACAGAAACAAGGTCAGTGAGGGAAATTCAGCGAAGTAACATGGCTGGAGTTGGCAGCCTGGAAACCTTCGACTTGGGCCATCCCAACAAATGGACTACGTACTGGGAGCGCTTCAATTTGTTCCTGTTGGCCAATGATGTCAAAGAAGAAGGCCGGAAAAAGGCGGCATTTCTCACACTGGCCGGCGCGCCACTATACGACCTGTTAACATCATTGGCCTCTCCTAAACAGGTCAGTGAATTGAGTTTGACAGAAATCAGTAAAATCTTAACCGACCATTTATCTCCACGCCCCTCCGAGATTGCTGCGTTCTATCATTTTCACAAACGCGATCAATATTCGGACGAGTCTGCCAGCACTTATATGGCGGCGCTGCGTTCATCAGCAGTTGACTGCAAATTTGGTGCGGCGTTGGACCGCATGCTGCGTGACCGTTTTGTGTGTGGCATGAATGATGAGGGCTTACAGAAAAGTTTCTTGGCAGAGACCGAGCTGACAGTGCAGAGAGTCATTGAACGCGCTATGACGAGTGAAGCTACGGCAATCAGTGCCCAATCGATAAGGCTTCATAGCGAGGCGGTCCACGACATCAAAGCTTTTCAGTCACGCCCGCAACAGCAGTCTCCTAACAACTACAGCGAACAGATGTGCGGCGGCTGCGGAGGTCAGCACAACCGAAAGCAGCGTCCGTACCGTGAAGCTATCTGCCATGGCTGCGGTATTAAGGGGCATCTACAACGTGTCTGCCGCAGCGCCAACTCATCGAAGTCTTCTACATTTAAACCGAGCTTCACGAAAGCACGCCAAGGTGCTCCAAATCGCAGGTCATCTCGTGGAGAATCCGTCAACCAGATTTTGCCTTTGGTCAACCAGAAGACATCAATTTCAGTTGTGTTAAACGGACGTTCGTGCACATTTGAAGTGGATTCGGGGTCGCCAGTGACCATCATGACAGAATCAACCTTTAATTTTATCTGGTCTAATGTCAAGCCAGATCTGTCCAGCTGTGAGCTGGGTCTAAATGATTATCAGCACAACCCAATCTCAGTCAAGGGGATCATTGATGTGTCAATCCGTTACAATGGTCGTAAAATTGACAATCTGCCACTGATCATTGCCAATGGTGGTGGCTCAAATCTTGTGGGTTGCAATTGGTTCGATGCACTGGGCATACGCATCGAAGGCGTGTTCGCAGTTAACGTTGGTGTCAGCATCAAAAGTATACTGCACAAGTTCAAACATTTATTTTTAGCAGAACTTGGTCGCTACACAGGACCGCCTGTGTCTCTACATATCAATCTGGAGGTGCTGCCAACGTGCGTTCCACCGCGCCGTATACCCTTTGCCATCAAGGGCCTTGAGGAAGAGGAGATTGATCGTCTGTGTCGTCAAGGTATTCTGGAGCCAGTTGATTACTCAGATTGGGCCACTCCAATAGTGCCAGTCGTTAAGAAGGACGGGTCCATCCGTTTATGTGGCGACTACAAATCAAGCTATCAAACCTCACTGCCACCAAATTCCTGCAGTCAGCACACTGCTAGCGTCAATCGACGGTGGATCGATCTTCGCCAAAACAGATTTAACTCAGGCATACCAGCAGTTGGTAGTCGACGAACGATCAGCATTGCTGCAAACATATCAGTTGACAAAGTCAAGTCTATTCATGACGCACCAGCACCAAAAGACAAGAAGCAACTGCAAGCATTTTTGGGCCTACTTAACTTTTATCATGCATTTTTGCCGCATAAGGCAACCGTGGCGGAGCCATTACATCGCCTTTTGGATAAGAATGCACGCTGGATATGGGGAAAGCTACACGAAGCAGGTTTCGATACTCTTAAGAAACTAATCGCATCAGACGATGTTTTAATGCACTACAATGATAAGCTTCCGTTAGTTTTATCATGCGACGCATCCCCATATGGACTTGGAGCAGTCCTCAGCCATAAGACGGTTCTGAGAAACCCATAGCGTTTTATTCGAGGACGCTCTCAAAAGCCGAACGAAACTATGCTCAAATAGACAGAGAGGCAGTCGCACTTGTGTCAGGAGTCAAAAAATTTCACAACTACTTGTATGGCCGTTCATTCACGCTGATCACAGATCATCGCCCACTGTTGGGAATCTTCACTACAACGAAACCAGTTCCCAACGTAATCTCAAACCAGATGCTGCGTCGATCAATTTTCCTCAATGCATACGATTTCAAATTGATACATCGTGCCGGATCCAAAATGGGTAATGCAGACTTTTTGAGTCGTTGTCCATTACCGACGGATTCGGAGTCAACAGCGACAGAAGACGTCCTTATGATCGAATTAGCGGCATCCCCAATCGTGAGCGCACAGCAAATAGCGTCACAAACTACGAAGGATGCACAGCTCTGTAAAATTTTCAATTGGGTGTTGAGGGGATGGCCCAGCACCAAAATAGACTGCAAATAGAGGAGTGCGGGGAAATCGCGCTGTCATTCCATCTGCGTTCCGAGCATCAATACTAGACGCCCTTCATGCACCACATCCTGGCATAGTAAAAATGAAGGCCTTAGCGCGCAGCTATGTTTGGTAGCCTAACATGGACGCAGATATCGAGCTAACAGTGAAGAGGTGCACATCTTGCCAAGAGAATCGCAACGAGCAGCCGAAATCAGTAACACAAGGTAAAACATTTTTCCTGGTTGTCGACTCGTATTCGAAGTGGCTTGAGGTTGCTGTAGTCAGCTCAACATCTGCAGCCGCCTCCATTAAATTCTTGCGACAACTCTTCGCTACACATGGACTTCCCAACGAGCTTGTGTCTGACAACGGCACGGCATTCACATCTGATGAGTTCAAGGTGTTTTTGGAGAACAACTTAATTCGACATATTCGATCTGCACCATTCCACCCGGCTACCAACGGGCAAGCTGAGCGCATGGTTCAAAGTACTAAAAACTATTTGAAGAAATTAGACCGAATCACACACATCGATCTGAGTCTTGCCAGATTTTTGTTCAGCCAACACACCACGCAACATTCAACTACGAACCACTTGCCGGCAGAGCTGCTACTGAATCGCGAACTCAAGACGTATTTTGACAAAATACAACCCCAGGAAATAACATTTGGTAAGGTCGCAGACCGTATCAATACTAAACCCTTTATTCCAGATAGTTCCGTTTGGGTTTGTAATTATGCGGCTGGTCCAAAATGGATCGAAGGCGTGGTGGTTGACCAGACAGGCCCAATATCCTACGGCGTCCGTCTACAGGACTCGAGAGTAGTCAAACGACATAAAGATCAACTTCGCACTCGCGTGTCATCATCGGTAAATCCAAGGGGTGAGGGCATAGTTGTTGATAACTTAGAAGACAGCATGCCACAGCCTCCTGAAGAAACTGAGCCTCCTACGGAACAACAAAGGGAAGCACACTCGTCGTCGTCACCATTGACCCGAACTGCAGATCTCGCTATACCACAAACGGAGACATCGACTCCCCGCAGATCCAATCGCAGCAGACAGGCCACACAATTCTACTCCTCATCTGGGTGTTAAGGGGTGTTAATCTGCGTAGATCGCGGTCGTTATAAATAGCTACTCAAATACAATTCATATTCATTTATTATAAATAAACATTATTTACAATATTAAATATCAACGCGTGCATATTTAACAATAACTAAGTACTGTCGTTTTCAAAACGTAAGCTTATTTTATTCTATTGGCCGGGACTTTGGTGGCCGAAATAGTAAAAATCAAAAATGGAATATAAAATATAAACATAAAAAATGGAAAATGAAATATAAACAAGTGAGTAAGTTTCAGTCGGGCAAGCCGACTTATATATACCCTACACCTACTGGGCCATATTGGATCCGCCATCTTGAATTTTGAAATTCCGACATCAAATTCGAAATCAGCGACCCCGAAAACCCCACTATACAAAATTTCATACTGTTTTGATGTAATCTTAAAATTACGGTAAAAACACGATTTTCACTTATAAGGGAGGTAGGAGTGGCAGTCGACCGATTCCGCCCATTTGCAATACCAACTCCTTCTAGGGCCTAAATAGGATAAATCCAAAACTTGGGATCCCTAGCTTTCTTCTAGCTCCTGCAATCGTATTTACAATCGATCGCAGGCTCACTTGGAAAAGGCACATCGAAGCTAAAAATACTCAAATCAAATTTTAAAAAATCGAACTAAATTGGCTCCTTTCGAAACAATCAAGACTCAACACCAAGTACAAAATCCTTTTATATAAAAGCGTAATTAAACCCATATGGACATATGGGATTGAGCTCTGTGGAACAGCATCTCCATCAAATGTCGAGAAACTACAAAGAATGCAGTCGAAAGTTCTGCGTCAAATCGTTGCAGCTCCATGGTTTATAAGAAATGCACAAATCCATCGAGATTTACAAATACCGACAATTTCCGATGAGATCCCTAAGCGTACATCAAAGTACAAAGATAAGCTTAAGCTGCATCCAAATATTCTAACTAGAAATTTGTTTAGACCCACCCAACCCCTACGTCTAAAGCGTAACTATTCTATAGCTTTTGAATAGATAGCCCCGTAACCCTCAGCAACTCCAACATACCGCATATGACGCCATCAGGACAATGCCAACATCCATCGATGTCAACATCGCCTTGATGACGCCCCTATGAAGGATAACTACATAGGTTGCCCAAATCGTTGGATTAGGAGAACTAGTAAATTATAATGTGAAATTTGTATTTAATGTGAAATTTGTATCGTTAAAAATTATTGTTAGTTCTAAGTTTTAGAAGATCCAATAAATAAAAATTAATAAAATAAAAAAAATTCACAAGAAAAGAGGACGGACAGACAGGGAGGTAGGCGTGGTAGTCAACCGATTCCGCCCATTTTCAATACCAACACCTTATAGGGCCTAAAAAGGATAAATCCAAAATTTGGGATCCCTAGCTTTCTTCTATCTCCTGCAGTTGTGTTTACAAGAAAAGAGGACGGTCAGACGGATAGACGGACAGGGCTAAATCAACTCAGGAGGTGACGCTGATCAAGAATATATACTTTTCCATATCGGACACGTCTCCTTCTTGGTGTTGCAAATATCAGACCAAAGTGAATATACCCATACCTCATGAGGTGTAGGGTATAAAAATAGGAAAATAGAGAAGCTGGCAATTCGATGGCCGAAAGTTTAAGAAATAGTGATTGTAACGAGTGGGGGGAATACGAGTGATGACTTTCCTCCTCCAAGGATAAATGAACGATGATGTGTAAATAGCGTAAATATCGACAAAATGGCTGCTTCGGTTAGGGTGGCATTCTATTATTCTACAATCAGGGTTTACATATGACACCCTCAGATTGAAAAAACCCTGAACAAAATGTGGTTGCGAAAAAGCCGTGGGAAAAATTATGCATGAAGAAGCCGTGCAAAGTGAACGAGAACGAATTTTGGTGCAAGAAAGCTTAGTTTGAAAAACTGATGGAGCGGCCATCACACTTTTACGTTAAAAAGCTTTTTATTAATTTTCGGTGAAAAATTTTGTTATGCAGAATTTTTCACCGAAAAGAGCTTTTTGTTCCAAAAAGCTCTTCATAAGAATTTTGTACAAAACATTATTTTGAAGAAATTTTGAGCTAAATATTTGTTTATAATTTTACGGCTTCATTTTATTTCGAAGCATATTTAAAATTTAGATATATTAATATTATCGCTTTTGTGAAAAATGGAAACGCAAGTTTGCAGCTAGTTGTTTTGTATTGTTCGCAGTGAATTTGGGTACACATTTTTTAATTTTGGTTTTTGGGTTTTTTTAGTTTGTAGGAGTTTGTAATTTGTGCAATGTTCGTTATTTATGTACACTAGGTGACAAAATTTAAAAACAAAAATTCTTTCAATAAAGTTTTAATTTAAAAAAATTTGTGTTCTTCAATAAAATTTGTCAAATAATTTTCGTGAACATTTATTTGGTTTTTTATTTTCTACATTTTTGGGAACATAGCATTTGTGTTTTAAAGGTGTATCGATGTATTTATACAATTTTTAAACTTCCTGCAAATAGCATTTCATGTGATCGCAACCATTTAACAATAAATTGTGAATTATTGAAGTTTTGTGTATACATAAATGCATCCAAAAGACTTTCTTCTCTGGTTTTACTACGCGCATGGAAACCCTTTCAGTTGTGCGTATTAAAACAAAAGGAAAAAACCAAATACGCGTTGCTGAAAGAAAACAACAACAATAAACGCACAAGTGTCCATGTCACACATTCCTTCGCTTATCCCACAAAAAATGAAATTGCTTGTTTATGGTTTACATTCCTCCAGTCGATGGTCGACATATTCCACAGTAATCTCTAATGTTCTATAAGTATAAATTTTCTATAAAAAGTGTTAAAAATTGGTGTGACTAAAAGTCCCATTTACCGCGAAATGAAGCCTGCTGGGAAAAAGGCTTTCAAACGTAATTTGGATCGGGTCTGTTCCACAACGCAAATAATACTTCTTTATAAATCTCGCGATCACCTTTATTAAATTTTTCTTTAAAAATCTTTATTAACATCGAAAATAATATTTGGGATGGGTATGTAACATAAAAATTATTTCGAGAAAATCAATTTAGTGCAGTTGTTGTAATCAGGGACTGCCAAGAAGAGGTTCCGGAACAGTTATATTTTATGAAACCGGAACCGAAACCGATATTTTGAAAATTTGAAAACCGGAACCAAAACCGATTTTTTTTTAAATTTTTGGAATCGGAACCGAATCTGTTTAATTTTTTCGGTTTCTAATTTCATAAGTAAAAAATTCAAATTAAAATTTAAAAAAAAATTTTCTTGTCATGCTCATCAAAAAATGTTTTAAAAATTATGCAAAAAGATAAATTCATTCATTCTTTAACGAATTCCTTTATTCTTACCTTGTTTATTTTGGTATTTTTCTAAGCAAACCCAGTCAATTTACCACAAATTTAAACATGAAAAGCAGACTTTTAATTTATATGCAACAAAATCTAATTTCTTCGTTGCATGACAACACACACATGTACATATTTCGGTACCGAAGATTCCCAGCCAATAATTTTATCGTTAAAGAGCTCGTAAACGAAGATTTTTTCGATCGAAAAGCGGATAAAACAATCGTAGGCGACACACGATTACGATACGTATACGAGTCCGACTTCGTTCTTAATTTTGCATCGAAACGAGTTATCGTTATCGAACAAAAAAGTGCTCGTTAACGATCTCGTAAACGATCATCATTACAATATTTTTAACAAATCTAAAAAAAAATATTTTTTTTTTTACTTGGAATTTTTTTTACTTTATTTTTATTGGCCGACTTTTCCTTAGAATAATTTTTAACAACTTTTTCACTGAGTCGGACCCGGGATTGAACTCACGTCCTCCGGATTTTAAAGTATGTGCCGAGCGCTTAACACATTCACCTAACTCATCCATTATTGAACAAGCGCCTCAAAGTATAACTTAACAAACGTTTTAAAATTGTTTTCCTAACAGTTTGAAAAACACTGATTCTAAAAATAGAAATTATCTTGCTGAGAAATCGTTATACAACTTTTTTCTAACAGTTTGAAAACCATTGGATCTAAAAATAGTTTTTCAAAACGATAATTTCGTTCGTTAATGTACTCGTAAACGAAGTCGTTAAAGAATTCTTTAACTAAGTCGTTAACGATTTCGATTGCGAAGTCGTAAACGATATTTTATCGATGAAATTACGACTATCGTAATATACGAGTGAATATCGGACTTTTCTCGAATATTTTTGATCGAGAAAAGTTCGTAAAATACGATCTTCGTAAAAAGTTCGTTCAATTATTGGCTGGGTTACATCCCAGCCAATAATTGATCGAACTTTTTATGATGATTGTATTTTTTCGATAAAAAATATTCGTGAAAAGCCCGACATTCACTAGTATATTACGTCTTCATAATCGACCTCGTTGACAACTTAGTTACCGAATTCTCGTCTATTTTGAGATCCAATGATTTTAAAACTTTTAGAAAAAAGTTTTATAACGATTTCTCAGCCAGATTATTTATATCGGAATCGGTTTTTTTGAAACTGTTAGGCTTGGGTCTTATCCGATGCTGCCCATTTTCAATGCAATAATTTGGAGGCGATAGCTTAAAAGCTACTGCTGTTATCGTGCGAAATGACGAACAGGCGGACATGGCTTAATCGACTCTGGAGGTGGTGCTAATCACGAATATACATAGTTTTTCATGCCGGACACGCCTCCTTGGACACTAGTGTCCCGGGTATAACGATGCAAAAAGTCGAAATTCATGTATTCTTAAACGATTTCTAAGCCAATAAAAGCGGAGCAGTGTAATTGCAATTCGTTATTAGACCACAAAAAACAATACCAGAATGTCGTTGAGCTGTCACTAAACGAATATATCTCAACTCGCCTTGAGTATTTGTATGATACTAATTTTATTTTAACAAAACACTTACTAAATAGGCACAAAAATCTCTTAAAACTAAACAGAACTAGAACATTATCAGCAGAGGCACGATAAGTGATCCCCGCACAGGCTATAAACTATTTATTACTTGTGTGTGTACTTTTGTTCATAGCGATAATAATAGATAACATTAGAATTGTAAATGGCCACACGGCCTCAACTCAAACTGAGTGTTACTAAACATAAATTATGATGTGTGAGACACATCTTCTGTTTGACATTTTTTATTACTAGCGATAATTATAGATAATATCAGAAATGTAAAAGTTCATAAGTATTTTGAACAGTCACCTTGATTTTAGCCGACTGGACCCCTTCATATGACAACGCACTGTTGAAGTTACCGCCAAGCTTCAAATAAATAACAATATTGGTAGACCTTTTTGGTTGTTTATGCGTTGGCAACCCTGGGTTTTGATGCTGCTTTGATAGTGCAAATTTGGTTAGAGTAAGCCGATAAAACAAAAGTCGTTTTGCTATTGTGCGAACACGTCGAAAAATTAGTGAAATCGACACATCAAAAGTTGTATCGGCTTACGCGAACCAAAATCGATACCCACACTGTCGGTTTCGTTCACTATCGGCTTAAGCGAGCACCCTCTTTATTAGGGTGCTTCACGACGATATGGGGAATTTTTGTTGTTGTATTTTTCTGATTCCACAAGCTTGCACTTGGTCCATTGATGAAAAGAGTGTAACCCAAAAGGTGAAATGAAAAATAACCCACGAAGCACAAAAAATCGCCCAACATTGAAAAATTAAAAATCGCCCAAAAAAAACTATTAAATTCAGAAATAAAGAATGGCCACTTTGTCACTTCTGAAAAATGACCCAACGAAAAATTACCCATAAAAAAATGAAAAATAGCCTACAAAAAAAAAAGCGTTCGAAATAAAAAACAGTAAAAAACAAGTTTTTTAAAATATAACCCTTTACCGACTAAAAAGCAGAAAATAAATTTCCTTAAAATTAATTTCAGCAATTTCGATTTAAAATTAAGGGTATTTGGGTACTTTCCTCTGAATATCATTGCAGATTTTGAAGTCGCCAAAATCCTTAATTTTAAATCAAAAGTTATTAAAGGAAATTTATTTTCTGCTTTTTAGTCGGTTAAAGGTTATATTTTAAAAACTTGTTTTTACCTCTTTTTTATTTTCCTCTTTTTTTAAAAAAAAATTTTTTTTTCTCCCCCTTTTTCCCCCCTTTTTTATTTTTTTTCCCGGATGCGAACCTAAGTAAAAAATTTCAGCCTTGTTGCTTACAAAATACGAAAGTTAGAACTTTAAATTGGCTCCATCCCGCTCCCCTTTGCCTCCACACTCACCTACCAAATTTCATCATTGTAGCTTGAAGGAATTGGAAGTTATGCAATGTTTAAAAAAAAGGAGTTTGAGTCCCCCCACGGCCCCCTCTGATGGACCCCAAAATTTAATAGAATGCATTGTCACCGGAGTTCTATAAGTGTTCCAAATTTCAGCTCTCTAGCTCATGTGGAAGTGTATGAAAAAGCTCGCCGCAGATTTGAGGATATATATATATATATATATAGTCCACCCAAAGCAAGTTAATATAAGGGTTATAAAAAATAAAAAGTTGTAAACCTCACCACCCCAACATGACTATATGTATAGGGTGTTTTTTTGAGCAATACAACTTTAAAGTTCAATAAAATGGCTAAAAATGTATATTTTTAAAGATTTTTTTTTTAATTATATAGTATTTTTATTGACAATTTTGTTGATAAAAAGGTTTTGTACATATGACCAAGGCGTCTAAGTTTTTATTGTCCGTCCGAAATAAAATTTTTAGCTGTTTTTCCATCTTTTTCGACTATTTCCAGACTAATTCGGCAATTACGCGCGATACCGGCCTCCAGTTGCACATTCGTTATTGGCTTATCCATATACACAAATGACGTGAACGAAAAGGGCAATCGGCTGTGTCCCGATGGGACCAAATTCTTTCGCTGAATATGGTCTTCAACAATTCATATCGTTTTAATCGATGTGTGAAAATGGTTCTGTCTGTACGGACAATATAATATGGAGCAGTGACGTAACTAGAATTTGCCAAAGGGGGGATTAACACAATTTTAAATTTGAAATTTTATTTTATTTTTTAACGCTTGTGTGCACAGCACAGTAAAAAAATTAATATTTACATACTTATAAAGTGAATTTATATTGCATTAAATGACTAAGTCAATCCGCCTTGGTTTTTTAGATAGCTCATTGAGTACCTCATCGGTATTATTGGGCACATCTTTGTGTATTGCAAGGGCAGCCAGTCCATTAAGCCGATTCTATAATTTTAATAAATAATAATCCTTCACTACAACCGTTTATAAAACAAATTCGAATTCAAAACCACACGTGTCCTGTTGAATTTCTCAAGTATGTTTTTATTCGCTTCATACATGAAAATTTGCAGCAATGTATTCACATTAGGAAAAACGTCCTTGGGACACATTTCCATAGCTTCAAAAGCATTTTTTTGGTAACGTGCCCTTGCGACCTATATATTGCTTCCATAGTCTCTCTTCAATAACTGCCGTTGATGACGGGCAGCCAAGAAACTCTTCGTAAAACTCAAACGTGATTTCAGATTATTTTCTGAAGCTCCATCTTCAAAAAGTGCCTGAAATCCAGTCAGTATTTTTTTATGGTTTGTCATTCTTTCCTTCAGCCCCATTTTGTAAAAATCTAAAAATGCATTGAATAACTTCACACGAGTTCTTGTAAGTCTTACAGTTACATTCAGGCCAACGACTTTGATTCAATGAATATTTTTTCGAACGATTCTTCGTCCGCTCGAATTTTTTCAATTTCGCTCTGTGCATCTTCGGCCAAACTGATTGCCTCAATCAAATCAATATTCTTTTTTTGAAAGTTTAGACTCAACGGCAGCGAATGCTGGTATATTAAAACCACAATCTTGAGGGTCAAAATAAATTCAAAGCCAATCGCATTTTTCAATATTTTAGCATTTGGTTCATCATCTTGCATTTCTTCCAGAGCATTATATACGTGCTTGAAAGTTGCGTGAAAGTCGCTAACTGCTTCGAACTTTGCAACCCATCTGGTTAAATTTTGTCTCTTAAACGTTTTAACTCTCTCGCAAGAATCGGTTTAAATTTTTTTTTTCAAAACCGCGCTTTGTTTTGGAGTATTGAAAAATGAGTATATTTTTTCAATAAGGACATTTTAATAGCTGGCAAATTGATCGCTGTGCAAATTGCTCGCTGTGCAAATTGATAAGTTAAGACAGTGTGCCGCGCAATGAACATACAGCGCGTGAGGAGTGAAGTTTGAACGAATTACGGCCTGAACACCTTTAAAAACCCCATTCATGTTCTTTGCACCGTCGTAACCTTGACCAACTAAAAACTTTATATTTAACCCGCCTTTTCGAAGATTTTTTATTATCAATTGAGCCAAGTCCACACCTATCTATATATATAAAAGAGACGTGTATGTTTGTCACCAGTAGACGCGAAAACTACAGCACCGATTCTCACCAAAATTTATATATGTGTTCTAGGGGTCGTGAGTCTTGACATAGGATAGGTTTTGACACGCCCACTTTTACCGCCCACAAGTTAGAAAATACGTATTTCTCTCACATTTGTGAATCTTTTAAAGCAAATACCATATGATCAACAATCAACTTGGTTGCCACCTAGGACTTAATTTTTCCCCACCCAAGCAGTGTTACCATAACTGCGGGTTTTTTACCTTTCGGTTTCTTTCAAAGTATGAAATCGATTTGCTAAAGTATTTCAAGTCGATGTACCGATCACAAATTTCAACAACTTCGTGTATTTTCAACATTAAATACAGCAGGGAGTAATAATTAAGGTTATTTCCATTTGATTGCATGTAACTTTTCAACAATGGAAAAAACCTAAGGCAATGCCAAAATAACACGGCTTCTCCTTGAGTATTACATATTCGCAATTCCATAATTTGCCCCAATCTCCCAGTGCACATTTTACGCCCACTTTCACAGTACTTCATTTCCACTTAATTGCATTTGCCATTTACATTCCAAATAACTACGGAAAAATGTCTATTGTGAATGGAAATTAAATTATACCCAACTTGAAGCTCCCCACACACTGCCGCGAAATTTCCCCAAAAATTGCTCAAAAATTGCAAGGCGATATTCGGCTCGGACAAATTTTTTCGTGCTGAAAAATTTCACAAAAACAAAAAAAAACTAGAGAGTGGACTATCTTCGGCTATACCGAAGTTGAAATACCCCCACACAGTAGGAAGAAGTACCTCGAACATATAAAAATGTGGTCTCAAGACCCTATTTTGAGCCAATTATAGGTGATGTTGGAGCCCGGACCATGTCCAAAATCCATTTCTAAAAATTTCCAATTAAATCCACAAAAAAAAAAAAAATTGGTCTCAAGACCCCATTTAGACCCTTATATATGTGGCTTCGGAACCTCGGACCATGTCAAAAATACGTTTCTAAACATTTCCAATCGAATACAACAATAAAAAATTTTTACCTTTTTTTCGGTGTATGGGAGCCACGCCCAGTTTTTGTCCGATTTGGCTGATTCTCGAACTTGATCTCAGTATTCACGAGAAAAACATGTACCCAAAGTTTCAAGTCGATATCTCCAAAACTGCGACCGCTATCGTGCGGACGGACAGACGGACAGACGGACAGACGGACAGACAGACGGACATCGCTAAATCGACTCAGGAGGTGATACTGATCAAGAATATATATACTTTTCCATACCGGACACGCCTCCTTATGGGCGTTACAAACGTTGTGACAAAGTGAGTATACCCTGCCACAGTGAGTGTGGGGGTATAATTATTCTAGAGCGTACTATCGTATTTTCAAGAAAAAGTACCACGACACCAACGAAATTTTGCATTCATGTGTGGCGACCTTGAATGCTCACTGCGAAAGTCTCCCACTTTCACAGTAACCCTACACACAGTACTTCATTACAACTTAAAATACCCAAAATTCCGCCGCCGCGGTACTTTCTCGAAAATTCTTCCAGCAAAGATATTGGAATAAAAAAATTTGTTTGCGGTGAAAAATTTCAAAGCTACAACTAAAAATGTGTATCATTTATAAATTTTCTTTAAAAAAACGCAGTATTGCATATTCAAGCAACATTTTTGTTCAAGTTCCGTACCGGCTGCGGAATTTTGCGTTGGCTTATGGGGACCTTAATGCAGGCAAACCGACATTAATATTACGAGAAGACGTCCATTTCGAATGAAAATTAAATTAAACTTGACTTAAATGCACACACTGCAATTGGCCTTTTCGGCAAATAAGCACTGCAAAATTGTCCAGACAAGTTATAGAAATCACTTTCTTCCCACAAGAAAAATTTACAAAAACACAACAGAACGTCTCTCAATGTGGCAACACTCCTCACAGACGGGGCGCTCAACCAGTGCAGCCAACTTTAGGCAAATTTCCCTTTCTACGGGAATTTTTGGTTTAATTTTGTCTAAATGGGATAAAGGTACTTATTTTTACTTAATTTGAAGGTGCACTTAGACCGCAGGAGCGAACACAACTTTTGTCGCGAACGCCAATCGTAAACGAAATTCCGTTCGTGCAACCGTTTACACTGACTGCACCAGCATCGGAATCTACAGATTTGTTCGTTTTCAAGTGTTTACACTGCCGGGCCATTTTGTGCGAGCATTCGGCTACGTACCAAAGCTTAAAAATCGTAATCCAGTCGTTTGCACCTGCCGAATTAACGGCATTTGTTTCAAATACTTATACCACATGTCATTTAATTTAATTTCAAAATTCTTCCAAACATACTTTACTGCGCTACATACATACATACAATACGAATCATTCATTCATTCATCAAAACCTCCCTGTCGGAATTAAATCCACTGGTTAACAAAAATAGCTAACTTATTTCTAACTATATAAGAACTCATTTTCAAGTGATTTAAAAGTCGTGCAGAGATAGTCAGTTTGAAAATAGAGTTTCTGTGTTGTGCTTTGTTTTATTTCAATTCGAACGTAGTAAAAATTTGCTTTTAGATATCTGAAAAATACTGCTTGTAAAGCCTGGACTGTAGGCGTGCGCTTCACATTACAAAGGTCGTTGGTTCGAGCGCCCGAAAATTCAATTGAAATTTTTATAAATACAAAAATTTTTTAAAAATAATTTATAGAAATAAAAGAGAGATGAGAGAAAAAAAATTCGAATAAAATTTTTGTGTAGTCTAAGCTCAACTGACTACCGCTTAGGACATCCCCATGTTAAAATAGTGAGTTCGTAACAAAGGAAATAGTGACTTTATAGTGTGTACTGACTATTAAATAACTAATTTATAGTTAGAAATAAATGAGTTCAATTTCCGACAGGGCTATTTCAATACCAATCGCTACATCAATTTTCCTCTCTATAAAATTGTCCAAAATTAACTCCACAGTATAAACACCAATTAAACATATATATTTCAAAATTACTTTCATCCATTCATCCATTACATTGCAGACAATGCAACAACAAAAAATTGTTTAGGCCCAGCGAAGCGGACCGGGCCCAGCTAGTGTATTATAAAAACATCAGCTATTTAATAAACAATCATACAATACAATAATTGCGAACAATACAGTAAATGTTTCAATAGGCAAAGGGGGGGAGGGGTGATATGGAGACAATCAAATTGTCATTAAAAATATGTACATTTCAAAAAAACTTTAAAAAATATAGATTTCTAGCCATTTTATTGAACTTAAAAGTTCAAAAAACCACCCTATACTATGATTGTGTAATTTATGAAGACTATAGTTTGGTTAGTATGTTTCCCTACCAACAAATTGCTCAAAAGGGGAACTTTAAAATCATATTGTTAGGTGTTGGTTGTGGTTTGTTTCTTGGAGGCCGGAGGCGGTAAAATTTTTAAAGTTTATAATGATGCGTGTTGTTGAAGTATAAGTTTGTACTAAAGCACCGCAGGAGGAGCGTAAACAGTTTATTATTTTTATGAAACTTTTTGTTGGATGATTTTTTGTCGGTCGGTTTTTATAAATGCTGGGAACGCCATTGTGTTTAGAATGCTTCATACATAAAAACTGTACGAAAATATAGAAGTAGTCAACACTTCAAAATATTTCGTCCTGTGTATTTCATTGTTTTTGTGAAAAAAATTTCAGATTAAATGTCAGTATTAGTTCGAAAATAATATGAATTCTTAATTTTTACTTTTTTTTACATTCAATAATAAAAAAAATGGTTTTGTTTATAAGTTAACTAATGCTAGTTAATGGGAGAAATTTAACTTAACTAAATGAAAAAGTTAATGGTTTTCAAAATTAACTGAAACGTTAAAAGTTAATCAAAAATTTAACTTCGTTAATTAACTATTAACTAATTAACTAGTTAATGCCCAGCTTCGTTAGTACCTACTTAGTTATTACACTGTTCGACACTAAAAAATTCATATGATCGGGTCTAATAGATTCTGTTAGAGGGGGTTCAAAAACAGTCCAGTGTCTGTCCCTTTTTTCGGGTTCAATTCTTAAAACCGAAATTGAATAAAATAAATGTAAAGTTATCACGCTAGACTAGAAAGAATTTGTCTGCTTAAAAATTATCTACTTGTAAACAAAATTTTAAATTTCTAAATTGGCTCTAGCTTGGCGTGATGAGAATACATCCTATCTTAAAAAGTCGGGAAAAATTTAATCATTGGAACCCCTTTGAGTCTCAGAAACAAGCAACATCGCAGAAGAAAGTTTTGTGATAAAATAATCCTTCTGAATTTTGAGAATTTTTTTAAAAGTTTAGTTTTTAGTTTATATTAACTTGCTTTGGGTGGACTATATATATATATATATATATATATATCCTCAAATCTGCGGCGAGCTTTTTCATACACTTCCACATCAGCTAGAGAGCTGAAATTTGGAACACTGATAGAACTCCGGTGACAATGCATTCTATTATTTTGGGGTCCATCAGAGGCGTATGGGCCGTGGGGGGACTCAAACCCCTTTTTTTAAACATGGCCTAACTTCCAATTCCTTCAAGCTACAATGATGAAATTTGGTAGGTGAGTTCTTATTGACAAAATGAAATTAAGTGTTTTTGGCTAATTTCCTCCTAATATCATTGCAAATTGGGAGTCCCCAAAAACCCTTAATTTTAAATCGAAATTGCTGAAATAAATTTAAAGGAAATTTTTTTCTGCTTTTTAGTCGGTTAAAGGGTTTTATTTAAAAAAACTTGTTTTTTACTCTTTTTTTATTAGCTCAAAATTACACTTTTCAAAAAATTCTCAAAATTCATGGGGTATTTTAGATTACAAAACTTTCTTCTGCGAAGTTGCTTGTTTTTGAATAAAGCAACTTTGTGCATCCCATTTATAGCCCCCAGGGAAAAAGTTCGAATAATTACTGTGCCCACTGTATACAGTGTCGGACAAAACTAAAGCACATACTTTACCTTGTTTGCATTTTATTCAATAAAGAGTGGAAAGTTCTTTAGATTTAATGTTTTTGTTATTAATTTAGTAAGAATATTAAATTAGTATATTAAAAATGTAAAAATTAAAATAATTATAAAATTTAATCAAAAATATTCATAAAAAAACTAAAAACACAACAACTTCAATGGACGCTGCAGTTGATGGTCAATTCCCCCCGTGACCCAAATTATGTCGAAGGATGCACTTGGTGTCAGCTGTAATCCCACCCAAAAGTTGTCCAAGGACGCACTTGGTGGCAAAAAAAGTCCCAGGACGCACTTGGTGGCAGCTGTAATCCCACCCTGTATGATTCACCCAAAAAAGTCCCAGGACACATTTGGTGGCAGCTGTAATCCCACCCGGCATGAGTCATCCAAAAAAGGTCCAAGGACGCACTTGATGGCAGCTGGAATCCCACCCGGCATGATTAACCCAAAAAATGTCCAAGGACGCACTTGGTGCCACTTGCAATCCCCCCTCCGGCGTTATTCAATCAAAATATTTGCAGTGTTGGTTGTTGTTGGATGGCAATTTCTCACACTGATCGATTGTGAAGCTTTTGGGATTTTTTCTGTTTGTTTTATTTTCGCGAGGGAAATATATACAACTAGAGTAAACGTTACTGTCGTTATTGTTGATTTTAATTTTTTGTTTCGAGTCTCAATTTCCGAAACAATTCAATCAAGGATATGTTCCAGAGTTCCTACTTGCGCACAAAAATAAGGGTGGTTTTCAGACACCACGCATTTTTAGTTCGCGCATTGTTTTCATTCTGAAATATCTCACGGTCATTCGCTGCACCGCGGCGACAACATTGACCATCGACTTTAAAATAGGAATTGGGTCGGGTTCGGCGGTGAGTGTTACTGCCAAAGTGCTCTCATAAGCTGCATTTGTTTGTATTTTTTTGGACAGTTTCAAATTTTAACTGTTTTTTTTAGTAATTAACAAGAAGAAAGTTGTGTAAATAAAATCAATATCTCTCCTGAAACTCAAACTAAAAGCGCAGCTTCTTGCATAAAAAATATTTTGTAACCACAAGGGAAAAAGTTGGTAAAAGCAGATTGTTTTAGATTGAACTTTCACTATTGATACACAACGGGTTAGGGTTCGAAAGGTATTGATTAGACCTTTCCAATGATACTAATATCGATAATATCAATAATATCAAATTTCGAAATTGAAGTTCAATTATTGAACGCAACACGCAGTTTTGTACATTACCACATTATCATAATTTGAAATTAATTTGTCAGCATGTGCTGCCGTCGAGCTCTCACATCCCACCTCGACTTAACAACAACACACAAACAGAAAGTGAAGCAGGACAAAAAACTACACACAACAGTGCGACGCACATTGTAGCTAACACAAGTGTACACGCATATTTTGAAGGGTGTACTGTCGCGCTTACAACAAACTACGCATTTGTTTTTTTGCATAGTCAAACATTTTTATTACTATAATGCATTTTTAATTATTTATTGCAGAAAAAATAAATATTCATAATCAAAAATTTGAGAAATACATGCGCTTCAGAACATTACTAATAGTCTTATTCTACCAACAAAAGTGACAACAAAAATTGGTATAAACTAAATAGAAGGTGACAAGACTTGTCATTGATTTGTCATTGTTTCTTATTGCTAGAATAAGGCGAGCGAAAATAATTGCTCCGCTGAATCGCTCATATGTGTATTTTACGAATGAAAAAAAAGTACAAAGAACAAATTGGCAAAAAAATTAAAAAGTGTAAATCCGCCGCGAATGCATAGAAAATGAAAAGTTCAGTAAAGTTTTTTTTCCAACTCAACTCAATAGCTAAATCGATTAAGCTCAAACTTTGTAGGTATTGTTTTGATAACCATTTACAAATCGAACGCGTCCCTCACAACAAATTCTGCTTCCCGCTCTCACGAAAGCGAAACAGATGAAGACAGTGCGAAAATGTTGCAACAACAAGAAAGTGCGAGAGCCGCGAAAAAATACGTGTCCCCGCTTGCCCCCAATAGCGATGACTCCCCTCGTCCATCATCTCAAAATGCAACGCTCTCAAAGCACACTTTATCGTTAGTGTTGCCAACTACTCCCGTTCAACAACTTAAACACGGTGGATCTCTCACGCCTGTTCTCTCATGGAGTAAAGAATGTGCAACTCCCAACACACACACAGGTAACTCTGTTTCACCTTTTGTTCTCGAAATTCTCCCGCTCAGAACTTAAATAAGCAAAAACTAGAGAGTGGACTATCTTCGGCTATACCGAAGTTGAAATACCCCCACACAGTAGGAAGAAGTACCTCGATCATAAAAAAATGTGGTCTCAAGACCCTATTTTGAGCCAATTATAGGTGGTTTTGGAGCCCTGACCATGTCCAAAATCCATTTCTAAAAATTTCCAATTAAATCCAACAAAAAAAAAAATTGCTCTCAAGACCCCATTTAGACCCTTATATATGTGGCTTCGGAACCTCGGACCATGTCCAAAATCCATTTCTAAAAATTTCCAATTAAATCCACCAAAAAAAAAAAAATTGGTCTCAAGACCCCATTTAGACCTTATATATGTGGCTTCGGAACCTCGGACCATGTCAAAAATACGTTTCTAAACATTTCCAATCGAATACAACAATAAAAAAGACTTGAAAAATTTTTACCTTTTTTTTCGGTGTATGGGAGCCACGCCCAGTTTTTGTCCGATTTGGCTGATTCTCGAACTTGATCTCAGTATTCACGAGAAAAACATGTAAAAAAAAGTTTCAAGTCGATATCTCCAAAACTGCGACCGCTATCGTGCGGACGGACAGACGGACAGACGGACAGACGGACGGACAGACAGACGGACATCGCTAAATCGACTCAGGAGGTGATACTGATCAAGAATATATATACTTTTCCATACCGGACACGCCTCCTTATGGGCGTTACAAACGTTGTGACAAAGTTAGTATACCCTGCCACAGTGAGTGTGGGGGTATAAAAATGTGTCGATAAGTTAAAAACAACAAAACTTCAAAGTAGCTCTATCTCTAGAGAGAAAAATATAAAGGCAAAGGCAGCGCAGACAGGCATTGACGCCTACTTCAAACGAAGAGGTTCTCCTACCGGAAATATGAATTCCTCAAAAATTCAAAAGACTAACCACAAAAAGTCTACGGAGTTAGGGCAAAACCGATTTGCCATTCTTGCAGAAACAACGACTTCAGATCCGATTCCGAAAGTCCAAAAAGCACCACCAATTTACTTACGTGAAAAAAACTCAAATCCCCTAGTAAAAATAATTTCCCAAATCATTGGTGACCACACATTTCATGTAATCCCTATTCTCAAGGGAAGAATTCATGAAACTAAAATTCAAATCTACAGCGAGGCGAATTATAGAAAAATTATCGAATCCTTCGATAACTCAAAAAAGAGCTATTACACATATCAGCTCAAAAGCTCCAAAGGTCTCTCCGTTGTCCTGAAAGGCATTGACTCGTTGTTGAATGCAATGAAATCAAAAGCGCTTTCATCGAAGAGCGCTTCCACGTTAAATCCGTTAATAACATACAAAATCGAGAAAAAATTCCACAACCACTATTCCGAGTGGAACTGGAATGTGATCCAAAGTCCCTAAAAAAGGGGGAATCTCACCCAATTTACTCACTGCAGTATCTCCTCCATCGCAAAATTACAGTGGAAGAGCCTCATAAGCGCCGAGGACCAATTCAGTGCCAAAATTGCCAAGAATACGGTCATACAAAATCGTATTGCACACTTCCCAGCGTGTGCGTAATATGTGGCGATCTTCACCCCACAAACTTGTGCAAAAAAACTAAAGAGGATGCGAATGTTAAAAAATGCAGCAATTGCGGTGGCAACCATACAGCAAACTATAGTAGCGGTCCCATTAAAGCTGTCAAAAAAAAAAAATTGCTCGATCTGTCTCGAAAGTGGCTTAAATAACGCAAATACACCAAACTAATTTATAAAAAAAGTAAAAATCAATAAAATTGTGCAGTGCGTTAATTCGGTCAGTGCGTGTGCGATTTTGTTCCTCCGATTTTGTTCGCCCGTCGCCCCGAACAAAAGGGAAACATAAAAAACAAAACAAACAATAAAAACAAGAACATTCGTGTCGCGATTTTATACCGCGACAACCCCACCTCCACCTCCGCGAAAGTTGCTTGGTCTCCTGAGACCAGCCAACTTTCGAATCTAACCGGAGAAAATCACCCTGAGTCAATGTGCGGCCTAAGGTCCTGCACATGCCATGTCCTCTTTTCTCGTCCGTCTTCGTCTTCCAAAACATATGTCCACGGAGACACCCTCTTTTTAACCCTAAACGGTCCAACAAATTTCAGAGCTAACTTCGCTGCAAAATAGTTTGCAGCATCGGACAAAACAAAATTACGTCTCCATATTAACTCGTGCGGTAAATACTGCACATCTCTACGTCTGAGATTGTACGTTTTCGCTGTCTTGGCACTTGCCATTTCTAACTTTTTCCGTATGTCTTCCCTCAAGTCTGCCATTTTCTTGGCCCGGTCCTCACTACTACTGTCCGGTTGGTGAGTCTCCCACTCGTCTATAATCTATATCACCCCTGACCGCCATATTTCGGCCAAAATTCACGAAGTATGGAGACGCCCCCAACACCTCATGCTGCGCTGTTCGAATGCAGCACGCCACCTTTGAGAGGTGAGTACCCCACGTCCTGTGGTTCTCCGACACGTACGCCCTTAAAGTGGTCTTAATAATTTGGTTAATCCGCTCGACCGGATTGGCCTGCGGATGATAGTGTGCAGTGTGCCGCATCTGCACACCATAGGACGCGCATAAACTCTGCAGCTCCTTGCTGCGAAACTGTGGCCCATTGTCGCATACAATGGACCTCGGAACTCCAAAGAGCAGGAAGACATTATCTTCCAACTCCAACATTATCTGCAAACACTCTTTGCCGTTGCATTTCGCAACGGAAACAACAATGGGAATTTGGTGAAGTAGTCAACCACCGTTAAAATATAACAAAATCCCCGACTAGACTTCACCAAGGGTCCCACCAGATCTACGCAGATCATTTCCCAAGGTTCTAACTTCTTTGTCCTCTCTACCATACAACCAGCTGGCTTATTGTTGTCAGGTTTCATCCTCTGGCAAACCTGACAACCTTTAATATATCTAGCTATCTCTGCCTTCATTTTCGGCCAATAATATTTCTCAATTACCCTAGCGTATGTTTTCCTAACGCCCATGTGCCCCGATAATGGATTATCGTGACACTCGAATAAAATACTGCGCCTATCACTCTTGCCCACAACTCTCTTCCACTCGTACCCAGCACTAAACAAACTATTTGTCCCTGCCTTTATGTGTTTATATAACACCCCATTTTCAATTCTCCAAGCTGGGTAATCGAGTGGTTTATCCTCCACTTTCCTAACCATGGAATCCACCCATGGATCTCTAACACGCCCATCTACCTCCCCTACGACTGGGACACCTCTAGAAAGCATGTCGGGCACAACATGATCTTTCCCCTTACGATGTATGATTTCATAATCGTATTGCTGGAGCTTTAAAGCCCACCTAGCCAACCTACCGCAAGGATCTTTCAAATTGTTGAACCAACGAATAATGGTCTGTCACCACTGTGAACCTAACCCCTTCGATGTATGGCCTCAACTTCTCAACTGCCCACAAAACAGACAAACACTCCTTCTCGGTAGTGGAATAATTCCTCTCGCACCTACTCAACGACCTGCTCAAATATGAAATGACCTTCTCCCATTCATCAAACTGCTGTGTCAAAACGGCACCTATTCCAAAATCGGAAGCATCAGTTTGAACTACGAAGGGTCGTTCGAAATCAGGACAGCTCAGGACCGGCGCCGTCACTAGGCGCTCCTTGGCCTTCAAAAAGCTGTCCTCACACTCCGGCGACCATCTAAACCTGTTCTTTTTCTTTAGAAGATCAGTTAGAGGTTTAACCAAATCTGCGAAATTCGAAACAAACCTACGATACCAAGAAATGGTGCCAACAAACGACCTGACTTCCCTTACATTTTTGGGCGCTGGAATTTTCAGCATTGCCTCAACTTTCTCGGGGTCAACGTGCAAGCCCTGTCGATCAACAACATAACCTAAGTACCGTAACGAAGAAAGACAAAAATTACATTTTTCTCTATTTAATCTAAGCCCTGCCGAACAAATCCTCCTCAGGACCTCCTTCAGAACCTCAACATGCTTATCAAATGTATTTGTAACAATAATAATATCGTCCAAATACACGAAAACATGGGGTTCCAAGTCAGCCCCAAGGACCTCATCTATAAATCTCTGCCAAGTTGCAGGCGCATTGTGCAGGCCATAAGGCATGCGCTTGAACTGGTAGAGCCCCCTACCCGGAACTGTAAATGCCGTGCAGGCCCTAGACTCCTTCTCTACTGGGATCTGCCAATAAGCGGATTTTATATTCAAACTAGAGAGATATTTGGCGTCCTTTAACTTATCTAAAGTAGCCGAAATATAAGGGAGGGGGTAACTATCTCGATCCGTATTTTTATTCAGTGTCCTATAGTCGACACAAAACCTATAACTCCCATCCTTTTTCCTAATCATCACAACCGGTGATGCCCAAGGGCTGTGAGAAATCTCAATCACACCCTTTTCTAACATATCCTCTATTTCCTCATCTATGCGCCTCTGAATAGCAGGCGATACCGGATAGTATCGCTGCTTGACTGGTTCCACATTTGGCTTTGTACGAATCCGATGTTCGACCAAATGTGTACAACCAAGTCCCTCAGGCATAGACCTAAAAACATCTGCAACAAACTCCTCAAGAACCGATTTTTCCCTAGTTGACAACGAAGACCTATCAACTATCGCCGCTACTGGCGAGACCTCGACTTGGTCGGAAAACCTCCACTGATTCTTGGCCAAATATGGCACTACACCGGCCTTAGACCAAAAGTCTACTCCAAGAATCAATGATTGGGGTAAATCCGGTATTACGAGGCATTCAACGAGGACCGACTTGCCCTCTACCTCGAAAGGGACCGAAACTACCCCCCTAACCGGAACTTCTTCACCATCAGCAAGCGCAACCTTGCTGACCGCAGACGCCAATAAACTTATCCCCCAGAACTTTAATGTGTCCCAGCCTGGCCTACCAAGAATCGTCCTGGTGGCCCCCGAATCTAAAAGCCCTAACATACGCACTCCAAAAATTTTAACACCTAAATATGGCCTATTATCCAAATCTTTTCCCGACAAAGTGAAACTCAAATATACTCCGGACGGACGCCTCTGAGGCCTATCACTATTTTCCCTAGCCAGCTGGTTGCCCGCAGGCAACCTACCTAAACCTCGCGAACTTCTTGCCCTGCTTCCACAAGAGCTCGCTCCCCATTTCCCGACTCTTCGCGGGCCCTCGGAGCCGCTCTCGGGGCCGCCTCCATGTCCGAGCGCTCCTGCGATTGCCCTGCTCTCTGAGAGCATCGGGGGCAATCACGCTTTAAAAAAACCAGGCCGCCTACACCCATAACAATATATTTCCCTAGGGCAGTTGGACATAACATGTCCAAACCGCCTACAATTAAAACACCTAAAAGAATTTTGGGGAGGAGCCTGAATTCTCCTCTCCAACCTAGCGTCACGCAAAGGGGCCCTGACTTCAAGAACTTCGGGTTCAGCCGAGACGTAAGCCAAGTCTGGCTCCAACAAATTCTTGGATCGGCTGCTGGGCGGCGGCACGAATGCTTCCACTTTCGCCCGCACAGCCTCCAGCTTCCGACCCAAGGAAACCAACTTCGATAAAGACTTAGGCTCAGCCAAGCCCAGCTGAGTCTGGTAAAACGGGGACAGGTTTGCGATCACCAGACCCAGCATACGCCTCTCTGACAAGGGGTCGGACAGACGACCGAACAACCCCCTCATCGCCGCTACATAGATACCTATGGACTCAGTCCCACCCTGAGTCCGTCGCCTAATCTCTGACATCAAAATGTCGTCATAGTTGGGGGGCAGGAATTCCAGTTTCAGCTCGGCGACCAACTCTCGCCAGCCTGAAACTGTCCTGGGGACATCCCTAAACCAGAGCAGGGCTTTTCCAGAAAAAAGCTCCACTGCTCCCCTAAACAACTGGGCTTCACTAACGCCCCGAGCATCGCTTAGCTCGTCTACCCTCTGTAGAAAGGCATGTAGGGACATGTCTGTCTTTTCCCCGGTAAATTGAATACTCCACTTGGACAAATTTTCTACTTTTTGAAAACCTACGTTACTCAACGAGGTGGATGGCTCACGTCTCGGAACGGGTTCAGGCTTTTCCTCAACCGCAGACTCCCTACTGAGTCCCTTGGATGGTCGGGATGGCCTTGGATTGTCATCGAAGGCATCATCTCCGCCACCAGCATCCTCCACCGCCTCGTTGAGTTCCCCCAACAACAAAAGGACCCTATTTTTGAGCGCCATCTGCTCTACTACTTCTTCCTTACTCGCTGGCCTCGAACGAGTAAGGCGACCTAAAGCCCATTCCAACTTCGCCAAAATCTTCAAATATTCGGGCGACTTTGCGTCCTTGGGAGGGGTTTCCATAAGTTTTTCAACTTCGGAAATCTTCCCCTCCACACCCAACCTATCTTCCTCAAAAACAAACGGATATCCCGCAAAGACATCCACGGACTCCCTTCGCTCTATTTGCCTTGATGCCCTCAAGGACTTCCTCATGGACTCCACCGGAGTCACTGGCAACCCACGAGCCTCCATCTCGTATGCCAGTTCCTCTTGGTTTAGTCTATTAATCTCCATAGTTAACTCGGACAGACAAAAAAAATTAAAAAAACCAAAACTAATTTAAAAAAACTAAAACCAAAAAGAAATTCAAACAAAAAACTTTCAAAAAAAACCAAAAAAAATTTTTATTAAAAAAGTACAGACAAAAAAAACCGGAACGACGAAACTTTTATGGCGTGCGGCACCGCAAAAAAAAAATGAAACAAAATGTTTTCCTTTTTAAAAACTTAAAAAAAAATTACCAAAAATTAAAAAAACAAAAATCAAAAAAAAAAATATATATATAAAAAGAATTTATAAAAATTAAACTATAAAATAATAAAGAATATTTAAAAAAAAATAGTTCAAACACAACAGCTAAAGGCGGACGACACCACCAATGTTTAATAAAATTACAAAAAAAAAATTAAAATTTTACTAAAATCAAAATAAATAAAATGGTGCAACACAAAAACAAACAAAAATAAAATTTAAGAGAATTATTAAAAAAAACTTGCATAAAAAAAAGGTTACAAATGTTGCACCAAGGAACGGACTCACCGAACAACAAAAAAAACCCGCTGCCGCTACTCCACCGTCGACAGCACTCTCACTGGAAACCAGAGAAATTCCAAAAAAACTAAATAAATAAAAATACGAATTATTAAATTATAAAAAAAACTGAAATAATACAACCAACAAAAACAGCACAAAAAGATTTTGATATAAATAAAAAAAATTAATTACTAAAAAAACTTTTAAAAAAAATTTTGTTAAAAAAAAATTTAAAAAAAATTATAAAAAAAAATTAAAAAAAATTATTAAAAACTTTAGTTAAAATAGCCCCACGTTGGGCGCCAGCTTATCGCGCTATTTTGAACTAAAACTTTATAAAACAAACTAAAAACACAAATCGCCACGCGATAATTAAATTCCCTATTTGCCCGAATAGCACAGTCGCGAAGCGTGGGATTTAAGACGACCCTCGCGGTATGGTATCCCCGGACGAACGAACAACACGAACACACGAAAACCTGATAAATAAACTTCTTTTAAAAACTACACCGAAACTGCCGCAATAGATATATATAGGTATATATATAACGATATATAAATGAAACGGAAATTTTCCCGACACAAGGAAAATAGTAGCGAACACAAACCCTTTTTCAAAATCAACACAAACCGACAATCACCCAAAAGAAATTATTCATATAACAAAAATTATATTTCTTTAAACGCAATTGATTTGCGGGACCAGACCAACCTGTCTGAAATCCCTCGCACGATTCTTTGCAGAATCTATTCACCAGCTGGACTTCGATAAAATTCGATGTCCAGCAACAACTTGGCTCTGATGCGGGACGACACAAACAAAAAAAAGGAATAAAGAAGAGGGGGGGAAACGGCCAAACAAATTCCAAGCAAACTACTTGAAATTCCCAGGACGGAAACACTTCACCAAAACAAATCACGACCGAACACAACCTGTCCAACTCTATTCAATTCCTCAAATTCAAAACACTAAATGGCCGACTGCCACAAATAAAATAAAGCAAAATAAACACTAGCTGGCAAAACTAAACCAGCGCGCAAAAATACTCCCTTTGGAACACTTGTCCTCCAGCCACAGTCCGACGATGGCAACAGCTCCACTTCACCACTCCAAAAAAAAAATACAATTTTTTAAAAAAAGAACGAAAATTATCCAAATTTTGGAAACAAATAATTTAAGATTCAATTAATTTAAAACAAAACCAAAGCTTTAACACTCTCCTTCTTCCCTGCTCAAAAAGAACTCAAAGAATTAGAATATATGAGCGCCTATGACGCTCACTTTCCATTTATCTTCCCACATACATAGAGTGCGGCTTACGCAGAAACCAGTGTCCGCAGTCGGGGCTTTACCCATACCTATATGCGAAAAATCTCTTCAGATTTTTCTAGGTGTGTTTGGCAAATTTACATATACCCCCCTGCACCCACCAAAATGAAATATACATTTTGGAATATACGTATAGGCGAAAGCATAAATGTTCTCAAATTCCTCTCCCTCAAACAGGTTCAAAAAGTACAAAAGCTTTAGTCCAGGTTTTGACATTTTACTATTGTAATGGCGAGGCTGGCAATACCTTCATCGGATCGCCGCCGCTCACTGAGCTAACTTAACGAAAGCAAAAGCGAAAGAAAGGAGAAGAAAGCAAGAGAACTTTGACCGCTCAAACAAAATATTCAGTTTTCCTCTTCCGCGCGCCGGTCGCATTTCACCCGCGAGTGGCGAATTTGTTTTGCTTAATTTGTTAAGCAAAACTAATTTATAAAAAAAGTAAAAATCAATAAAATTGTGCAGTGCGTTAATTCGGTCAGTGCGTGTGCGATTTTGTTCCTCCGATTTTGTTCGCCCGTCGCCCCGAACAAAAGGGAAACATAAAAAACAAAACAAACAATAAAAACAACAACATTCGTGTCGCGATTTTATACCGCGACAGTGTCACTAAAAACGAAAAACGAAATAAACACAGCTGTTAGTAAATTCACACTTTTGCTTTCCCAAGCAGCTGCAGCGGCCACTCCCGCCCAAATCCAAAATAGCTCAACTCGTTGCTATACAAAATGTACTCCAAAACATATAGAGCATCTTCTAAAAAATAAAAGAAAAACTCGTCGTGAATAACAAAATCACAGATCGCCCACTTTGAAAAAACAGTTAAAAGATATCACTCGAAATCTACAAGAACAGCTTAAATGGAAATCCGAAAGAGACTTTCAACAACTCGTTAAACATCTCGCACCCACAAAATCAACAAATTACTGTCTCTGGCGAGCTGCTAAAAATATGAAAAAACCGTTACTGGCAGAACCTCCCATACGGCTGCCAAACGGAAATTGGGCCAGAAGCGATTCAGAAAAAGGTGCTGCTCTTGCCAACCACCTAAAAACCGTATTCACCCCGAACGAAACAACTGGTGATATCACATTACCAACAATAATCCCACTCAATAACACCTGTACACCTAACTAACGGAGGCAATAAATAAATGCCTGGACCCAAAAAAAGCACCAGGACCGGACTTGATAACGCCCACAATGATAAAATAACTACCATCAGTTGCAATAACCCATTTATTGCACATATTTAATGCAATCCTTAGAACATGTCACTACCCAGATGATTGGAAACTTTTTCAAGTTACAATGATTCCCAAACCTGGAAAAAATCCCAACAATGTGACTTCATACCGCCCCATAAGTTTGCTCTCTGTGTTATCGAAACTCTTCGAAAAACTTCTAATAAAACTGATTACACCCAAAATTACAGAAAAACAAGTGATTCCCGATCACAAGTTTGGCTTCCGCGAAAAGCATGGCACTATCGAACAAGTGCACCGTATTGTAGACTCAATAAAAAGCACTTTCGAAAAGAAACAGTACTGCTCCGCCGTTTTTCTCGATATTACCCAGGCCTTCGATAAAGTCTGGCACGAAGGACTTATTTTCAAATTACAGCATATTCTCCCCGCTAATATGCACTGCCTACTTAAAAACTATCTCACGAATAGAAAATTTGTAGTAAAATATAAAAGCTTTGTCTCCCAAAAATACAATGTACTGGCCGGAGTACCACAAGGTAGTGTCCTCGCTCCCCTGCTTTATATTCTATATACTGCAGATATGCCCAAAAGCGACAGAACTCTTTTATCGACTTTTGCTGACGACACTGCTATCCTGTGCTCCCACTCAAACCCAGACATGGCAACTCTTTACGTGCAAAAACATTTGGACACTCTAAGCAATTGGCTATCACGATGGAAAATCAAAGTCAACGAATCCAAAAGCTGCCACTTAAAAGTACCGAAACCAAGTACCTTGGAATGCATCTTGATCGCCGTCTCACATGGCACAAGCACATCCAATCTAAAATCACTCAGATTAAGTTAAAACAGTTGGAGCTAAATTGGCTAATCGCAAGGGCATCAAAGCTAAATCTCACATACAAAGTCCAAATTTACAAAAGTATAATAAAACCCATATGGACATATGGAATTGAACACTGCCTCTCCTTCGAACGTGGAAAAACTCCAGAGAGCCCAATCTAAAATCCTGAGACAAATTGCCAGAGCCCCCTGGTATATAAGAAATGCAAACATCCACAATGATTTGAATATTCCTGCAGTAAAAGACGAAATTCCGAAACTTACCTCGAAGTACAAGCAGAAGCTTATGTTTCATCCAAACATTCTAGCTTGAAATTTACTGAGACCTCTGAATCCCTCACGTCTTAAACGAAGCTAATATATTCCCAATATATTAGATACGATAACTCCACATTGCCTAAATCAATGGATATAGGGCAATTTACACATCTCACAGCATAGTTAAAGCTGAATTTTAAATTTAGTGAAATTTATGAATTTTGAATAATCATTGTTAGACCTAAGTTAATATTAGGTGATTCAAATGAATAAAATTACATGGAAAAAAAAAATTTACATATCCCGTTG
Organism: Heteromyza rotundicornis; assembly: GCA_951394025.1. NCBI lineage: Eukaryota > Metazoa > Arthropoda > Insecta > Diptera > Heleomyzidae > Heteromyza > Heteromyza rotundicornis. Next base: position 51,319,461 of record OX596010.1, on the reverse strand, counting down.
TTGAAATTCGAGTTTTTATTTTGACGCTCCATCCTAGTGCGGGATTCCGCCGTTTTCCGGGGAAATTCAACCCAAAAGGGAAAAAGGGCAAAATAATTTAAAAAACGGGGGAAATTTGAACACAGTCTTTTGCGATAAACAGTCTTTGAATTCGTTTGAACACTTTACTGTTCACTGATTTATATTTTTAAGAATTGGTAACGCTGGCTCCTAACCAATTTCTTTGAGGAAAACGATATGGTATAGCTTATTGGATATTCCGTTCGAAAAAAAATGTATTACATCCGACTCCATCCAGATGTCTTTCGCTCCATTCTGCAGTTGTTAGAATTGTCGAGCAATATTCATCATTACCTCGCGGAAGGATTCTACCTTTTAGAAATTTAGCCCAAATTGCTGGGCCAACATATCTGAAAAGTACTTCTGGTGCTCAAATCCGGGACCGATTTTGGTAAAATTTTACATTTAAAGTTCAAAGCTTCACAGGTGGTATTTACCATCAACTAGAACATCCTTTGCCCATCACCTGACGGATTTGGGGAGTCCTTAAAAAACAGCTACTTTGATGGATTTATTCTTTTAAGAATTCTCTACCATTTCTACTAAATTCCCATTTTTTTATGCTTTACTCCAAATTTTTTAAAATGATTTTAAAAAAATCTCCTGTTAGTTTTGACCTAGGAGGCCCAATTTTGTTTATGAATTCTATTGGTTACTTTTATTATTTGTTTAAATTTTAGTTCCTTAAAAAACTAAATGTGTATTTATACACTCGAATTTGAATGAAAATACACGAAAAAACAGTTTTAATTGGTTTTTTATTTAAGTATCGGCTTCGGCTTTGGTATAACCCTTCGGCGTCGGCTGAAGTAATAGGCTGCAGATTGACCTTCGGCATCGGCTTCAGCTTCGGCCTGAAAATGCTTATCGGTCGGGCTCTAGAAATCACGATTTAAAATTTGAACTTTGACGATTTTTTTTATGAATCTTAGCAGGTGGAAAGTTTTTAAAACCGTTTAAAAAACGTCAGAAACTAAAGATATGAATTCTGTTTTTTGTCGGCATGAAGATAAATATCTGAGGATCCTAGTGACATTCATAACTCCAAACACCCCAATTCTGAGATGTGTCTTTATTGCAGGGAATGAGCGATATAATACCCAGTTCTTGAAAAAACCACAATTCTTTATTTTGATTTTTTATGTTTTTTTAAGTTTTTTTACCTCTTTTCACAAAACTTAACTTACAAATGCAGTCAGAAGACGTTAAAATCTTGTATGAACAAATTGAAATGATTTACTGTGCTAATTTAAATTTTAACCAAATGAAATTACGAGCCAAAAACAGTGGGCCCCGTACAGTTTTGGTCTGATTTGGCTGATTCTCGAACTTGATCACAGTATTGAAGAGAAAAACATATACCCAAAGTTTGGACATGGCTAAATCGACCCAGGAGGTGATCCTGATGAAGAATATATATACTTCTCCATACCGGACACGCCTCCTTATAGACGTTACAAACGTTGTGTCAAAGTATACCCTGCCACAGTGAGTGTAGAAATATAAAAAAAAAAATATATATATTTTTTTATTTACTTTTTATGCATTATATACGTTTAGACCTTTAGACCTTTATATCCCACTTTTATATCTCACACTGAACATTCAGTGGTATTTGAATTTTTTCCCACTACCACTAAAAGTAATGGAAAATTTAATTCAATGCAATATTCCACACTCTATTTTTAATACATTTTATATTCATTAACAATTAATTTTGTTTCATTACAGCTTCAATACAAGGAAATTGTAGATTGCATTTCAGGTTTACATCTGATAAGTAAAATTCATTCTTATAGAATAATAAGACCAACATCCAATGTATTTCAAAACGCATCGCTTTGGTGGAAGTATGCAGCCAAGTGTCACGGATTTAGTTATCAGTCTTATGATGCAAAATGGTTAATAATCAAAGAAAATCTCCGCTACATAAGGATCTATAAGCGATTATTGTTAAATCCTAATGAAAGTATTACACAAGAAGACAAGCAGTTCAAATTGCATTTAGAAATGATTCGAAGTTTAAATGAGTTACAAACTTTACGAAGTGTGTGTTTCACTAATGTTTACATAAAAGACTTAAGTTTGAAATCTCGAAACAATAATCATGGAAAAGGAATGCTTTTTCATTGGTTCCCTAATTGGTGGGGTTGGTATGGAAATACCGATATAGTAAATCCCATTCAGCTTCAAGACGAAACATATAAACACATTGAAGATGATATTTTAAACGCTTTGGAAGATACGATAGAAAACGATTCTTTCTCTAAACGAGATGCAGTGTTTGGATATTTTACATGGATTCTAGTCGACGGTCAATTTTTAATAAGCACAGAGGATATTCAAACCGGAATTACTCATGTTCAATTAGAGATTGAATTTAAGAATGTCATGTCCTTAATAGAAATGAAACCAAGATTTAGTTCTTATATTATTGGAATATCTTTGGGTTCCGTATGTGTAAAAGATCGCCTAACAGATGGGACTGAGTTCCCCTATTTAATAAAACCACAAAACAAAGAAACCCTTACATCATCACCAACTCTAACATTTCCATATGTGGACTTTACAAAAATGTTTAATAAAAGCTATAGTATTGATGGAGACGAGCCATGGTTCCAACTGCAGTACGAAAAACGTCCACTTGATGTTCAGTCGGATTTTCGATTAGTTGTTAAATCACGAAGTTTGGATATAGTTTACAATTATAATACGGTTGAATGGTTCATTTCGTTTTTGATTAAACCTCTACATAATTTTAGCTTGAAACAAAAGACATGCAAACAAAGAAATACAACCAAGCTTAAGTTTTTAAAAAATTGGAAAGATTTACTTATAGGACATAAGGTAAGTTTGATTAACCACTGTATTATTTCGTATTGAATAACACCACCCAACAAGACTTTGCTCCATAAACCAAACTTAACTTTTCTTAAAGGATTTCAACGCTAAACAAGACAATCTATTACTCATATTTTTACGATTTTTCTTTTGTATATAATAAGGGAGTTCACAAATATCTCAAAGGGTCCTATGGCGTATAATCATATTTGAAAAAATATGACATTTGTGAGCACCCTGTCATATTTCAATGTGTTATATCTACATTAATGATCGCAAAAATAAAGGAAAGAAAATTAAAGCTGATCGCAAAAATAAAGTAAAAATTTTACATTTTTGCGTGCAAAAAAAAAATGTAAAGCTGATTTAATACATCTTTCAAAGACTCTGGTTGCTGAGTTGTATTGGTCGAACAATTTTTTGTATGCAAAAAGCAACAACATTATTATGACTATTGTATATTTTTACAACAATATGACTTTATGACCAATATGAGACCTTTGTGAACTCCCTTAATATATAGTTCATAAAGGTGAAAACATGAACGATTTAGTACCATTAATTTTTTTTTGAGAATTGCTCTATTTCGTCTAGTTTTTGAGTCTAAACAAAAGCATTTTGCATATGGGATGTAAAATTAAAATGATTAGATAAAGTCCTTTTAATTTTACTTACGCCATAGGTCTGCAGACCTATGACTCCTTGAAGGTTTTAAAATGCTGAACAAGATCGTCTCGTTTTTTTCAAATTAGAGTCTAAACAAAAACCTTTATAATCAAAAGTGTTAGTACTTTTTTCAAATATCCATATCATTGGAAATTGACATCGCAAATTTACAACCTATAGCTTATTTTAAAACAATATCATAACATTAAACTACTACATAGACAGAAATTTTGAGCAAAAATCACAAATCTCGTAATAGCTTAATTAATAATTTGAAATCTGCCATATTTTAACTCTGATTCTGAATTCCTCATAAACCTGACGTGATGAAAAAATTCTAAGAACACCTTGTTCAGCGTTGAAAACCCTTCACAAAGTCACAAAGTTTGCAAAACTCTTACCCCCCGACTGCTTCGAACATTATCGAAATCGGAATCGGGACGCCGTATAAGATATGTTTTAAGTGATGAAGTTTAAAACATATCTTACATATATGTTTACGAAATAGCCTGTTGAGTAAAGGTTGGGACACTCATGTCGTATAAGTTGGGACACCATTTTTTTTACTGTAATTTTTAAATAATCGAAAATAAAAGAAAGTCCTATAAAAAAAAGAAAGTTTGGTCTGCTTTTGATGAGCAGATTTTTACAGAGCTGTTGGCAGATAAAATAGGGTATTTACGTGGTGCTCGAAGGAACAGGCACATTTATGAAGAGATGCGAAGCGCCCTGGAAATGTTTGATTGTTGTTTTTCAGCCGGGGAAATAAAAATTATAATTACGAATATGCCATTTAATACAATTAAATGCAATTCGTTAATACTCGTTAGTGCATCTTCAACCCAGATGTTGTAGTTTTGAAACGCTATATTAAAAATAGTTGCTCTATTCATTTTTATTGATGTCAAAATGAAATTTCAAACTAAATTACCTAAGCGCAGTGCGAACACTTCTACGTAATTTCAAAATTACCTTCTGAAATTAAGTAATTTCTAGCCAGTCCGAACATAATATGAACCTATTTCTGAGCCCCAACTGAATTGTGCCGAAATAAAATGCGGCGATATTTAAAGAAAAAGTAAATCAAGTTGAAATGTTTATTTAAGTAATTTGTCAATTTAAAATGAAAATATAAGTGAGTCTCGTATCCACGTCTGTCGCGTTTCAAAATCGTTGCGTCTCTGCCCAGCTCGTTCTTTTCGTTTATTCTTCGGTTCTTCCTTTCTTCGATCTTTGCTTTGTGTTGCGTTGTCGTTGTTGACATAGATGTCACTGCTATTCATGATTTTCAGTGTTACGTGGCGGTGACATTCCACCCCCGTGAACTCCAAGGGGATTTCACTAAAATTCAAGGCAGCTAGCCTATTGGCAGGTTGGCGTACTTGTCCTGTGGCAGTTAAAACTTCTGCTGATCGTACCTGCCCATCCTTTGCCTTGTATGTTTGCACCACACGTCCTTTCCTCCATTGACCTCTGGGGTCACAAATAAGTACCAATTGTCTGATCTGTAGCGGTGCAACCTGTTCTCTCCACTTTGGGCGTTGTAGTAAACCAGGCAAGTATTCGGTAGTCCATCTTTTCCAGAGCCTATCCTTAATATTTTGTGCAATTCGCCATTGCTTTCGAAGGCAAGTCTTCTCTTCGTTCAGGCATGGAGTTTGAGTCGAGTTAAGACAGCCCATCAGGAAGTGGTTTGGTTAGGGGCTCTTCCTCCTCCGATGTGATTGGTAATTCAGTCAAGGGTCGACTGTTTATAATATTCTCAGCTTCAATGAGATCGCTACGAAATGTTTCAAGTCTGGGTGCGTCTTCCTTCAAAACTTTACTAAGCAATCTTTTTACACATTGTACTAGCCGTTCCCAGCACCCACCAGCTATAGGATTCCCAGGGCAGTTAAATAGCCACTCGATGTTGGACTTCGACAATTCGTTTGTCCGTTGTCGCTTCTCATCCTCACCGGTTGATAAATCCTCGGCGACTTCGAGCTGAACTGCGCGAGTGGTTAGACATGTATATAACGCTACCCATCGCTTCTCACGTCGTCGTCCTATTGCTACGAAAAATGGTCCACAATAGTCAACGCCAGTGTAGCTAAAGGGACGCACAAATGGTGTTAACCTATCCGATGGTAGTTGGCCCATTAATGGTGCAACCGGCCTGGCACCAGATTTAATACATTCATTACAATTTTTCTTAACATACCTCAGTACGGCGCGTGCATGCAGAATCCAAAAATGTTGGCGCAGCTCATTGATGGTTAATAGATCGTTTTATTGATGCTTTCGGCAATGTATGTCGTAAACTATACGGCGAGTCACGATGTGATTCGATACCATTATTATTGGGCGGCGTGCAGTAATCGGAATGCAATATCCAGCGTCAATTCTTCGGCCGATGACAACATTGGGGAATAACAACGAGAAACTGCAAACGTCTTAATCTTGTCATATTCTTTCCACCAATTCCACCACTGAACACATAGCTACTGTGGAATGTCATCATCCCATCCGATTTGAAGTTTCCAGGTGGACTGCAAAATCAATTTTGTAAACAGCATAAAATTTACTAGGAGACCAAACGGGTCAAAGAAAGCCATGACTAGGCTCAGCATTTCTCGCTTTGTTGGTGGCCTTTTAAATTCCAAAACATCTCGAGGTACTTTGTGGAATTTGAAATTGAATCGTAAAGTGTCGTCATTTGTACTCCAGAACAGGCCCAATATCTTCTCGGTGGCACATTGGTTGTCCATGGTAAACATATCTTCTGCTGCGTTGTATTCTCCATTGAGCATTGTTTGAAACTTCCTGTTGTTGGAGACAAAATTGCGCAAATTGAAACCAGCCGCTGCGCATATCTGCTTAGCTTGTTGATATACTTCTTCTGCTTCAATTTCGTTGTCGAAGCTGATAACAATATCATCTACATATGTTTTCTCAATGACTGCTGCAGCACCCTTTGGCATGGTGTCGATATATTTGGCTGCATTCACGTTTTTAGTAAACTTGGCGCAGCATGGCGAGCACACTGCTCCACTGCTCCAAATCATCGATGTCATACAATATGTCCGCATCGGCTTTGTGTTGTCTCCATCACGCCACAGGAATCGTTGTGCATCGTGATCGTCTTCTCTGATTTTCATTTGCGAAAACATCTCTTGAATGTCTCCAGTTACTGCAACTCTGCGCTTTCGTAATTTAAAGAGGATGGCCAACAGCGATTGCGCGTGCTCAGGCCCTTTTAATAACTCTGAGTTCAGGGACACACCTGCAGTGACAGCGGCGGCATCGAATACAATTCTTAATTTCTGTGGCTTATTTGGATTGATAACACCAAAATGAGGTAAGTACCATGTACGCGAACTTTCACGAACAGACTCTTCTTCAGATAAAAGTCGAGCGTAACCTTTATCAACATATTTGTTTATCTCTTCTTTGTATCGTTCGGCATACGCGGAGTCCTTCATCATTTTACGTTCAACATTAAGTAATCGTTGCTGGGCAGTGGCGAAATTTGGCGGCAACACAGTATTGTCGTTGCGCCAGAGTAAACCGACTTCGTAACGCTGTCCAATTTCCCTCATCGTCTTGCTTAAAATGTCCTTAGCTCGGCCATCTTCATCAGATTCTAGGCAGATAGTACTGGGCTTCACTCCAAGATTCTCTAACATCAGGTAATCTTCAAATCTGCTCCGTATGTTGTAGATAAACTGGCCCGTATGCGACCCAACCTAGTTTAGTACAGGCGGCAACTGGTTGATTTGGGTCCGCTTCAACTACACCTTTGCAGACTCCCAAGTGGCAATTGTCTAATCCCAACATCAAGACTGGCCTTGCATTGTCATATTTCGCAAGTGGTAGCGAAGTCAAATGTCCATAAATGAAACGTCTGCGTCGGCAGATTCAGCCCTTTCACTGTTCTTATATTTTTTAAAGAAAACTCAGTGGCATTGTCGAAATTCCCTTTAATAGTTAAGGTGACCTTAATAGAATTTTGTGTCGAAATCTTGTCTCGGAACCATTGCAGATTCAACTGCTGTGTCTGTCCTTTTAGTCCGAGTGACTCGGCGACGTTTTCCTCCAAGAGTGATAGAGACGAACCCTCGTCGAACATGGCATAACTAGTTATAGTTCCGCGAGGACCAGACAATGTGACGGGCAAAATTTTAAAGATATGTCCGAGTTGATTATTTGAGCGGCAGTTCAAAACATGTTCATTGTCTGTTTCTTGAATTTGTGGTTTTACGCTGTTGTGCAGCAATTGATGATGCATGCGTTTGCATCCATCGATACCGTAAGCGCTCCTTTTGCGACAAAGATTTAATGAATGCACTTTACATAGGCAGGCAAAACATAATACATTTTTCTTTACAAACTCTCATCTAGCGTCAACGTTGCTGTCTTTGAATTCAGCGCATTCAGTAATTTTGTATTTATTTCTGCACTGATAACATCTTGCACGTGCTTCATATCCATCTTGATCTGCTGGGTTTTCATTGCTATGAAGAACTCTGCGTACAGCTCCAGTGGCGACCTGACGATTTGCATATGCAGTACGCTGCCCCTGCTGCGACGAGCTTTGACGTGGTGGCTGTGTTACTTGCGGTGTATTTGGACGAACGTTGCCAGTTGTACTGGACGACATAAGGCTGACCACCTTGGCGAAATCACTAATCCAGTTATAAAATGATTCAATTGTCGGATATGGTATAATACTAGCGGAATGTCTTGCCCATTCAAATTGTTTTGATTGCGGCAACTTAACGATCAGTTGTTCGAGTAACATTAGATTAAGAAGATGATGATCACATTTACTCGATTTAAAAAAGGCCACAATATTTCTAATCTTGTTTGCAAATGGAAGAACATTTTCTAGGTGATTGTCGTAAATTTGCGGAAATTGTTGAATTTTATCCATTTGAGTTCGAATGAGGAGTTCAGGGCGTCCAAAATTAAACTCAAGTTCACTCATAACCTTTGACACGTTCTCCGGATAGATTAGCAGCGACAAGACCGATTCTTTGGCATCTCCTCCGAGTGCCTTCTGTAATCGTATCAAATTTTGTTTGTTGTCATAACCCAGTTCATTTGAGGAGTCGGTAAAAACTGCATAAAAAGTGGCTATTCTTCTGTATTGCCACTAAAAGAAGGCAGTGGAAATAATTTGGCAGAACTGTCGTCGACGTACTACATTCTTGGCGTAGAATTTCTCATTGGAACATGTTGCGAAGGCGTAGCAGCATTTTGCTGAAACACAAAACTTGATGATGTCGACATCGCTTGCTGAAATTGCGGAGGGCCACTTGTGTAGTTTCTTTGATGCGAGGATACAGCGTCAATTCCAGCTATCTTTGTCGATTGAGCATGACGCCGACTGGCTAGCATTCTTTAAATCATGTGGCGGCTGCAGAACAACGTGCCTTTTTGACTATTTGGTCACTTGCGGCTGTGTCAGCATGGACTTGCTCACGAAGTTGTTCAACTCGCGAGAATAATATTCGGCATCGACACAACGCCGTCAAATATTTCCGAAATTTGCCAAATTTCCAATATGAAAAATGTCGATTCAACATTGCCACCTTTAAGAAAATAATACTACCACAAAGTTTTTTCCGATTGTCGATTATTTTTATTGCAAGAAGATGATTAATCATTGGATTTTTCCTATTTTTTACTTTCGTTTTATGTATTTTGACGTCCTAAAACCGAATCTGAAATCTTTTTTGCCGCAAAATCTGCTTTCCGCGATATAAAATTTTTTAAGTTTTGATTTCCCCTTATACAATTTTTTGAGTGACTTTAAAAAAATCGTTTAATCGTTTACATGCTTTGATAATCTATTTGTTCACGATTGTTTTTTTTTTTTTAAAAAATCAGTTGTGTGACAATCGGTTGTGTAACAATCGATTTTTTTTGCCACTTTTGGCATTCCCTAGACACGCACGCTTAAAGGAACTTGCTCACCGCGGAGCTTGCTCAAAAATGTTTTTTCATAATGCGATAGTTTGTTCTTGCTAACAAAATTTATAATTGTAATTTCATGTTAACGTTTAAATGTTATATGTATTATTTAAGCAACTGGAATAAAAATAGATCTTGCAAGTCATCCCTCTGACCATTTCCTTTTCTCAAATCGAGAACTAACGTTTGAAACCGAGTCGAGAACTAACCCTTTTCTCGACTCGAGAATTAACTCCCCTTATTACTGAGAAAGCTATGATTCTCGAGTCGGTATCGACTCGGTTTCAAACGTTCGACATTAGAGATAAACCGTTGATACCGAGTCGTTCTCGAGTCGATATCAAGCCTGGGATTCAATTTAATTTAGTTAAATTCAGTCAGTTCGAAATTATTGTAATATTCTATTTCCCTTATTTATACAACACTGATTTCCCATTTCATTTATCTATTTGTTCTTATCACAGAGCATATAGAGGCGACACTCTCTGTAAATTCCCTAAGATCCAATATGGCGGACCAATTCTTCACACACTATACGTGAGTTCACCACGAATTTTTTCGATTTTTCGCAAGGATGATTCGATTTCTTATGAAAAGTAGTATATAATTGTTCGAAATTACATACAATTGTACTGAAAATAGAGCTATTTCATTTGTTTAAAACAATTTTTATAATAAACAATATACAAATGAACAAATATACAAATAAACAAATGTTGAATTTCTTTGAAATTCTTTACGCCGCACATGCGCGTCCAACTACTAAATTAATTTCACTGCCCACTATTACCGTTGGAAATTATGAAAAAGGCGCAAAAAAGATGGATTTATCATAAAAAAGTGGCACACATTTTTTCATGTTTTTTTTATTATAAACTAGAGAGTGAACTTTAACTATGCCGAAACAGAAATACCCCCACACGGTATTGATCCATTTAGAAGTACCTTGAACATAAATAAATTTTGTCTCAAGACCCCATTTTCAGCCGACTATAGGTGCCCTGCGAAAAATTTATCTAGTCCAAACACTACTTCATTAACTAGTCGGCATGTATCCAGTACTAGACCGAGAATGGTATATTTATATGGAAAAACATTGCTTACATTTGTTCGGCGATGTCCAAAAATACTGCGTTACAGTCGTCCAGAACTTGGGGCGCCACCTAATACACTTTGTAGGTTTGTACAAAAAAAATTACAACTGCATACCAGGAATTTTAATTACACCCCCAAAATCTGAAGTTAGAAGAGAAAAAACCATTTTTGTCGGTGTTGCCCTATTTTTAATGATAACTGTAGAAGTGTAGAATAAATGTGCAAAAACTAAAGCTATAGAATAGATACGGACGCTTCAATCGGTGTATAACTTTCATTTGTATGATGAAAAACACAGAAGTTATTACTGTAAACATCGCGCAGACATAATTTTTCCACATTTTTTAAACGGGTTTTTTTTATTTAAGAATTTTTTTTATTTTAAAAATTATCTTTTTTTGTACACTCTATCTATATTGTACAATAATTTACGCTTTTCGCCTTCGAATTTCAAAGAAATCTAATCCTTCTGAAAACAATAGATTTTTGCAATGTTTATAATTATTTCATTTATAAATTGTAATAATTCCAACAAACTTACCATCAAATGCACGTGCAGACAACTTTTGACTTTTACAAAGAACGAAAATGAAAAGATTAAACAACAACCGTTATTCTGATGGTGCAATTTTTATATAATTTCTCAACTTATAAAATTGATATTGTTATAAGTTAGATAGAATACCTGTCTCAAAAAATACTTAATTTTCATAAGGTTTTGCAGTGAAACGCTTGGTAGAAGATATATCAATGATTTTATTGGAAATCTATAATAAATTGAATTGTATTGACAACTCTACCGAATCATCTCATTGAAATTAAGAGCAAGAAGGATTATTTTCCTTTCAGCAAATGTGCGTTCGTTTTCACTGCATTGGTCGACATCTGTATTACATGTAACCAGGTTATGTAACCACTCCACATATTTGAGGTGTTACTACACCACCGACTACTCCAATGCTGATATTTTGGAGTAATTGATCCATAATTTTTCGCAGGGTGGTTTTAAAGCCTAAGACCATGTTCCCTTATTTTTGTGGTATATGGGAGCCCCGCCCAGTTTTTGTCCGATTTGGCTGATTCTCGAACTTGCTCTTATTTTTGTTGGTGAAGAATATATATACTTTTCCATACCTCCTTATGGGCCTTACAAACGTTGTGTCAAAGTTAGTATACCCTGCCGCAGTGAGTGTGGGGGTATAAAAACTTGAAAAAATTTCGCTTTTTTTTGTCCTTGCCCAGTTTTTGTCCGATTGGGCTGATTCTCGAACTTGATCTGAGCCATCTGTAACCATTTTCAATTGACATGTTTTTCGTAGTAAAATTGAAAAACAATGGGCGCATTCAGCGAAGGCATCAGTTGACAGTGTCAACTTGACACCCTCAGAATGAAAACAAAAGAAACAAAATTTCTGCAAAAAAATGGAGAAAAAATTTAACGAAAAATAAAATAACAAATTTAACGATATGGAACATGTAATACACGAACGCTGGGGAAAAAAAAGAAACAAATTAAGTTATTTCTGTTTCTTTTGTTTTTCCGCTAAAAAAACTTTGTACTTTTCTCAAAAAATTTTTTTAAAAAAAATTATTTTGGACAATAAAATGTATATATACTATTGGTCATCATCACCGCCGGAGTCGAATTAGCCATGTCCGTCCGTCTGACCGTCTGTCCGTCTATCTGTCCGCATGATAGCGGTCGCAGTTTTGGAGATATCAACTTGAAACTTTGGGAACATGTTTTTCACTTCAAAAGTAAGAGCAAGTTCGAGAATTAGCCAAATCGGATAAAAACTGGGCGTGGCTCCCATATAACGAAAAAAATAAGGGAACATGCCACGTCTACTTCCCTGTCTGTACGTATGTCCGTCCTCTTTTCTTGTAAACACGATTGCAGGAGCTAGAAGAAAGCTAGGGATCCCAAATTTTGGATTTATCCTTTTTAGATCCTAGAAGGAGTTAATATTGCAAATGGGCGAAATGATGCCACGCCTACCTCCCATATAAGTGAAAATCGTGTTTTTACCGTAATTTTTCGGGGTCTCTGACTTCGAATTTGATGTCGGAATTTAAAAATTCAAGATGGCGGAACCAATATGGCGGCCGAAATTTAAAGATTTCATCAAAACAGTGTGAAATTTTGTGTAGTGGGGTTTTCGGGGTCGCCGATTTCGAATTTGATGTCGGAATTTAAAAATTCAAGATGGCGGAACCAATATGGCTGCCGAAATTTTAAGATTTCATCAAAACAGTATGAAATTTTTATAGGGGGGTTTTTGCGGTAGCTGATTTCGAATTTGATGTCGCATTTTCAAAATTCAAGATAGCGGTTCCAATATGGCCCAGTAGGTGTGGGGTATATATAAGTCGGCTTGCCCGACTGAAACTTTCTCACTTGTTTTATTTGAATCTAATTCTTTTGTATGATTTCTAACAAAAAAATCAAAATAAAAAGGACGCAGATCGACAAGTTCTTCGAAAAAGTTCAAAAAAACCAAAGCGATTGACGGTCCAAAGCTCTTCTTAACGCGCAAAGTTTTTTTCGTTTGTTTAAAATTTTTTTTTTAAATTAATTGTGACATTTTTATTTAAATAAATGAAATTGCAATTTTAGCAGTAAAAAAGTTGTATTTTGAACATTTTCAGCATATCCATTTAAAGGAGAATTGGCTTAGCCAAATAACCGGCTTAGCCGATCGGCTAGCCGCCGCCGACTGAAATTGGATCAGCCGCCGCCGCTGACGATTTTCCATCTGCTGACACCTCTGAGCATGATTCCATTTTTTTCCTTCTGAAACCTTTGTTGATAAGGGAAACGTGTAGTCCTCGCTACTACAATGAGATTCATCGTGTGCATCATCTTCAGAAAAAGCTTCATTTATTTGAATTTCGAACGACTCCTTTGGAGAACTGTGGCGAACTCGTAAGCATGGTCGTTCAGAACTAGTTTCTTCCGGATAAACAATTTTGGAACGATTTTTTTTATATGTATATTGCAAAAATAGCATTCAGTTTTGTTCACGCCATTTCATCGGAACTGTAAATTTAATGTAGCTTTTATGTCCCCTACTCCAATTTGATAGCGCAATTCGACAACTATCACATATTTTATTTGGTATCCACCATTTACTTGGATCTCCGACTATAATGGAATTTTTGAAGTAAATTCTGTACAGCTCTCGAATGGCGGTGGTCAAGACTTGAGCTGGTAACTGCTGCAGTATTTTCCACACACAAAACAAAAATTTGACGGATTTGACTTGCAAACACGCTTTCGCTCCATATTGATAAAATATTTTGAATGATATATTTTTCAATGTATGAAAATAAGATAAATAGGGCGAAAACTCCAAAAACGCAACAAGTAAATAAATAAAAATTTTTTGTGTAAAGATGAAAATTTAATTTTTTGTCTTTAATAAAATATTTAAGAACCAACTTTACCCCTATTTTGTAGGTCATCATTTTAGTTTTCCAAAATGATGAACCAATCCATTGGACCACTCTCCGTTACAGCGGTGTTAAAATTTTCATGAGATGATCTTTTTTAGCAAAATGTTCGTCCTATTTGCGGAAAAGTAAATATATTATGATCACAGACTGTTGCGAGGCCTCCTTTAAGAGAGCAACAACTTTTTTTGCAAAAATTAAAAAAAAAAAATTTGTAAAAAATTATATATATTTTTTCTTCAATAAATTTATGACTGAACCACCGCCATTTTGTAGGTCAACGTTTCAGCTTTCCATCGTGCCCAAGCACAACTTTGGAGCACTTTTAGTTACCACGATATTGAAGTTTTGCTGAGATATAATTTTTAGGCAAAATTTTCGTTCTCTTTTGAATAGGCTGAAGGACACCAATAAGTTAGAATTGTCTAAACTGGTGAATATTGGTCACTCATGTTACCTTTATATGAGCGTACATGAGAAAGAAGTTTTACATACGAATTCAAAAAGTTATGCATACAAATGTTGAATTTTTTGCATTTTGGATTTTTTGCCAATAACTTTTGAACCCGATGAGAGAGACAAAAACAAATAATGACATTTTGATCGGGACCCCAAAATCTATCAGATTTCAGTGATGGAGAAATTTCGCGGCACACGGTGTTTTGCAAACAAAATTTAATTACAGTCAACTTAAAATATTGCCAATAAACCCACAACTCATGAGGTATATTCACTTTGGTCTGATGTTTGTAACACCAAGAAGGAGACGTGTCCGGTATGGAAAAGTATATATGTTCTTGATCAGCGTCACCTTCCGAGTTGATTTAGCCCTATGCGTCTGTCCGTCTGACCGTCTGTCCGTCCTCTTATCTTGTAAACACGATTGCAGGATCCCAAATTTTGGATTTATTTTTTTTTGCTTTTCCTGAAATTTTTTGTATTAAAAAGCAATCTATTTCAATTTAATTTTCATTAACATTTAAGAAAAAATGGTAATTCTCTTAATTTTGTTAAATTCCGCACAAGTGCTTCAGGAACTGTACTGCTTGCCTTACACAAGTTTTTTTGAAATTGTTTCACGTCACTAGCAACTTCACAATTCTTCATCAAGTTTCAATTGACAATAGCTCAATACCTCTCTATTGCGCGAAATTACGGAGCATTTAGTGGGTTCTCTTATTTTGCGTTATTTTCAGTTATTTCCCTCTAACAAAGCCAGTGTGGAACCGGAGTGGCTTGTAGTAGCTAATAGGGCCAAGAAAATCTTAACACATTATGTTTATCTAACTAGAGAGTGGACTATCTTCGACTATACCGAAGCTGAAATACCCCCCACACAGTAGGTAGAAGTACCTCGAACATAAAAAAATGTGACCTCAAGACCCTTTTTTAAGCCAATTATAGGTGGTTTAGGAGCCGTCCAAAATCCGTTTCTAAAAAATTCCAATCAATTTCAATCCACCAAAAAAAAAAATTGGTCTCAAGACCCCATTTAAACCCTTATATATAGAGACCGACCGAAATTGCTTTTTTTCATTTCGGCCGAAACCGAAATAGCCGAATTTTTATTTTTTAAATTTCGGCCGAAACCGAAGCCGAAAAAATTGTGAATTTATATGTAATAAAGTTGTACATAATTAAGCGTATCAGTAGGCTGAAATCGATAATTTTAAGTTCAAATTATAAATTAGATGAATTTAGAAGCAAACTATCAAATGCGTGGAAATCAATTGAAGGGGGCTCTTACTTTTTTGCTACGGCGAGAGTAGTAGATATTCGATTTTAGGGGAGTAGATTAAGTTTTTTACGTAGAGTAGTAGAATATCTACGAGAGTAGTAGAAATTGCTTTCAGGGTAGTAGGTTTGTAGAAAGAGTAGTAGTTTTGCATTGTATGAAACTCACATAATATTTTGACGAGAAGATTTCTTACAATAGTAGTAGAAAATATCTTGAGGGAAGTAGAAAAATCTACTACCGTAGTAGAGGAGTAAAAATTTGAAAATCATCGCGAGAGTAGCAGATCTACTCTGATAGGAGAAGAGTGAGAACGCTGTGAAGGGGTGAATGGATGAAGACGGTATGTAATATACAAATTCTTTCAAGAAATTTTTAAATTTTTATTTTTTAATACAAATTGGGGACTTGTCTTCTTTGTCGCTTCTGATTCTTCGAAACTATGATCAATACTTAAATTTGTGTTACATACCGCTTTTATCCACTTGGTTGTTCCTTATGTATTTTGCCACTCCAAATCCGAAAATAATAATGAAAATTGCACGAAAATTGCATTGTTGGTGCATGCTGTAAAAATTTCATTATTATTTTTGTATTCAGCGTGGCAAAATACATAAGAATTTGTCTATCAAGTATATCACACAAAAAGTTCAGTTTTGTCGATCTGTGTAATCTTTGTTATTTATTTGTTACATTTTTCGGATCAAACCGAAATTTTCGGCGGAAATATCGAATTTTCGGCCGAAAACGAAATTTGGCCGAAAACGATATTTTATTTTTCGGCCTAATCCGAAACACGGCCGGTTTTTTTTTGGCCGAAAAGCCGAAAAGCCGAAAAACCGAAACCGAATTTCGGTCGGTCTTTACTTATATATGTGGCTTCGAAATCTCGGACCATGTCAAAAATACGTTTCTTAACATTTAAAAAACATTTTTTTGTTTAATCCGACATGTCTAAACATAAATTCAACAAAATTATTATCAGTTTGTGCTTCAAAAATTCAAAACCCACTTTTGACGAAAAAATTAGATTGGTGAGAGCGTTTGTTACGAGCAAGGACCGCAAAAACCCGGTTCTGGAACCGAATCCGTTTAATTTTTTAAAATTATAATTTTAAAAAATTTTGTATTGCTTTTTTTGATCATTTTTTATATTTATACCACCACACTCACTGTGGCAGGGTATACTAACTTTGACACAACGTTTGTAACGCCCATAAAGGGGCGTGTCCGGTATGGAAAAGTATATATATTCTTGATCAGCATCACCGCCGGAGTAATTTAACCATTTCCGTCTGTCCGTCCACACGATAGCGGTCGCAATTTTGGAGATATCGACTTAAAACTTTGGGTACATGTTTTTCTCGTGAATCAAGTTCGGGAATCAGCCAAATCGGACAGAAACTGGGCGTGGCTCCCATACACCGAAAACATCTTTCAACATTTTCAAGTCTTTTTTATAAATAAAAAAAAATTATCGAAAAACCGCAAATGGTTTATTATTAATTAGTCGTAGATGCATGAATACAAAAAGCTTATTTAGGGCCATCAAAGCGGACGGGTCCCATCTAGTTATATTATAAAAATGTAAAAAAATAATTAAAGACTTGAAGTCTTAGCGGACTTCAAGTAACATAAATTTTTTTAAATTCGTCAAATTCATTCGAGAGCAGATGCTTCTAGATTCTTATCGAGAGCTGCAAATTTTGGATTTATCTTTTAGCTTTTCCTGAAATTTTTTGTATTAAAAAGCAATCTATTTTAATTTAATTTTCATTAACATTTAAGAAAAAATGGTAATTCTCTTAAATGCTAACCTTACACAATTTTTTTTGAAATTGTTTCACGTCACTAGCAACTTCACAATTCTTCATCAAGTTTCAATTGACAATAGCTCAATACCTCTCTATTGCGCGAAATTACGGAGCATCTAGTGGGTTCTCTTATTTTGCGTTATTTTCAGTTATTTCCCTCTAAGTAGTGTTAATATGGGGTTTCTGGGTTTAGTGAGAAGGAGCAAAATTCCTCCAGTGTAAAAACTGAAAGATTTAAGCTCTTTTCGGTGTTTTTTGCTCCTCCCCTCGAGCTCTCCTCCATCAACAAGCTTGTTTCGCCACCTGGCGGGGTCTTTTTATATGGTTGGTGTCTTTGATTTGGTTGCCGTCTAGGCTAAAAGCCAAAAATTTTATTTTTCACAATTTTTTCATATTAACTTGAATCAGCCCAGAACTTTTTTTCGAATTATTCGTAAATATACTATTGCTGACGTGATCATATAGTTACGCTGGGACTGATTCGGGTTAAAGTTTCTGGTTGGAGTTTGTATGGACTAGTTGTAAATTAGCAATTGTTGAAACATGTTGTTATCGCTTAAAATTTAAAAAATTTTTGGATCAATATAAAGATCTTATTATGGAGGAACATTGGACAAGACTTGTGGATGGTTTAATTCTGAATACTAATGTCGAGTGTGTTGGAATGTGTACATCAAAACATGGAACACATATTAGGAACTGTTCTTGGAGCAACGACAATTGTACAGTAGGACCAGATACGTGTAGCTGCTACTCATATGCTAGAAAATGTATTGATATTGAGGATCTTATGTCAAAATATGAATTACTTGAAAAAAGAATAAAACAGAAAAACATAATTTAAACTTTATAAAACATCGTTTTCTCTCACTAAGTATTCACGTTTTTAACTTTTATAATTGCACATCAAAGTGCGGTGATCAAAATAGTTGACTTTGAATTCCTACAAGCAGAAGGAAAGAAGAAAAAAAAATAACATCGACGAAGACATTTTTTTAAATTCATTTATTTTTTTTTATTTTTAGAAATGCATATAAAAGTAAAATAAGATTGTGTGTGTGTGTGTGTGTGTGTAGATCTAAAAATTATGAATATAACTGCATCAGTAGCATTACTCTTTTACAGTTTATTTTCGGAATCTGAAAAGAGATAAAAAATAATAATAATAATATGCAATTAGAAAATAGAATATAATAAAAAAAGTATTGCTGTACCTTTAATAGAGCATATATTTAGTTCAGAAAATCCTTCATTGTCCTCTCTAATCAAATGAAATTGATTTGAACCGATATTCTCTATGTGCTCTTCCTTTAATGTGGTATTAAACATTGGTGGTAGATACACCAAATATTCATTATCCAGCAAACATCTCACTTTTTGCCCGTACCGAGTTTCAACGCGTTCAATTTTTGTAATCACATACTTTTTAGCTAAAAGCATGTTGCGAACTTAGAGATTTTTTTTTTGGGACATATTTCCACTTTTAAATAATTTTTGGAGTTCAGCGTTCATTTTTCGTTCTAAAATGTTTTTTTTTTATACACTTTGTATTTTGATGTGCTCTAGCTATAAGTGTCTCTGACTATGCGACTGAAACATAACTGCTTTATAGATAGTGTACATCACCATGCTTTTATACATGATTTCATACCACGAAAATGCAAAACTAAATCAGACTAAACAAAACTAAATTAAACACGTTTGATTTTTTATTTTTAAACAATCAACAACCAGACACTTTTAATATTCCAGCATATATCTCTTTACGTTTTATTCCTTTAAAACAGCAACAGCGGAGCGCTAATACTCCAGCATACTTACTGTAGCATACAATGTAGCAATGTAGTTTGTTTATACTAAATAAAGGGAAACAAAACCCAATAAAAAACTTTTGATTTATTTAAACAATCAACGATCCAGACGCTTTTAATATTCTAACAGGAGTATGATTCTGTTTACGTTAGATTCATTTAAAGCGGATCGCTTATACTCTAGCATACTTACTGTAGCATACAATGTAGCAATGTAATTTGTTTATACTAAATAAAGCGAAACAAAACCTAATAAAATACGTTGGATTTATTTAAACAAGCAACGGTCCAGACGCTTTTAATATTCTAACAGGAGTATGCATTTGTTTACGAATTGGTGCCTTTAAAGTTTAAAGCAACAACAGCGGATCGCTTTTTCAAAAAAGTCAAAAATATTTTCTCATGTGGCTTGAAATTGGCTACCTCCCAAACAAAAAATCTATGTGTCTTGTGAACTTATTTCTCATATATAAAGGGAGTAACAGAAAAATAGTTTAACATACTCGATAGCTAAAAGAAACCGGCAGCATCAATAACAGCAACAACACCAGCATCAACAACACAATCTCAGAAGTAAATACATTTTTTTTTTTAATACACATATATTAATTATTTAAATTTATTTTTAGCAATAATTATTTAAAAAGAAAAAAAATCAAAATGACTACACTAACTCCCGTACAACAATCGCGTGATAAATATATATGTGAGGTATGTGGTGAAACATTATCATCAAAGTATAATTTAAAAAGACATTTTAATAGTAAACATGGTCTGACCTGTTTCAAATGTAATATTTGCAATAAAGTCTTTACTAAAAAGGCTTATTTAGAAAAACATATAATCAGATGCCATCATGAAGTTAAAAATATTGATGAGCAATCGCCATCGTGTAGTTATGAACGGTGTAAACAATGCAATTTAGATATAAAAAAAGTGACCGGAGTCGTCACAATAGAACTAACAACCATAAGGAGAATTGCATTATTCTTCTTAATGATGATAAGCACATCATTAAGAGTCTATTTAAGTCGCGTATACAAACGTTTGTATACACAAATAAAAAAGAAGATGTGCTTGTACCCGACACATTGCTAAAAAATGCATTATAGATTATTTGAAAAATGTTTTGTTAGAACATATTATCATAAAATGCAACATTGAACTGTTTGCAGAATATGTAAAATTTACAAAAAATAATGAAATTGAAAACGACGATAGTGCTGAACTAAGCATCAAGTCATTTCAAACAAAGATGATTATTATTCAAAATGATGTAGAATTAGGACATTTATTCGATAATCTTTGTTCAGAAATAATAAATAAAATGGAATCATTCCAAGAAAGAGATAGCGGTTGGTCTCTAATATGTATACATAAAGTAGAAGTAAATATAAACAAATATGCCCCAATAAAAGGATAAAAATATATGGAACTACCATTGTTTATTCGGAATAAACATGCGTGTATCAATATAAAAAATAATGACGAATATTGTTTTAAATGGGCTGTAATATCAGCATTAGAATACGATGATTTGAAACAAAACTATTCACAGTACATTTTAATTATAAATAATCGTCTTATAACGCTTTCCACTGGTGTAAGTATAGATTTTGCAAATTTAAGCTTTCCTTTATCTATTGAAGACGTTGTTATATTTGAAGAAAATAATCCCAATATAAGTTTAAATGTATTTGGATGCGATGAGGAAAAAAAATTAATTGTCGGTCCGTATTATAAGACGCGTTGTGAAAAAAATATATGTTGAGTCCCCGCATTAATTTGGAAACAAAAATTGTCAAATGTTGTAAGAATTAAGCTTGACTCACAATTGCTATGCAAACAATAAATGCAGTTCGTATTCCCAGCAGAAGTCAACGACCAGACGCTTGACTCAGCATATATGCTGTATTTGGGTCACGCGTGCCAATTCAAGCTGCATAATGTTTTTTGCATAGCAATTGTCATTGCAAATATTAATGTTGTTATCAGCAATATTGTTCTATATAAGCAACCAATTAAATAAAGAACGGGAGTTAAATCAGATAATTGAAACCAAGCAGTCATTGTTTTAATTCGACGTTTTAATTTCAGTCTTGAAGTACCGTGCAACACCGTACTTCAAGAAATCAACAATCGACACTGTGTAACACCGTGCTCGATATAATAAGTAGAACTTACTATACGAGCAACTCGTATAGTAAGCGAATCATTTTGGTGACCCCGACAATTCAACACGCACCTACAATTCGACAAGCGCTAACAAATCGATACGCGCCGCGAGAATATAGTACGGAAGTGTTACAAAATTGGAATCAATTTTACGAAATCAAAATAAAAACGTTGAATCGGATGTGGCAACAAATTGAGGAGCTCAATCTTGTAATTTGGGAGCAGCACGAGGATCCCGCAGCCGTCGGATACGACGAATCACTGTACAACAGCACCGAAGACATGGTCCAGGAGCTGTTGGTTGACTTAGCAGTAAAGGTCAGCATAACAACCAGTACGGAACACCAGGGACCGATGACTGGAGACAACTACGGCGCTACCAGATGTTTACAGTTGCCTAAGGTGACCATTCCCAATTTTGACGGAGATTACCTGAAGTGGCGGCAATTTTTTGATATCTTACCCCTTGATATCTTATCCATACCCAGGCAATACCAAGGATTCAAAAGATGTGGTATTTAAAAACCAACTTATCCGGAGAAGCAGAGCTACTAATTCGTCATCTTACACTAACTGATGACAATTACGAAACAGCATGGTCAACTTTACAAGATCGGTACAACAACTTACGAGTGCTAACGGCTACATTAATACAGAAATTGTTGGCACAATCAGCCACCACATCAACTGCAGCATCAATCAAGGGATTACACGATACTACAAACGAGTGTCTTCAAGCGTTGGAAAATTTAGGAGTTACAACCACTTCATGGGATCCACTTTTACTACACATTTTGGTAAAGAAGTTGGATCGATCAGCGCATATGCTATATTGACGAATGCTGATCTTGACAAACAACTTCAACATTTTTGGGAGATAGAGGAGTATCCGTCAGCAAGACCTTTAATTTCATCATCAGATGGGAAATGCGAAGAATTTTTTATATCAACAACTTTCCGCAACAATAACGGACGGTATGTTGTCAACCTACCGATGCTGAGTGATCCACAGTTACTCGGCAGATCTAAGGAGATTGCCTTTAAACGATTACTAAGCATCGAACGAAAGCTTCTCAAGGAGGAGGATAACAGGAAACTATACAATAAATTTTTGACTGAATTTCGAGAACTGGGCCATATGCAAGAAGTAAGACCGGAGGATCTCACCGTTCCACACTGTTTCCTGCCTCACCACTTCGTCCTCAAACCAACAAGTTCGACAACCAAACTAAGAGTGGTGTTTGATGCATCGGCAAAGACGTCAAACAACCTGTCACTAAATGTTATTAAATGGCCCAAGGATACAAGACGACTTATTCACAATCATACTTCGGTTCCGGATGAAGCGTTATGTGTTTACAGCAGACATCGCCAAGATGTATAGACAAATCATCGTTGCACCAGAAGATCGAAATCTCCAACTAATCATGTGGAGGGAACAGCCGTCTGACCCTGTTAAATATTATCAACTCAAGACGGTGACATACGGCACCAAATCCGCACCATATCTCGCTATAAGATGTCTTCAACAACTTGCGGAAGATGGCGAAAAGCAGTATCCATTGGGAGCAGCCGCAATAAAAGACTTTTACGTTGATGATGTAATGTCAGGGAGCAATGATTTGGATGAAGCAGTTGAAAAGCAGAAACAGCTTAAATCACTACTTATGTCAGCAGGATTCGATTTACGCAAATGGTGCGGCAATCACCCGAGGCTGGTGGCCGATATACCAAAACAACATTTTGAGATACAACTTAACTTCTCCGAGCTAGACGATGAGCACGTGAAAACACTTCGATTGGTTTGGCATCAAGTTACTGACATTTTTTCTGTCACCTCAACAGTGCGGACCTTCAAGAACGTCACAAAACGAACAATTCTTGCAGAAGCCTCTCAGATATTCGATCCATTAGGACTAGTAAATCCTGTAGTCGTAATGAGTAAAATATTCATGCAACAACTGTGGAAACAAAAATTTGACTGGGATGACGAATTGCCCGTCGAACTACAGTCATCATGGCTAAGATTTCGAAAGGAATTCAAGAAATTAAGCGAAATCAAAATTACGAGATACATGTTCAGCAATTCCAATACAACTAACATTCAACTTCATGCATTCGCAGATGCCAGCGAAAGGGCGTATAGATGCGCGTTGTACCTACGTTCAACAGATCGCTCTGGTGCTGTCGTTGTGAGACTGTTATGTGCTAAATCTCGTGTAGCTCCTGTTAATCCAACAACGATTCCGAGATTGGAACTCTGCGCTGCTGCACTGGCGGCTCAGACTGTCGATCGGATTAAGGACATCCTAGCCGTTGAGCTCGACGAAATATTCCATTGGACTGACTCTCAAATCGTCATTTCATGGATTCAAGGAGATTCGGCGCTACTAAAAACGTTCGTCGCGAATAGAATTGCAAATATACAAGAACTAACTACAAGGGGTTCATGGCGCTATGTCAGTACAACACAAAATCCAGCAGATCTTGTTTCACGAGGACTGTATCCAGAACAATTAATAGCATCACAACTGTGGTTTGAAGGGCCCAACTTCCTTAAACATTCAAGATCAGGCTGGCCACAAAATCCAGAACACACGGTGCGACTGGAAGTTGAGGAAAAACAACTAAAATCATACTATCCGTGACGAACTCTGAAAACCGACATCCATTATACTGCATCAATCATGGTAATTCATTTCAAAAGTTGCAACGGGTAATGGCGTACGTTCGTCGATTCATCGACCATCTTAAAAACAAGAGCCATAGCAGCGAAGAATGGTTATCACCAAGAGAGTTAGAAGAAGCTACCAACGAAATCATCAAGGAGGTGCAACGAGTAAGCTTCAGCGATGACATAAAACAGCTTCGAGGGTTAGGACAAATTTCCAACTCAAGCAAATTAGCCACTTTAGCTCCATTCATCGATGACCAAGGACTTCTCAGAGTCGGTGGGAGATTACAAGCAGCCGATATCGGGTACAATTCAAAACACCCATCATTACTGCCAGCAAACAGTTTTGTGGCAAAGCTGATTATGATCGACATACATAATAGACATTTACATGCAGGGCCTCAGGCGCTACATGCAATTTCAAGACAACAGTACTGGATTCTCCAAGGCCGGAACAACGCCAGATCGGTTGTGGTAAACTGCGTTATCTGTGCCAAAATTCGTCCACGGGTTTGCCAACAACAGATGGGCAACCTACCCACAGACAGAGTCCGAAGAGCACGTCCTTTCAGCAATTGTGGCGTAGATTTCTGCGGTCCATTATACACTCACTTCAAAATAAGGGGAAAACGGCCACAAAAGACTTATATTTTCGTATTTTGTTGCTTCGCTACCAAGGCAATTCATCTGGAGGTGGTTTCGGACCTCACAACTGAAGGATTTTTAGGAGCTCTAAAACGATTCATAGCGCGACGAGGCATGTGTGAAAATATTTATTCAGACAATGCTACTAACTTCGTCGGCACTCGCAACCAACTGGAGGAAATAGAGAAGATCATGACGACTTACAAATCAAAGGAGAAAATATCAAGTCTTTGCTCTAACAATCGGATTCAATTTCATTTTATTCCGCCAAGAGCACCACATTTCGGCGGTCTGTGGGAGGCAGCAGTGAAATCAACCAAGACTCTTCTGCGTCGAACTCTAGCATCAGCCTCACCAACTTATGAAGAATCATGCACTCTCACTGCCGAAGCCGAGGCAGTCCTGAACTCCAGGCCACTTACACCAATGTCGTCAGATCCTAATGATTTAAGAGCTCTAACACCAGGTCATTTTTTGATTGGAGAGCCAATGACAGCATCTGTCAACACACATAACACTGATACTAAGATGTCATTACTATCAAGATGGGCACTGGTGAGTCATCTAAAAAATTAGTTCTGGAAACGGTGGCATGACGAATATCTGGGGCAGCTGCAAGCACGAGCTAAATGGACTAAGTCATTTCCAAACATCAAGGCAGGTACACTCGTCACAATTAAAGACGACAATCTACCACCGCTGAAATGGGTCATGTTATCGAACCAATCATCGGACCGGACGGCAAGGTCAGAGTTGCGGATGTTAAGACAAAAACTGGAATCACACGAAGGGCAGTACATCAATTAGCACCATTACCTGGAGAAGAAGAATCTGGACCTGAAGATATTCGGGAGGACATATCGACATTAGAACCCGATGTCAACCAAGGAAAGGGGCATGAGGAGCGCAAAAGAAGGTGCTCAACGTCATCAAAAAACCCGCTCAAGATGATGTTGCTGACAATGTTGTTGCTACCTGTCATCTCGCATGCGACAACCAGTCCATCGACTTCAGTTAACATCCAACAATTCAATCATGATCCGGGTGTATATTTTGAACACTTGGACGAGCAAGCATCTCATCGAACCATTGGAATCTTCTCATCTATCACGATCTTAGAGGTTACTGGGCTACATTGGATACAATTGACAGCATCGTACGGCACCTCACGAAATTATCAACGAGTATTAACTACAAAGGCCATTTATTGGAAATCATCGAGCAGTATTCTCACCAATCGAGCGAGTTACGTAATAGTCTAGTAATACAGGACTCAACAAGGTCACTTCCAAGACGCAGCAAACGAGCACCCTTGGACATCGTAGGTAACATCGCCAGATCATTGTTTGGAACTCTGGACAGTGAGTACGAAACTCAGATGACCAAGATAATCCAGAAGATAAAAAACAATGAAGATCATATGTACGGACTGATCAAAAACCAGACATCGGTGCTCGAAACAACGTCAAACATTTTACGAAAAACTGAAGCAGAAAGAGGAAATCAACAAGGAGTTAGATATTGTGTATGAGAAACTACGAAATTTGAGCATGGAATCAAGGCAACAAAAATCAATTCAAAATTTTCATACACTGTCAATTTTAGCAGCGTCACTAATACAAGAATGTAAATTTACTCAAGGAGCTATTCAAGATATAATCACGGATACTCATCATAACCGTGCCAACACTCTCGTCATCGCTCCCTCTAAGCTTCAGAGTGAATTAGCGTATATAAAGGAACATCTTCCTCCGAACACGGTACTTCCTACAAACAACGGACTCATTGAAATAACACTCATTTACAGATTAATGAAAATCCATTATCGAGTGGTGAACAATTTCATTATATTCGGAATAACGCTACCGCTACTGCAGTCAACAGACTTTGACATATATAAGCTGGTTCCTTTACCATCAATAGTTAAAACTTCCGTTATTGCCATTACCAGTCAATTCGAAGTGTTACTTACGAACGTATACCGAGATCAATTTTACTTAATGACTCGAATTCAGTTATTGCGATCAAGTTAACGATGAGCACTAATTTTGTGAACAACAACATCCAATTAAGATTAAAAATCCGCAGTCAACCATCTGTGAAATTGAGCTATTCCTCCAGCACCCAGCTCCGACAACATGCATGGTAAACAGTATGCCAGCACACAATTCATGGATACAGTTTCAAACGCCAAATCAGTGGTTGTTTTCATTATACAAGCAGCAACTCATCACCTTCATTTGCAACAACACTGCTGTTCCCACTCACTTAAATGGCATCGGACTTGTAACCTTGGCAGCTGGATGCGAAATGAAGAATGATGATGTCATCATAAAATCTGGAAGGCCTGTACACTCCGAGGTGTTAAGTCAATCATTTCATCCAAAAATCAACCTTACATTCGGAAGTGAATTGATACACCACGAGGCAACTGTATTCACTCACCTTCGCATCATCAACCACGAAGGGCAACTGAAGAATGTGACCAATGAGATACGAGACATCACATCAAACGAAATTACAAGATCTCCAACCATCTAACACACATATCGTCATCGTTGGCTATACAAGCATGGGCCTTATACTATCAGTCATTGTTTATTTAGGACTCAAATGTATCAGAAGAAGACATACATTTCAACCAACACCAAGACGTCCTCAACTGTTAAAACCTGCACAATTAATATTTCACAAGAACTCCAGAACACCATGTAGCGAGGACTTTAGTTTCGAAGTTGAAGACTTCAAAAGGGGCCAGAATGTTGAGTCCCCGCATTAATTTGGAAACAAAAATTGTCAAATGTTGTAAGAATTAAGCTTGACTCACAATTGCTATGCAAACAATAAATGCAGTTCGTATTCCCAGCAGAAGTCAACGACCAGACGCTTGACTCAGCATATATGCTGTATTTGGGTCACGCGTGCCAATTCAAGCTGCATAATGTTTTTTGCATAGCAATTGTCATTGAAAATATTAATGTTGTTATCAGCAATATTGTTCTACATAAGCAACCAATTAAATAAAGAACGGGGAGTTAAATCAGATAATTGAAACCAAGCAGTCATTGTTTTAATTCGACGTTTTAATTTCAGTCTTGCAGTACCGTGCAACACCATACTTCAAGAAATCAACAATCGACACTGTGTAACACCGTGCTCGATATAATAAGTAGAACTTACTATACGAGCACCTCGTATAGTAAACGAATCAATATACATATAAACTTGTTGTACGTGCAGAATAGCGATGGTACTAATTCACATTTTGTATGGATAAAAAACATTAGTCGACTATTGCGTACGCAAGTTTCAAAACATAAGGGTGTTTATTATTTTTGCAATTTTTGTTTACAACACTTACCTAGTGAAGCGTCACTAACAAAACATAAAATGGAATGTAACAAAGTGGTTACACAAATGCCAACAGATGTAGACAATATTCTAGAATTTAAAAATTTAAAAAATAACCATTTGTTATATACAGTGGCTCAAAGTAATAATGGAACAAAAGTTGCAATAGCACTAAAATTTAAAAAAAATAACTAAGATGTTGTTGTAGCAAAAACTATTTTTTTTATTTAAAAGGCTCCAGGTCTATAGAATATAAAACAAGCAAAAAATTAAAAAAATTCATTAACTACATTTAAAAGGTTTTTGTAACCTAACATCAAAATTGAACATCAAAGTAATAATGGAACAGAACACATTTCATATGAAAATATTATAGATAAATGAAAGTTATAATTAAATTAATATTTTGTGGGCAGCCCTTTTTGTTGAATAACTGCCTGCAGTCGTCGAGGCATTGATTCCACCAGTTTTTTGCAATAAGATGGCTCCATATTGTTCCACTCCTCAATTAGGGCGGATTTGAGCTGATCACGAGTCGAAATGGTGTGATTTTTTAATTTTTCTTTGAGGTAACTCCATGCGTGCTCAATGACGTTTAGGTCCGGAGACTGTGGAGGCGTTTCCAAAACGTGTGGACAATTATAAAGGAGCCAACTTCGCACTTTATACGCCTTGTGCTTAGGGTCGTTGTCCTGGTAAAATGCGAATGTATTCTCAATTCCTAGTTTGCGCACACTTTCCTTCAGGTTTGACTTCAATATGCTAATGTACACTAACTGGTCCATAATACCTTCAATTATGTGAAGGTTTCCAGGACCTGCAGCCGAGCACCCCAAACCATTACGCAGCCCATACCGTGTTTTACTGTCGGGCGTAGGTTTTTCTCTTTAAGCTCCGTATTTGCCTGTCGCCACACGTAGGATCGTCCATCTGATCGGAAAACATTAAATTTGCTTTCATCCGTGAATAAAACGTGCTCCCAAAAGGAAAAATCCTTGCAATGGTATTTTTTGGCAAATTCGGTCCGCTTTTTTTGATTACGGTATGGGCTCCGTAATGGTTTGGGGTGCTATGTCGGCTGCAGGTCCTGGAAACCTTCACATAATCGAAGGTATTATGGAAAGTTTTTGAAAATTTCCGTAAAGTATGTAAATCCATTTATCATCTTGATCCATGTCATTATTACACAACACCCGGTTTATCTTGAGACGCAATGCTAAAAATGACTGAAATCAAATTGGAATTGTTCACCGATATTAATATGTATAATTTCGTTAAAAATTGTATTAGAGGGGGCATAGTACAATGCTCCAAACGTCAGTCAGTTGCTAATCATAAATATCTCCAAACATACGATTGTAGCAAACCTTCTCAATATTTAATGTACTTAGATGCAAATAATTTATATGGTTGGGCAATGTCGGAATGTTTGCCTCAAAGTGACTTTGAGTGGTTAGAAAACTCAAATATTAAAGCTATCTGCTTTAATATTTTAGATGTAGAGGAAAACTCAACTTTTGGGTATATTCTAGAAGTTGATTTAGATTATCCTGAAGAGTTTCATGATAGTCATAATGACTTACCGTTCTGTGCAGAATTAAAAAAACCACCAATTCTGCATCATAATATTAAAAAACTAATTCCTGATTTAACAAATAAAAGAAACTATACAATACACTATCGTACTCTTCAACAGTGTATTAAAAATGGGTTAAAATTAGTTAAAATACACAGAATATTAAAGTTTAGACAATCAGCTTGGTTAAAAAGTTCTTGAATTATCTAAATTAAAAATGTATGATTTTCATTACCAGTACGTGAAACCTAAATTTAATGAAAAATTTCTAAACTATATGGATACGGACTCTTTTATTTACACAATAGAGGCTGAAGATTACTATCAAGTTATTTATCCCGATCTTGCTCTACATTTTGATACCTCGGAGTATCCCTTAGATAATAGATTCAATTTCCCTCAACAAAATAAAAAAGTTTTGGGGATGATGAAGGATGAGAATAATGGGGCGATAATGAAAGAGTTCATCGGACTTCGTTCTAAAATGTATTCGATAAGCACTTTTGGAAATAATGAAATAAAAAAATCTAAAGGAGTTAAAAAATGTGCCTTAGACAAATTGACTATCAATGATTACCGAACATGTTTACATGATAAAACTGTGTACTATTCCAAAATGTGCGTATTTAAATCTGTTGTTCATGATATTTACACACGACAAATATCAAAAGTTGTGTTAAGCTGTAATGATGATATGCGTTATATTAGGGAATGTGGAATCTATACTTATGCTTGGGGACATTTTAAAATAAAAACAATTAAATTTCAAGTTAAAAAAATGTTTATTAAGATTTATAAAACATGTTAAGCAGTATACATTATTATTATATATTTGAAATAAGATTTATATAAAAAAAAAAATGAAAAAAATGTTTTAAATTAACAATTCTAAAAATAAATATAAAATTATACAATG
Organism: Heteromyza rotundicornis; assembly: GCA_951394025.1. Lineage (NCBI taxonomy): Eukaryota > Metazoa > Arthropoda > Insecta > Diptera > Heleomyzidae > Heteromyza > Heteromyza rotundicornis. The sequence goes on along the minus strand of OX596010.1, from coordinate 51,288,691 downwards.
TTTTTAAATCTAAATCTATATATTTTCTTAAATCAACAGCATTTTTCAGCGCACATGAGTATTGACAAGTTTTAATGGATGAATGGTCATTACAATTAATATTGGTTAACATTTTATTGTTTATTGTTTTTAAATTTTCACATAAATATTCATCTAAATCGTATATTTGTGAGATATTTAAAAAATCTTGGAGCCACACCTTCTTCTCAGAACTCTTTACAAAGATTTTGTGAATAATTAAGTTTGATTGAAGGAAATGTTTTACATCTTCTAATGAAAAGGCACCATCATCCCATTTAAGTCCATGCTTATTGTTAGTTAACCAATTATTTTGTTTTTGATGTCCATTGCTCGACTGATGGAAATTGAACGGTGGTTTCATTAAAAATTTAGCACAATGAGTAATATTGTAGCAAATTGCTAGCTCCTTTAATATAAATGTGTTGTTAAAGCTTTTGAAACCTTGGATATCAATAACAGCAACGTCCACACATCTGTTCATATTGCGGCTTTTTGTTAAACTAATTTTACGTTCTCTAAATCTCATAAGTGTAGTTCTTTGATATGAGGTTCTATGCATGTTTTCTTATTTCACCAGTAAGTGGTGTATATTTAATAACACGATCGTTTATGAGTACGCAATAAGCAGTTGTACCGGCTTCAACAATTGTGTTTGTTTTAAATTCGATGCGAATATCAATGGGACCGGTTTTAACTTGTTCATTCTGATGAGTTACATCAATTACTATAATAGGATTTTCATATATTGTTCACGAGTTAGTAAGGGTTGCGGTTCACGCATGTAATAATTTTGTTGAAACTTTGAGTACATATCATAGAGCAAAGAAAACCGATCTTTTGTAAAGTTAATATTAAGATCATCGTATGGATTTGTTTCAGAATTTAGATGAACCTTAACATCACTAATATCGCAATGTTGTAGTTTCATCTCCTTTTCAAATGTTAACAATACAAATCGAGGTTTTTCGTTTTGTGGCGCTAATTTAACATTCCATTATTGATTTTGAGCGTTAGCAACAAACGAATTAAAATAACAATCCCAACTTCGAAATGATAGCGAGATTGGCTGTCGACTTTGAATTACTTTAAAAATTTGTAGTTTTGATGAATCATTCAATTGGATATGAGGTACTTTCCAAGAAACGTTGGGTTATTAATAATTCTGGAACCTCCTGGGACTCAGTCAAGTATACAGCTCTTGCATCTGATTTGGAGCGTAATAATATCAATTCATGTTTCGCGTTCAATAATACTTTATTATAATCTTCGGCGAAGCCCAACAACATTTTGAGTGGAACACAAAAATCAAAACATGATTTTTTAGGATTAACTCATCAATCGGTGTCCATCCAGCATTTCTAAGCATAGAACTTTCATTAGCATTTAACGAAACAAAATTTTTTGTTGTTATTGTCGCACCCAAATGGCGAGTACGGTCAATTTCTACACCATTTAGTTCATATCGAATTTCATCAAATAAATAACTCATACAATTATTTTTCAAACAAATGTTTTCATTATCTTTTAAGGATACTTTTCCCTCAATATAGAGTAGACTTTCACAGGGTAGAATATAAAGATCTTGATTTTGAATTGTGATGCGTATTTCATCATTGTTATTAAAAGATTGTAAGTACGGTGCATAGCTATGAAATTCCTTTTTAGTGATACAATCGTCATAGATCGGTTTTTGCAATATATCGATTATTTCACTCATATTTGATCTATTATGGTTTTAATTTAAAACCCAAATATTTCAAGTATTTCTTGTTCGCAGTTGAAAGAGCTTTGTTTCGATTTTGTTGTTGATTTTGATGATAATTCGTTTTATGTCCACGTTGATCAACAGCTAGGGGCTTTCTAATCATTGGAGATCCTCTCAAAGGATTTTTGTAGTATATAATCATTTTTTTTGTTTTACTCTTCCGGTTTTAAATGAAGTCTGAGTGAAATTGTTTCTCCACGAAAATTAAGCAGTTCCCCGTCTTGATTAACAATTTTGATTGTAATTGAACTTATTTCTCTTGTATTAACTGGTAAATAAATAAGATTATTCGGAATTTCATCTATTTTGTAGCCGGGTTCAACATTAATTGAAAACTGATGTAGTGTATGCGCAAACACCCCGTTTATATATGAACCACTGACAATATTGCATTGAATGGAGACTATATTGTTTTTTGTTTTCATCAAACTATTATTTGATGCATACTCTTCCCCTGCTTTCAATACAATTTTATCGAAGCCCAACAACGGTGCGATACGTGGTTTATTGAAAAAAATATCATCAATTGCAGAGAATATACACACTTCCATTGTGTTATTATTCGCATCTATTTGAAGAATATTGTCATTGCTAGTGATGAATGCATTGCTTGCGTTGCTACTCCCTTGCTACTTCCCATGCAAATTTTGAAAATGTGTCTATAACTGTGAGCAAGAAGCGATAACCTTTATTATATGTGGAGTATGTACCCATTTCTACAAGATCAGCCTGCCAAAGATCATCAATACCCTTCATTATCACCTTTCGACGTGGGAAATTTCGTCGAGATTGTGTATGTAGCTCTGCAACTAGGTTTCTTTTACTCATTTTTAAAATTTTTTATATTTTTTTTTTTTATGTGGTGTAGTAGTTGATGGTGTTGTTGTTGTTGATGATGACGATGATAGAATAATACAATATTTAAGGTCCAAAAAGGTCGCGTGGACCTAATTTCGTAAAATCGTAACCTAAATTACTATTATCCTCTTTTGCAGTCGCTGGCACTTCCCTCCTAATTATACCCCCACACTCACTGTGGCAGGGTATACTCACTTTGTCACAACGTTTGTAACGCCCATAAGGAGGCGTGTCCGGTATGGAAAAGTATATATATTCTTGATCAGTATCACCTCCTGAGTCGATTTAGCGATGTCCGTCTGTCTGTCCGTCTGTCCGTCTGTCCGTCCGCACGATAGCGGTCGCAGTTTTGGAGATATCGACTTGAAACTTTTTTTACATGTTTTTCTCGTGAATACTGAGATCAAGTTCGAGAATCAGCCAAATCGGACAAAAACTGGGCGTGGCTCCCATACACCGAAAAAAAAGGTAAAAAATTTTTATTGTTGTATTCGATTGGAAATGTTTAGAAACGTATTTTTGACATGGTCCGAGGTTCCGAAGCCACATATATAAGGGTCTAAATGGGGTCTTGAGACCAATTTTTTTTTTTTTATACCCCCACACTCACTGTGGCAGGGTATACTAACTTTGTCACAACGTTTGTAACGCCCATAAGGAGGCGTGTCCGGTATGGAAAAGTATATATATTCTTGATCAGTATCACCTCCTGAGTCGATTTAGCGATGTCCGTCTGTCTGTCCGTCCGTCTGTCCGTCTGTCCGTCCGCACGATAGCGGTCGCAGTTTTGGAGATATCGACTTGAAACTTTTTTTACATGTTTTTCTCGTGAATACTGAGATCAAGTTCGAGAATCAGCCAAATCGGACAAAAACTGGGCGTGGCTCCCATACACCGAAAAAAAAGGTAAACATTTTTTATTGTTGTATTCGATTGGAAATGTTTAGAAACGTATTTTTGACATGGTCCGAGGTTCCGAAGCCACATATATAAGGTCGAAATGGGGTCTTGAGACCAATTTTTTTTTTTGGTGGATTTAATTAGAAATTTTTAGAAATGGATTTTGGACATGGTCCGAGGTTCCGAAGCCACATATATAAGGGTCTAAATGGGGTCTTGAGACCAATTTTTTTTTTGTTGGATTTAATTGGAAATTTTTAGAAATGGATTTTGGACATGGTCAGGGCTCCAAAACCACCTATAATTGGCTCAAAATAGGGTCTTGAGACCACATTTTTTTATGATCGAGGTACTTCTTCCTACTGTGTGGGGGTATTTCAACTTCGGTATAGCCGAAGATAGTCCACTCTCTAGTTTCTTCAATAGTTTTGTTCATAATTTCAATTTGCGTCTTTATTTGCTCTATATTTTTATCGAAGCGTTCTGAATATGTTTCGACACGGTCGTATTGTTCTCTCATGAGCTTATCTATCATATTTTCAATTTCCAACTTTATTTGATCTGTATTTGTTTCGAAGTGTTCTGAATATGTTTCGATTCGGTCGTATTGTTCTCTCATGAGTTTATGTACGAAATCTTTCGTTGTTGCATCATTAGAAGCAATGGGTGCGCCCAAATTAATAATTCGTTTAGAATTCATATTAATATTTCGATCATGATCAAATGTAAAACCAATATCCTTTATTATAGATTTTTTAACATTGCTGTGGGTTCGTTTCGCATTGTGGGAATAGCGACCAAATTTATCAACACTCATGGCTCTATTCTTATACTATTATATTACCCTCTCTCAATTCTTCAATGATTGAAACAATTTCGTTATTGTGATTGTTGTGACCGGCTGACTGTGATGAAATTAATAGTCGCAAACGATCTACTAGTTCATTAGGATTATCCCAATATACGTAATTTGTTTTAGTTGAATTTAATTTCATTAGCCCAGTTCCTTTATGTGAGGATTTTATTGGTGTTGATGTTGCTGTTGTTGTTGTTGATGACGTTGATGATAAATTAGCATTAAACAATTTTTGAATAATTTGTTTATATTTATGTGCTTTGGTTCCTTTTTGTAATATATTAATAAAACACTTGTTTGCTATTTGACTTCTAGTCGCCGAATGCCTTTTTATTAATCATAAGAAAATAAGAAACGTCAAATCCAAGTTAGAGAGAATTGGTGATGCCACATATCTCACACGCTTCTCCTTAAGCTTTTAAGTATTAACATCAAATTTATCATAGTAAATAACACATTAATTGCAACTTTATGCATGTATAAATGTATATCCATGTATAATAATGAACTATTATAATTAATTCCTTTGTACTTTAAAATTCAACTAACTTCAATAGTGTAAAATTCAATTGATAACATTCTTCATTAACATTTTAATGACAATGATTCTTCAACAGTGTTATCCTTTTTAACCACTCTTCCACCAAAACGTGGTCTTAACTGCCGTCTAAGTATTTCTTTGTCTATTGGATTATGTTGCGACAAGACTTCAGAGCTGGCATTGTTTTCACCCACAATCGAGTCACTAAATACATCCTGGCTTTCAACCTCAGCCGCTCCCTGCAAACCGGGCAAATCCTCAGTTGATTGATTTGTGTTCTCGTTCCGTATTTCATTTAGGTGTCGCTTTATTTTTCTATTATTATGTTTCAAAACACAAGAGTATATCTAGAGCCCAGCTGTTTTTTTATAGTTTGCTGGAGACCAACTGGGTTTATTCGGGCTCTTGTAATCACGTATCAGAACATTTTGGCCTTCACAAAACTCCACATTGCGCTTGCCTTTATAGTTAAGAACATTTCTCATTTGATTTTCTAAGATTCTGTCTCTAGGCACAGGAGGTTTCAAAAGACTAAATCGAGTTTTCAGTGATCGGCCAAAGAAAATTTTTGCTATTGATTCACCAGTCGTACAATGTTTTGAATTACGATAATCAATTAAGAAGCGATTGATAATAATGTCTAAACTCATATCTTTTTCAATTTTTAAATTGGCAATGATAGATTTTTTTAACGTTTTAACAAAATTTTCAGCCTGACCAGGATGTTTCGTGGCAGGATGTCCGGGAGCTGTTAAAACATGCTTGACACCATTTTTCTTTAAGAATACCCCAAACTCTTCCGATGTGAACTGTCGACCATTGTCGCTCACGAGCGTATCTACCAGTCCGTACCGAGAAAATAATTCCCTGATTTTACAGATTGTGAAAGCTGAACTAATCTCCTTCGTCTTGAATACTTCAACCCATTTCGAAAACGAGTCAACCACAACGAGAAAATAGTGATTCTTAATAGGTCCTGCGAAATCCACATGAATACGACTCCACACGGAATCAGTGGGAACCCAAGGAATTAAGCCGCTTTTCTCTGGACTTGGTTGTAATTCTTGACAAGCTGCGCATTTTCTAATCAGATTCTCTATATCTGCATCCAATCCCGGCCACCAGACGTAAGAACGAGCCAGGGCTTTTGTCTTAGCCATTCCAAAATGGGATTCATGTGATTGGTCAAGTACTCGTTTGCGTAATTTTTGAGGGACCACGGTCCGATACCCCGACAAGACAGAATCACATTCAACCGAAATTTCGGTTTCCTTGTTACGGAAGGCATCAAATTCGTTACCCTTTAATACGCTGACCAAGCCCTTTTGAATAGCGTCACTCAATTTTGCCAGAATTGGATCACGCCTTGTTTCCCTTGCAATGTCCTTAAAGTATAGTTGTAAGCAGTTATCTTTTTCTACATAATTCACATAGCTATTTTCCTTGTAATCCCTGATAACCATTGACTGAGCCATTCTGGACAAACCGTCAGCATAATTAAAGGTGCCTTTGATGTACTCCACTGAGTAATTAAATCCCGTCAAAATGAGCGCCCGCCTTTGCATACGCGCCGACGCCATTATTGGTAATCCCTTGCATTCACCGAAAATAGTCAACAAAGGTTTATGATCAGTTCGTAAGATAAACCTATTTCCTAGTAAATACTGTCGCAACTTGGTAACACAAAATATTATCGCAAGTGCCTCCTTTTCCAAAGTGCTATAATTCAGCTCACTCTTGGTCAATGACCGTGAAACAAATGCGATTGGTCTTATAATTTCATCTTGGAACCTGTGTGATAAAACCCCTGCAACTGCACTACTAGAGACATCTGTTGTTAATATAATTGGCTATTCGGTGTTGAAATGAACCAACACTTGGTCAGAAGTAACCTATGCCTTCATTAGGTCATATGCCTTTTGACACCTCTGCGACCAATGAAATTCAACACCCTTTTGTAAAAGTGGATATAGAGGCACCATCTTTTGGACAAAATTATTTATGAACCTTGAGTAGTAATTTACCATACCTACAAAGGCTCTCACTTCCGACACATTTCTAGGAATTGGAGCCTTACTAACGCTCGAAATTCGATCATCTATTTTACTTAAACCGTTCTTGTCAATGGAAAAACCCAGATAGGAAATCTTTTCCTGAAAAAAATACACACTTATTCCTATTGACTTTAAGACCAGCCTTCTTTAACTTCCCCAATACCAGTTTCAAAGTAGCGATGTGTTGTTGTGTATCTTTACCTGAAACCGTTATATCGTCCTGGTATACAACCACAAACGGAATATCTCGCAACAGATTTTCCATTGTTTTTTGGAAAATGGCCGCAGCCGTTTTAACTCCAAAGGGCAATCGCTTCATTTTAAAAACACCAATGTGTGTACTCCACGTGCATAAGAGCTGGGATGGCTCGTCTAAAAGTAACTGATTGTAAGCGTTTGATAAGTCCAGTTTGGTAAGCAATTGTACACCTTCTAATGAAGCAAATATTTCTTCAATACGAGGTAGAGGGTATTTAAACTCTACTAAATATTTGTTTATCGTGACCTTATAATCACCACAAATTCTTAAATCACCGTTGGGTTTGAGAATTGGTACCAATGGTGTACCTCAATCTGAATTATCAACTTGTTCCAATACACCTTCTTTTACCCATTCAAATAACTTCCTTTCTACTTTGTCTTTCCACGGAAAGGGCAAGGGACGGGGTTTAAAAAAATTGGTGTAGCACTATCATCAATCAACAGAGAAATTTTATTAACCGTATATGAAACCAGTTGGTCGCTAAATACTTCCATGAACTCACTCTTGATTTGCTCAACAACAATAGCATATTTTTTTTCTGATTCAATTGCATTGACTTGCATTAATTCGAAATTAAATACCCTTAAAAAGGTACGGCCAAGCAACGGTGGACTTTTAGTGTCTGACACTACAACTACAATATCTTTCGTAGTGCCTTGATATGTAATTGAAGCATCGTACTCACCTAACAATTGAATGCGCTCACCACTATAGTCAACATACGGAATCTGGCAAGGCCTAAAAGATTTCTTCTTACAAATGTTGTTGTAAACTGAGGATGGAACCAACGTGCAAGGAGAGCCTGTGTCACAAGCAATTTCTAAATTGACTCCATCAATCATGACTGGAAGTGTGTACACTCCGCTCAAAAGTCTGCCGCGTACACTATAAATAGAACAATCGAACACATCATAATCAACAAAATTAACTTCATCGTTATTGTCTTCGGAATCTGATACATAGTTTACTTGTTGTCGTGATTTCATCTGGCAAACAGAGGCTGAATGCCCAATCCTACCACACGAATGACATTTACTGTTCTTAAATCTGCAATCGTGAGAGTCATGATTGCGCCAACCACAATGAGAACAAGGCTTAACAGTTTTCCTCTCTGCTTGACTAACGTCACTGCTTCTGTTACTGCCGCTGCCACTGAATCCGCCACAGCCTCTGCCACCGCCACCGCTACCAGCACTGCCTCTGCTTGTCGACGACCCGTTATGCCCGTTACTTTTCGACATCACATGTCTTTTAACAAAGTGGACACCTGTGTCATCCACACCGTTAGCTCTCACATCACCTCTTGTGCTCCTTTTAGTCTCCATAATCAACGCCTTTTTCAGAGCATATTAATAAAACACTTGTTTGCTATTTGACTTCTAGTCGCCGAATGCCTTTTTATTAATCAGAAGAAAATAACAAACGTCAAATCCAAGTTAGAGAGAATTGGTGATGCCACATATCTCACACTTTTATTTGTTTGTGTGCGTTAAAATTGCGTTTATGGGCATTCGTAGCTAATAATATCGATTTGTAAGTATTTAATTCTGTTTCATTATATGTTTTTGAAGGTTTTTTTTTTATAAAATAACAGACTAAACACAGACGGTCTGTGAAATCCCAGCTATTAGCTCCAATTTGTATTTTATTAGCAGTTATTTTAAGGGGCAATTTACCAAATCGCCAATTACCATCTAAACCTCTGTTGACTCCATATACCAAATCAAATTTGTTGATTTTATTAAACAATGATAAATCTGATATTATTTTGGAACTATTGCTATCATTTGTGTTGTTAATAGTAGTATCTTCATTCGTATTTGTATCGCTTCTATTTGTTTCTGTTTTGAAGTATTCGGATTCGTTTCTTTGAATTGGTGAACTGAACGCTAGAGATTCTTTTCTTTGAGTTGGGTACATAGAGTCTAAATTTATAGATTTGAAGGTGTCATCATCATCATCATCAGATTCATTCTCGACCTTCCCCTGTTTAAATTCTTCCTGTTTTATACTTTTATATTTCTTAGCTGTATCAATAAACTCCTTTAATGGTTTTGTTATGGGTGAAAATTGTTTTTCTAGATTATCAGTTTCTGTTAATTCTCCAGTCTTTATAGCTTGAAACTTTCTTTTTAAGACATTCCTCGCACTTATAATGTTTTTCATCAATTTTTCATCCATTGAACTTAATTTTGTATATCAGGTTTCGATCACACCAGATCAGGTTAAATAGCAGATCACAGGTTAAATATCAGATCAGGTTAAATAACAGATTAAATAACAGATCAGGTTAAATAGCAGATCAGATCTGATCTGATCAAAGTTTTATATATTACTAATGGGTGAATTTCTATAGAGCGTCCTTTTATAATTTAATAAATATATCGAATCCCTTTCGATATCTACCATTCTCAATGGGGTCATCTTTATTTATAACAAGAAATCCGTGTTTATCTCGCCAACATTCACTACACATTTCCATAAAGTTTTTCAAACTCATGTCTGTACCCACATGATCGTTATATATATGTTTAATATTTATTTCATCTTGTTTAAACATTATAATCATATTTGCATTGTCTCGTATCAAATGTTTGGGTATTCGTGTATACGTTTGACATAAATAGAAACGTATTAATTATGGGTTTTAGCTCATTTTCCAAAAAATTCATTTTGGAAAGAGGAATTGTTGTGTGTGTATCAGAGCACACACAATGTAAAAATTCATTTGCCATGCAACTTGCTTGCTGGGACTTTGAGGAAATTCTTCAACCAGGCATAGTAGTAGCAGAGAATGTTAATTATAGAGAAGGTGCATAAAGGAATTTCTGTTAAATTGTGGTTGGAATTTTTGGCCAGATTTTTGAGGAACTTCCAGTCGAACATCGATCAAGTATTTTTTTAAGTTCGACTGGATTTTGATGTTCGGTTCAAACAGAAATGGAAAGAATGAAACCAAAAAAAGTAAGAAAAAAAGAACGCAATCAAAAGGTGGTGGTTTTTTCTAGTTCTCCTTCATGTTTGCGAATTGGTTGGTTTTGAGTTTTTGTTTTGATTATGCTAACCGGTTTTGGGTTTTCTAAGCAATTTGTAATTCTTGTATTTTGGTGATTTTCACAATTCTTGCAAACATTTTCCCAATTTAATTCAGTTTTGATTTTCATGTTTTTTATTCAATATTTTTATTATTAGCATTGTAAATATATTTCATTTGATACATATTTGCAATACATATGTTTGCATAACTTCATAAGTTCATTGACCTACATTCAATTTTTCCCCTGCTTCTATTGTTTCCTTTTTTTTTGTGTGCACAACAAGGAAAACAAAGATTACTTCAAGATCAACGTCGACGTTGTTTTCATTTTTTTTTTGCTGAGCTCATTTGTCGGTTTAAAATTGAAATGCACCAAGTACATAGATTTCCTTAAGCACTTAGTGCATTTCAATTTTGAATATACGCATTATACTTAGACAATTTTACTTCTCGCTATTTATTAGCCACGTTGCCGAATTTAATTTATTCTGCTGGTGTTCAAAGGTTTTAAGCATAATTAATATATATATAGTGGTATTTCAAATGCAGTAATGTATTTTAAATGAATTTAAATTGTTTTATCTTGTTTTAATAAATTTCCAAACCGACGCTGTACTCTACTTGTATTGTAAATTCTCAAACATATTGTTTATTTCCTTTTATTGCATTTATTTATAATTTGTATAAGAAAATGCACATTGAATAGACATTTTTATCCTACATATTAGTTAATGCATTTCAACGTAGTGTTCCTGTGGGACGGGCATGCTTGCGCTTTTTTTTTACTTTGCGACCAAAAATTCGCTACAAAACTGACAAGTCTATTCTTCACATATTCCCCCAATTTGTTTATTCGTTATGAATAGGAATGTATTAATACAAGAAAAATGTATTAAAACATTTAAATAATATTAAATTCGGCAACGTGGCTAATAAATAGCGAGAAGTAAAATTGTCTAAGTATAATGCGTATATTCAAAATTGAAATGCACTAAGTGCTTAAGGAAATCTATGTACTTGGTGCATTTCAATTTTAAACCGACTAATGAATTCAGCAAAAAAAAAATGAAAACAACGTCAACCTTGATTTTGAACTGATCTTCTTTGCTTTCCTTGTTGTGCACACACAAAAAAGGAAACAATAGCACCACGGAAAAAATTGAAATGTAGGTCAATGAACTTATGAAGTTATCCAAACATATGTATTGCGAATACCTATCAAATGAAATATATTTACAATGCTCATATAAAAATATTAAATATAAAATATGAAAATCAAAACTGAATAAAATTGGGAAAATGTTTGCAAGAATTGTGAAAATCACCAAAATACAAGAATTGCAAATTGCTTAGAAAACCCAAAACCGGTTTACATAATCAAAACAAAGGCTCAAAACCAACCAATTCGCAAAAATGAAGGAGAACTAGAAAAAATCACCACCTTTTGGTTGCGTTCTTGTTTTCTTACTTTTTTTGGTTTCATTCTTTCTATTTCTGTTTGAACCGAACATCAAAATCCAGTCGAACTTAAAAAAATACTTGATCGATGTTCGACTGGAAGTTCCTCAAAAATCTGGCCCAAAATTCCAACCACAATTTAACAGAAATTCCTTTATGCACCTTCTCTATAATTAACATTCTCTGGTAGTAGGTTGCTATACAACAACAAGTAAAAATTCAGTTTGCTGCATTTTACCATTCGCTGCTTCAGTCAGTTGGCGTGTGATGCAAAGGAGAAACAATTCTCTTGTGCGTCATACCAATACTTACTTATAGCGTCGCTTGGATAAAATAAAATGCATAAAGAGTGCTGACGAGGATCCGTGGCTGGATCCGAAACAGCTGTACACTCTGCCAGACTGAGTTTTTGCTTAGTTGTTGTACTCCTCTTTCCAAAATGAATTTTTTGGAAAATGAGCTAAAACCCATAATTAATACATAAATTATGAAAAGCTCAATAAAAATCTGAATTTTTTACTAAATAAACATAAATAGAAACTATAAATATTGTTATGTCGACCCATACAAAAATAAGATCGTATATTATTTTGTTTTTCGCATGCAACATCATCGAATATCATTATCGAATTACTTTTCGCCTTTTCTGGTAGTAAAACTTCATCATTCTCAGAAAATGTAAAATATCCCATTCCCTTGATCGGTTTAATCAATTTACTCAGATATTGATATTTCGGTTGATGCAATGACTTTGAATATATGTAAATATTTTCAAATTTTAATCCATTCGGACTCTCTATTAAACTCAACATTACGTTAGTTTTTCCACAATTCGATGATCCCACGATTAATGTTCTCAATGTATTCTGTAGTAGCGATCCATGTCTTGGTTGCTGATTTGATAAGTGAGGTGTTGCTTTAGCATCCAATTTTTGCACAACAATCTGTTTTTGTTGTTTTGTGAAGCGCATCTTCATATCAACTAAAAAATTTTATATATAAACAAAAACTTTTATATAATATTTTTAGTCAAAAAAAAAAATATATATAATTGACAAACGTTTTAGTAAAAAACCAACCATCAAAGGCTACGGTTTACTTGACACAATTATAAACAAGTTACCCATAGAACTACATCTACCAGGATATCAGTTTTGTGGACCAGGAACAAAATTACAAAAACGTTTTCATCTGAGGAAATCATACTTTCAGATATCTCTGACTTGGAATTTATTTGTGTACGAATTCGAGTTTTTAGTATCGATATTTTGGTTACTTGCTCGTATATCCCACCGAATTCCGATATTACCGTTTATCTAAGACATGTGTCGCTTATATCATTGGTTTACTCAAATGTTAAACCTGCCGATTCCATTGTTGTTTTTGGAGACTTTAATTTACCGAATATATCTTGGAATTTTTGTGGCTATTCAAACCAGTTTCTTCCGTATTCTTATCGTGACTGTTTAAATGACTTTCTGGATTCATTTTCAGATATGAGTTTACAACAAGTAAACGGGATTGAAAATAAGAATAGTAGAATTTTGGATTTAATTTATGTTGATGACTCTTCGAAGTTTTCAGTGCAACGCTGTGATGCTTTTGTATGTCCAGAAGATAACCATCACCCAACACTTGAATTATCTTTCGAATTTGTTCAAAACAACTTAGAACCAGTTTCTACACCGTTGAAGTCATTTTTTTGCTTCAAGAATACAAATTTTGTTAAAATGAACCAACTCTTATCTGAAACTAGTTGGGACATGAACTTTGAAGATGTTGACGACTGTGTATCAATTTTCAATTGTACGCTCAGCAAAATCTTCGAGATATGTGTTCCAAAGAACATTAAAAATAATTCGAATGAACTTGGTGCTGTATGGTTTACAAAAGAATTGAGGAAACTAAAACCTTCGAAAACTCGGGCATTTAAAACATATAAAAGAACTTTAAACCTTCAAGATTATTCAAAATATTCGCTTCTGAGACATAAATATCAAGTACTTAATAAAAAATGCTATGATGAATATTTGAACGATTTGAAATCCAAAATGAAATACGATTCTAAAACTTTTTATAACTTTGTAAATTCAAAAAGGAAAAACACTGGTTTTCCAACTACAATGAAATGGAATGATCGTGAGTCCAACAATCCTACTGAGATTTCAAATATGTTTGCTTCAAAACGACACATTCTGATAATACTTATGGCAACACATCGTATCCATATAACATCCCGACTTATAATTCCATTCTCAATCCTGTTATAGAATCTGATGATGTCTTACAACACCTAAAATCGTTGAAATATTCATATAGTACTGGTCCAGACAATATTCCTAGCTGTATTTTGAAAGTTTGTGCAGAAAATTTATACATTCCACTTTCAAATATATTTAATGCCTCTATTGAAAGAGGTTATTTTCCGAATTCATGGAAAGAGTCATACATTATTCCTCTTTATAAAAGTGGAACCAAATCATTCGTATCTAACTATAGAGGTATTGCTAAACTTAGCACAATACCAAAGTTATTTGAACAAGTTGTCACAAAGCAATTGGTTCACTCAGTCACAACTTTAATATCTCCTTCACAGCATGGTTTTCTGAGAGGTAGATCAACATCTACAAATTTATTGGAATTTTCTTCATTAACAATAAAGGGATTTTCAAAGAATCTTCAAACAGATGTCATATATACTGATTTTAGTAAAGCTTTTGATAAAGTTAATCATTATTTGTTGATTGAAAAGATTAAAAGATACGGATTCCCAGATCTTCTTTTAAAATGGGTAGAATCGTATCTGACAAATCGGAAGCAACAGGTGTTATTCGAATCATCAACATCAAAAACTATAGATGTCACCTCTGGAGTTCCTCAAGGAAGTCACTTAGGTCCTATTCTGTTTAATCTTTTTATAAATGACCTTCCTTCTGTCATTAAATATTCGAATGTACTGTTGTATGCTGATGACGTTAAACTGTTTCTATCCTATGACATCTTAGATCAACATAAGTTGTTACAATCAGATCTGACCAGTATAGCTATCTGGTGTGATAATAACTTAATGGAACTGAACCTGAAAAATGTAAATTTATGACATTTGCTAGAAGACACCAACTTTCATCGCTGTATCATATAAATAACTGTAATCTAGAAAAGGTTTTTACTTTTGTGGACCTGGGTGTTACTATGGATCCAAAACTTCGCTTTCATCTACATATTGACTTATGTGTGAATAAGGCGAGGGGTGTTCTAGGTTTCATTAAAAGAGGGTCAAAAGAATTTAATGACCCATTCGTTACCAAAAGTCTTTACATATCACTTGTAAGACCAATTTTGGAATATGCATCAGTCTTGTGGAATCCACAATACAACTGCCACTCTGATAGAGCCTATTTACACAGTCATTCCCATGACGCATGGGCATGCCGTTTTTAGAATTTACACTGACATGGGCATGACGAAATTTGACAGTTTTTATATGAAAATGTAAATAAACGAAGCATGGAGCTGCCATCTTTTACGTTTTTTGTATGTATTTTCGGTGCAAAATTTTCTATCCCGTTTTCACTACCGCAGTTCTTATTAGCTCTTTGTCAGATTTTTCGTCATGGAACTGATAGTGTAAATAGGCTCATAGAGTTGAATCGGTTCAAAAACAATTTTTATTATTTGCTTTAAGAAACCTTCGCTGGAATCCGAATCAGAACCTACCTCCATACGAAAATCGTTTAAAACTCTTGGACATCCCTACTCTAAAAAATAGAAGAACGATGCTTAATGTAACATTTTTGATTAAATTGATAAATGGCTCTCTGAATTCTACATTTTTGCTTCAAGAAATTGATTTTAATATCCCAACCCGTCGTTCCAGATCTTTCATTCCTTTGATATTAAGTATGTGCCGCTCTAATTACGCGCAGAATGAACCTTTTCGTTGTATTTGTAGCGATTTTAATAGCCTGTATTCTGTCTTTGACCTGTCAGATTCACTTAATAAAACTAAAACTTTTATTTTAAATGCACTTGATCACACTTAAGCCTTTGTTGCTCTTTGAGTTTTTGGACCGCTTAGGGTCTAACGAAATGACAGGGTTGCCAAACTCCACAAAGATCGGCATTGTCGATTTTTTGAAAGTGTTGTATTTTATATTTATATTTCAGCAGAATTTTGTTTTTTACTGTATATTGTATACAAATAAAACAAAATTTTTAGCTGAATTCACATTCGTTCCGTTACTGTTTACTTAACTGTTCTATTTGTATTTGATTTTTTGTATTTGATTTCGTATAAAAAAATAAAATACTAAAATTAATATTTGTAATCTTTGTCGCGTAAATTAACTGTTTGGATTGTTTTGTCTTTGTATTTTCGTTAAGTCTAATATCGTAAAGTAGACAAAAATTATATTTGATCAAATTCATATTCGTCGCATGAATTCTGATGCTTCATAATATTTTCTTTTAATTCTATTGTTTATTATCACGTTAATCTTATATTATGTTATGTTTGGAAGAATTCTCTCTTGCATTCATAACCTAATTCGCGTTTTATTAATATGCGTTTTATCAGCTGATGATTTTAATCTGTAGCTGAAATGAATTTCCAAATATGTTTACCCGCGATCGGTTACACAGCGTAATCCGGATTACGGCTGTTCGGTCACCAAATCCGTGCGTCATGCGGATGTGCCCCTCGGTCGGTTGGGCGGGTTAGTGGGACCGTTGGGATTCGTCGTTAAAGAAAAAAAACGTGGCGATCAAGGTATTAATCCACTCGACGCTAGTTGTAGAGAACACGATATTGCGTACTCAAAATCTAAAGAATTAAATCAACGTCATATAGCGGATAAAATATTAGCTGAACGAGCTTGGGAACGGGTAAAATCTAAAGAAAGCAGCATTGGTGAACGTGCAGCCGGTTGGTTCATAACAAACGTCATGAAAACTAAAACCAAACTAGGTATGGGGTGTGTAATGAGAAGGCCGAAAAAACGTGGATTGAAAGTTAAAAAAACATTTTCTTCAGCAATAAAAAAATGTGACTAAAATGTTAAAGAAAGTTAAGCCAGACAACATTCAAGACGCTATTAAAATTGCTCAAAAATCAATTAGATCTACCATAGGAAATAAAAAACATTCTATAAAAATTCCTCGAGTAATATCTGTACCCAAAGTAGGAGGGTTTTTACCACTTGTACCTATACTAACAGCACTCGGTGCAATCGGTGCATTAGCATCAGGAGGTTCGTCAATTGTAAAGACCATTAATGAATCGAGAGCAGCAAAAGAACAATTGCATGAAGCTCTCCGTCATAATAAAAATATGGAAGCGATTGCGATCGGCAAAGGTTTACATCTTAAACCATATAGAAAATGACTTGGATTCTATTATAAACCCTATTCAAAAACTCTTAAGTAAGCTACCCAAAAGAGCATTAACTGATGTTGATTTACGAAAATTCGCTGTGAATATACCACACTTTAGAGGAGTATTTATGCTAGATGAACTACCAAAACGCGTACATCAAATTGAAAGCGGTATTGTGAATCTGGATTCATCTAGTGGAATTGGTACATATTGGGTAGCATATTACAAAGACAAAAATCGGAAGGAATATTTTGATAGCTTTGGGAACTTACCTCCTCCGAAGGAAATCATCAAATATCTTGGAAATCGTAACCTAACGTATAACTATAATCAATTACAAAACTACAATTATTTTAACTGTGGACAATTATGTCTAAAATTTTTATTTGAATTTATTTAATAAAAACAAAAGTTTTTTAAACATATTTTTCTTGTTTCAATTATTATATAATTTTCTTATATTTAATATCCGAAGAGGAATATTTATTCTGATCATTCTTTTCGTTGGTGTTCTTCTTAAATGGGTTTTGAATTATTTTATATTGTTGCTCCTTCTTTTTACCGTCCCCAATTAAACACTTTGATGCTGGGTGTTGTGGTATTTCTTTCAAAAATATAAAAATGTATACTCGACTTCTTTGATATACTCCTCAAAACAGAATGAAGCCAAACTTCAAAATATTGCCTTGTACAAAATCTAATGATTTTCTTTTGTTTATAAAAATACATGTTCAATCACATATTTATTTGTTTTGTTTCTTTTTTGAATATGCATACATAGTTAACAATATATACACAAAAATAGCTGAATTTGCAGATTTAAGAAATATTCATATATTTTTCGAGGTCTTGTCTTCTACATTTTTCAATTTGTAGTGCTGGATACATCATCCTCTTGGAGTGCTCTCCTCCAGCGAAACAAGTCGTCGTCGTGGGTGCAGCGATAATACCGCAATCGTCCCGAGTCATCGCAATGTGCTGCGATGCCAGGCACTGTTGTTAAAAACGAGACCATTATAAATGGAACCCGCTCTACGCTTCGTTCCGATATTGGGAATTCCCTCTGAAACACATGAGAATAAGCCCCTGCAAAGAAAAAAAAGAAAACAAAATTCAATTAATAAGTTTTTTCATTGTTTTAATTTTGATTAATATCGCTTACTTTGAATATAACTGGCGTCAACTGCCTCGTCAGGACTCCGTGCATTACGCAGGACATATTGGACATTATCGTCCAAATCCCACTCAGCAGCCCTAATCCTCGCAAATAATCGTTGCACATTATTCATGTTACCAATTTCAAGCCACATGAGAAAATATTTTTGACTTTTGGAAAAACGATCCGCTGTTGTTGCTTTAAACTTTAAAGGCATCAATTCGTAAACAAATGCATACTCCTGTTAGAATATTAAAAGCGTCTGCATCGTTGCTTGTTTAAATAAATCAAAAGTCTTTCATTAGGTTTTGTTTCGCTTTATTTAGTATAAACAAACTACATTGCTACATTGTATGCTATAGTAAGTATGCTAGAGCATAAGCGATCCGCTGCTGTTGCTTTAAATTAATCAAACGTAAACAAGGTTTTGTTTCGCTTTATTTAGTATAGACAAACTACATTGCTACATTGTCTGCTACAGTAAGTATGCTGGAGTATTAGCGCTCCGCAACTTTTGCTTTAAATGAATGTCTGGCTTTCAGCCCAGCCAGCAACCAAATCAAAAGATCTCCCAGTCCATACAAACTCCAACCAGAAACTTTAACCCGAATCAGTCCAAGCGTAACTATATGATCACGTCAGCAATAGTATATTTACGAATAATTAGAAAAAAACAGTTCTGGGCTGATTCAGGTAAATATGAAGAAATTGTGAAAAATAAAATTTTTGGCTTTCAGCCCAGACAGCAACCAAAAATCAAAAGATCTCCCACTAGGTGGCTGCCCCTATCGACATAGCACCAAAACTCACCGATCGGCGATCGCAAGAGGGCACTTCAAAGCTTTCATCCAGAGACCCCCACAGGTGGCGTCACTATCGACCAACCAAATCAAAAGCCCTACCGCCAGGCAATTGCTAATTTACAACTAGTCCATACAAACTCCAACCAGAAACTTTAACCCGAATCAGTCCCAGCGTAACTATATGATCACGTCAGCAATAGTATATTTACGAATAATTCGAAAAAAAGTTCTGGGCTGATTCAGGTTAATATGAAGAAATTGTGAAAAATAAAATTTCTGGCTTTCAGCCTAGACAGCAACCAAAAATCAAAAGATCTCCCGCTAGGTGGCTGCCCCTATCGACGTAGCATCGAAACTCACCGATCGGCGATCGCAAGAGGGCACTTCAAAGCTTTCATCCAGAGACCCCCACAGGTGGCGTCACTATCGACCAACCAAATCAAAAGCCCTACCGCCAAGCAATTGCTAATTTACAACTAGTCCATACAAACTCCAACCAGAAACTTTAACCCGAATCAGTCCCAGCGTAACTATATGATCACGTCAGCAATAGTATATTTACGAATAATTCGAAAAAAAGTTCTGGGCTAATTCAGGTTAATATGAAGAAATTGTGAAAAATAAAATGTTTGGCTTTCAGCCTAGACAGCAACCAAATCAAAGACACCAACCATATAAAAAGACCCCGCCAGGTGGCGAAACAAGCTTGTTGACGGAGGAGAGCTCGAGGAGCAAAAAAGACCGAAAAGAGCTTAAATCTTTCAGTTTTTACACTGGAGGAATTTTGCTCCTTCTCACTGAACCCAGAAACCCCATATTAACACTACTCCTCTAACAAAGCCAGTGTGGAACGGGAGTGGCTTGTAGTAGCTAATCGGGCCAAGAAAATGTTAACACATTATGTTTATCTAACTAGAGAATGGACTATCTTCGGCTATACCGAAGCTGAAATACCCCCACACAGTAGGAAGAAGTACCTCGAACATAAAAAAATGTGGCCTCAAGACCCTTTTGTGAGCTGGTTTTGGAGCCCGAACCATGTCCAAAATCCGTTTCTAAAAAATTCCAATCCACCAAAAAATTGGTCTCAAGACCCCATTTAAACCCTTATATATGTGGCTTCGGAACCTCGGACCATGTCAAAAATACGTTTCTAAAAATTTAAAAAACATTTTTTTGTTTAATCTAACATGTCTAAACATAAATTCAACAAAATTATTATCAGTTTGTGCTTCAAAAATTCCAAACCCACTTTTGACGAAAAAATAAGATTGGTGAGAGCGTTTGTTACGAGCAAGGACCGCAAAAACCCGGTTCTCAAACCAAATCCGTTTAATTTTTTAAAATTATCATTTTAAAAAATTTTGTATTGCTTTTTTTTGATAATTTTTTATATTTATACCCCCACACTCACTGTGGCAGGGTATACTAACTTTAACACAACGTTTGTAACGCCCATAAGGGGGCGTGTCCGGTATGGAAAAGTATATATATTCTTGATCAGCATCACCGCCGGAGTCAATTTAGCCATGTCCTTCCGTCCGTCCGCACGATAGCGGTCGCAATTTTGGAGATATCGACTTGAAACTTTGGGTACATGTTTTTCTCGTGAAGTTCGGGAATCAGCCAAATCGGACAAAAACTGGGCGTGGCTCCTATACACCGAAAACATCTTTCAACATTTTCAAGTCTTTTTTATACCCTACAGGGTGTAAATAAAAAAAATTATCGAAAAACCGCAAATGGTTTATTATTAATTAGTCGTTGATGCATGAATACAAAAAGCTTATTTAGGGCCTGCAAAGCGGACGGGTCCCATCTAGTTATATTATAAATATGTAAAAAAAAAAACAATTAGAGACTTGAAGTCTTAGCGGACTTCATGTAACATACATTTTTTTAAATTCGTCAAATTCATTCAAGAGCAGATGCTTCTAGATTCTTATCGAAAGCTGCAGAGCAATCGGTGCTTTTAGAGGCGTTTGTTAGAAAACGGCACAATAAATGCTATGAAATTTTTGGACAGAATGGGTTATCCAAATAATAATACCTGCACCGATATGGAGCCATTTTTGAAAAATTTTTCAAAACTTGGAAAAAAAAACAATGAGGAAGAAGAAGAAGAAGAAATTGTTGTTGAGAACTCACAACAAAACGAAAATGTCTGCATAATTTGCTACATACTTAGGCTAAATGTGGTTCACTCTGTGCAGACACTTACAAATTTGTAGTGAGTGTAACTTAAAATTACATGCACAAATCGTTGCTGAAGGAAAAACGTCCTATACTTGTCCCATGTGCCGTAAGAATGTTCAAGATTCTATGCTAGTATTTTTGCAAGTAAAATTGTTAAATAAATGTTGTTTCTTTAAAATCTTTGCGGTGACAAAATATTGAAAACAAAATAGTGGCGGGGTTTCCAACATTCTCCCTCCGGTATCTCTATCAAGAAAGATAAGGTCGATGAGGTTTCGCCACAGGTCTATGATACTATCCATGGGTAGTCCGCACGAAAGCACTTCGAACTTGTCCGTCTTTTCCAAACACCGTGCTCTCCACGCTACCTTTTGGCAATGAATAACGGGATGAATTCGGTTCAACGATGATTACTAAGTCGCCTTCCTCAATTATTTTCGTTGTGTCGAACCATTTCGTTCGCCTGGTCATCGCGTTGAGAATTTCTGCGACCCACCTCTTCCAGAATTTGTCGCATAGATGTTGCGAATGCCTCCAGGATGCCTTCACATATTCGTATCACTGAAATGGCCAGGCGGCTTGACGACTTGATTCGGTGTCAGGGCTTCGTCGTCAGCTGTGTCCAGTGAAAGTTATGTCAGCGGGCCGCTATTTACAATGGCGTCGATCTCGGCGAACAGATTGTACAGTTTTTCATCTGACATTCTAGTCAAGGGCGTAACTATCTGGCACATCACGGCTTTAATTGCGGCGACGCTGGGGGTGTAAACATCTATTGAGTGTTTGGGCTCGGGAACTCCGCTTCGATTTCACTGAAGTTTACTTGCTCTAACTATTGTCGCCGCTCCTTTTCGGCTGCCTTGAGATTTGTGCCGTTGACGTTATAGAAAGCCTGTGGCGTATCTCCATGCTGCATGGATTTGCCGTCAAGCTATATGCCATTTCTATATGCACCGCACGGCACGTCACGGAAATGGACCGAAAAAACCTACTCCGACTAAAGAAAATGACCTGCAGTAAGCTGAAAATCGAACTTCGGGTAGTGGTTTCGGATCTTGCATAGGGAACAATTATTTCATATATTTTTCAAAAGCGTTCGAAGGCTAGAAACAGGGTCGTATTTAGGGGGGGGGGGGCACAGGGAGAAATAATCCAGTTAGAGAATACTTTTTGAAACTTGTTGAAGTAAAAGTTGTGACCATGGTTTTTTAATAATGATTCTGCAAAAATTTCAATTGAACACGTTTTAAGAAGTTCAGGATTAAAAAAGTACAATTTTTTTAACTTTTTGTGTTCTATTAAGGTTGCGCTAAAACAAAGAATGGATTATTTGTTACTGTGTAAATTTATACTCTGTGTTTTGTAAAGAAAAATGTTTTTCATGTTTTTTACTTTTGATGTTTGCGAAAATATTTTTATGAGTTTTAAAATAAACATTGAATTAAGAAAACGTTTTCCGGAACCATTGGATTTTACAAATTCATTTTATCAATGTATGAAAATCGTCAAAAAATGTGAAACATTGCAAAAAATTTTATAATTTAAAAAGGATATAAATTGTACGGATTAATTTACGGAAAAAAGTGGTTCGTTTGGGTTTTAACTGAAATCGTGGACCGCAAACGAGATTAATTTTATTTAAAACTTCTTAATTTTTTTGACAAAAAAAATGTTTTGCTCAGTTTTTTAAATCCCGGGACCAAATTTTCTAACCCGGGATTGCCAAAACGCGACAAAATTTCAAGCCCAAGACACTACACTAAAATTAAAAGAATTTCGAGAAAATATTAAGATAATTAAAAATTTACAAAACAAGCTTCTCCGGTTTCTATTTCGGTCTCGTTTTCGGGACCCAGACTTTTCAAAATATCGGTTTCTGTTTCAAAAAGTCAAAAAAGTTTTAATTTTTAAGTGAAAGTGAAATAGTTCTGTGCATCCCATCCAGTTTTGCCACAAGCGAAAGAGTGAACATAAAATTATGTGGTCTCAAGATCTCACCTATATATAGTTTTAAAGCCCGGACCATGTCCAAAATCCGTTTCTAAAAATTTCCAATCAAATCGACAGTTTTTGGTGACTTCAAAATCTGCAATGATATTCAAAGAAAATACCCAAAAACCCTTAATTTTAAATCGAAATTGCTGAAATTAATTTAAAGGAAATTTATTTTCTGCTGTTTAGTCGGTTAAAGGGTTATATTTTAAAAAACTTGTTTTTTGCACTTTTTTTTAGGTTTTAAGTCAGCAACAAACTACATTCATTGATTGCATTCTTTGAATGCTATTTTAACTGCAGAGTAAAAGATTTGCGGTTTTTCGATAATTTTTTTTTATTTATTGCTGTCAGATGTGCTTTGCTGTGCAAAATCAGATATAAACGATAACTCATGTTCACTAATATCAATACTCCAAAGATCAATTGATTGGCGTCTTTGGCATTGCCGATGTGCTTCATTTTTTTCCACTTCGTCGTCAATTTGCAAAAGATATTCTTCAATATTCTTCTGCAATTCTTGACTCCATAGATCTATCGATTGGCGTCTTTGGTATTGCCGATGTGCCTAATTTTTTATAACCCTTATATTGGGGCGATTCATTTAAAGTGGGAAACCCCTCGGAAACGATTCAGTTGTGCAGATGAGCAGTCAAAATGTATGAAATTTGTCCCTCTTCTTCTTAAACATGGCATAACTTCCGATTCCTTTAAGTTACAATGATGATATTTGGTAGGTGGGTTCTTATTGACAAAATTGTATACCATTTGGAAAGGGGGGTGTGGCGGTAAAGGGGAGGGGGATGGAGCCAATTTAAAGTTCTAACTTTCGTATTTTTTAAGCTACAGGGCCCAAATTGTATAATTCGGGAAAAATACTAAAAAAAAGTGGGGGGACATTTTTTTTAAATTGGAAAAATAAAAAAGAGTAAAAAAACATTTTTTTTTAAATTATAACCCTTAAGCCGACTTAATAGCAGAAAAAAATTTTTCTGTAAATAAATTTCTTCCATTTCGATTTAAATTAAGGGATTTTGGCGACTTCAAAACCTGCTATGATATTAGGAACTTAGTAGCCAAAAACCCTTAATTTTAAATCGAAATTGCGGAAATTAATTTAAAGGAAATTTATTTTCTTCTTTTAAGTCGGCTTAAGGGTTATATTCTAAAAAAATATTTTTTTATTTATTGCTATCAGATGTGCTCTGCTGTGCAACATCAGCTATAAACGATAACTCATGTCCACTAATATCAATACTCCAAAGATTGGTATTGCCGATGTGCTTCATTTTTTTCCACTTCCTCGGTAATTTGCAAAAGATCTTCTTCATTACAATGCGATTCTTGGCTCCATAGATCTATCGATTAGCGTCTTTGGTATTGCCGATGTGCTTCATTTGTTTCTACTTCATCTTTTTTGATGTGGAGATGAACTGAGAAGCGCATCAGCAAAAGTTGTATCCCAATGTGAATCACCTTCTAGCAGTTGTAAAGCTCGGAATGCATCATGTCGTATGTAATTGGCCATTGACTATTTTCCAAAAATCGAATGATGTTGGTCCTGGAACATTAATCAACAACAATCGCAAGTAAAAGCAGTCACTTTGTATGGGATGTACAGTGTACATTAGACCGTCTCGAAAAAATGAAGTTGTCCGCACACCATCTAATTTGAAGCAAATTTGGAAGGAGATTCCGAAAAAACTTTTCTTTTTTTTTTTGGCCGATTGTAGAGGTAGCGCATCGACATATTTCTTCATATTGTCTCTATTTATGATCCGATTTTAAAGTATAATATATAAATTTTGTCTCGAGGAGACCTACAATAATGCCTTAGAGGTCCTTGCTCTTAAGTACACCCATCTAGTACTTACCTTATGAATTTTTTCAAACACTGTTTCTAGTCTAGCGTTCTGGAAAATTCCATATTAATAAAGAAATAAGGAGAAGCTTCCAACAACCTTGAATTTCACAACGACGCTTCTCCATTTCATCATATTCTTTTTCTTTGGTGAAGAACATAGAAATTGGTGTTGCCAGCAACTTAATACTTATGAATACCACTGTAGCTAGAAGATAATGTTTAGTCGTTAGCAGATTATAATACTGAGTTTTCGTAAAATAATGATAGTATTAATCGAATTAAATCGGCTTTTTTTTTTGAATCCGAAAATACTCAGGAATACAAAATTTTTGCATGGGAAAAATGCAACATGCAAATATGCGATTTAAACTGTTTTAAAAATTGATCCAGATAAACTTGCTAGACACGGGTACTCTTTTTGAACCCCCTCTAACAGAATCTATTCGTCCCGATCATGTGCATTACCAAAAGATGATATTTGTGTTATACAACATTTTGGACGATTTCATGACAATTACAGTACAAAACATAACCTTATTTTAAAGTTGGAATGTGATAATTTGAAATGTTTATGAACAAATATTCAATTAATTTTTGAGAATTGAAGGCTTTGGATGAAATCAAAAATTGTTTTATTACACGAAAAAATGGCCCACACTGTGTGGTCTAAGATTTAAAACGCATTTTTTGATTTGAATCGAATTAAAAAATGATTTGTAGTTTGATACAAAAACTAGAGAGTGGACTATCTTCGGCTATACCGAAGCTGAAATACCCCCACACAGTAGGAAGAAGTACCTCGAACATAAAATGATGTGGTCTCAAGAATCCATTTTGAGCCACCTATAAATAGTTTTGGAGCCAAAATCCTTGTCCAAAAAAAAAATTGGTCTCAATACCCCATTTTGACCATTATATATGAGGTTTCGGAACCTCGGAACATGTCAAAAATACGTTTCTAAACATTTCCAATCGAATGCAGCAATAAAAAAGACTTGAAAACTGTTGACTTTTTTTTCGGTGTATGGGAGCCACGCCCAGTTTTTGTCCGATTTGGCTGATTCTCGAACTTGATCTCAGTATTCACCAGAAAAACATGTACCCAAAGTTTCAAGCCGATATCTCCAAAACTGCGACCGCTATCGTGCGGACGGACGGACGGACAGACAGACGGACATGGCTAAATTGACTCCGGCGGTGATGCTGATCAAGAATATATATACTTTTCCATACCGGACACGCCCACTTATGGGCGTTACAAACGTTGTGTCAAAGTTAGTATACCCTGCCACAGTGAGAGTGGGGGTATAATTAATTTATAGATTTGAAAATGGAACTTTTTGCAAGAAGGGCAAATATAGCCGTGTCAATACTTTTTATAATTTTCGGATCAAAAGACTAATAAAGGCCTATACTATTTTTGTTTTTATCGTAGTATATAAGGATTTTGACAATTTTTGAATGCAACATGGTGAAAAATACATGGAACTCATCATCATTTGTTCATTTTAAACTTTTGCGGATTTTTTAGCTGTTTTTGTTTTATCAATATATTTTTACCAATCAAATAAAAAAACATTTATCTGCAGTTTGGTTTGGTAATGCGAAATAATTTCGGGGGGGGGGGCGTTCAAACCCCCCTTTGGGTGCGCCTCTGCATATGACCATATGGGTTTAATTATACTTTTGAGTTTTGATAGTTTCGAAAGGAGCCAATTTAGTTCGATTTTTTTTAATTTGATCGATGTGCTTTTTCCATGTGAGTCTGCGATCGAGATACATACCAAGATATTTGGTTTCAGTACATTGTGGTATTTCACTATTATTTATTGTAAGCATGAAGCAAGGGTGAAGGTTATATGTGCGCTCTTAGACTCGTTGACTCTAATTCTCCACTTTGATAGCCAATTCTGTAAAGTGTTCAAATGTTGTTGCACGTGTTGTGATGCCATTTTAGGGTCTGACCGCGAGCACAATATTGCGGTGTCGTCGGCAAATGTTGCGATGAGGGTCTGATCATAAGTGAGCATATCAGATGTATAGAGTATATAAGCAGGGGTCCGAGGACGCTGCCTTGGGGTACACCGGCAAGAATATCAAATCTACGAGAAACGAAACTTTTATGTTTAACTAAAAATTTTCTGTGAGTCAAGTAGTTGTCAAGCAAAATGTGCATGCTTGCGGGTAATAGTTTTTGTAGTTTGGATATCAATCCTCTATGCCATACCTTATCAAAGGCTTAGGTGATGTCGAGGAATACTGCTGAGCAGTATTGCTTTTTCTCGAATGTTTTTTTGATTTTCACCTTTAGCGAGTATTGTGGGTAACATCATTTTTATCAGAATTTTCTCAAAAAGTTTTGATAGGGTAGAGAGTAAGCTTATTGGGCGATATAAACTCACGTTTTTAGGGTCTTTTCCCGGTTTTGGGATCATCGTGATCTGCGACAGCTTCCAGTCAGTTGGGTAGTGACCTATAGAATTATATACAGGGTGGCCCAATTGAACTGCAACCAAATTCAAACTGCTGCAGTTTTCAAACCGCTGGTAGCACAGAGCCCATATTTCGCCAGCTGTAGTGCGTTTCTGTAAAAAAATCGACAAAAATAAGATTTTTCTGACGTCACACGGTTTCGTTCCGCAGTTCTCGATTTCGTGAGATAAGTGTTTCTGTAAACAAAGATCAAATTTGAAATATTTTGGAATCGGCACAGAAATCGGTAAAAAAATTTATTAAATTGAAACAAATGTCAAAATATTATTCTAAATTTGGGCGGTAAATGACGGTGTTAAATAATTTGTTAATTTGTACTCATTAAATATATGTAAAATTTGTAAAATATGTAAAACTTGTAAAATTTTAGATAGATGATTTGTTGTTGCTGATTTCCGCCGATAGTCATGACCGGAGAAATATGCTACGGTTGTACAGGCAGAACTTGAGGGACGCAATGGATCCTTTCAGTATTCCCGAGGCTCGATTTGCTGAATTGTTCAGATTTGGCCGAGCAAGCGCAAGGGAAGTGCTAAATGAAATGCTACCTTTCATGGATGAAGGTGCACGGAGCACATATATTTCAAATACATTTTTTTTGTTATATTTATCCATTTAAAAACTTAGTGCTGTTGAAAAAAGTGGAAATAAACTCGGATCCGAATACTTGTTATTTGCCTCACAATTTTTTTTAATTTTATGAATACTTTGGTTTTATTTGAATGTATGCACTCCAATTATCAAATATTTCATTGTTTATAATTAGTTAAAGTTACAAAAATCTCTATATATGAGAGTATTCAATAATTTATCGGTTTAATATTCGGTTACTTTAACTTCAACCAACTTCTCACGAGCTAAAAACACGGAGAGAATTCCAGTAGACACAACTCGCTTCATTTTGCTTACAGAAACACTTTTTTAAAATATTGTTTTGCATATACATCTGGAGTGTTTGTTCAAGGCCAATATTCTGTTGGGCGGGTTGAATAACTGGAGGGTCTTGGGTATTGCCTTTGAGTACATTTGCGTATGAAAATTGTTGTTGTTGTGATGCGGCGTTAGCACCATTTCCTTGGGGTGGTGAGTATGATTTCATCTGCGCAAAATTGGCTGGAGTAGGGTTTGACCTCTTTGTAGCTGTTGCGCTTAAGGGCTTCAGTTCGGTAATAACCTTATTTTTAAGGGTTTTGTAGACTGAACACCCTCTGTAGTTGGCAGTGTGATTTCCATCGCAGTTACTACAATCTAACATTTACCACAAATAATACAAACACTGGGAAGAGTACAATATTTTTTCGAATGACCAAATTCTTGGCAGTTTTGGCATTGCATTGGGCCTCGACGTTTATGCTGCTCCTCAACACTGACTCTACGGTGTAGTAAATATCGCAAATTGTATATAGGGTGGGTTTCACTTTTTTGCAGGGTCTTAGGGTAAAATTCCAGTTCAATGCGGAAAAGTGGTTGGGGTAATTTTTCCTTGTTTAGAATGTTAGACACAGATCTAACTTGGAATTTTAATGCAAATAATGCCTCTTTTACATCGACACATTCGACAAAAGAGTCTAAACCTCTTAGAACAACCGATAGGCCTTTGCTACTTTTGAGCTGGTATGTGTAATAGCTCTTTTTACACTTATCGAAATGGTCCACAATTTTGCGAAAATCTGCCTCATTAAATATTTGTATTTTTGTTTCATGGATGGCGCCCTTGATAATAGCCATCACATGAAATCTGTTGGCACCTACAATTTGTGTTATCAGAGTAACAAGGGAATTCGAGTTTTTTTCCCTGAGATAAATTGGTGGCGGCTTTGACGTCTTGGGTTTAGGGTCTGAATTATCCTCTTCATATAATAGTGAGTATCTATTTTGCCCAAGATTTATGGGCTGGATACTCGGCTTTGTCTTTAAAACCTTTGGGAGAGGTCGTTCTGCGCTTTTGCAGGTAGCGGTGCATGCCAGTCTGCACTGCCGCACGTGGAGTGTTTTTCTCTGTAGCAATTGCATTACTTGTATTTGCCGACTGAGGCTTATACAAAGGGTTTTTTTTCTCAAAGAACTTATTTGCAGGGTCTTTATTTTCTGTGAATATCTTAACAGGGTCTGGCCTAAGAGTATTAGTAGTAATTGTACTTGCCAAATTTGTTTGTGATGCTAAAAACGCCTTCATATTAGCTGCCTGCTGGGTGTAGGGTGTTGGAGTTTGACACTGCTTACTCCATGAGAGAGAGCTCGATTGCGATGCGGGAGAGTTAGCTAAGAGTACCTATGCAGATAGACTCTTTGCTATAGTTGTTTCTACACTAGTCATGGCGGGGAGGGTAACAATGACAGGTTGCGATGCATTCGCACTGCTTGCACCTGTTAGTTGCATGGCAAAAGCTTTCTTTTGTGAATTCGCCGTATTTTCACTACCACTAGCTGATAATGTTTCAAGCTCTTGTTTTGAGCGGGATGATGAATTCTCTGAGAGAGAATTCCTGTTTTTTTGGGGGGAGTGATTTACTGACATATTTTTCACACAAATATTATATTATTTGTTTACTTTATATGCAGTGGCCACTTACACTCTTTTTCTTGAAATTGTTTTAGCGTCTATTTCGCGTATTTTTGGAAGGTTTTTTTGGAGGATTAAAGCGCGTCCGTTCGATATAATCTCACGTTAAGTGCAGTTGAAAAAATACTTGGATATTCTTTTCCTCTTTTACGGGGCTCTCAAGTTTTTTTTTTGATTTGTTCCAAGTGAAATGTTTTGGCAAATCTTCCATAATCTGTTCGTACTCGGCATAGTTTTAGGTGGTGCAAGTGCTCGCTCAGCTGCATTTTGTTGGGTGAAGTAAACTAGTTGTCCGTTTTCAAGGTGTATAGATAAATGAGTGACAGCTGGATCTTTTTCATGAATCGGAAATGAAAGGATTCTCCATAAAGCCTCATTGCTGCTTTTATATCTGCCCATTCGGTAAAGTCCAACTTCACCATTTTGATTTACACCTTGAACTCCAAAAACCATGTCAATGCCTTTTTGGACATATTTGCATATATATTAAATTGATTTGACTGAACTGCAGAGTTTAATATTTCTGTGTGCCTTATAGGTTTTCGATAATAGTGGTGAATATGGCACAACGCATCGATTATCAATTTGAATCTCATCCTGTTGATTTCGAATGTCCTCCACCTTCAGTTGATCGACGACGGTACAACGGGTATCCATCAATTCCAGTGATTGTGTCTGATAACAAATCCTTTGGGAAACGTTTTGTGGATTTGCCATTATCCATAAATGGTGAATTTGTATTGAGAGAACCGTAAGAACCATGGATCATATTTAAAGTCACAATTTGGAATAATTCTTGATCAACATTTGAATCTGGAATTTCGGCTGAAATTACTTGGTCAATCTCCTGAGGTATAATTTTATTTAAAAGCCAAACTAAAATATGCGCATGTGGTAAACTCCGTTTTTGCCACTCAATAGAATACATCCAAAAACGTGTTTCACCGATAACGTGATGTTTGACGATAAAATCAATTAAGGATTTTAATTTTTGTTTGAACAGACGTGCTGTAATGTCGTGGCGATCACTGATTGGACAGGCAATAAATATGTTTTAATTTCGTCCCATTGTGGATTTCAAGTAAACATTATGAATAAGTCTGGTCGACCATAAACACGAACATACGTCATTGCATCTTGAATATATTCTTGCATATGACGTGGACTGTGTGTGTATGATGATGGTAGTATGCACATATTTCCAATGTCATTCATATTTAAATTGGTATCAGCGTTGTTATTAACCGCATCACGAAAATGAATGTATTCCTCAGCACGCAATTTCACTTGATTGTATCGAATGTAACGCAATCTTTCGATTATTGCGTACATGTCAATTGATGATATAAATGACGGCATTTTATTATTTGGTTATCCTCATTGGCTCGAATCATAATTCTATGGGCATAGAATTTCATGGCGCTGACTTTTTGTGTTCAATTGTTGACCTACAAAATTATTAATATAAGTGTACCTGTTGCTGGATCTTTTTGTTTGATATTCATGTGATATCCATCCTCGCCTTCCCAAAATATCAGAGGATATTGTAATGCATCGTTTGAACAATGGGTGTCTTAAATGATTTAAAGACCGTTGTTCCGGCGCATTATTCGAATATCATTATGTGCAAATCCAACCATAATAAATCCAACTTCATTAACAGTGGTAGCATTAAATCGACGTGAATGTTCACCAACTGGAACTTTGTCCGCTTTAATGACAATCATTTAATTATCGTTTTGTAATCGGTGTGATAATTGGTTGAACATATCGATACCTTAAAACTAGAGACCGACCGAAATCGCTTTTTTTAATTTCGGCCGAAACCGAAATGGCCGGAATTTTGTAATATTTTTTTCGGCCGAAAACGAAATGGCCGAATTATTATTTTTTAAATTTCGGCCGAAACTGAAGCCGAAACCGAAAAAAATAAAAGAAAAATTGTGAACTTAAATGTAATAAAGTTGTACATAATTAAGCGTATCAGTAGGCTAAAATCGATCATTTTAAGTTCAGATCAAGAATTAGATGAATTTTGAAGCAAACTATCAAATGCCGGGAAATCAAGTGTAGATATTCCATTTTAGGGTAGTAGATTTCAAGAGAGGGGAGTTGATATGGGTTTATGCGAAGAGTAGTAGTTTTGCATTGAACTCACATAATATTTTGAGGAGAGGATTTCTTCCAATAGTAGTAGAAAATATATTGAGGTATGTAGAAAAATCTACTCCGTAGTAGAGGAGTAGAAATTTAAAAATCATCGCGAGAGTACAAATTAGGTACATGTCGCTTCTGATTCTTCGAAACTATGATCAGTACTAAAATTTGTGTTATATGTATGTATTTTATGTATTTTGCCACGCCAAATCCGAAAATAATAATTAAAATTGCACCAAAGTTGCATTTTTGGTGCGTGTTGTAAAAATTTCATTATTATTTTCGTATTTAGCGTGGCAAAATACATAAGAATTTGTCTATCAAGTATATTTAATACACAAAAAGTTCAGTTTTGTCGATCAGTGTAATCATTGTTATTTATTTGTTACATTTTTCGTATCAAACCGAAATTTTCGTCAGAAATATCGAAATGGCCGAAACAGCTTTTTTGGCCGAAAAGCCGGAAAACCGAAACCGAATTTCGGTCGGTCTCTACTTAAAACACAACCATCTGTAAGCAACACTGAAAATTTGAAGTGTGCTGACAACACTGACGAACACGAAGAAGATCAAAGGGCAGTCTACGTGAACTTTCGACAGAACAACACACGCAAGCGCTAGACTCTCGTTCGAATAACCATGATTTTATTATAACTTTTTATTATATTCTTACTATACTTTACCCTGACAATATTTTATTATTCAATAAACAAACGTTTAAATAAGCCGTCGCTTATACATCCTATGTCCATTTTTCCAAAACTGTTGAAAACGACCAACAATCTTTGAAATTCATTTATCATTTTCATTTTTGTAGCTTCAACCATCTTTGGAGTGTTGAAAAAAAGTATAATTGTGCTCTTTGAAATTGAATTGGTTTATTTATCAAAAACACAAACCAAAAATAATTGATTATTTGAAACACTAGATGGAGCTGGTAGATTTTCATATCAAACAATCAAATTTCACAGTTTGAAAATAATAAAAAAGTATAAAAAACAAGTTTTTTAAAATATAACCCTTTATCCGACTAAAAAGCTACAGGGCTGAAATTTTGTACTTAGGTTCGCATTCGGGAAAAAGAGGAAAAAAACGGGAGAAAAAAAAAAAGAGGAAAACAAAAAAGAGTAAAAACAAGTTTTTTACTTTAACCGACTACTGCAATGAGCCTGATGAGGAGGAAACTCTGGAACACTTACTCTGCAACTGTCCGGCTTTAGCCAGAAGCAGATGGAAGATTCTGGGTAGAGCAACGTTCAACACGCTAGGAGAAGTCGCAACCACTGAACTTAAAAGTCTAAAAACCTTCGCAATAAAGTCCGACACGTTCGGGCTTGATGTAGACCATGGAAGAAGGTCTGCAATCTTCACGTAAAGGATAAGAGAGCTTTGTGGTATTGCTATGGACTCATTGTGGTCTATGCGAGGCTTATAACCTAACCTAACCGACTAAAAAGCAGAAAATAAATTTCCTTTAAATTAATTTCCGCAATTTCGTTTTAAAATTAAGGGTTTTTGGCTACTTTGTTCCTAATATCATTGAAGATTTTGTAGTCGCCAAAAACCTTTAATTTTAAACTAAGTACAAAATTTCAGCCCTGTATCTTAAAAAATACGAAAGTTAGAACTTTAAATTGGCTCCATCCTGCTCCCCTTTGCCACCACCAGTTTTGTGATCATAAATTCACCTGAATTACATTTAGCTTAGAGTTGAAACCATGAAACCATTTGCCAAATTTTGTTGGAAAACATTAAATGAGAGGCCAGTTACAGCAATTTGAAATATTGGTTTGTATGGGCGGTACCACGCCCCTTTGCCCAATTACGTCGATATTTTGCATTTAGCTTAGAGTTGAAACCATGAAACCATTTGCCAAATTTCGTTAGAAAACATTAAATGAGATTTAAAATATTGGTTTGTATGGGCGGTGCCACGCCCCTTTGTCAATTGCGCCGATATGTTGCATTTGGCTTAGAGTTGAAACCATTTGCCAAATTGTGTTGGAAAACATTGTGTGGGAGCGCTATTACAGCATTTTCAAATATTGACTTGTATGGGCGGTGCCACGCCCCATTGCCCCGGCCATTTATAGCCCAGATTATGGCTGGGGTCTTATAGTATTTTCATGGCAAATTTATGATCAAAAACGTCTGAGATATAGCAGTTTTTACTAACTTGTGGGCGGTAAAAGTGGGCGTGTCAAAACCTATCTTATGTCACGACTCACGCCCCTAGAACACATATATAAATTTTTGTGAGAATCGGTGCTGTAGTTTTTGCGTCTACTGGTAACAAACATACACGTCTCTTTATAAAAACGTTGGTGCGTATGTATGAGAGAACATCACGGCTAAACCACTGAACGTATCAGAACCATACAAACACCATACGTTTACTTGTGAGCTCTGGAAGGTTTGTGTACCACTTTGGACTTGATTGGTCAAAGGAGCGTGGTACCACTCATACAATTTATGTATTACTTCAAAATACATCTGGAACACTTTCAAGCATACATGCGTCTTATTCCAAAAGTGCAATTGAATGAGTAAAATTGGACAAAGGTCAAGCATTTGACAAAAAAATACTAAACTAAAGTAAACAAACAAATTTTGATGAAACAAAATAATTTAAACGTTTAAAAATCAAAACAAAAAAAAATGTTTTCCAAAAAAAATTTTAAGTGCCTGAACGACGCACAGTGTGCCGTTTAGTAGAAGTTTGCTAGACAAAATAGTTTTATTACATTAAATAGTTGTTTTCGAATTTTAAGCATAAATAAGTATCGTTGTCATGTTTTTAGATTAGGTAAGTGGACGTGGCACCGGCCAACCAATCATAACAATATTCAAATTCAATTTTAGAATTCCTCTTCTTTTTGCTTTTATCTGGACGGTACAGAAAATGGACAATATCGGACAAAAACTACGCCTACCCCCATACAAATATTATATACTGACTCATCACCGCCCGCAAGTACAAAAATTAAAGGGTTTGTCCCAATTGCACAGAGTATACAGAGGCGACACTCTCTGTAAATTGCAGACTTGGGAAATTGAGCGACCATTACCATTACCATTATCATTACAGGTAATGAAATTTTATTTCATTACCATTACCATTACTGCAATGGTAATTGTAATGGTAATGGTAATGAAGTAATGAAAATTTCATTGCAATGGTAATGAAATTACCATTATTTCATTGCGATAGTAATGATAATGAAGTAATGAAATTTCCATTACTTCATTACTTCATTACCTATCTGCCCCAATTGCGTTTTTGACACTTTTTGGGCAAATCATGCCAAGTTTAATTGTAGCTACCATCAAGTGTGTCCATGGTCATTTTATGGATGATTAATGTCAGTTGCGATTAGGACAGCTTCTGAGTGCGTCCTTGGACATTTTTTGGGTGAATCATGTCAGGTGGGATTAGGACAGTTTCTGAGTGCGTCCTTGGACATTTTTTGGGTGAATCATGTCAGGTGGGATTAGGACAGCTTCTGAATGCGTCCTTGGACATTTTTTGTGTGAATCATGTCAGGTGGGATTAGGACAGCTTCTGAGTGCGTCCTTGGACATTTTTTGGGTGAATCATGTCAGTTGGGATTAAAACAGCTTTTGAGTGCGACCTTGGACATTTTATGGATGAATCATGTCAGGTTGGATTAGGACAGCTTCTGAGTGCGTCCT
The DNA here is from genome assembly GCA_951394025.1 of Heteromyza rotundicornis. Classification (NCBI taxonomy): domain Eukaryota; kingdom Metazoa; phylum Arthropoda; class Insecta; order Diptera; family Heleomyzidae; genus Heteromyza; species Heteromyza rotundicornis. The sequence continues at coordinate 51,252,648 of OX596010.1, read as the reverse complement.
TGGACATTTTTTGGGTGAATCATGTCAGGTGGGATTAGGACAGTTTCTGAGTGCGTCCTTGAACATTTTTTGGGTGAATCATGTCAGGTGGGATTAGGACAGCTTCTGAGTGCGTCCTTGGACATTTTTTGAGTGAATCATGTCAGTTGGGATTATAACAGCTTCTGAGTGCGTCCTTGGACTTGGTGGGATTAGGATAACAACATATACATTTGGTATAACTTTTATTTGATATATTGCTGTTAAAAGTATTGCCTGACATGATGCATCCATAAAATGTCCAAGGACGCATTTAGAAGCTGTTATAATCCCCCCTGACATGATTCACCCAAAAAATGTCCAAGGACGCACTCAGAAGCTGTCCTAATCGCAACTGACATTAATCATCCATAAAATGACCATGGACACACTTGATGGTAGCTACAATTAAACTTGGCATGATTTGCCCAAAAAGTGTCAAAAACGCAATTGGGGCAGATAGGTAATGAAGTAATGAAGTAATGGAAATTTCATTACTTCATTATCATTACTATCGCAATGAAATAATGGTAATTTCATTACCATTGCAATGAAATTTTCATTACTTCATTACCATTATCATTACAATTACCATTGCAGTAATGGTAATGGTAATGAAATAAAATTTCATTACCTGTAATGGTAATGGTAATGCGTAATGAAAATTTCATTACTTTACAAGTCTGGTAAATTGCCTAAAATCCAATATGGCGGACCATTTTTTTTTGATTTTTCGTTCTTTGCTTCACACACTATACGTGAGTTCAGCACGAATTATTTGGATTTTTCGCAGGGATGATTCTATTTCGTATGAAAAGTAGTATATAATTGTACAAAATAACATACAATTGTACCGAAATATTTTTATACCCAAAATAGAACTTTAATATTTATTTAAAACCATTCTTATAATAAACAATAAACAAAAAATTTAATTTATAAAAATATGGTTAATTTTCTTTGAAAATCCACATTTGTATATGGTTTTTCATAAGAATTGTTTTAAGCAAATGTAATAGTTCTATTTGGGTATAAAAATATTTCGGTACAATTGTATGTTAAGTACAATTTTATACTACTGTTCATACGATTTCAAAGAAAATTTAACAATATTTTTATAAATTCCAAACCAATTTTATTTATTTTAGACGAAAATGATTTATTGGAGTGGGGGTTTGTTCAAAATCCATATAAAATTGAAAGTTTTGTTTCTTTTTTGTGTTTGAAACTGAAAATTTTTTGTAATTGAAGTTATTATTGAATATTTTTTTTTAAATTATTAAAATAAAGCAATACGTATTCATGCTAAACATTAAAGCTGAAATCATAATGGCTCCAAAGATATAGAGGGTGAAATTTTATCGTAAGCGAAAGTTAACTTAAAGATTTTATAATGAAACAAGATTTGTTTGTTTTTTTAAATTACATTTTGAGCTAAAAAATTCTTTCTGCGTGGAGAATTGATATAATTTCTTGGGGTGTTTATAAATATTGGAAAAGAAACGATGGTTTTTTCATTATTATAAGATATATTCAGAAAAATTTATTGGCGCATTGTTATAGTCAAAGTTAGTTGATACTAAGCCTTAGTACCAACTTAGTAGCTGTCAGTAGAGTACTTAAGTTAAGTTGGAACTTAATTTGGATAAGAATATGGGCCATTGTGCTAGGTATTTAATTATTAAATTTTGAAAGTTACAAAATTGTACCAAAAATGTCTCAGTAGTAGGAAAGTAAAAAAGTACAATTGTACGGAAAAAATCATTCCTGATGCGAAGAAGTGAGAGAATATGAATAAAAAAGTGTAAAAAATGTGGTGAAAAGGTGAAAAAGTAAAAAATGTAAACAATTCCTATAAATTTCTTTAATAATTTTGAAATTATATATTTTTTTATATTAAATTATAAAAAATATTCGCGCGGTTGAGAATTAAACCATCATTCATCATTTGGAGAATTGTTTCGGTTTTGAGGGTGCAATGGTGACTGCAAATTATGGTGATGAGAAAATGGATGTTACATTGGAGGATTTGGCCAGAATGGAAATGCTGATGGATTTGGAGAATGCAACAACGATGACATTGACAATGCGGTGGGCAATAAAGGGAACCGCATAACTTTCAGTTTTGGCAAATACTATGTGCTATTGCCACTTAATTTGAAAGCCACGGTGGCGCTGCTGGAGAAATAAGCACTTTCTGGCGGTGACAGAAGGTGGAAGTTCTCAGATTATGTCCCATTTTTAAACCATTATGCTGTGCAGCAATCCGGAGAGGCCAAAGGTATACAAAAGCTATAAAGTTCATAAGCAGGTAAACTAAAACTACATAAACAATAAAATCTTTTATTAATTTCAATAATATTAAATTCCAGCGACAATCGTGAATACATAATTTTTCTTAGATAATACTCAAAGTACCACGACTCGTCCCTGATGACGTATTGGTTACCTTCCCTTGTCCACGATGAATCAGTGTCAATTTCGTGACGTGCCTGCGGACTCTGGTCGCACAAGCCAATTTTTGGAGAACCGCGCAATTAAAAAATCACCATCATTGAAGAATTCTCCCAGAGTATACGCGTATTAGCATCGACATGCATATTTAATTGAGAGTTCTAAATAAGTTTGTAAAATTTTTAGTTACATTTTATAAAAAATTTGAAATTTAATTATTTTTAAACAGCAAAATTCAAAATAAATGTATGTTAGAAATCTCACGAAATCTTTTTTTTACTTTGCGATTGAATTGTTTTATGATGAAAAGTGTTGTTGCAAGTTCCCCACCAAACAACTCCACTTAGATGCGATTGTTTCACAGACACAAAAGTACATTCCCAGCATTGTCCTGATCGGAAGATAACCACCTGTGGCTAAGGGGAAGAGCTCCTGCCAAGACCTACAAGGTGCACTCTGGCACAACCCAGATCTACCTGGATCAGCTTCCTCAAAAGCTACATGGCTAGGATCAGAGAGGAAGTGGTGAAAGTGTGGTCGGACTGTAGGTTTACCTCACATGACGTGGCGCACCTTTTCAGCTGCCCAACCAAACCAAGAACCACAAGAACTTCACTTTGTAACTACCCTACGGGCCCTTTTCATATGTCTTGAAATGGCGGAACAAGTATTTATATGCAAATGTAAAATTGCAAAATTCAATTATGTAGTAAAATTAAATTTCTTTACACCAATTACAAATCACTTCTGCAATGGAGAACTGTTTTTTTGTCCTCAGCTAATTGAAAAATGGCCAATGAAGAAAACTATATAAAATATTAGTAGAAGTTATAACTTTTTATTTATTAAAACCTCCCAATTTTGCATTTTTCGCTGTTTGGTGCGTGAAATCATATGAAAATTATATGAAATTAGTGGTGAACACGAAAACAGAATCAAAACAAAAGAAAAAGTGTGGTGGGGAGTTTGTAAAACAGCTGAGCTCTGGTGTTGAGTTTCTGTCAACAGCTGAGCTCTGGTGGTGGATAAAATTCATAATTTTCACGCACACCAATAAAGAAATTTCATATTTTCACGCACACCAGTAAACAAATTTGCTGTCACTTCACTCATATTCCATCTCGCTCCAGCAGAGTATCGCCTCTGTATACTCTGTGCCCGTGTCTCCCAGTTTTACTAGTTCAAATCTTAAACCCGTTTTAATCATATTATTAGGGCTTTAATTTCATTTGTAATTTTCGTTTTGGCTGTTGAAACTTTTACTTTTGATTTCGATTTGAACTCTTAACCGTTCATATTCGGTTAACCGACTAGTCGACAGTGAACGGTTAATCGAATAGTCGAAGCTGAGCGACTAATCGAATTTCATTACCCGAATAGTATTCGTACAAACGGTTACTAATCGGACCGGTTTTTGGAATATTCGAATAATTTCAAGAGCCCTATTATTTATGCATTTTTCTCAAGTACATAATAATTCTTCAATAAAAAAAGAGTAAAAAACAAGTTTTTTAAAATATAACCCTTTAACCGACTAAAAAGCAGAAAATAAAATTCCTTTAAATTAATTTCAGCAATTTCGATTTAAAATTAAGGGTTTTTGGGTACTTTCCTCCGAATATCATTGCAGATTTTAAAGTCGCCAAAACCCTTAATTTTAAATCAAAATTGCTGAAATTATTTTAAAGGAAATTTATTTTCTGCTTTTTAGTCGGTTAAAGGGTTATATTTTTAAAAACTTGTTTTTACTCTTTTTTTTTAAATTTTTTTTCTCCCCCCTTTTTTAATCTTTTTCCCGAATGCGAACCTAAGTAAAAAATTTCAGCCTTGTAGCTTACAAAATACGAAAGTTAGAACTTTAAATTGGCTCCATCCCGCTCCCCTTTGCCCCCACACCCCCCTTTCCAAAGGGTATAAAATTTCATTTTACCAATAAGAACTCACCTACCAAATTTCATCAAAATAGCTTCAAGGAATTGGAAGTTATGGCATGTTTGAAAAAAAGGGGTTTGAGTTCCCCCACGGCCCCCTACGCCTCTGATGGACCCCAAAATTAAATAGAATGCATTGTCACCGGGGTTCTATCAGTGTTCTAAATTTCAGCTCTCTGGCTCATGTGGAAGTGTATGAAAAAGCTTGCCGCAGATTTGAGGATAGTCCACCCAAAGCAAGTTAATATAATGGTTATAATAAAAAAAGAGTAAAAAACAAGTTTTTTAAAATATAACCCTTTAACCGACTAAAAAGCTGAAAATAAATTTCCTTGAAATTAATTTCAGCAATTTCGATTTAAAATTAAGGGTCTTTGGCTACTTTATTCCTAATATCATTGCAGATTTTGAAGTCGCCAAAAACCCTTAATTTTAAATCGAAATTGCTAAATTAATTTCAAGGAAATTTATTTTCAGCTTTTTAGTCGGTTAAAGGGTTATATTTTAAAAAACTTTTCAAAGGGTACAAAATTTCATTTTGTCAATAAGAACTCACCTACCAAATTTCATCAATGTAGCTTGAAGGAATTGGAAGTTATGGCATGTTGAAAAAAAAACGGCCCCCTACGCCTCTGATGAACCCCAAAATTTAATAGAATGCATTGTCACCGGAGTTCTATCAGTGTTCCAAATTTCAGCTCTCTAGCTCATGTGGAAGTGTATGAAAAAGCTCGCCGCAGATTTAAGGATATATATATATATATATATATATATATATATATATAGTCCGCCCAAAGCAAGTTAATATAAGGGTTATAACAAGTACGAGTGTTCGGCATGCATTTTCCAATCGGAAAATGTACCAAAAATTGGTTCTTTGATTTTTTTCTTCATTATATATTTTAAAATGTTCACGTATCTATATATAAGATTATGTAAGTTACAAAATGTATAAATTGGAAAAACAAAGATAAAGTCTTAAAAGTACTTAAAAGTAAACGACTTTGAATTAACTAGGGTTACACATTTGGTTATTAGCTTTACACACATAACGTTTCGACTATTTAAGCATTTGGTGTGGAAGTTTACACATAACGAATACACATATGATGTGTACAATTAACATGTGTGTAAAATTACCCTCATTAAACTAGGTTATTAGTTGCCTAGTTTAATGAGTGCAAAATTACACAAATATTTCTAAGAGTGTAGGTCTATGCGTGGCTTCGGCCAACCAGTCTAACCTAACCTATATGTACACTTTTAAAGATTTTTTTAACAGATTGGGTTACAATCCAACAACGCTATTAAGCCACAGATATCTTTTTGGTGGTTGCTTGTGTAACGATCGTTAGAAAGATACATTTTTCCAGAAATAACTGCCAGTCTTTTTCATAAATGCTGGCGGTCAAAGTTGTGCAAATACTATAGTTTTTAAGATGTTCAGTAATAGTAGGTATTTGCTTATAAGTAATTAAATTTATTTTTAGGAACATCGAAAAACTTGGTCGTTTGACATCAACATTTCTGCACCACGAATACTTTTTGTAGAAAACTATCTGGAGAAAAATACATCCATTGTGCTTGTCGATTTTGGTCGATTTCAATTGCTTAAAAATGAACTCCGTAAAAACACCGAATTAGACGAAAGCGGCGCAGATATTCCGGATATCAACAACGAAGACAGCGAAGATAATGATTTGTTCATGACACCTTGTTCTACACCCCCTGGTTCTGAAATGAGTTACACAGAAACACCAACTTTATGTAACGATTCTTCTAAATTGGTGATAAATAATGAAACAGGCTTAGAAATTGCGTTTCACGATAAAATTTATGATAAATACTTTATCAACTTAACCGATTTGCAAGTGATTGTATGCAAAAATAGTGATCGGGGATATGCAAGTTTCAAGAATTCATCAAATTTTCATCTTCTGGATAAGTTTAATATTTCTTTGCAATTAGAACGACGAGTAATTTATACTATCGATCCTGAGTATCCATCATTAACTTTATTTGGAACACTTCAAAAAATGGTGGCGCATGTTAATGAACAAAAAATAAATGATTTTTTAAAAATTTTATATCCTATAATGTTAAAATTTGAAGATGAAAATAGTCCCTTTGAGGAAGACAAAAGTACAGAAGAAACTTTTGATAGTGGTCAAGAATCAAACAGTTTCAATACAAATCTTGTAATTGTGCAATTCTTAATAGGTCAAATGATTTTAGAAGTTCAATCGTGCGAGAGAAGCATTGCGGAGCTACAAGTTATAGGCGTTCGAGCGGGAGTTACAAAAAGAGCTGAAGATACGCATATTACCATGTCAGTACATGGATTGCTACTCGTTGATGCAATTCAATCGTTCGGACCGGATTTTGAACTTTTGATAGCAAGTCATCGCCATGTAGGGTAAGTGTATATAATTTTAAATCCCTTTTTATACCCCCACACTCACTGTGTCAGGGTATACTAACTTTGTCACAACGTTTGTAACGCCCATAAGGAGGCGTGTCCGGTATGGAAAAGTATATATATTCTTGATCAGTATCACCTCCTGAGTCGATTTAGCGATGTCCGTCTGTCTGTCCGTCCGTCTGTCCGTCCGCACGATAGCGGTCGCAGTTTTGGAGATATCGACTTGAAACTTTGGGTACATGCTTTTCTCGTGAATACTGAGATCAAGTTCGTGAATCAGCCAAATCGGACAAAAACTGGGCGTGGCTCCCATACACCGAAAAAAAAGGTAAACATTTTTTATTGTTGTATTCGATTGGAAATGTTTAGAAACGTATTTTTGACATGGTCCGAGGTTCCGAAGCCACATATATAAGGGTCTAAATGGGGTCTTGAGACCAATTTTTTTTTTTTGTGGATTTAATTGGAAATTTTTAGAAATGGATTTTGGACATGGTCCGGGCTCCAAAACCACCTATAATTGGCTCAAAATAGGGTCTTGAGACCACATTTTTTTATGTTCGAGGTACTTCTTCCTACTGTGTGGGGGTATTTCAGCTTCGGTATAGCCGAAGATAGTCCATTCTCTAGTTTACATTATATTTTATTCAATTGAATCACCTAATAGGTTCAAAAATAATTTTTCATTAATCTAGAAACTCAGCTAAAAACTATGTTTCGGGCAAGGGCGTAGCGAGGTGGGGACAATAAAAATTCCAAAATTTAAACAAGTTTTTTAGTTGTATTTTCATTGTAACTGTAAAATCAAGGTTTACTTCCCGAGTCCTCCCGCAAAAGGAAAAAAAGGTTTAAGAGAAGAGATTCGAAATTTCATTTATTTCAATTTATTTAAAGTTATCAAAGTTCTAAAATTGCTCGATAGCGATTGCTAGAATCTCGACTTGCTCGACTGTAAAATCATTTGTTCCAAAGTGGCGGGTTAACAAAAGCGAACTGAAATTTATAGGGCTCTTGAAATTGTTCGAATAATAAAAAAACCGGTTAACCGAACGTCCGATTAGTAACCGTTTGTACGAATACTATTCATGTCATTGAAGATTTCGATTTTTAAATTCCAAATATTGGACTAACCGAATATCAACGGTTAACCGACTAGTCGACAGTGAACGGTTAATCGAATAGTCGAATGCGATCGACTAGTCGAATACTTCACTGCAATGTGAAATGCGTTATTCATACACACCTAAAGTGTGTAAAACTTGTAGACACATTTTACACACAACTTTGCGTGTATTAACACTGTAAGTGCTTTTAAAAAACACGCATGCGTGTTAATAAAACATGCCAAAATCTTGAATGTGTGTTTTTTTTAATTATCAAAATAAATATACACTTAAAAATCTGTGTTGTGTGTAAAATTACACACCAAAAGATAGGTTGACTTTGCAGTGTTCTAATCGAATAGTAATAGTCGAATAGTTAGGTGTCCGGATTATTCGGGTGATCGATTATTCAAAAAACAAGAGCCCTAGAAATGTATAATTGGATAACATAATGGCCGAACGGCTTTGCTTTACTTTTTTATAAGAATGTATATAACTACACTGCAAAGTGAAATGTGTTATTCATACACATCTAAAGTGTGTAAAACTTGTAGACACATTTTACACACAACTTTGCGTGTATAAACACTGTAAGTGCTTTTAAAAAACACGCATGCGTGTTAATAGAACATGCCAAAATCATGAATGTGTGTTTTTTTATTTATCAAAATAAATATACACTTAAAAATGTGTGTTGTGTGTAAAATTACACACCAAAAGGTAGGTTCACTTTGCAGTGTATGTGAGAGTTTCATGAGTAAATGCATACAAGAGAAATGACAAATTATTTTGAGTATGAAAATAGATAATATCGTCGTTGTTCTAACAAAAATCACTAAGTCCAAATTTATAGTTTTGAGATATCAATGTTTTTGGGCTCAATGTATACAAGAACCATTGAGCAATAATACACAGAAAAAAATTTTGGAAATTGATGCGCTGGGACGTAGAAAATAGGACAAATTGACTTAGGAAATTCTGATTGACAAAGATCTCGTTATAAAAATTTGAATGTTGGTAAGATCAATGTATAAAAGAATAATTATACCCCCACACTCACTGTGGCAGGGTATACTCACTTTGTCACAACGTTTGTAACGCCCATAAGGAGGCGTGTCCGGTATGGAAAAGTATATATATTCTTGATCAGTATCACCTCCTGAGTCGATTTCGCGATGTCTGTCCGTCTGTCCGTCTGTCCGTCCGCACGGTCGCAGTTTTGGAGATATCGACTTGAAACTTTAGGTACATGTTTTTCTCGTGAATACTGAGATCAAGTTCGAGAATCAGCCAAATCGGACAAAAACTGGGCGTGGCTCCCATACACCGAAAAAAAAGGTAAAAATTTTTTATTGTTGTATTCGATTGGAAATGTTTAGAAACGTATTTTTGACATGGTCCGAGGTTCCGAAGCCACATATATAAGGGTCTAAATGGGGTCTTGAGACCAATTTTTTTTTTTTTTGTGGATTTAATTGGAAATTTTTAGAAATGGATTTTGGACATGGTCCGGGCTCCAAAACCACCTATAATTGGCTCAAAATAGGGTCTTGAGACCACATTTTTTTATGTTCGAGGTACTTCTTCCTACTGTGTGGGGGTATTTCAGCTTCGGTATAGCCGAAGATAGTCCATTCTCTAGTTTACATTATATTTTATTCAATTGAATCACCTAATAGGTTCAAAAATAATTTTTCATTAATCTAGAAACTCAGCTAAAAACTATGTTTCGGGCAAGGGCGTAGCGAGGTGGGGACAATAAAAATTCCAAAATTTAAACAAGTTTTTTAGTTGTATTTTCATTGTAACTGTAAAATCAAGGTTTACTTCCCGAGTCCTCCCGCAAAAGGAAAAAAAGGTTTAAGAGAAGAGATTCGAAATTTCATTTATTTCAATTTATTTAAAGTTATCAAAGTTCTAAAATTGCTCGATAGCGATTGCTAGAATCTCAACTTGCTCGACTGTAAAATCATTTGTTCCAAAGTGGCGGGTTAACAAAAGCGAACTGAAATTTATAGGGCTCTTGAAATTGTTCGAATAATAAAAAAACCGGTTAACCGAACGTCCGATTAGTAACCGTTTGTACGAATACTATTCATGTCATTGAAGATTTCGATTTTTAAATTCCAAATATTGGACTAACCGAATATCAACGGTTAACCGACTAGTCGACAGTGAACGGTTAATCGAATAGTCGAATGCGATCGACTAGTCGAATACTTCACTGCAATGTGAAATGCGTTATTCATACACACCTAAAGTGTGTAAAACTTGTAGACACATTTTACACACAACTTTGCGTGTATTAACACTGTAAGTGCTTTTAAAAAACACGCATGCGTGTTAATAAAACATGCCAAAATCTTGAATGTGTGTTTTTTTTAATTATCAAAATAAATATACACTTAAAAATCTGTGTTGTGTGTAAAATTACACACCAAAAGATAGGTTGACTTTGCAGTGTTCTAATCGAATAGTAATAGTCGAATAGTTAGGTGTCCGGATTATTCGGGTGATCGATTATTCAAATAACAAGAGCCCTAGAAATGTATAATTGGATAACATAATGGCCGAACGGCTTTGCTTTACTTTTTTATAAGAATGTATATAACTACACTGCAAAGTGAAATGTGTTATTCATACACATCTAAAGTATGTAAAACTTGTAGACACATTTTACACACAACTTTGCGTGTATAAACACTGTAAGTGCTTTTAAAAAACACGCATGCGTGTTAATAGAACATGCCAAAATCATGAATGTGTGTTTTTTTATTTATCAAAATAAATATACAATATAAATATAAATGTGTGTTGTGTGTAAAATTACACACCAAAAGGTAGGTTCACTTTGCAGTGTATGTGAGAGTTTCATGAGTAAATGCATACAAGAGAAATGACAAATTATTTTGAGTATGAAAATAGATAATATCGTCGTTGTTCTAACAAAAATCACTAAGTCCAAATTTATAGTTTTGAGATATCAATGTTTTTGGGCTCAATGTATACAAGAACCATTGAGCAATAATACACAGAAAAAAATTTTGGAAATTTATGCGCTGGGACGTAGAAAATAGGACAAATTGACTTAGGAAATTCTGATTGACAAAGATCTCGTTATAAAAATTTGAATGTTGGTAAGATCAATGTATAAAAGAATAATTATACCCCCACACTCACTGTGGCAGGGTATACTCACTTTGTCACAACGTTTGTAACGCCCATAAGGAGGCGTGTCCGGTATAGAAAAGTATATATATTCTTGATCAGTATCACCTCCTGAGTCGATTTCGCGATGTCCGTCTGTCTGTCCGTCTGTCCGTCCGCACGATAGCGGTCGCAGTTTTGGAGATATCGACTTGAAACTTTGGGTACATGTTTTTCTCGTGAATACTGAGATCAAGTTCGAGAATCAGCCAAATCGGACAAAAACTGGGCGTGGCTCCCATACACCGAAAAAAAAGGTAAAAATTTTGTATTGTTGTATTCGATTGGAAATGTTTAGAAACGTATTTTTGACATGGTCCGAGGTTCCGAAGCCACATATGTAAGGGTCTAAAAGGGGTCTTGAGACCAATTTTTTTTTTTTGTGGATTTAATTGGAAATTTTTAGAAATGGATTTTGGACATGGTCCGGGCTCCAAAACCACCTATAACTAGCTCAAAATAGGGTCTTGAGACCACATTTTTATATGTTCGAGGTACTTCTTCCTACTGTGTGGGGGTATTTCAACTTCGGTATAGCCGAAGATAGTCTACTCTCTAGTTTTTTAATAATACACAACAATTTTTTTTAATCTGGGACCAGGGACGGAGAAACCGGGATAAAAGGACTTAGTTAGTTCTGTTAGACAAACATTTCGAAAAAAAATATTTAAAAATCTAGCCCCAGAAACGAAGAAATAACACCGAAACAAAAATCTCAAAGTGAACTTAGTGATTTTTGACTGAGTAAACATTTTATAAATTTGTAGATAGTGATTTTTAATTTTTCACAGATTGTAGGATTACTATAGACTAGAACGATGGCGTACTTATCTCGTTTTTGAAAAAATTGGACATAGTGTTTTCTGTTAGAACGACGACGATATATAAATTATGTGTAGATGATGGAATTTTATTCGCTCTGTGGAACGGTGGTAACATTCTCCCCCTTGTAAGCAAGCCGGGCGAGCTTACTCCTTCGGATTACCAACGTCCAGAACTGCTAGTTTTGTTGCCGGTCGCTACAATATTCCACTTTGGGTCATAACCTTTGCTCGTCTTACCTGGATATATTTCGCAACGGCGATCTCGATGATAACACCTTTACGGCAGTGGTTTCTTGGTTGTAGTTCATCAACAAATATAACGACGTCGCCGACATTTAGCGGTGGCTGTTTCAAAAACCATTTTGATCTCCGAGTCAATATTGGACAATACTCTTTAACCCATCGTTGCCATTGAATATGTGTTCGGGGTGTATAGTGGTCAAAAGTGATTTAATGGATAAGACGCCCATGTGAGGCGCTACTGGAGGGTTAAACTTCCATTTTATATTGTCGAACTTTTCTTCAATCGCAGCGTAGTTCACATGACAGACTATTTTTTTCCGTCGCTCTATTTGTACCATTTTTTTGGGTAGTCCTCGCCTTGAGGTGAATTTGCAGATGCAGATGATACAGGAGCTGGTATAAAAGCGGTGTGCGACTTCGATACGGATAGCACGAATCGTGAGGCACGTAAAAATTACGCCCCAACGCTTTTCTCGTCTCCTGCCCACTGACACAAATATCCAAAGTAGTCTATTCCGACGTAGCTGAATGGGCGCTCGTAGCTGGCGAGTCTAGCGGCTGCATTCTTGTTTTTACAATACTGGCAATTTCTTCGGACGGTGCGATATAGAACTCTTAGCGGCGTTTTGAGCATTTCTGACTTTATTTCATTTATAGCTGTTTTATGGGATTGGTGATGGTACCGTTCGTGCGCTTCTTTAACAACCAAATAGGTTATGTGGTTGTTGCTGGGCATCACAATAGTTTCGTGAGGGCATAGAAACTCTCAAAATTTTCGATTCGTCACTTTCTAGACTAATTATTTCGTTTGAGTATTCGCTGAGTTGCGTCTGCCTTATCAGCACCAATTTCGCTGCTTGCACCATCTCGAATGCTAATTTGATGGGCAGACTTTGAGAATGAATTTTCGCTCTTAGCAGCTCGATGTACAACGTAAATGTTGCTACAGCGCGATATAAACGCCGCCAGCTTGAAAAATACTGCAAATTCATATTCAACTTATCTTGTTCTGTCTTTTGAATGTGTAACATGCGATGTCTTATTTCGCTGATATTTGCAGGCCCGAAATCGTCACAGTGAGGCCAGTTACACTCCGTATCTAATAAAAACTCATGGCCGTTGAGCCACATCTCAACGTACGTCTTCGGAATCCATCGCCACTGATCCAGATTAGTATACTCCAATACCTCGGCGACGCGGTACATCACGAATTGTTGGAATCCTCTGGGGTCCATGGCGAGCCACTTCAACACTGTCGTCGAATCTGTCCAAAATACTTTTCGTTTTATCGAGGACATTTCTGTATTTTTGATGCCAATCGAACGCCAAATGAACTGCAAGCTGCGGGTTCAAGTCGGGGAATGGACACTGGTTTCAGTAGCGAAACTTTGATTTGGCTGAAACCAAAGAAACATCTACACCGTGGCTACTTCGGACTCGCAGATAACAGACTGATGCGTATCCATACTCGCCAGCGTATACGAAAAAGTGGAGTTGCACATCATCAGTTTCTGTGAGATGGAGTGAATAGCAACGTGGCACCTCCATTAGGGACATTTGTGGCAGAGCGGTTTTCCATTGGTACCAGTTACACTTGAGTGCGCCTGATAGTTCGTCGTCCCACTCAATACGCGATCGCCATACTCCCTGCAGCAAAATTTTCAGTGCAATTGTGAAGTGAGATAAAAATCCCAAAGGGTCAAAAATCGACATCAATATTTGAAGAACCTCGCTTCGTCAGCGAACACATTCCGTTTCAATCTGGCAAATTTAAAAACATCTCGATTTGGATCCCAGTAAACACCGAGCACTTTCTCGGCCGACGAGTGTATACGTTTAACTTTGTCAGCTAGTTCCAGCGCACTCTGATCAGTGTCTTAACTGTCAATAAAATCGTATACATAGTGGTGTCTTTTGATGGCATCGACTGCTCGAGGAAACTGCTGCGTGAAATTGTCTGCATTTTTATTACGAACATAATGCGCAATACATGGGTCGCACTAATTCCAAACGTCAGCGCGCGCATTACATGCACACTCGGGTTTTTGTACTCGTCGTTCTCATTTCGCCACAGAAATCTTTGAACATGCATGTCTTTTTCACTTACGTTGATCTGGTGAAACATTTCAGCTATATCAGCGCAAATGGAGATTCTTGCAAAATTTGTTATCCAGGCGTACCAGTCGTTGAAATGCCGTTTCGTAGCTATTGGGCGAATTCATCGCATCGTGACGTCAGAGCAGTCCAACCTCGTACCTGCTTCCAATCTTATTACATGTTGTGTCTAGTACTTTCATAGCCTGCTGTTCCTGTGGCGACATCAGAATCGATGACGTCGGCGACTCCAGCTTAAAGTGCTCCTTCACCAACTCATGGAGTGCTTCGTATTTGTTTTTGCAGGCACACGTGTGTATATTTACACACTTGTACATGGCCCAGTTGAGTTTATACTGATTAGATAATTTGTCGATTAGCTCCTTAACCAGCATAGCGTTGTTCATTTACGAATCCATTCGCCAGGATTCCATCGTAGAATATATGTTGCGTAGTAACAGGGCGAAATTATTCTCAGTATAGCCCTCTTCGCCTGCGTCTGAACGTAGATGTGAAGAGGTGTTAATTCTAACAGGACTTCTAATGATGCTGTAGGACAGCTTCTCATAGCCCCAGTTATACACACGCACGCTAATCTTTTCATTTTGGTTAATTCATTGATAACCGTTTGTTGTTTTGTTCTTCCTACCCATTTTATCGCTTCATATGCGATCATTGGTCGTACGATTGCAGTATACATCCATCGTAGTATTTTTGGTGTACAGCCCCAGATTTTCCCTGTGATGGACCTGCAGACCATAAATGCCCTCTTGGCTTTCTTTGATACATTATCAACATGCTTTTTCCAGAGTAGTTTCTGATCCAGGGTAATGCCCAGGAATTTTACCTCTGTTTGAAGCTTCACTTCCGTTCCGTCTAACATAATTGGTTTCAGGTGCTTAAGTTTATATTTCCTTGTAAATGGTACAATAGTAGTCTTTGCTGGATTTACATTCAGTCCTACTTTTGTACACCATTTTTTAGTCACCTTCAACCCTTGCTGAATTCTTTCACATAGGATATATTCAAATTTGCCCCTACAAATAATTACTATATCGTTGGCGTAGCCTTGAAATGTAAATCCATTGCTCGCCAATTCTTCAAGTAGTTCGTCCACAACAATGCTCCACTTCAGTGGGGATAGCACTCCCCCTTGTGGACATCCTCTCGTTGTAGTTGCTATTAAGGCCCCAGTGCCTGCTGGTATCTCTATCGTTCTAGTTTTCCGCATATTTTTCATCCATAATGCTAGAGTATTACTAACACCTCTGCGGATGAGAGCATCTTTTATGGCCTCGTGTGAAGTATTGTCGAAGGCACCTTCAATATCGAGGAATGCACATATAGCTATTTCTTTTGTTTCAAAAGTTTCTTCTAGTACATTTGTCAGTTGGTACAGAGCAGTTTCCGTTGATCTACCTGCCCTATATGCATGCTGACTGGTATGTAGCGGGATGCTTTCTAGAATCGTTGTTCTTACATAGTTGTCTTCAATTTTCTCTAGAGTTTTCAGTACAAAGGAAGTTAAGCAGATTGGTCTGAAGGATTTCGGGTGAAGAGGATCCTTCTTTCCTACCTTCGGTATAAATACCACTCTTGCTCGCCTCCATATCTTTGGTATGTAACCCAAAGCGATACTGCCTCTCGCAATTTTCATTAGTGGGCATAGGAGAAGCTCTATGCCTTTCTGAAGTAGTCCTGGAAAAATGTTGTCTGCACTAGGAGATTTGAATAGTTTGAAGGTGCCCACCGCCCATCTTATGCGTGCTTCTGTACATTCCAATTCTCTTTCTTCGATCTACCTATGTATTCCATATGGTGTACAGTTGTTGTCCCTGAGGACCCTGGGAAATGAGTGTCTAGAAGTAGTTGGGCCTTATCTTCCTCATTTTCCGTGAATCTTCCATCGTCCTTTTTAAGACTAACCGCTTGGTCACCGCTTTATAGAGTCTTGACGCCTCAGTGGTATGCTCAATGTTTTCACAGAAACTTCTGAAACTCGAACGCTTTGCTCTTCTGATTTCGTTACTATAGTTTGTAAGAGTATTCCTATAGTTCGACCAATCTCCTGTTCTTTTTGCCCGATTGAACAACCTGCGAACCTTGGTTCTCAGTTTAGATAAATCTTTGTTCCACCATGGTACGTCTTTTGATGAGTGTATTTTGCTGATTGGACAGCTTGCCTCATATGCATCCTTAATAACTTTATTAAAGTTGTCTACCGCTGTTTCTAATTCTAGCTCATTATTGATAGTGTTGCCAGCTCCCATGTGGACTGTGTTATTGCTCAGATGATCTAGATATATATCCCAATTTGTTTTCTTGGGATTTTTTATACGTTTATTGATTGATTGAGAGCCATCTATGTGAAATCTTAGCATCCTATGATCAGACATCGATGGCTCTTCAGAAACCCGTCACACCCGAGTATAAGTGGTAACTTCTTCTCGTTACAGTAGCTCACCAGTCTAGTGACTAAGTCCGGTGGTGCATGGACGTCGTCTCCTGTTGATTGGGATTTGTACCGCTACCAGGTCTCCCGAAAGAAATTCTGAAAGACATATATATTTCAAGCCGTTAGTTAGTAACACAAATACCCTTGGTTTTTCGCATCGTATGTCCCAAATTACCTGCGTGTCTTTACATGACAGACCTCGTATCTGCCCCCTGAAGACCCAGGGTTCCTGAACCAGCACTATTCCAATATTGTTCTTGGTGATTACTAAGGCATTCAATCCCGAAGTGTTTTTGAATATCCCGGGATTTCGGGATTTGAAATTACAATCCCGGGATCCCGGGATTCATTCGGGATTTTCGGGATTAAAGAAAAAACTGTTGCAACAATATTTTAAGCTTAATTTTATTTTAATTCAACGTAGAAATACTATTTAATAAATATTGCATTAAACAAAACAAAATTTAAAATAAATAAAACCAAAAGTTTTTAATTTTAAATTACTCTGATCGAACAAGTTTGATATTTTATGTGTTAAATTGAGTTGCTTTATTATTTATTTTGCCACGCTGTCACAAAATAATTTTATTAAATATATCTACTCTTTTGTCGAATAAAAAAATTGTTTCAATTTGAAAAAATTTTATTCAGATCGATAAAAATGTTTTGTTCACTGTTATTGACAAAAATTGTCTTAATTTTTTGTGTGTGTAGCACTAAGTCTACGAAAGTGAGCTTTTTGTGTTTACCAATTAGATTGAAAGTAAACGCACTGCAGTATTTTTGTGAAAAAGAGTCGAAAATATCTTAAACAATGCATAAAAAATCAATTTTTTGAATCCCGGGATTCCGGACTCAAAATCCCGGGTTTCCGGGATTTAGAAAACGTTCGGGATCCCGGGATTTCGGGATTCGGGATCCCGGGATTGAATGCCTTAGTGATTACCCTTGCGATCGTTGCCGAGGCAGCTTTCGCATGGTACAGATTTACCTGCGCCACCTTAATGCTGGTCATGCTTACCATTATAGTTGGTCTTCCGCTGTCAGAGTGTCATTACTTTCCTCTGACAGTTTCTCATCCTGAGATTCATCATGCGTCCCCATGGTCAACATGGTTAAATCGAGGTCATCCAGTCCCTCAACCTCGTGAGATAGCAGGTTGACTTCCTCGACTTGCTCATTCTGTGCAGCTTCTATTTCCGCCACAACCTCTTCCGGTATATTTCCCGATGAGGCTTCCGCAGTATTCGGTTTAGGCTCCCGCGGCTTGTGGAGGTGTACAGGGATGCGGCCGAACCTGTACCGGAAAGTACAGTTGTTCGCATTTATCGCCTCAAGCGAACGATCGTCAATGCCAAGCGTCATAAGCTTCCCCTTATTCTCGTCCTTGCTTCTAAAAATTCTCCAGAGCTCAGTTTGGAGTCCCTCGTTCTGAGCGATGAGGACGCCCAAGAGTTTCTTGGTGTCCACACCTGCCGCTTTTGGAAGACAGTTGCCATGTGTACATTAGGTATCTTGTCCCCACTGTACGTCGTCAACTCCACACCTTTCCAGCTCGGCAGTTTAGGAACCGTCAACCTCAACCATTCCGCCGTTTCTTCGCTTGTGCAGTCCACCAGTATTAGGCCTGGTCGGAAATGGATGCCATAGAAAAGCGCGTTGGCGTCACACCCGAGTATAAGTGGTAACTTCTTCTCGTTACAGTAGCTCACCAGTCTAGTGACTACCGGAAAGTACAGTTGTTCGCCTTTATCGCCTCAAGCGAACGATCGTCAACGCCAAGCGTCATAAGCTTCCCCTTATTCTCGTCCTTGCTTCTAAAAATTCTCCAGAGCTCAGTTTGGAGTCCCTCGTTCTGAGCGATGAGGACGCCCAAGAGTTTCTTGGTGTCCACACCTGCCGCTTTTGGAAGACAGTTGCCATGTGTACATTAGGTATCTTGTCCCCACTGTACGTCGTCAACTCCACACCTTTTCAGCTCGGCAGATTAGGAACCTTCAACCTCAACCATTCCGCCGTTTCTTCGCTTGTGCAGTCCACCAGTATTAGGCCTGGTCGGAAATGGATGCCATCGAATTGGAGTTTGGACCTCCAACCCTTAAACATCTCCTCTACAACAGCTTCCTCAATCTGTCCTTGCTCTTCACGAGTGAGTATGTGCTCAGGATACAGTTTTGGCAGTATGGCCAGTGTTGTAGCCTTGGCCGTGCTAGCATAGCTAACATCTGGCTTCCTGGTACCTGCCTTTGACGCCACGCCCTTCCTGACCTCTTTCTTCTCTACCTGTTCAGGTCTCCTTCTCTTCACTTCGTTGCCATCGTGTGGGCTTAGTTCGTCGGTGCCTCGTTTCTTCGGTTCTGTCGAGTCCTTCGGTCTGTCCAGAGCCTTCTGCTTGGCAGCTTCCGGCGATAAGCCCTCCTTAATGTAGCGCAAATAACATTTGGCACCCGCGCCACTTAAGCCGGTTGACTTCCGTATGTCCCCACGTGTGGCCTGTCCGGATGTCAGTCCAGTACTCGTCGATGGATGTGGTTGATCTCCGGTGGAGCCCACTAACCCGCGACTTTCCTTCCGTTTCTGTATAGTTGGCAACGGTGCCGTTTGTTGTTTGGTACCCCTGCCCTCCTTCCTAAAGTCCGATTTCCAACTTCTCGGTGTCGCAATTGGTCGGTCAGTATTTGTGAAGACACGTTCCGCCCGATCTGCCAGTTGTGATGTGGTATAATGGCCCGCTGATTTATTAATCTTTTTAAGACTATTCATACTTGTTCCCACGAGTGTAGGGGATAGTAGGTCCGCCGTGTCATAGCCCCCATTAACACGGTAAGGTCATGGTTACTCACAGAGATGACCTGGTATCCGTGAGGCTCCGTTAAAATACAGTCAGTTATCCCCGACTGCAAACTAACCATGGGCACGGGTCGCGTGACACCCTGGATTGGGGGCGCGTTGCTTACTTTAGCTAGCAATCGACAGATGTCAATATACCATTGCCCGATGGTCGCCGCTAGGAGGCAGTAAGTCTTCTTGGTTTGCTACTCAATAAGGATCGTTTCCGGCTTCCCCAGGTGGAGAAATCAGTCACTTTGCCTTATGAGTCAACACCCTGACCATCCATAACATAAACGAATCATAATAATGGTGTTAAAGTAACATCAATTAACAGAAGAATATCAATAAAGCATAGAGAATAAAGTTAGCAATTAAATGTTACTTAGAAAAGAAAAAGAGTGGCTAAACCTTTCGCATAACTGTAATAAATTCTCAATAGAAGTTCAAAATAACAAAATGTTAAATATTTTAACAGCATGACTACATCACTGTCTTTTTAACAGCATGATTTATAATTAACAGCATCATTTCATTCTTTAACAGAATCCTAATATTTTTAATAGCATAAGCAAAAGCAAATTACATGATCGTGTTACCAAAACGGAGAAACATAATTAATCGATATTAATCCAGAGCGCGACCGAAAGATTCTGTTAAGATAACAGAGCAACGCAATTTAAAGCACTAGTGAGCTAATTACGTTAGTTGACCAATACTTCAATTGTCATTAACGCAATTCTATGAGTGAGATTGTGTGTGCACTTTTATTTAACATTAGCCTTAGTTATAGAAAATGTAAACTTTATAATTTCAAAATATCCATCTTTTTAATAAATATGTACGGGAATCATTAACTTTAGTAATAAAATTACGTACAGTTTACTTTAATTTAACGCAATTAGTTTTCATGATCTTAATCATGATTTAATATATATATGAAGAAATTAATCTTTTAGGAAAATATTTTAATTTCAACTTTTATCAGTTTCACTTTTAAATTTTAACTTTAATCAACATCAATCATAAAATTAAATGGCGTAAAAATAAAATAAGAATATAGAATTATTTCTCAATGAAATCTTTAGTTTTATACTTGATTTATTAGACCTGGACTGGTTGACAAAACGTTTGTCTTCGCTAGCTGCTGAACTTCAGATGCCATTTTCGGCCAGTAAAAATTCCTGCGAATTTTCTCTAAAGTTTTTGTAATGTCTTTCCCATGGAAAATACCCACACTTCGCTCTCGCAAATCCTGTAATTCGTAGTAGCAATTTCCTACCTTTTTTACAACTCGAGATTTTAAAAATTTCGGAGCTAACTTAGCGTTAAAATGCTTTGCTTTGTTGCTTTGGACAAAATTACGTCTACAAACTTCTTGTCCTGGCAATAAATTTAGAGGAGTAGAGCGCAAATTTTAAATCTTCCGATTGCATTCATATGCTTTACGCAAATTATCTTGCACGTTCGATCTGACCAACTGCAACTTATCCTGACGATCGATATCCTCACCGACTTCCAAACTATCAAGACTTCTCAACAATTCATAGGTTTCACCATGAGTTATCATTTGTTGACCGAACAACACAAAATATGGCGAATAGCCCAGAGAACTGTGAACCGAACAACGTAGTGCGGCACAAATTTTACTTAAATTTTTGTCCCAGTTACGCTGATCGTCACCAATATATGAACGAATTGAAGCTATAACCGACCGATTGACTCTTTCGGATGCATTCGATTGAGGGGAGTAAATAGCAGTACAAACATGTGAAATTCCATACTTCGACAAAAATGATTCAAAAATGTTTGACTTGAACTGGGAACCATTGTCTGTTATAATGACTTCAGGAACACCAAACAGCATAAACACGTCATTCTCTAGGAATTCACAAATTTTCGACGAAGTAGACTTTCTTAATGCTTTCAGAATTGGGAATTTTGACATATGGTCGAGCACAATAAAAATCGATGTATTGCCATTCTTCGAACGAGGGTAAGGTCCTAGCAAGTCCATATAAATTTTTTGAAAAGGACGAGAAGATTTTGCCTGAGAACCCATTGGAGGACGAAGAACCGCATTAGGAGCTTTCGATTGCTTGCAAAGATCACAATGCGAAATAAATTGATGAACTTCAGATGCCATTTTCGGCCAGTAAAATTCCTGCGAATTTTCTCTAAAGTTTTTGTAATGCCACAATGTCCAGCTGTTGGCGGACAGTGAGCGCTTGTGATCACATCGGTAGTGAGCGCGGTAGGAATCCATAACTTCCACATAGACGCTTCAGAAATGGGATCCCCATCTGCGAAATTTGTTCTTTTGTATATAAATTTGTCAATTATTTTCAAATCTGGCAATGTAGCTTGATTTGCTTCTATATTTTGTTGTAATTTGAGATACTTCTCTGCTCTGAAATGGAGGGAGTGTAGATCAATTATTGGCAACGGCGCAAAATCCATTTTGTCAATTTCAATCAAGTATCTAAGCTGAGCAACAGAAGTAATATTTTGATAGAATAATTCATATCGAATTTTACAAGGATCATCATTTAATTTTTCTTGGAGCGCAGACGGGTGTTGTTTACGCTCGACATCGAGTTTTCCGGATTCTGGCAATTAGCACAATTTGGTTTCAGAGTATTTTCTGCACCACAGCCATAGCAGAATATAGTTCTTTCTTCAAGGCAATCTACGAAACGGTGTCCTTCTTTACTACAATTCGAACATGTCAGTTTTCCTAATTCACAAATATCTTCGCAAATTAAGTCACTAGTGTCAGTTTCCATCTCGCAAACTTGTCGACGACCAGGACGAATATTGGGTTTCTCAATATCCTCTAGTAGAGTTTCACGTCTAAGAATCAAGTATCTAAGCTGAGCAACAGAAGTAATATTTTGATAGAATAATTCATATCGAATTTTAGGACGCAAATTCCTACGCCAAATTTCTAACAATTCGGGATCCTGTGTTGCATAATGCAATCGATCACAAAGGAAAAGTATGGCATTATAATAGTCATCGAAGCTTTCGTTTTCTTTTTGTTTTCGGTCATGAATCAATTCACGAACATCGTTATCAGACAGATGATCGACAAAATGAGCACGTAAGGAAGTACAGAGATTTTCCCAAGTTATCCTTTCAACGGACCTACGATATCTCCAATACCAGTCAAGGCCTTTCTCTTTAAAAAGGATATGAGAGTGCTCACTCAACGTATTCAAATCTCCACCTAAACTGTCATTAGTCAATGAATCTATCATATAAATAAATTTTTCAACTGGCATTTTAGACAAATTTCCATTGAAGGTGATGTTCCAACTTTGTATAAGTTGAGCAATTCTACCGCTAGTATGAACAATAGCAGACGCTGCTGAAAGTCTTTGAGCATTATTATGTACAGGAAAATTATTTGGAGGGGGATAATTAGGATGAAAACTTTGGGTACGAAAGACATTGGAGCGGAAGTCAAGTTATGTGCAGAAGTATTATTTCCTACAGAAGGACGATTTTGGCTTGAAGCTAAATTCGAAGTGTTATTATTTATTGGAGGAAATTCCTCACTCGGCCAATCAGGTTCTACTGTACGGCGCACAGACAACTGACTAATTTGCTGAGAAAGATTAAGGATTGTCTTTTGTAAAGCAGATAAATCGGAGTTGAACTTCGATTCTAAATTTAAAATTCTATTATTAAGGTTAACATCATCGCGGATGGGAGCAGATGATATTGCAGGTTGTCTAATTTCGTTTGCACCTAAGGGCAATGACAAATTTCGAGAAGAAGAATTTAAATTAGGACCAGCAATGGACTAATCAAGGGGATTTTGTGTTCTTATATTAGCTCTAGTAATACGTCTTGGAATCGCACCTTGTGATATTGCAGAATTTGAATTTGGTTGCGTCATAACGTCAGTTAAACTATTAACCGTAAAACGTTTACGACACTGAGGACAAGTTGTGGATGTCCTAATCCAATCGAGAATGCAATTGCGATGATAATAGTGCATACAACGTGTAATAGCCACAATAGAAGTCGGTTCAATTTGTTGACTACAAACCGTACAAATTCCAAAATCTATTTGATTTAATAATGTTAAATTGTCACTACTATGTCTCACCGCCATTGATCAAAATCATTAAAAAAATAACAAAAATTATAACGCAAAAAAAATTATAAATTCGACCTTATGTGTAACCGAACACATATGTAATTAATATGGGTCTAATTATTCTTTGTTGTTGTAGCAATGGAAAAAGGAGTTGAGTATTTGATTAATCGTAATTATTTCTTTCGGTACGTAATCGCAAACATATCTTTAATAAATCGGACGAAAGCAACTAAATATATCACAAATCGTAATTCGCAGAAAAAATATTATATATTGCTTTATTTTAATAAATTTTGAATATAAATATATTTCCATAAAATTTTGCTTTTGTTCATAGAAATATTAATTCAATAAAAAAAATTTTAAATAGTTCAATGAATCTCAGTGTGTTTCAGTTTCAAACACAAACACAAAAATAAATCAAAAATTTCAATTTTAAATGGAATTTGAAGTGAATAGAAAATCGTCTTATAATACACCCCTGCGCCAGTAAATATTAAACCCCCGCGCCAATAAATTTTTCCCCAAAAAAATTTTTAAAATTGGTTTGGAATTCCTAAAAATATTGTTTAATTTTCTTTGGAATCGTATGAAAAGTAGTATAAAATTGTACTAAATAACATACAATTGTAACGAAATATTTGTATACCGAAAATGGAACTAATTAATTTGTTTAAAACAATTCTTATAAAAAACAAAAATCGAAATAATTCGTGGTGAACTCCACTATACGTGAGTCGTGTGAAGCAAATACCGAAAAATAAAAAAAATGGTCCGCCATATTGGATTTTAGGGAATTTACAGATAGTGTCGCCTCTTAGTCGCGATTAGCTGGGTCAGTTAGGTTTGGGTTAGTTGGCTAGAGCATCCGCTTTCTCAGCGGCAGTCACAGGTTCAAGCCCAGCAGCGCTCATAGTTTATTTTTATATCCTGCACCTCATGAGGTATGGGTATATTCACTTTGGTCTGATGTTAGTAAGAGTGCGGTATGGAAAACTATATATATTATTGATCAGCGTCACCTCCTTCTTGTAAACACGATTGCAAGAGCTAGAAAAAAGCTAGGGATCCCAAATTTTGGATTTATCCTTTTTAGGCCCTAGAAGGAGTTGGTATTAAAAATGGGCGGAATCGCTCGACTGCCACGCCTACCTCCCATATAAGTGAAAATCATGTTTTTACCGAAATTTTAAGATTTCATCAAAACAGTATGAAATTTTGTATAGGGGGGTTTTTGGGGTCGCTGATTTCGAATTTGATGTCGCATTTTCAAAATTCAAGATGGCGGATACAATGTGGCCCAGTAGCTGTAGGGTATATGTAAGTCGGCTTGCCCGACTGAAATTTACTCACTTGTTTTTATACCCCCACACTCACTGTGGCAGGGTATACTAACTTTGTCACAACGTTTGTAACGCCCATAAGGAGGCGTGTCCGGTATGGAAAAGTATATATATTCTTGATCAGCATCACCGCCGGAGTCAATTTTGCGATGTCCGTCTGTTCGTCCGCACGATAGCGGTCGCAGTTTTGAAGATATCGACTTGAAACTTGTACATGTTTTTCTCGTGAATACTGAGATCAAGTTCGAGAATCAGCCAAATCGGATAAAAACTGGGCGTGGCTCCCATACACCGAACAAAAAGATAAATATTTTTCAAGTCTTTTTTATGGTTGTATTCGATTGGAAATGTTTAGAAACGTATTTTTGACACGGTCCGAGGTTCCGAAGCCACATGTATAAGGGTCTAAATGGGGTCTTGAGACCAATTTTTTTTTTGGTGGATTTGATTGGAAATTTTTAGAAATGGATTTTGGACATGGTCCGGGCTCCAAAACCACCTATAATTGGTTCAAAATAGGGTCTTGAGACCACATTTTATGTTCGAGGTACTTCTTCCTACAGTGTGGGGGTATTTCAGCTTCGGTATAGCCGAAGATAGTCCACTCTCTAGTTTTATATATATATATATATATATATATATATATATATATATATATATATATATATATATATATATATGTATTATTGACAAAATGAAATTTTGTATCCTTTGGAAAGGGGGGTGTGGGGCAAAGGGGAGCGGGATGCAGCCAATTTAAAGTTCTAACTTTCGTATTTTGTAAGCTACAAGGCTTTTACTTAGGTTTGCATTCGGGAAAAAGAGTAAAAAAAGGAAAAAAAGAGGGAGAAAAAAATTTTTTTTTAAAAAAAAGAGGAAAATAAAAAAGAGTAAAAAACAAGATTTTTAAAATATAACCCTTTAGCCGACTAAAAAGCAGAAAAAAAATTTCCTTTAAATAAATTTCAGCAATTTCGATTTCAAATTAAGGGTTTTTAGCGACTTCAAAATCTGCAATGATATTCAGAGAAAATACCCAAAAACACTTAATTTTAAATCGAAATTGCTGAAATTCATTTAAAGGAAATTTATTTTCTGCTTTTTAGTCGGTTAAAGGGTTATACTTTAAAAAACTTGTTTTTTACTGTTTTTTTTAAAAGATTTTATTGGCAGATCCATTTGCTCAGTCAAGTAAGTAAGTAGTGGTCAATTTCATCCTCAATGTTGATATGCAGGTCGGCTGGATAAGGTTCGAATACTTTTGCGAGATGAGATGCAAATGTTACTGCTTTTTCTGTATCTGTTCTCGCCCAATTTTCATTTTCCATTTTAATGGGAGGGACATGAACGCTAGGGTGTTTTAGCTCTTTCGTGGCTTTCCAGAGCGAATAATCTGTTGCTTCTGTAGGTGTTAATTTCGAGAGGAAATCTTTAATTTTTTTGTTTTTCTGATCTTGGAGGGCTTCCTTGAGGTCTTTTATAGCATGATTTAGCAATTTTTTATCACTCGGATTTCTCGTTATTTGCCATGTTTTTCTAAGCTGGCGCTTATTTATGATTTTTTGTTTGATGACTGATGGGATGTGCTGGATTTTGTTGTTTCTCTTTAACTCTGGGGTTGATGCCCATGCTGCTTGCATTTTAGCGGCACATTCAGTACAATCGTCTCATTAACTATTTTACGAAAACTGTCCCAGTCTGTTTTATTGCAATGGAGCTTTGGCGGTTTTTCCTTATGAAGTGCCTCCGTGCTCACATTGACCAATATTGGAGTGTGGTCTGATGAGAGGTTCAAACAAGATTTGGCGGAAATTGATCGCTTTGGTACATCATTTGTAACGCAGAAATCTATCAGATCAGGTTTTTTGTTTCTGTCTGTTGGCCAGTAACTTGGCTCTGTAACGTCGCAAAGGCTGGGGTAAGGACTCGTCGGATGTCTAGGGCTTCGTACACAGAAATAAATTTATAATTTACAGAGATTATATTAAAACAGAGACTTTATTCAATATATATCAAAATAGAATTTTTTAACAAAGTTTCAATTGGAAATTGGGTGGGGCGAACAGTGGCGTTGGTCGTTGGCTTGGCGGCGTTGCAGCTTGTCGGCGACGTTGGCAATCCGTTGATGCTGGTTGACAGGATCACGATGTGTGGATACGTGGCGATGGCGATGTAGGCGTTGCGATGCGTAGAGTGATTTGGGGAGCAATAGGCGGGAGCGTGGCTAATGCGAGCGTAGGCGTAGCAAGGCGTGAACGTGGGTGCAGTAGAGCATGCAAGGTGGTCGATGTGTCCGCGTACTTCGTGTTGTGGTCCCACACAGGGATTCCTTTACAATCTGATAATGGGAGTAACACCGGCCAATGGCGTTGATAGGCTTCGTAGATAGCGCCACTCGATGGCGTCGATGAAATATTTAAACAGTGCCACTCACTGGCTTCGATGAACTTCGCAAATAGTGCCACTCGATGGCGTCGATGAAATATATAAACAGGACCACTCGTTGGCCTCGATGAAATATATAAACGGTGACACTCAATGGCTTCGATGAACTTCGCAAATAGTGACACTCGATGGCGTCGATGAAATATATAAACAGGACCACTCGTTGGCTTCGATGAAATATATAAAAACGGTGCCACTCATTGGCTTCGATAAAATAGTAATGGGAAGAAAAGAAGGTTTCCATTAATTTTTAATTAAGGCTGAAACAAGATTTAATCATATTAGCAGAAAAATTAAATGTCTGAAAAATAAATTTGCGTTAGGAAAAATTTAAATATTTTGAGGAAACAAATGGTTTGGATTTTAATAAAAATAAAACTATTAATTGGAGTCCTTTAAGGCAGAATTTTCCTTTCTTGTGAATGATGATTGCGACTATGGCACATGTTGAATAAATCCTACGGCCCCCATCCCTACCATCATCCTCGTCCTGTTCCTGAAGAGTATGAATGGGACTATGGCACATGTTGAATAAATCCAACGGCCCCCATCCCTGCCATCATCCTCGTATACATTCTATCATTTACAAAGTTGAAATTTATCAAGTGGGTATTTTATGGGAAAAATCCTCTTTGCCTGTGAATGATGATTGGGACTATGGCACATGTTGAATAAATCCTACGGCCCCCATCCCTACCATCATCCTTGTCCTGTTCTTGAAGAGTATGACTGGGACTATGGCACATGTTGAATAAATCCTACGGCCCCCATCCCTGCCATCATTCTAGCTTCCATTTTATTCTACTTTTACACTACCCTATAATACCACTCACCTGATTCGGAATATAATCGCAATTGACCGAAATCAGGGTCAGGGCTCGCCTTTTATATGCTCGTCGTATCACCAACTCGTTGGTGATTTGTTGCCGTTGATTTTGTCGCTACGCGTGGGGTATTGTTGCGTTGTGCCTATCGCCGTCTCCCTTTTCCCTGTGGTATTTCCAACCATTCTTGAACCTGAGTGACCAGGTAGTTGGTTGGATGACCGGGGTGGCCAGTGTGTCATTGTTATGACCGGTGTGACCATTGTGTCACCATATTGCCAGGTGTGACCAGTGTGCCACTGTTCGCCCTAAATTAGGTACTATGAAAAATCGAGTATTTTAGTGTATATATATTCGTTAAACTAAAATTTCAATTGTTTACATAAATTCATGTATGTGGCCCTACTGGCCGGTGTATTTCTAATGAAATAAAGACTAATTATGTTATTGTGACGACTGCTAGTTTTTAGGGGTCGTCACAACATGTGTGAGATTATTTGATTGCATTGCTTTTAGCAGTTGATGACCTTTCGTTGTGATTATTCTCGAGCCCCATTGCGTACGCTTTGCATTGTAATCTCCTCCTGCTATGAACCTAGGTCCTAAGGTGTGGAAGAAATTCTCGAACTGTTCTTTTTTAATAGGGTATTTTGGTGGGCAATATATTGCAGTTATAGTTAATGGACGCTTCCAGTCTTCTATTGTTATACTGGTTGCTTGTATGAACTCTTTTCGATATATATCATGAACATGATGCTTAATTGTATTTTTCACAATAATACCAGTTCCCCCGCGCGGAGTACCAGCAGGGTGATTTGTGTTGTAAATGGTATAATTTGGTACTATGAAATAGTTTTTGTCAGTGAAATGCGTTTCGGAGATCAACATGACATCGATGTTTTGGTGTATATATAAACGATTTAATTTCATTGGCATGTTGGCTTATCCCGTTCGCATTCCATATTGCCAGACGAATTTGTTTGGCCATTATGACATTTTTGTGACTAGGGAGGTAAGTAGGTTTAGCATAGTGGCCATTTGCTCCATTAAGATTCGTAGCATAGACTTTAGTTCTTGCATATCATTTGATTGTTGCTGTGGCATATCTTGTATTTGTGGTGTCTGGTTTGGAGCCTTCATTTCTTAGGACTTCCGCGTATGAGCTTCCAGGCGGTGGATTGTTGAGCCGAATTTCTTCACTTGCAGTGTTAGGTTCGAGTTTTTTTTTTCCCAGCGCAGGATAGGTTCTCGCTTGCAGCTGTTTGTAAATAGAGCATCCTTTGTAATTCGCAGGATGATTTCCATTGCAAAGGACACATTGTACGTCTTGCGATTTACTTTTACGTGGACATTGAGAAGTCAAATGGTTACCAACACATTTAACACAGCGCGGATTGTGGTGGCAACAACTTTTAGTGTGCCCGTATCTTTGGCAGTTAGTACATTGGGGTTTTTCCCTCTTTTTTCGTGGTGGCTCAAATCTAATTTTTGTATACATAAGTTTAATGCATTGATAAATGTCTTTGTTGTATGGTTGTGACATCAGGTTAACGCAAAATAGTGCAGTTGGATTTTTTGAAACTCTTTGTTTAATGTTAGAGACATTGATTACTATGTGACCTAAGCTCTCAATTTCAGATTTAATATCTTCTAGTGGAGTGGTATGGTGTATACCACGTAATACAACATTGAAGTTTTTATTCTGCTTCATTTTGTATGTATGAAATTGGGTTTTTTTCTCAGATAAAGATTTTATGACAAGTGAGTATTTGTCTCCTGTTTTAGGTTGAATTTTTACTTCATCCCCTTTATGATTTTTAAATCATTTCCTAATTCACAAATATCTTCGCAAATTAAGTCACTAGTGTCAGTTTCCATCTCGCAAACTTGTCGACGACCAGGAGAGTTTCACGTCTAAGAATCAAGTATCTAAGCTGAGCAACAGAAGTAATATTTTGATAGAATAATTCATATCGAATTTTAGGACGCAAATTCCTACGCCAAATTTCTAACAATTCGGGATCCTGTGTTGCATAATGCAATCGATCACAAAGGAAAAGTATGGCATTATAATAGTCATCGATGCTTTCGTTTTCTTTTTGTTTTCGGTCATGAATCAATTCACGAACATCGTTATCAGACAGATGATCGACAAAATGAGCACGTAAGGAAGTACAGAGATTTTCCCAAGTTATCTTTTCAACGGATCTACGATATCTCCAATACCAGTCAAGGCCTTTCTCTTTAAAAAGGATATGAGAGTGCTCACTCAACGTATTAAAATCTCCACCTAAACTGTCATTAGTCAATGAATCTATCATATAAATAAATTTTTCAACTGGCATTTTAGACAAATTTCCATTGAAGGTGATGTTCCAACTTTGTATAAGTTGAGCAATTCTACCGCTAGTATGAACAATAGCAGACGCTGCTGAAAGTCTTTGAGCATTATTATGTACAGGAAAATTATTTGGAGGGGGATAATTAGGATGAAAACTTTGGGTACGAAAGACATTGGAGCGGAAGTCAAGTTATGTGCAGAAGTATTATTTCCTACAGAAGGACGATTTTGGCTTGAAGCTAAATTCGAAGTGTTATTATTTATTGGAGGAAATTCCTCACTCGGCCAATCAGGTTCTACTGTACGGCGCACAGACAACTGACTAATTTGCTGAGAAAGATTAAGGATTGTCTTTTGTAAAGCAGATAAATCGGAGTTGAACTTCGATTCTAAATTTAAAATTCTATTATTAAGGTTAACATCATCGCGGATGGGAGCAGATGATATTGCAGGTTGTCTAATTTCGTTTGCACCTAAGGGCAATGACAAATTTCGAGAAGAAGAATTTAAATTAGGACCAGCAATGGACTAATCAAGGGGATTTTGTGTTCTTATATTAGCTCTAGTAATACGTCTTGGAATCGCACCTTGTGATATTGCAGAATTTGAATTTGGTTGCGTCATAACGTCAGTTAAACTATTAACCGTAAAACGTTTACGACACTGAGGACAAGTTGTGGATGTCCTAATCCAATCGAGAATGCAATTGCGATGATAATAGTGCATACAACGTGTAATAGCCACAATAGAAGTCGGTTCAATTTGTTGACTACAAACCGTACAAATTCCAAAATCTATTTGATTTAATAGTGTTAAATTGTCACTACTATGTCTCACCGCCATTGATCAAAATCATTAAAAAAATAACAAAAATTATAACGCAAAAAAAATTATTAAGGATTTATATACCTATAAATTCGACCTTATGTGTAACCGAACACATATGTAATTAATATGGGTCTAATTATTCTTTGTTGTTGTAGCAATGGAAAAAGGAGTTGAGTATTTGATTAATCGTAATTATTTCTTTCGGTACGTAATCGCAAACATATCTTTAATAAATCGGACGAAAGCAACTAAATATATCACAAATCGTAATTCGCAGAAAAATTATTATATATTGCTTTATTTTAATAAATTTTGAATATAAATATATTTCCATAAAATTTTGCTTTTGTTCATAGAAATATTAATTCAATAAAAAAAATTTTAAATAGTTCAATGAATCTCAGTGTGTTTCAGTTTCAAACACAAACACAAAAATAAATCAAAAATTTCAATTTTAAATGGAATTTGAAGTGAATAGAAAATCGTCTTATAATACACCCCTGCGCCAGTAAATATTAAACCCCCGCGCCAATAAATTTTTCCCCAAAAAAATTTTTAAAATTGGTTTGGAATTCCTAAAAATATTGTTTAATTTTCTTTGGAATCGTATGAAAAGTAGTATAAAATTGTACTAAATAACATACAATTGTAACGAAATATTTGTATACCGAAAATGGAACTAATTAATTTGTTTAAAACAATTCTTATAAAAAACAAAAATCGAAATAATTCGTGGTGAACTCCACTATACGTGAGTCGTGTGAAGCAAATACCGAAAAATAAAAAAAATGGTCCGCCATATTGGATTTTAGGGAATTT
Source organism: Heteromyza rotundicornis (assembly GCA_951394025.1). Classification (NCBI taxonomy): domain Eukaryota; kingdom Metazoa; phylum Arthropoda; class Insecta; order Diptera; family Heleomyzidae; genus Heteromyza; species Heteromyza rotundicornis. Next base: position 51,220,360 of record OX596010.1, on the reverse strand, counting down.
ACAGATAGTGTCGCCTCTTAGTCGCGATTAGCTGGGTCAGTTAGGTTTGGGTTAGTTGGCTAGAGCATCCGCTTTCTCAGCGGCAGTCACAGGTTCAAGCCCAGCAGCGCTCATAGTTTATTTTTATATCCTGCACCTCATGAGGTATGGGTATATTCACTTTGGTCTGATGTTAGTAAGAGTGCGGTATGGAAAACTATATATATTATTGATCAGCGTCACCTCCTTCTTGTAAACACGATTGCAAGAGCTAGAAAAAAGCTAGGGATCCCAAATTTTGGATTTATCCTTTTTAGGCCTTAGAAGGAGTTGGTATTAAAAATGGGCGGAATCGCTCGACTGCCACGCCTACCTCCCATATAAGTGAAAATCATGTTTTTACCGAAATTTTAAGATTTCATCAAAACAGTATGAAATTTTGTATAGGGGGGTTTTTGGGGTCGCTGATTTCGAATTTGATGTCGCATTTTCAAAATTCAAGATGGCGGATACAATATGGCCCAGTAGCTGTAGGGTATATGTAAGTCGGCTTGCCCGACTGAAATTTACTCACTTGTTTTTATACCCCCACACTCACTGTGGCAGGGTATACTAACTTTGTCACAACGTTTGTAACGCCCATAAGGAGGCGTGTCCGGTATGGAAAAGTATATATATTCTTGATCAGCATCACCGCCGGAGTCAATTTTGCGATGTCCGTCTGTTCGTCCGCACGATAGCGGTCGCAGTTTTGAAGATATCGACTTGAAACTTGTACATGTTTTTCTCGTGAATACTGAGATCAAGTTCGAGAATCAGCCAAATCGGATAAAAACTGGGCGTGGCTCCCATACACCGAACAAAAAGATAAACATTTTTCAAGTCTTTTTTATGGTTGTATTCGATTGGAAATGTTTAGAAACGTATTTTTGACACGGTCCGAGGTTCCGAAGCCACATATATAAGGGTCTAAATGGGGTCTTGAGACCAATTTTTTTTTGGTGGATTTGATTGGAAATTTTTAGAAATGGATTTTGGACATGGTCCGGGCTCCAAAACCACCTATAATTGGTTCAAAATAGGGTCTTGAGACCACATTTTATGTTCGAGGTACTTCTTCCTACAGTGTGGGGGTATTTCAGCTTCGGTATAGCCGAAGATAGTCCACTCTCTAGTTTTATATATATATATATATATATATATTATTGACAAAATGAAATTTTGTATCCTTTGGAAAGGGGGGTGTGGGGCAAAGGGGAGCGGGATGGAGCCAATTTAAAGTTCTAACTTTCGTATTTTGTAAGCTACAAGGCTTTTACTTAGGTTTGCATTCGGGAAAAAGAGTAAAAAAAAGGAAAAAAGAGGGAGAACAAAATTTTTTTTAAAAAAAAAGAGTAAAAAACAAGATTTTTAAAATATAACCCTTTAACCGACTAAAAAGCAGAAAATAAATTTCCTTTAAATAAATTTCAGCAATTTCGATTTAAAAGTAAGGGTTTTTAGCGACTTCAAAATCTGCAATGATATTCAGAGAAAATGCCCAAAAACACTTAATTTTAAATCGAAATTGCTGAAATTCATTTAAAGGAAATTTATTTTCTGCTTTTTAGTCGGTTAAAGGGTTATACTTTAAAAAACTTGTTTTTTACTCTTTTTTTAAAAGATTTTATTGGCAGATCCATTTGCTCAGTCAAGTAAGTAAGTAGTGGTCAATTTCATCCTCAATGTTGATATGTCGGCTGGATAAGGTTCGAATACTTTTGCGAGATGAGATGCAAATGTTACTGCTTTTTCTGTATCTGTTCTCGCCCAATTTTCATTTTCCATTTTAATGGGAGGTGGTCAATTTCATCCTCAATGTTGATATGTCGGCTGGATAAGGTTCGAATACTTTTGCGAGATGAGATGCAAATGTTACTGCTTTTTCTGTATCTGTTCTCGCCCAATTTTCATTTTCCATTTTAATGGGAGGGACATGAACGCTAGGTTGTTTTAGCTCTTTCGTGGCTTTCCAGAGCAAATAATCTGTTGCTTCTGTAGGTGTTAATTTCGAGAGGAAATCTTTAATTTTTTTGTTTTTCTGATCTTGGAGGGCTTCCTTGAGGTCTTTTATAGCATGATTTAGCAATTTTTTATCACTCGGATTTCTCGTTATTTGCCATGTTTTTCTAAGCTGGCGCTTATTTATGATTTTTTGTTTGATGTCTGATGGGATGTGCTGGATTTTGTTGTTTCGCTTTAACTCTGTGGTTGATGCCCATGCTGCTTGCATTTTAGCGGCACATTCAGTACAATCGTCTCATTAACTATTTTACGAAAACTGTCCCAGTCTGTTTTATTGCAATGGAGCTTTGGCGGTTTTTCCTTATGAAGTGCCTCCGTGCTCACATTGACCAATATTGGAGTGTGGTCTGATGAGAGGTCCAAGCAAGATTTGGCGGAAATTGATCGCTTTGGTATATCATTTGTAACGCAGAAATCTATCAGATCAGGTTTTTTGTTTCTGTCTGTTGGCCAGTAACTTGGCTCTCCTGTTGATACATTGTAACGTCGCAAAGGCTGGGGTAAGGACTCGTCGGATGTCTAGGGCTTCGTACACAGAAATAAATTTATAATTTACAGAGATTATATTAAAACAGAGACTTTATTCAATATATATCAAAATAGAATTTTTTAACAAAGTTTCAATTGGAAATTGGGTGGGGCGAACAGTGGCGTTGCAGCTTGTCGGCGACGTTGGCAATCCGTTGATGCTGGTTGACAGGATCACGATGTGTGGATACGTGGCGATGGCGATGTAGGCGTTGCGATGCGATGCGTAGAGTGATTTGGGGAGCAATAGGCGGGAGCGTGGCTAATGCGAGCGTAGGCGTAGCATGGCGTGAACGTGGGTGCAGTAGAGCATGCAAGGTGGTCGATGTGTCCGCGTACTTCGTGGTGTGGTCCCACACAGGGATTCCTTTACAATCTGATAATGGGAGTAGCACCGCCCAATGGCGTTGATAGGCTTCGTACACTTGATGGCGTCGATGAAATATATAAACAGGACCACTCGTTGGCCTCGATGAAATATATAAACGGTGACACTCAATGGCTTCGATGAACTTCGCAAATAGTGACACTCGATGGCGTCGATGAAATATATAAACAGGACCACTCGTTGTCTTCGATGAAATATATAAAAACGGTGCCACTCATTGGCTTCGATAAAATAGTAATAGGAAGAAAAGAAGGTTTCCATTAATTTTTAATTAAGGCTGAAACAAGATTTAATCATATTAGCAGAAAAATTAAATGTCTGAAAAATAAATTTGCGTTAGGAAAAATTTAAATATTTTGAGGAAACAAATGGTTTGGATTTTAATAAAAATAAAACTATTAATTGGTGTCCTTTAAGGCAGAATTTTTCTTTCTTGTGAATGATGATTGCGACTATGGCACATGTTGAATAAATCCTACGGCCCCCATCCCTACCATCATCCTCGTCCTGTTCCTGAAGAGTATGAATGGGACTATGGCACATGTTGAATAAATCCAACGGCCCCCATCCCTGCCATCATCCTCGTATACATTCTATCATTTACAAAGTTGAAATTTATCAAGTGGGTATTTTATGGGAAAAATCCTCTTTGCCTGTGAATGATGATTGGGACTATGGCACATGTTGAATAAATCCTACGGCCCCCATCCCTACCATCATCCTTGTCCTGTTCTTGAAGAGTATGACTGGGACTATGGCACATGTTGAATAAATCCTACGGCCCCCATCCCTGCCATCATTCTAGCTTCCATTTTATTCTACTTTTACACTACCCTATAATACCACTCACCTGATTCGGAATATAATCGCAATTGACCGAAATCAGGGTCAGGGCTCGCCTTTTATATGCTCGTCGTATCACCAACTCGTTGGTGATTTGTTGCCGTTGATTTTGTCGCTACGCGTGGGGTATTGTTGCGTTGTGCCTATCGCCGTCTCCCTTTTCCCTGTGGTATTTCCAACCATTCTTGAACCTGAGTGACCAGGTAGTTGGTTGGATGACCGGGGTGGCCAGTGTGTCATTGTTATGACCGGTGTGACCATTGTGTCACCATATTGCCAGGTGTGACCAGTGTGCCACTGTTCGCCCTAAATTAGGTACTATGAAAAATCGAGTATTTTAGTGTATATATATTCGTTAAACTAAAATTTCAATTGTTTACATAAATTCATGTATGTGGCCCTACTGGCCGGTGTATTTCTAATGAAATAAAGACTAATTATGTTATTGTGACGACTGCTAGTTTTTAGGGGTCGTCACAACATGTGTGAGATTATTTGATTGCATTGCTTTTAGCAGTTGATGACCTTTCGTTGTGATTATTCTCGAGCCCCATTGCGTACGCTTTGCATTGTAATCTCCTCCTGCTATGAACCTAGGTCCTAAGGTGTGGAAGAAATTCTCGAACTGTTCTTTTTTAATAGGGTATTTTGGTGGGCAATATATTGCAGTTATAGTTAATGGACGCTTCCAGTCTTCTATTGTTATACTGGTTGCTTGTATGAACTCTTTTCGATATATATCATGAACATGATGCTTAATTGTATTTTTCACAATAATACCAGTTCCCCCGCGCGGAGTACCAGCAGGTGTTGTAAATGGTATAATTTGGTACTATGAAATAGTTTTTGTCAGTGAAATGCGTTTCGGAGATCAACATGACATCGATGTTTTGGTGCATATATAAACGATTTAATTTCATTGGCATGTTGGCTTATCCCGTTCGCATTCCATATTGCCAGACGAATTTGTTTGGCCATTATGACATTTTTGTGACTAGGGAGGTAAGTAGGTTTAGCATAGTGGCCATTTGCTCCATTAAGATTCGTAGCATAGACTTTAGTTCTGGCATATCATTTGATTGCTGCTGTGGCATATCTTGTATTTGTGGTGTCTGGTTTGGAGCCTTCATTTCTTAGGACTTCCGCGTATGAGCTTCCAGGCGGTGGATTGTTGAGCCGAATTTCTTCACTTGCAGTGTTAGGTTCGAGTTTTTTTTTTCCCAGCGCAGGATAGGTTCTCGCTTGCAGCTGTTTGTAAATAGAGCATCCTTTGTAATTCGCAGGATGATTTCCATTGCAAAGGACACATTGTACGTCTTGCGATTTACTTTTACGTGGACATTGAGAAGTCAAATGGTTACCAACACATTTAACACAGCGCGGATTGTGGTGGCAACAACTTTTAGTGTGCCCGTATCTTTGGCAGTTAGTACATTGGGGTTTTTCCCTCTTTTTTCGTGGTGGCTCAAATCTAATTTTTGTATACATAAGTTTAATGCATTGATAAATGTCTTTGTTGTATGGTTGTGACATCAGGTTAACCCAAAAAAAATCAAAAAATCCAACTGCACTGGATTTTTTGAAACTCTTTGTTTAATGTTAGAGACATTGATTACTATGTGACCTAAGCTCTCAATTTCAGATTTAATATCTTCTAGTGGAGTGGTATGGTGTATACCCCGTAATACAACATTGAAGTTTTTATTCTGCTTCATTTTGTATGTATGAAATTGGGTTTTTTTCTCAGATAAAGATTTTATGATAAGTGAGTATTTGTCTCCTGTTTTAGGTTGAATTTTTACTTCATCTCCCTTTATGATTTTTAAATCATATTCATTTGGTGCAATTGATTGTAATAATTCCCGCAGTGGTTGAATGTTTTCTACTCTTGATATAAAAATTGGTGGAGGTTTTGGTTATTTTCGCTCGTTATCAGTTATGTTTTCACAATCATGTTCAGTTTCGTCTAACTCAGCGAACATATTTGTTGAGTTTATTGGTGGTGCACCTAACCAGTAGTCGGCTATTTTAGTTTGTTTAGACTTACCTTGAGTTAAGGTCTCTGGGCTTGATCTTGTTCGCTTTGAGGTATGTTGGTTATTCCCACGAAAAGGTTGGCTAGCATTTCCTACTAGGGTTCGTAATTTTGAGTTGGTATTTTGGAACCGCACCTGAGTATTTTTAGCGGATAATTGAGAATGATTTTGTGCATTTGTTAATTGTGTGTGTGCAAATGTGGGCTTGAGCGTGAGTGCATGGTGGGGTTGAGAGCGAGTGACCGTGTATTTGTTGGGAGCGTAGTTGGCAACGCGTCTGCGAAGAGAGCAAGGTAATGAGAGTGCGATCGTCTATGTGCGATGAGAGTGTCAGTACATGAACGATTCTTCGATTCGTTTGCGATGGATATTTCTGTTTCAGTTGATGCTCCTATGTCCATCGAGATGCAATGGGAGACGCATTGCTGACTCCATGGCAGCGATGATGTGTGTACGTACGTCGATGGAGACAACGCTTAGGGACCCGACCTTCATCATATGTTTCTCGGGCGGATCAATTTTGGTGGTATCGACTTCGGCACTTGATCGTGTCGTAGAGGAAGAATAATCTGCTGAGTGCGATACACCTGCATCACTTGTGGCTATTGTCGATAGGACGCTTAATTGTTGCTCTGTTGTGTCAGAGCGAGATGGCAATGATTCGGAACTTTCCGAATTCGGTTTGACAAATTTGTTGTGGGTTGGCGAATGTGCAACACTCATTACCACTTTCAGTTTCTTTAGATTGATTTGGAATTTTTAGTTTTGGTTCGAGGCAGCGATGTTGCCGTCTGTGATCGGAACTCGGTTAGAAAAACACTTATGCGTCTCTTTCGCGGTTTGTATATTTTTAAGATTTTGGATATTTGCGTTAAATCGATTGAAAATATGAAACGAATGGCAGGGTATACTAACTTTGTCACAACGTTTGTAACGCCCATAAGGAGGCGTGTCCGGTATGGAAAAGTATATATATTCTTGATCAGCATCACCGCCGGAGTCAATTTTGCGATGTCCGTCTGTTCGTCCGCACGATAGCGGTCGCAGTTTTGAAGATAATGACTTGAAACTTGTACATGTTTTTCTCGTGAATACTGAGATCAAGTTCGAGAATCAGCCAAATCGGATAAAAACTGGGCGTGGCTCCCATACACCGAACAAAAAGATAAACATTTTTCAAGTCTTTTTTATGGTTGTATTCGATTGGAAATGTTTAGAAACGTATTTTTGACACGGTCCGAGGTTCCGAAGCCACATATATAAGGGTCTAAATGGGGTCTTGAGACCAATTTTTTTTTGGTGGATTTGATTGGAAATTTTTAGAAATGGATTTTGGACATGGTCCGGGCTCCAAAACCACCTATAATTGGTTCAAAATAGGGTCTTGAGACCACATTTTATGTTCGAGGTACTTCTTCCTACAGTGTGGGGGTATTTCAGCTTCGGTATAGCCGAAGATAGTCCACTCTCTAGTTTTATATATATATATATATATATATATATTATTGACAAAATGAAATTTTGTATCCTTTGGAAAGGGGGGTGTGGGGCAAAGGGGAGCGGGATGGAGCCAATTTAAAGTTCTAACTTTCGTATTTTGTAAGCTACAAGGCTTTTACTTAGGTTTGCATTCGGGAAAAAGAGTAAAAAAAAGGAAAAAAGAGGGAGAACAAAATTTTTTTTAAAAAAAAAGAGTAAAAAACAAGATTTTTAAAATATAACCCTTTAACCGACTAAAAAGCAGAAAATAAATTTCCTTTAAATAAATTTCAGCAATTTCGATTTAAAAGTAATGGTTTTTAGCGACTTCAAAATCTGCAATGATATTCAGAGAAAATGCCCAAAAACACTTAATTTTAAATCGAAATTGCTGAAATTCATTTAAAGGAAATTTATTTTCTGCTTTTTAGTCGGTTAAAGGGTTATACTTTAAAAAACTTGTTTTTTACTCTTTTTTTAAAAGATTTTATTGGCAGATCCATTTGCTCAGTCAAGTAAGTAAGTAGTGGTCAATTTCATCCTCAATGTTGATATGTCGGCTGGATAAGGTTCGAATACTTTTGCGAGATGAGATGCAAATGTTACTGCTTTTTCTGTATCTGTTCTCGCCCAATTTTCATTTTCCATTTTAATGGGAGGGACATGAACGCTAGGTTGTTTTAGCTCTTTCGTGGCTTTCCAGAGCAAATAATCTGTTGCTTCTGTAGGTGTTAATTTTGAGAGGAAATCTTTAATTTTTTTGTTTTTCTGATCTTGGAGGGCTTCCTTGAGGTCTTTTATAGCATGATTTAGCAATTTTTTATCACTCGGATTTCTCGTTATTTGCCATGTTTTTCTAAGCTGGCGCTTATTTATGATTTTTTGTTTGATGTCTGATGGGATGTGCTGGATTTTGTTGTTTCGCTTTAACTCTGTGGTTGATGCCCATGCTGCTTGCATTTTAGCGGCACATTCAGTACAATCGTCTCATTAACTATTTTACGAAAACTGTCCCAGTCTGTTTTATTGCAATGGAGCTTTGGCGGTTTTTCCTTATGAAGTGCCTCCGTGCTCACATTGACCAATATTCGAGTGTGGTCTGATGAGAGGTCCAAGCAAGATTTGGCGGAAATTGATCGCTTTGGTATATCATTTGTAACGCAGAAATCTATCAGATCAGGTTTTTTGTTTCTGTCTGTTGGCCAGTAACTTGGCTCTCCTGTTGATACATTGTAACGTCGCAAAGGCTGGGGTAAGGACTCGTCGGATGTCTAGGGCTTCGTACACAGAAATAAATTTATAATTTACAGAGATTATATTAAAACAGAGACTTTATTCAATATATATCAAAATAGAATTTTTTAACAAAGTTTCAATTGGAAATTGGGTGGGGCGAACAGTGGCGTTGCAGCTTGTCGGCGACGTTGGCAATCCGTTGATGCTGGTTGACAGGATCACGATGTGTGGATACGTGGCGATGGCGATGTAGGCGTTGCGATGCGATGATAGAGTGATTTGGGGAGCAATAGGCGGGAGCGTGGCTAATGCGAGCGTAGGCGTAGCATGGCGTGAACGTGGGTGCAGTAGAGCATGCAAGGTGGTCGATGTGTCCGCGTACTTCGTGGTGTGGTCCCACACAGGGATTCCTTTACAATCTGATAATGGGAGTAGCACCGCCCAATGGCGTTGATAGGCTTCGTACACTCGATGGCGTCGATGAAATATATAAACAGGACCACTCGTTGGCCTCGATGAAATATATAAACGGTGACACTCAATGGCTTCGATGAACTTCGCAAATAGTGACACTCGATGGCGTCGATGAAATATATAAACAGGACCACTCGTTGTCTTCGATGAAATATATAAAAACGGTGCCACTCATTGGCTTCGATAAAATAGTAATGGGAAGAAAAGAAGGTTTCCATTAATTTTTAATTAAGGCTGAAACAAGATTTAATCATATTAGCAGAAAAATTAAATGTCTGAAAAATAAATTTGCGTTAGGAAAAATTTAAATATTTTGAGGAAACAAATGGTTTGGATTTTAATAAAAATAAAACTATTAATTGGTGTCCTTTAAGGCAGAATTTTTCTTTCTTGTGAATGATGATTGCGACTATGGCACATGTTGAATAAATCCTACGGCCCCCATCCCTACCATCATCCTCGTCCTGTTCCTGAAGAGTATGAATGGGACTATGGCACATGTTGAATAAATCCAATGGCCCCCATCCCTGCCATCATCCTCGTATACATTCTATCATTTACAAAGTTGAAATTTATCAAGTGGGTATTTTATGGGAAAAATCCTCTTTGCCTGTGAATGATGATTGGGACTATGGCACATGTTGAATAAATCCTACGGCCCCCATCCCTACCATCATCCTTGTCCTGTTCTTGAAGAGTATGACTGGGACTATGGCACATGTTGAATAAATCCTACGGCCCCCATCCCTGCCATCATTCTAGCTTCCATTTTATTCTACTTTTACACTACCCTATAATACCACTCACCTGATTCGGAATATAATCGCAATTGACCGAAATCAGGGTCAGGGCTCGCCTTTTATATGCTCGTCGTATCACCAACTCGTTGGTGATTTGTTGCCGTTGATTTTGTCGCTACGCGTGGGGTATTGTTGCGTTGTGCCTATCGCCGTCTCCCTTTTCCCTGTGGTATTTCCAACCATTCTTGAACCTGAGTGACCAGGTAGTTGGTTGGATGACCGGGGTGGCCAGTGTGTCATTGTTATGACCGGTGTGACCATTGTGTCACCATATTGCCAGGTGTGACCAGTGTGCCACTGTTCGCCCTAAATTAGGTACTATGAAAAATCGAGTATTTTAGTGTATATATATTCGTTAAACTAAAATTTCAATTGTTTACATAAATTCATGTATGTGGCCCTACTGGCCGGTGTATTTCTAATGAAATAAAGACTAATTATGTTATTGTGACGACTGCTAGTTTTTAGGGGTCGTCACAACATGTGTGAGATTATTTGATTGCATTGCTTTTAGCAGTTGATGACCTTTCGTTGTGATTATTCTCGAGCCCCATTGCGTACGCTTTGCATTGTAATCTCCTCCTGCTATGAACCTAGGTCCTAAGGTGTGGAAGAAATTCTCGAACTGTTCTTTTTTAATAGGGTATTTTGGTGGGCAATATATTGCAGTTATAGTTAATGGACGCTTCCAGTCTTCTATTGTTATACTGGTTGCTTGTATGAACTCTTTTCGATATATATCATGAACATGATGCTTAATTGTATTTTTCACAATAATACCAGTTCCTCCGCGCGGAGTACCAGCAGGGTGATTTGTGTTGTAAATGGTATAATTTGGTACTATGAAATAGTTTTTGTCAGTGAAATGCGTTTCGGAGATCAACATGACATCGATGTTTTGGTGTATATATAAACGATTTAATTTCATTGGCATGTTGGCTTATCCCGTTCGCATTCCATATTGCCAGACGAATTTGTTTGGCCATTATGACATTTTTGTGACTAGGGAGGTAAGTAGGTTTAGCATAGTGGCCATTTGCTCCATTAAGATTCGTAGCATAGACTTTAGTTCTGGCATATCATTTGATTGCTGCTGTGGCATATCTTGTATTTGTGGTGTCTGGTTTGGAGCCTTCATTTCTTAGGACTTCCGCGTATGAGCTTCCAGGCGGTGGATTGTTGAGCCGAATTTCTTCACTTGCAGTGTTAGGTTCGAGTTTTTTTTTCTCAGCGCAGGATAGGTTCTCGCTTGCAGCTGTTTGTAAATAGAGCATCCTTTGTAATTCGCAGGATGATTTCCATTGCAAAGGACACATTGTACGTCTTGCGATTTACTTTTACGTGGACATTGAGAAGTCAAATGATTACCAACACATTTAACACAGCGCGGATTGTGGTGGCAACAACTTTTAGTGTGCCCGTATCTTTGGCAGTTAGTACATTGGGGTTTTTCCCTCTTTTTTCGTGGTGGCTCAAATCTAATTTTTGTATACATAAGTTTAATGCATTGATAAATGTCTTTGTTGTATGGTTGTGACATCAGGTTAACCCAAAATAGTGCAGTTGGATTTTTTGAAACTCTTTGTTTAATGTTAGAGACATTGATTACTATGTGACCTAAGCTCTCAATTTCAGATTTAATATCTTCTAGTGGAGTGGTATGGTGTATACCCCGTAATACAACATTGAAGTTTTTATTCTGCTTCATTTTGTATGTATGAAATTGGGTTTTTTTCTCAGATAAAGATTTTATGATAAGTGAGTATTTGTCTCCTGTTTTAGGTTGAATTTTTACTTCATCTCCCTTTATGATTTTTAAATCATATTCATTTGGTGCAATTGATTGTAATAATTCCCGCAGTGGTTGAATGTTTTCTACTCTTGATATAAAAATTGGTGGAGGTTTTGGTTATTTTCGCTCGTTATCAGTTATGTTTTCACAATCATGTTCAGTTTCGTCTAACTCAGCGAACATATTTGTTGAGTTTATTGGTGGTGCACCTAACCAGTAGTCGGCTATTTTAGTTTGTTTAGACTTACCTTGAGTTAAGGTCTCTGGGCTTGATCTTGTTCGCTTTGAGGTATGTTGGTTATTCCCACGAAAAGGTTGGCTAGCATTTCCTACTAGGGTTCGTAATTTTGAGTTGGTATTTTGGAACCGCACCTGAGTATTTTTAGCGGATAATTGAGAATGATTTTGTGCATTTGTTAATTGTGTGTGTGCAAATGTGGGCTTGAGCGTGAGTGCATGGTGGGGTTGAGAGCGAGTGACCGTGTATTTGTTGGGAGCGTAGTTGGCAACGCGTCTGCGAAGAGAGCAAGGTAATGAGAGTGCGATCGTCTATGTGCGATGAGAGTGTCAGTACATGAACGATTCTTCGATTCGTTTGCGATCTATATTTCTGTTCCAGTTGATGCTCCTATGTCCATCGAGATGCAATGGGAGACGCATTGCTGACTCCATGGCAGCGATGATGTGTGTACGTACGTCGATGGAGACAACGCTTAGGGACCCGACCTTCATCATATGTTTCTCGGGCGGATCAATTTTGGTGGTATCGACTTCGGCACTTGATCGTGTCGTAGAGGAAGAATAATCTGCTGAGTGCGATACACCTGCATCACTTGTGGCTATTGTCGGTAGGACGCTTAATTGTTGCTCTGTTGTGTCAGAGCGAGATGGCAATGATTCGGAACTTTCCGAATTCGGTTTGACAAATTTGTTGTGGGTTGGCGAATGTGCAACACTCATTACCACTTTCAGTTTCTTTAGATTGATTTGGAATTTTTAGTTTTGGTTCGAGGCAGCGATGTTGCCGTCTGTGATCGGAACTCGGTTAGAAAAACACTTATGCGTCTCTTTCGCGGTTTGTATATTTTTAAGATTTTGGATATTTGCGTTAAATCGATTGAAAATATGAAACGAATGAAAACACTTTCAATACAAAACAGTCAATTTACGCGACAAAGATTACAAATATTAATTTAAGTATTTTATTTTTTTATTCGAAATATAAAAAATCAAATACAAATAGCACATTTAAGTAAATATACAATAATATACAAAAATATACAATAAAAAAAACAAAATTCTGCTGAAATATAAATACAAAATACAACACTTTGAAAAATCGACAAGGCCGATCTTCGTGGAGTTTCGCAACCCCGTCATTTCGTTAGACCCTAAGCGGTCATAAAACTCACAAAGCAACAAAGGTCTTAATTGTGATCAAGTGTAGAACGGCACATACTTAATATCAAAGGAATGAAAGATCTGGAACGACGGGTTGGAATATTAAAATCAATTTCTTGAAGCAAAAATATAGAATTCAGAGAGCCATTTATCAATTTAATCAAAAAAGTTACATTAAGCATCGTTCTTCTATTTTTAAGAGTAGTGATGTCCAAGAGTTTTAAACGATTTTCGTATCAAGCGAAGGTTTCTTAAAGCAAATAATAAAAATGGTTTTTGAACCGATTCAATTCTATCAGAGTGGCAGTTGTATTGTGGATTCCACAAGGCCGATGCATATTCCAAAATTGGTCATACAAGTGATATGTATAGACTTTTGGTAACGAATGGGTCATTAAATTCTTTTGACCATCTCTTAATGAAACCTAGAACACCCCTCGCCTTATTCACACATAAATCAATATGTAGATGCGAAGTTTTGGATACATAGTAACACCCAGGTCCACAAAAGAAAAAACCTTTTCTAGATTACAATTATTTATACGATGAAAGTTGGTGTCTTCTAGCAAATGTCATAAATTTACATTTTTTGTAGTTCAGTTTCATTAAATTATGATCACACCAGATAGCTATACTGGTCAGATTTGATTCTAACAACTTATGTTGGTCTAAGATGTCATAGGATAGAAACAATTTAACATCATCAGCATACAACAGTACATTCGAATGTTTAATGACAGAAGGTACACTCAAAGAATTTTTTCGTTCGTAAGAAACGAAAAATTAGACAAACACATTTCGTTTGTTGTTTCGTTTGCAACCAACGTTTAAGTAACGAAAAAAAAAATGTTCAGCTCAGCCAGGATTCGAACGCGGGACGTAAGGTTTATAAGTTACGCACATACACGCTGTGCCACTGAGCTACTTTCGTTCTGGTCGATAAAAACAAAGCTTATATCGAATTCGTTTAAACGTTTATTAGAAATTAGTTTTTAATTTGCAGCAATTTAAAAACGTTTCCAATAAAAGTAAATTGCAATACTTTTATTGGAAACGTTTTTAAATTGTTGCAAATTTATTTATTATTTGCTGCAAAACGACTTAATTTGGAGCAAATGTTTTTTGTTTGTTTTTTCGTTTAAGTTTGTATTCAAAAGTAGTATATTTGCAGCAAACGTTCTCCAAACATAATAATTCTTTGAGTGTAGGTCATTTATAAAAAATTAAACAGACTAGGACCTAAGTCACTTCCTTGAGGAACTCCAGAGATGACATCTATTGTTTTTGATGTTGATGATTCGAATAACACCTGTTGCATCTTCAGATTCCATAACAGGATTGAAAATGTAATTATAAGTGGGGATGTTATATGTATATGATGCGTTGCTATAAGTATTATCAGAATATATCGTTTTGAAGAAGTCAGCAAACATATTAGATATCTCAGTAGGATTGTTGGACTCACGATCATTCAGATGGAAAAAAAGTGTTTTTCCTTTTTGAATTTACAAAGTTATAAAAAGTTTTAGATCGTATTTCATTTTGGATTTCAAATCGTTCAAATATTCATCATAGCATTTTTTATTAAGTACTTGATATTTATGTCTCAGAAGCCAATATTTAGAATAATCTTGAAAGTTTAAAGTTCTTTTATACGTTTTAAATGCCCGAGTTTTCGAAGTTTTAAGTTTCCTCAATTCTTTTGTAAACCATACAGAACCAAGTTCATTCGAATTCTTTTTAATGTGCTTTGGAACACATATCTCGAAGATTTAGCTGAGCGTACAATTGAAAATTGATACACAGTCGTCAACATCTTCAAAATTCATGTCCCAACTAGTTTCAGATAAGAGTTGGTTCATTTTAACAAAATTTGTATTCTTGAAGCAAAAAAATGACTTCAACGGTGTAGAAACTGGTTCTAAGTTGTTTTGAACAAATTCGAAAGATAATTCAAGTGTTGGGTGATGGTTATCTTCTGGACATGCAAAA
The DNA here is from genome assembly GCA_951394025.1 of Heteromyza rotundicornis. Taxonomy (NCBI): domain Eukaryota; kingdom Metazoa; phylum Arthropoda; class Insecta; order Diptera; family Heleomyzidae; genus Heteromyza; species Heteromyza rotundicornis. Next base: position 51,205,348 of record OX596010.1, on the reverse strand, counting down.
GCATCACAGCGTTGCACTGAAAACTTCGGAGAGTCGTCAACATAAATTAAATCCAAAATTCTACTATTCTTATTTCCAATCCCGTTTACTTGTTGTAAACTCATATCTGAAAATGAATCCAGAAAGTCATTTAAACAGTCACGAGAAAAATACGGAAGAAACTGGTTTGAATCGCTACAAAAATTCCAAGATATATGGTAAATTAAAGTCTCCAAAAAAAACAATGGAATCGGTAGGTTTTACATTTGAGTAAACCAATGATATAAGCGACACATGTCTTAGATAAACGGCAATATCGGAATTCGGTGGGATATACGAGCAAGTAACGAAAATATCGATACTACAAACTCGAATTCGTACACAAATTAATTCCAAGTCAGAGACATCTGAAAGTATGATTTCCCCAGATGAAAAAACGTTTTTTACTGCAATGAGGACTCCACCACCAGTACTGCATTTACGATCCTTCCGAAAAATTTGATACCCAGCACACAGAATTTCTGAATCAAAAATATTTGGTTTAAGCCAAGTTTCGGTAAATACCAATACATTATGACTACAATCGAAACTTTTAATATAAATATCGTTCAACTTTGTAATTAGCCCTCGAACATTTTGGTACAGAAGACAAACAACATTATTCGGGATTTTATTTAGTTTTTTTGATTACAATCTAATTTTCTTTGAGGAAGTTGAACTGGATGTACTAGATTTGATTTTTCTTTATAAATAAATTTCAGAACTAAAGTTTTATTCGGCCAAAAATTTGTCTTAACAATCTCATCAAACAATTTTGCACGAACAGATAATTTGAAAGATGAAATGTTTCTAGCGTCTGAAAAGTTGAATTTTAAAGCATTTATATTATTACCGGTTTTATTGAGTTTAGAATAAATATATAATATCTTCAGTTAATGTGTTTTATCCGGACAAAAATTTTTATTAAAAATCTCATCAAACAATTTTGCAGGAACAGATAATTTGAATGATGAAATGTTTCTAGCGTATGAAAAGTTGAATTTAAAAGCATTTATATTATTACCAATTTTATTGAGTTTAGAATCAATATAAAATATAATATCTTCAGTTAATGTGTCCGGTGCAAATCTAGACACTAAAATATATTTTTTAGGTTGCACAACAACAAGCCTTTTTGGGATTCTCGTTTCTTGTACTTCCCTTCTTTTGGAGAAATAATATTTATGGAAGGACAAACATTTTTTTCAATATTTGAGATTCCATTCATATTTTTCTCAGGAGCGTCATCTACCCTCGTCTCCAAAACCGCAGGATCAGGAGAATAAAATGCAACTGGTGATGCAAACATATCGGAAAAGAATGGAGTTGTTGGAGTTGAAATTGGCTTTGGGGCAGCTGTTTCATCCAAACATTTATACTTCTGAAAGTTTATTTCATACTCCTTCAGTTTAGACTGGGCAGCTGCTAAGTCCTTTGATACTTCATTAAATCCCTTTCGGGCTTGACGTACCAATTTACAGATGTCCAGCTCTGTATCGCGGCAATCTTCGCAGGACCAACGAAGACCTTTTTTACCCTAGATCAGATCAACTCTACCAGCATGTGTATACACACAAAAAAAATCATGTTTGACAGAAACAAAAATAGCTTTGATTCAGCATTGCCACCTTTAAGAATACAACACTGCCACAAGGATAGCGTTGCCACCTAACTGTTTTCACCTGTTACGATTAAACATTTTTTCCGATTGTCGATTATTTTTATTGCAAGTCGATTTATTCATTGGATTTTCCCAATTTTTTATTTTCGTATTATGTATTTTGAAGTCCTAAAATTGAATGTGAAATCTTTTTTTGCCACAAAAATCTGCTTTCCGAGATATACAAATTTTTAAGTTTCGATTTCCGCTTATAGTCTAGTCATTCTAGCATTTTTTTTCACAAAAATTATCATGCGCGATTTTTTTTGCTGAACTCATTCAGGGGTGTGTCCTAAGCTTATTTCCAAAATGGCGGGACTCTAGAGGTTGAGCGTCAGCTGCCATAAGGAGAAACGCATTTCCACGTATATCTCGTAAACGGTGCATCCTATGGGAAATCTCCTGGTATCGTTCTGAAGAGAATTACACCGCCTACTTTGTACACTTTTGTAAAGTTGATAGCTTGTATTATATAACGTATCAAAGTTGTATAAATCAGATTTTTGCAGGGTATAAAAAAACCAATTAATCGTTCGATTAATCGATTACGTGCTTTGATAATCGATTAGTTCACGATTGTTTTTTGCAAAATCGGTTGTGTAACAATCATATGACATGCTCAGAGGAAAAAAGCGATGAAATGTACTGACGCTCCATACATTTCATCGCCTTTTTATTCTGAGCGTGTCATACTGCGAATGTACCTCTTCATATATTTCGTCTCTTGATATCAGTGAATGTACTTTCACTATACTGGCAATATAGAAGTAACAATCGCTTCTTTTGTCACATTTGGCCATCCCTAGACACGAACGCTTAAAGGTCCCCATACACCAATGCGACATTTCGCAGATGCCGCGAAACTTGCTCAAAAATTGTTCTTGAAAAGGCGATATTTGAATAAAAAAATATTTGTTTGTGGTGAAAAATCTTAAAAACAAATAAAAATGTATATGATTTATAAATTATGTTTAAAGGAACTCACTATCGCATTTTCAAGAACAAGTTACGCGGGTTTGCGAAATTTCGCCTTGGTGTGTTGGGACCTTAAAGGAACTTGCTCAAAAATGTTTCTTGAAAATGCGATAGTTCGTTCGTGCTTACAAAATTTATAAATGATATAAATTTTTATTTGTTTTGATGAAATTTCTCACCTCAAACAGATATTTTTTATATTATAATCCCTATATCCCTATATATATTATAAAACTGGCACCAAGTGCGTCCTTGGACATTTTTTGGGTGAATAATGCCGGGTGGGATTCCAGCTGCCACCAAGTGCGTCCTTGGACATTTAGTGGGTGGATCATACCGGGTGGGATTACAACTGCTACCAAGTGCGTCCTTGGACGCACTTTACATACCTGTTACATACCCGCCGTGCAACGGCAATTTATAGGCGGGTATGTATAAGTAAAAAAATTGAGAAACAAAGTCGCAAATGCAAAGACTATTGAGCGAGAGCAAGGTTGTTCTAATAAAACTGTGTGTTAGGGCTTTTTTAATTTCAAGTAATGTTGGCGTATTGATAGGGCTTTTACAAAACCGTTAATAAAAACGTAGTCTTTCGATGTATTTCTCTAAAATTCGGTGGAGATGCAGGTGAACACGCTTAATCATAATCCATCAAAAATTTGCGTGTTATGATCTTTACAAATTAGGACAGCGATATGTACGTTCGAAGTCTATACAAGCTGTTCTTCAGTAGAAATGATTTGCTAACGGGGAATTGCGATCGTTGCGGGTTCTGAATTTTTGTTAGAGAATGAGGAGCACATTGATTTGACTCCATATTTATGCTACAAAGTAATGTTGAAATAGAAAAAATAATTCATTTATTTTCCATTTCTTTCCTTTTCTTAACATAACTTTAAAAATTAATTCATTCAATATTTAAGAAATATATGTACATATGTATTAAATAAATGTTTTAAAAAATACCTCCGTTAAATTTATAGGGGCTGTACCGAAAATAATCTGCACACCTTGTTTTGCTTATAAAATAAAGATTCTTATTTTTTTTCGTGAAATTTTTTTTTGTATCGAAAAGCAATTTATTGAACCGATTCTGTTAGAGGGGGTTAAAAAAAAGTACCCTTGTCTCCCAGTTTTTCTAGATCAATTCTTAAAACCATTTAAATCGCATTTATGTATTTTGATTTTTCTCATGTACATAATAATTCTCCAAAAATACAGTTTTGATTGGATTTTAAATATTAAATATGCATTTTTTGCATTTTTAAGAATTACACCGCCTTAAAAAAGGCGGTGTAATTCTTTTGTAAAGTTGATAGCTTGTATGATATAACGTGTCAAAGTTGTGTAAATCACATTTCTGTGTAATATCTTGTAAACGGTGGGATGCACGTTGACCAGACTTATTACCAATCTTGTACATAATCCAATTTTCTACAATTCCACCGCCTTAAAAAAGGAGGTGTAATTCTCTTTAAAATGATACCAGGAGATTTCCCATAGGATGCACCGTTTACGAGATATACGTGGAAACCCGTTTCTCCTGACATGAGAAAAATGCAAAATGCATAAATGCGATTTAAATGGATTTAAAAATTTATCTAAAAAAACTGGGAGGCACGGGTACTTTTTGTTTAGCCCCCTCTAACTGTCGGTCCCGATCATGTGCGTTACCAAAAATTTTTTTTTTCGAACAGTATTATAAATGGGTAATTCCATGTCCTTTTAAGTTGAGAATGCTATAGACCGCTAATTGAGCTGAAGTTGAGAACTAACGTTCGTGATTCGAGAAAGCTATTTGATATCCAACCGATAAGCTTATTAGGTATTTTCCAAAAGCACAGAGCACTTGGTTCGGTTGAAATAATTGAAATAATTACCATATGGTAACACTCGTCACAACCCTAGCAAAATTACCTAATTTAAGATATTATTGTTTTTTAACTACTTTTTTTTTTAATTCTTGAAAGTTTGGCAATGTTTTAAGATTTATTTTGAAAAAAATTTGTATCGACCAATTTTTTTAAATCTACATGTTTTTTAAAAAAAAAAGTGTTGTTAAAAAAAATTCTATAAATTCAGGAGCATTTCTGATCACAAAAGTTTCTTCAGCAAAGTAATTTGTTTTTAAAAAACGCACATTTTTGTATCAAAAAAAAATTTGTATAGGCCCCCAGGAAAAAAGTTAGAAAAGTAGGTCAGTTTTCAACTAGGATTTTCTTGATAAGTGTCCTGGTAGTCATCATAGAATGGGGTCCAATAGACCTTTTCAATAGTAATCAAGTTGATATTCGTAAAATTTTGGTAGTCGTTCAAAATTACTACAAAAGGCTGGCCTAATTATCTGTCCGCCACTGTATATAATATGTATCTCCACCTACACCAAAATACTGCTTAGGTTTTCAATAACATAAGAAATATCTCCATATGAACTGAAATTGGAAAGGTCCTCGTCATCATTTGACATACACAATTTACATGGCTGTAAAAGAGGTGTACGATGAAGACCATAGAAAGTACCTCCTTCATCTTCCTCCTAATAATCTTGTCCAGCCGGATAAAATTATGCTCGCCTAAATGTCTTCATCGTAATGTAAATTTGATAAAAAACAATTAAGTAAGTTTTAGCCGGTCGAAGTAAGCCTATATATACCATACACCCTTCCATCTGAGACCTGGTCGCCATCTTCCACTCATTCCACCGACGGTACTCACATGTGCTCCATTTAGTAGTACTTTTTTACGTTCATCAGCCCGGCATGACCTAGCCATTTTAGACGTGGATTTTCTATGCGTCATGATGTCATGTCATGATCGGGGTATTGCTCATATAGCTTTTGCGGCACTCACCATCGACGCAAAGCGGACAATTTTCCTTACGGAGAATTTTCCTACCACAATTCCCGTGAAATTGGGTAACATTTGTTACAAAACTCGACTTTCACTTGTATGGAAGGTAGTTGTGGCAGTTGATCGATTTCGCCCATTTGCATTACCAACTCCTTCTAGGACCTCCAAAGGATGAATTCAATGTTTGGACCGCCTAGCTTTCATTTAGCTCCTTCAATAGCCCATACCAATCAAAATAACGGACAGACATACGGATATGGCTAATCAACATAAGAGGTGCTGCTAATTTTTCATAAGCATACCAAGTACATAACCACACTTTAAAGACAATTTATTGATAAAATATATTTAACTAAAAAAAATATATTTCAAACCAATATATAGATAAAATTTACTTAATTTAAAAAAAAATGCTCAAATTTGTTCGCAAATATGTTTATAAACACGTACAAAAAATTATTTTAAATCTGAATATTAAAAAAAAATTTTTAATAATTATATTAAGTATACAAACACACTTTCAAATCAATATACAAATAAAATATATTACATTTTACATAAAAAAAGCTCATACAAACATTTTCAGTAAGAAAATTTAAATTTGCTAGGGTTGTGACGAGCGTGCCCATATGGTAACAGCGAAATTCAAAATGATAAAAAGGTAACACAGAAGTTATAAATAATTTTATTTTATACGTTTTCTAATACTTTGATATTCTACCCAAATGCCAAAAAAAAATATTCAAAATATATAACTTTTTATGGCAATGAAAAATATTCTTACTGGAAAGGTCGTGACTTTTCGCTGTTTTTGCCCACTTTTTAAAAACACTACTTTTCAATTATCCGCCACGATCGCTACTGACGAGCGATTGCTTAGAGTTATATATCAAAAGAAAGATCAAAGTAAGATTTATAAACATCAAAAAACGGATTAGTGATATTCGTTCAAATATTTTTTTAATTGCACATACCGTAGAGCGCTATCAGCGTTACCATATGGGCACGCTCGTCATGAATGGGTTAAATAACAGAAAGAACTTGAATGAAAGAATAAAAGAATGTGTACTTTATTTTCAAATGTTTAGCCATAATAAATTTTGACAAAAATTTTTAAAATTAGCTAAAAATATTAAAACTATGAAAAAACCAGAGACCGGAGAAACGTTCAGATTCCCGGAGTCTCCGGGTAAAAAAACCTGTGTGTGGCAAAAGCCTACACCGCCCATACAAGTCAATATTTGAAAATGCTGTAATAGCGCTCCCACACAATGTTTTCCAACGAAATTTGGCAAATGGCTTCATGGTTTCAACTCTAGCTAAATGCAACATATCGGCGTAATTGGACAAAGGGGCGTGGCACCGCCCATACAAACCAATATTTCAAATTGCTGTAACTGCCTCAATTCAATATTTCAAAATGCTACACTTGGGCTCCCAATACAAATATTTGACAGTTGTTTTCATTAATTTATTATGACCTTAAAGGCAAAAAGAACTTTTTTAGGGCCAGCAAAGCGGACCAGGCCCTGCTAGTAAAAAATAAAAGGAAAATACGTCGCGAATGGCAAAACATCAGATCCCCAAATCTGAAAAAACCACTCAATGACATCATTCGAACTCTACAAAAACAGCTAAAGTGGAAATCCGAAAGAGACTTCCAACAATTTGTTGAACAAATCGCACCCACAAAATCAACAAACTACTGTCTCTGGCGAGCTGCTAAAAATATGAAAAAACCGGTAATGGCAGAACCTCCCATACGGCTGCCAAATGGAATTTGTGCCAGAAGCTATGCTGAAAAAGGTGCTGCTTTTGCGAACCACCTAAAAACCACATTCACCCCGAACGAGACAACTGGTGATATCCCATTACCAATATTAATCCCACTCAATAACTCCTGTACAGTCGCGATTAAAAAAACGAACTTATGGAGGCAAAAAAAGCAACAGGACCAGACTTGGTAACGCCCACAATGATAAAAGAACTGCCATCAATTGCAATAACCCATATTTAACGCAATCCTTAGAACATGTCACTACCCAGATGATTGGAAACTTTCTCAAGTTACAATGATTCCCAAACCTGGAAAAAATCCCAACAATGTGACTTCATGCCGCACCATAAACTTGCTCTCTGTGTTATCGAAACTCTTCGAAAAACTACTAACAAAATTGATTTCACCCAAAATTAAAGAAAAACAAGTGATTCCCGATCACCAGTTTGGCTTCCGCAAAAAGCATGGCACTATCGAACAAGTGCACCGTATCGTAGACTCAACAAAAAGCACTTTTTGAAAAGAAGCAGTACTGCTCCGCTGTTTTCTTCGATATCACCCAGGCCTTCGATAAAGTCTGGCACGAAGGACTTATTTAGAAACTAGCTGTTACATACCCTGCGTTGCACGGGTTGTATAAAATTTTAAAATAAATATATATAGGAATTTGCGATGGAAGCTGTAGTTGATGGTTAATTCCCCCCGAGAAACTTGGTGCCACTTGAAATCCCACCCGGCATGATCCACCCACAAAATGTCCAAGGACGCACTTGGTGGCAGTTGGAATCCCACCAGGTATGATTCACCAAAAAAAAATCCAAGGAAGCACTTGGTGGCAGCTGTAAGCCAACCATGCATGGCTCACCCAAAAAATGTCCAAGGACGCGCTTGGTGGCTGCTGTAATCTCACCCGGCATGGTTCACCCAAAAAATGTAAAAGGACGCACTTGGTGGCAGCTGTACTCCCACCCGTCATGGTTCATCCAAAAAATGTCCAATGACGCAGTTGGTGGCATGGATCACTCAATATTCGATGGTTTCTAAATTACATTTTAGTTATATTTTTTATTGTATGTGAGGTGCCACGCCCCGTTGTCCAAATCCAACCTCTTATGTCCTATTGCCAATTCCATTACTTACAATATTTTACCTTAAAATTTCCATAAAATCAATAAAGCCGTTTAACCGTAATATGGGGTAGAAAATTGTATGGGCAGTGCCACGCCCCTTGTCCAATTATTACCATATTCGACACAAAGCTTGGGAAAGTCATTATACAAATCCGTGCAAAATTTCGTCTTTATATATGTTACATGTCGATACCTATAGAATGTATCCTGAAAGTTTCAAGAGAATCGGTACAGCTGTTTAGCCGTGATTGAGGGACAAACAGACAGACACACAATCAGTTTTATAATATATATAGGGATAACAGCATATTCCCCCACTCTCTATACTGTAGATATGACCAAAAGTGATAGTGACTCTTATATCGACTTTTGCTGACGACACTGCTATCCAGTGCTCTCACTCAAACCCAGAAATGGCAACTCTTTACGTGCAAAAACATTTGGACACTATAAGTAATTGGCTATCACGATGGAAAATCAATGGCCACTTAACCTTCACCCTAAGAAGGGGCACGTGTCCTGCTCTGAAGATAAAAGGTCAAGTTGTTCCTGAAAGTTCCGAAACAAAGTATCTTGGAATGCACCTCGATCGCCGACTCACATGGCATAAGCACATTCAATCCAAAATCACCCAGATTAAACTAAAACAATTGAAACTAAATTGGCTAATCTCAAAGGCATCTAAGCTAAATCTCACATACAAATATACAAAAGTATAATAAAACCCATATGGAATTGAGCTCTGGGGCACTGCCTCACCCTCAAACGTGGAAAAACTCCAGAGAGTCCAATCTAAAATCCTGAGACAAATTGCCGGAGCCCCTGGTTTATAAGAAATGCAAACATCCACAATGATTTGAATATCCCTGCAGTAAAAGACGAAATTCCAAAAAATACCTCGAAGTACAAGCAGAATCTTATGTTTCATCCAAACATTCTAGCTAGGAATTTTTTTGAGACCTCTGAATCTCTCACGTCTCAAACGAAACTAATATATTCTCCATTTATTAGTTACGACAACTCCACATTGCCAAATTCATATAGATTTAAGTGAATGTAAAAAAAAACATTTTAGATCTAAGTAAACTACTATTGTTAAATCTAAGTAAATATTCTTAAATAATATAATTTAATAAAAAAAAAAAATGTAATATAAGGAACTGGAACTTGTATTGCATGTCCCGAACGAAGTTCGATGTATTTTTTGATCCGATTTAATTTGCAAACAGTTTGGAACTATTTTTTGCTTAAATTTGTTGATGTAATGAAACTAGTCCTTAATTTCCTTCATTCATTGATAGAAGTATCTGCAATGCGTATTGTATATTTTTATAAAACTCATATAGTTTATGTACGAGTATATCAACACTAATGATGTCAATTTTCGAGACCTTTGCCAATCCCGGGATTTTAGGGATTGAAAACTGCAATCCCCGGATCCCGGGATTAGTCCCGGGATTTGGATTTTTTTCAATTCAACCAAAATTCAATATAAAAATGTTATAATACATCGAATTGAATTGCTTTTAATATACCCATACTATAATATTTTGGAAATTGTGCAAATAATCTAACAATATTTAAGGTTTTTTTGGATTTTTTTTTAAATTGAATTTATCACACCTCATAGGAATATAAGAAAAAAGTTTGAATAACTTTAAAATATGTATAATAAAATACTAATTGGAATCGATTTGGTCTTTGGAATCTTGGGTTTCCGGTCAGAAAAAGATCATTTTAAAAATGTGTCGTTTGATCCACATTTCTCAAACAACTCTTGACCTGAACATTTTGTCGATTTCCATTTAAACAAAATGGATGTGAGTGCTTTATAGTCTACTAATTTGCAAACAGTTTGGAACTATTTTTTGCTTAAATTTGTTGACGTAATGAAAATATGCCTAAATTGCCTTCACGCATTGGTACAAGTTTCTGCAATGCGTATTGCATATTTTTATATGTATAACTCATATAGTTTATGTACGAGTAAATCAATAAACCTTTCGCCAATTTTATTTATTTTTTTCTTTAAAACAAAATAAATAATTTTTCCAAACCAATAAAATCAAATGAAACACATTAAATTTCCAAAAATATCCGACTTTTCAAAGTTTTTTCCTGAATGCTTATCAACATTTTTTGAATGAAAAACTATGGTCCTTGCTAAAACTAAACCATTCAGAAAGAAATTATTCATGATAGAAAAAGCTCCTGAATTTATAAATTTTTTCTAAACATAGAATTTAATTGATTAATTTTTCCCAATATAAATTTTTATTTTTGAAAAAATTGCTATACAACTTGTCCCGAAAATCCCGGGATTAGTCAGTGTGAATCCCGGGATTTTCGGGACTAAAAAAGAAGCGGGATCCCGGGATTGACATGCCTAATCAACACACAGAAAAAAAAATCGCCAACAATTTTATACTTAATCTCAACAACTTCTATTAGTCATTTCATGCCCAACAACTCAACATTGTTGTATCAAAAATCGTAAAAGTTGTTGTTTTTTCAAAAAATCAGCTCTTTTTTCTATTTGGTGCAAATTGTAAAAATGTTATTTTACTAACTAATGAAAAAAAATTTTTTTTTGTTTTTTTAATGTTTATTATTTATTTCAATTTTTTATTTATTTTATATATTTGTATTTTCTTCCTTTTTTTGTTTACAACAATTTGTAATGACTTTTAAAACATTTATTAAAACTTCAACTTACTTATCCCGGAATTCGAACCTGGGCCTCTGGAGTTTGCAGTGCGCCCTAAGCCCTTAGCAGTTTGAACTAGCGCTAACATTATTGGACAAGCGTCTAAATGTTGTATACTCTGTACAGTCTGTTAAATCTAAATTCTGTTAAATCTAAAAAATAGAACATACCATGCTATCGCGTACATGTATTAGTACATACATCATCAAGCGTCGCATGTCGAACGAATGGTCAGTCACTAAAGTGAAGTCAAAGAAGCAGTTTCATTCCTCTTCGATTCATGCTATCAATGTAAAATCCACAACGAAACCGTTTTTCGCACTTGGGGTAAAGATAAGTTCTTAAATCCGCTCAACTTAGATTTTCAAGAATAATATTCTTATGGCAACAATTTCATATTTTAGTGAAAATTTGTTTTCTCGTTTTCAATTTAAAAGTCTTTCAACTGTTGTATGAAGAGCACAGTATTTGCAAAGAGTATTTGAATTAAAGTAATTAATCTTAATACAATGATATCATGTTGACCCGGGTTTTGCCGCCCTTTAGCCCATTTAATTTAAATTTTTCTTTCAAACTAAATAAATAATTGTTCCAAACCAATCAAATCAAATGAAACACATGAAATCTGAAATTTTCTTTCAATAAATTTCTGAACAGCTTGTTTACATTTCCAAAAAATATCCTACTTTTCTAAGTATTTTCCTGAATGCTTATCAACATTTTTTGGATGAAAAATGATGGTCCCTGCTAAAACAAAACCATTCACAGAAGAATTATTCATAATAGAAAAAGTTCCTGAATTTTTTCGTTTGACGTCATTTTGACGTTTTTCGACCCAAATGACTTTTTGACGTTTTTTGGCCTAAAAATTACGTTTTTCAAGACTTTTTGATGTTTTTGTGCTTACGTTCTTTCATGTTTGAAGATTGATAAATATAGAAGAAGTAGTAAATTCCAGTGACTTAGCACGGAACGTCTCGGACTAGGTACAAATTACTTAACTATTAACCAAAAACAGTGTTCAACAAATTCAAAAAAGTATTTTTGGAATAAGAGAAATCAACATCAATCATGTGAGAAAAACCGTTAAATTGAATCAACGCTCTTGTGAGGGGGGCATCAAGGCCATACATAGTTTTACTAAAGCCAACATAAAAAGGAACATAATGGCGAAGAGTTCGTATAGGAATGTTAAAGTTAATTCTCTCTAGGAGCGACGGACAATCAACTGCACCATGGATAATGTCAAAAACGGAGGGCAAGGACAGAATTGCTCTTCTACTCTCAAGAGATTTAAGCGTAATTAGAAGGGAATAGGAGGTATAGGAGGGAATAGGATCATGAAAATTCAAAAATCCCAGTGCATATCGCATGAATACTTTCTGGATACGCTTAATTCGATTTATATGAGAGATTTGATAAGGTCTCCAGATAAAAGAGGCATATTCAAGTCTTGATCGAACAAAGGAAGTATATAGCAATTTAAGTGTATACGGATTGGAAAAGTCCGAACTATTCCGTCGGACAAATGCGAGAATTACATAGGATTTTGATATAACAGAATTAATATGACTAGTAAATGTTAATTTACGGTCAAAGATAACTCCGAGATCTTTTATTTCACCAATTGACTTTAAAGATGAACCACAGATATGGTAGGAAGTCACAAAGTAGTTGTTTGACTTTGAGAATGTAACATGAAAACATTTATTAATCAACGATAGACGATTCTTACAGCACCAAGAGTTTATTTTGTTTAATTCTGATTGGAGTAGCGATGAGTCGGACGAATTTTTCACGACCGAATAAATTTTGAGATCGTCGGCATAAAGAAGAAATTTTGCAAATGAAAAACAACTGCAAATATCGTTTATAAATAACACAAACAACAGTGGTCCCAAAACACTACCTTGTGGAACACCAGACGAGGCTATAAATGCCTGGAAGGGTATATTATCAACAGTAACAACGCATCTCCGGTTTCTTAAATACTATTTTATCCAATTTAAAAAAGTTGAATGAAAACCCATGTTTGATAATTTTCTTAAAAGAATGTTGTGAGAGACTTTGTCGAAAGCTTTCGAAAAACCGGTGTAGATTGAGTCAATCTGAAAACCATTTTGAAACGCAATGATACAGTCTTGTGCAAACACGGCAAGGTTGGAGACTGTCGATCTGCCCGGGACAAATCCATGTTGATTTGGACAAGTTAAGCTTTTTACTGCAAAAAATACCTTATCTTTGATAATGCATTCGAAAAGTTTCGATACTGTCGATAGCTTAGAAATAGGCCTATAATTAGAGACGTTGTTCTTATTCCCACTTTTAAAGATAGGAGTAATTAATGCAATTTTCCACTCATCAATGAAAATACCAGATGATAGAGATTTATTAAAAATTTTTTTCAAAGATTGAATTAGAGATGGACATTTTTTGAGAAAAATTGCTGAGAGGCCATCGACATCTGTTAAAGAAGAAGATTTAATTTTGAGAAGTCCATCTGAGACATCTTCAGAAGTTAAAGTCCAAGGCGGAATCTAAATTAAACGTTACATTAGGATCATCAACATCATGAGTGATAAAATTGGAGCAAAATAACTCAGCGAAGAGATTAGCTGCCTCAGAGGCAGACTGGGCAGATTAATCATTAAAAAATAACGCGGACGGAAAGCTTGAACAAGATTTCTTGGACTTAATAAAGCGCCAGAAGGCTTTCGGATTCGTTTTAATGTTGGCTTCGTAATTCAAAATATGATTTCTATGTAAAAATTTATCGAGACAATTATATTCTTTTGTATAAAGTTGGTATTTTTTAAGCATATTTCGGAAATTTTAGTTTTGAAAATATTGAAACAAATTGCAGTATCAAAATCCAATCAAACTTAAGAATTAAATTATTTAAGCTAGTAAAATCACATAAACTGTAATTAAAAGAATTGTGCAGACTACAATTTTCTAAATTAGGAAATTCATAAAATTCAATTTGTAGAGCCTAGGGCACATGATCAAAGAAATAGGAAAGAGACATTCCGATAAATTAAAATTGTAGTGTATACATACAAGTCTACATCACCTACCCCTGCATTTCATTAGTACAAATGCACCGACAATGTATCGACATGCTAGCGCTGCACTTTTGAGTACGCTGACCCAATATACACAAATGGTTCTGGACGTTGTCAACAACAATTGAGTGTATATTGAAATGCACTCAATTTCGGTGACCGTCCTTCGAAACCATTCGTCAAAACCAAATTAGCGTACTCAGGGCAACGGGTGCAAATGAAATGCAGAACATAAGTATAATTGTATTATTGTAGCGTAAGTAAGTAGGATATATTAAGAAACTATGTATAACAGTTAGTATTAATCATATAAAAGGCCCGCGCTAGGCCTAGAATAAACAGAATTAAACTGGACTCTAACCCGTTCTTTTTATTTCTCATCAATTGCGGTGCCTAGAGCCAAACATTTATAGCTTGAGCAGCTTAAAACTCAAAATCCTCCATCCTCAAACACCACAAAATTTATATTATTACTAATGAAAATTAGATCCAATACTCTATCAAGCTTGTTTAAGAAATTATTAATTTGAGATAATTCAATACTTAGAAAGCAATCAACTAAATACATTTAGTTGGAACTATTAACCAGGGTTGGCAACCGAATCGAATAAAGGTTTCGGTTTCGGTTTTACTCCCACTTGCCAATCGGTTTTGGTTATCGGTTTCGCTCCTTGATGTTGAAAAGGTTTCGGTTGGTTGGAGCGATTGAAAATGTTTCGGTTTAGGTTTTAAAAGGTTTCTAGATGGCCCAATATTAGGAAATTTGATATCAATTCAATATAAATCAAGGGTGCTGAATCTAACTATATTTACCGAATTTCCTTATCTAATCGTATTTTCAAACAAATTTCAGCTTAAATTTTTAGTTTTTATACCCTACACAACGTTTGAAACGTCCATAAGGACGCATGTCCGGTATGGATTAGTATATATATTCATGATCAGCATCGAAAACAGATTTAGCCATATCCCCGTCTGTCTGTCACCATACAGGCTGGAATGTTTTTTTTTTGAGACATCGTTGTGAAACTTTGGGCTTACGTTTTTATCTCCGAATTGAGATCAAGTTCGAGAATCAGCTAAATCGGACAAAAAAGGCTGCCATATAAAAAAAAAAAATAGCGAAAATTTTCCCTGTCTTTTCAAAAACTATAAAAATGCCTGCGCACACAGAGGCGTTATTCGTGCCGCAGGCGGTTTCGAAATTAATGTTGTCACAAATAATTGTATTTTTGAAAATATAGCGTTTTTTATACAGCCCGTTTCCATAGCAATACAATAAATAACAAACACAAAAAGCCAGTTTCAAAAACAATTCGAATCAGTTTGAAAATAAACCTTTTGACTGTTTCCATAGTAGTCTACTAAATAACAAATAAAATAGTCATTTTCAGAACCATTTCAGTCAGACTTTTTGATTGTTTCCATAGCAATATAATAAATAACAAACAAAATCTACTGCGGTTAAATCGCTGCCTGTGTGAGGCACTTTGCGTTTTCGAAGCTAGATTTTTTTAAAAAGGAAATGGTTCTGAAATTATATAGCGAATATCCCCTCTGTGTGCACCGGCCTAAAAAAAAATTTATTGAATATTTAAAAAAAATATTTGAAATAAATAAATGAAATACGATGAATTTTCTCTTAGGAAAAAAAACGTCAAGTCAATTTTGTGTACGAAAACCTTTTGAAAACCGATTAAAAACCCGTAACCTTTTCAATTGGTTTTGGTTGAACCCATTCAATCGGTTACGACGAATCGGTTTCGGCTTAGGTTTCGTTCCCTAAAATGAATCGGTTTCATTCGGTTTCGGTTTCGGTTGCCAACCCTGCTATTAACATTTGCAGGTGTAAGTGCATAAATATTATCATTATAAGACCAAGAAACATTGCACAAATTAAAATCACTTAATACACAAAGGTGATTATCACCAAATTTGTTTAGCGTTAACGAAACTAAATTGTCGACATGCGTTTTATAAAGGGTTTCGGCAGCGTTCGGTGGAATGTATGAAGCAACAATGAAAAAGGAACACCCCGAGCAACCTTGAACACGAACGCACAACTGGTCGAGGAGAGAGTCAGTATTTTCAAGCTCAAAAAGAGATGAACGAAGTCGTCGTTGGACGGCAATAAGAACACCGCCACCTCTGGAACATCCGGTTTTAGCAGCATCTCTGTCTTTACGGAAAACATCAAATAGATTAGCGTCGAAATACTCGTAATCAAAGAAATCGGAGTTTAGCCATGTCTCAATGAAAACGAAAATGTCGTAATCCAGCCGCGAACTCACAGCGCGTACAGTATGCGATTTAGTTCTCATTCCTGACATATTTTGGAAGTAAATTTGCAGTTGTTTGTTATTGTTGTTGTTATTGATCGTGCGGGGAGAGGTACTCAATGGATTAGTTGCTGTTCCCCAGCTCTTGGAAAAAAACGAAACGGGCGCACATTAACATTTGTTGGCCATAAATCGGGAACAAGCAACTTCTCATAATAAGAGTCGGCTACTCCCAATTTAAAATTGACTTTCTTCAATGAATCTAGCGAAACGCCCTTCTTTACCAGTATGTAGCATGTGAGGAGCTGCTTTTCGATACCAGCATGATTGGAAATGTATTCGATAATATTATCAGAAGTAACAGTAGACGAAAATGACGATAAGTGTAGCCACTTCATTCAGACAGCGACATCAAGTTCAGAGTTAGCATTAGAACCAACAACAAGTGGTTGTTTTCTTCTATTGTTGCTCTTCACACTGGTCCATTCTGAGTTGGGTTGTGACGACATCGGCGAAATTGCAGTAGCGCCGAGAGAGAGCGGGTTAAGAACGTGCGATTGAAAATTATGTGAGAGCTGAACATGCTTATCATTAACTGAGATAGCTCTTTTGTTATTTTGCTTGTTGTTTTTATTCTCGTTGCGCTGTAAAGACAGTGACGGCGATTTTGCATTGGAAAACTGAGGAGAGATAGCAGCGGCGGCAGCAGCAGCATACGATGTAGATGCGATTGTAGGAGTAGTACCAGCTGAACGATGTGATGATAGCACTTTTATCAGCATGATTACGGAGATCACTTCGTAGAGCTTTGTCAGTTAAAAAAGAGTTTGCAGAAGGAATGCTAGCGTTACATAGATTACTCTGCACAGCATGTAGATCTGATTGCAGCTCTTCAATTTTATTAAGTAAGAGTTTGTTATCATTTTGCAGAGAACTGATTAAGGAGTGCACACGGGCATTTTCAGAACGAAGAGCAACAATTTCGTCGAACACAATTTGCAATGTGATCTCTTTATTATCACTCGTTTGTTGATGGGATAAAACCGGTTTTGGTTGTTGATCTAGTTGTTTTTGCATAGTGCCGGTAGCACACTGTATTTTTGATTGGCTACGGTCAACCCCAAGTATAACGATCGAATCGAGACGTTAACTGTCGCACAGAAATATAAGTTAGAAACTTTCAACACAGAGCTTAAAAGAAACATGTCCACTCAGTACGAAGTAGGGCTTTCGATCCCGAAGGCTTTTAGCAATCCCGAGATTTTCGGGACTGAAAATTGCAATCCCGGGATTTTTCGGGATTTGTTACTTTTACAAGCAAAATGCCTTTTAAAAAAGGTTTTTTATATGTTTTATTGGAAAATTGATAGTTTTAGCTTAAATAAATAAACATAAACATTAATTTCAATTTATTAAAGGTACAGATTAATGAAATTTTTTATTTTCAGTATTTGAGTTTCCGTTTCTTTAGGAACGACACAATTCAATTCAAAATATGCTTAAGTAAGGTTTCTGAAATTACTTTTTTATCAGTTTTCAGTTTTACTTAATTATTTTTTTTAAGCAATTCATTTTTGTGCGTTCGCTAAATCTGAAAGTACCAATTTTCTTCTTAAATAAATATAAATCTATTTTTTCTTAAAGAAAAAATTTCAATCACCAACCCTTTTTTTTTTTGTAATTTTTTAAGTTTTGAGTTTTTTTACTAACTTTTTTTTCATTTTGGGGTTGTCCAAATGTTGTCAAAAACTATTTTTCTACTATTTTTATTTTATGAGCGATGAAAAGTTGTATTTTTCTTGTATTTAACTTTTTTTATGAACTAATTTATTTAAAATGTAGTCCCGAAAATCCCGGGATTTAGGAAAAAATATCCCGGGATTTTCGGGACTACAAATGGACCGGGATCCCGGGATCGAAAGCCCTAGTACGAAGTGAAAAATTGCCACGCCCCCTTTTGGAAAAAAGAAAAATTCCACTCAAGAATCTCTAGCCATGGTCTTACAGAATATATATGTCCAATCTTCCTAGGTGCACTGATGGCTTCAGAAGAGCTACTATCTGTGATACGCCCATTTTTCAAATATAAAATCCGATTCGATAGTCTCAAACCATGGGTGCATAGGATGTATGTGTGAAATTTCAGCTCTCTGGGTCCACTGGAAGGTGAGGATAGACATCCGGACATTCGGACAGACAGACGACAGACAAGCAATGTGATTTTAAATATTGTGATGATTAATGTTTCCGAATGAATTCTAACTTTGCTCCTTTTTATTATAACCCTTATATTAACTTGCTCAAATATATATACTCAAATCTGCGGCGAGCTTTTTCATACACTTCCACATAAGCTAGAGAGCTGAAATTTGGTACACCTAAAGAACTCGGTTGGCAATGCATTCTATTAAATTTTGGGGTTTATCACAGGCGTAGGAGGCCGTGGGGAGGCTCAAACCCCTTTTTTTTAAACATGGCATAACTTCCAATTCCTTCAAGCTACAATGATGAAATTGGTAGGTGGGTTCTTATTGACAAAATGAAATTTTATACCCTTCGGAAAGGGGGTGTGGGGGCAAAGGGGAGCGGGATGGAGCCAATTTAATGTTCTAACTTTCGTATTTTTTAAGCTCCAGGGCTGAAATTTTTTACTTAGGTTATTAGGAAAAAAGAGTAAAAAAAGAAAAAAAGGGGGAAAAAAGGGGAAGATAAAAAAATTAAAAAAAAAGAGGAAAATAAAAAAGGATAAAAAAACAGTTTTTTTAAATATAACCCTTTAACCGACTAAAAAGCAGAAAATAAATTTCCTTTAAATTAATTTCAGCAATTTCGATTTAAAATTAAGGATTTTTGGCTACTTTGTTCCTAATATCATTGCAGATTTTGAAGGGGGCCGTGGGGGGACTCAAACCCCTTTTTTCAAACATGCCATAACTTCCAATTCCTTGAATATATTTTGTAGGTGGGTTCTTATTGGCAAAATGAAATTTTATACCCTTTGGAAAGTGGGGGGTGTGGGGGCAAAGGGGAGAGGGAAATAAAAAAGAGTAAAAAACAAGTTTTTTAAAATATGACCCTTTAACCGACTAAAAAGCAGAAAATAAATTACCTTTAAATTAATTTCCGCAATTTCGATTTAAAATTAAGGGTTTTTGGCGACTTCAAAATCTGAAATGATATTAGGAACAAAGTAGCCAAAAACCCTTTATTTTAAATCGAAATTGCTGAAATTAATTTAAAGAAATTTATTTTCTGCTTTTTAGTCGGTTAAAGGGTTATATTTTAAAAAACTTGTTTTTTACTCTTTTTTATTCAGTTTTATAACACCGTCCGACACTAAAAAACGCACATGATCGGGATTGACAGATTCTGTTAGAGGGGGTTAAAAAAGAGTACCCGTGTCTCCCAGTTTTTCTTGACCGTTTAAATCGCATTTATGCATTTTTCTCATTCACATAATAATTCGTCAAAAATTCGTTTTTTCATGAAATCTTAAATGGATTTGATAGAGGAAAAACATACCTTTAAAAAAACTTTTTACAATCGGATGTAAACTCATCACTCTAGACTAGAAGCAATCCTGAAATTTCCAATTTTTCTAAAAAAAAAACTTATGTTAAAGTAGTAAAAATGTAATGAGTTTACATCTGATTGTAAAAAGTTTATATATTTTTTAAAGTTATGTTCCCCTATAAAACGCATATTTAATATTTAAAATCCAATCAAAACTGTATTTTTGGAGAAATTTTATGTGTATGAGAAAAATGCGATTTAAATGGTTTTAAGAATTGATCTAGAAAAACTGGGAGACACGGGTACTTTTTTTTAGCCCCCTCTAACAGAATCTGTCAGTCCCGATCATGTGCACGCAGAGAAAAAAACATGGTTGACCTGATCTTATTTTAAGGGGACCATATTATGATTGGCGAAATGATTGCACCAACCATGCCATGATTGCATACTAAACATTTACATGATTGCAGCTAACCATTTACATGATTGAAAATAAACATGTAATGATTGTAGCCAAAAATTTGCATGATGGTTACAATCATGTTAACCAATTTTTATTCAACTTTCAATTGAATTTCAACATATACTTTTCAATTGTTTTAAATTATATTATTAATATTTCAATGTAATATTAGCTGATTGTTATATTATATTTAAGAAAAAATAGTTCATATACATTTTTCTTTACTTACTTACGTTTGGCCGTGCCGAGATTTGAACCTGGGATACTTGGGTTGCTGTCGAAGCGCGTTAGCACGTTTAGCTACTACTGCCTTGAATTTCTTTTGTTCTAAATGCATACATATACTAATCATATCGATACCTTAAAGCGTAACCATCCTATGTCCATTTTTCCCAAACTGTAGAAAACGCAAAACAAGTTTTGAAATACATTTTTCGTTATTATTGCAGTTCTGTTTTCTGGGTCCAATATTTTTCTTATGTAGCTTAATCCATCTTTGGAGTGTT
The DNA here is from genome assembly GCA_951394025.1 of Heteromyza rotundicornis. Classification (NCBI taxonomy): domain Eukaryota; kingdom Metazoa; phylum Arthropoda; class Insecta; order Diptera; family Heleomyzidae; genus Heteromyza; species Heteromyza rotundicornis. Next base: position 51,184,405 of record OX596010.1, on the reverse strand, counting down.
GAAAAAAAGTTTGAGTGAAAACTCGTCATGGTTTTAAATTAAATGGAATTCTTCTGTGACATTCAAATTTTGAGTTCTAATAGGCCCAACTATACTATGTCCAATACAATTTTCGGGACATAGTATAACTGCGCTCTTTGAAATTGAATTTGTTTATTTATCAAAAACACAAACCAAAAATAATTTATTGCTTGAAACATCGGTCGGTTCTCATATTTTGCATTATTCTACTTTATTTAGTTCTATCAAAGCCAGTGTTAAATGGGAGTGGCTTGTAGTAGCCACAGGCCAAGAAATTGTTAACAGATTATGTTTTTCTAAAAATAGTATAAGGCGGCTCTTTAAAAACTCCTTCTTGTAAATTTCGGAAGATATAGTGCCCATTTTGAAAAATTTTTAATCATAAGGTCGTCAGTGCAAAAAGCCTTCCAGATAAGATATTTCCCGACACATTTTTCCATTCCAATTATTAATACTGACTGGTCGACAGTACCACCACTCTCTTTTATGTAAAATTGGGAACCAGGTAATGTTCTTGAGACTATTTTAACATAAGTTTCGTCATTCATTATAATGCATTCAACTGCATCTCGAATCAAATGGTCGTTCAAGTTTCGAAGCCTTGTTATCCCGACTTTCACTTGTCTTTCACTTTTGTTTGGTACTTTTGGTTTTTTATAGGTATTCACATTATGGATTTGCTTTACTCTTTGGACCATAGGGGCACTGGTTCCATTTTTTTGTCAAATCTCGAATTGATATTAATTTATTTTTGATCCAAAAGGAAACATATTCCGCCCGGCGGTTTGAAATCTATTTTTAACGGCCAGTCTATTGTACCCTCAGAAAAAACACATCGTAAAATCAGGTACGATCGTATTTACTCCTCCATTTTTTCAACTTAATGAAAATAAAGTTTAAAAAACTTAAAATAACTATTTTCCACTTTAAAACCAAGTTGCAAAATTTAAATGAAGTGAAAAAAATAACTCAAATCGAATCCACAAAAAAATATATTTGGTCTCCACACCCCATTTTGATCCATTTATATTATATCGTAGCTGGGCTTACAAAAAGAGTTATGTGATTTTTTTGGATTTTTTTTTATTGACTTATTTAACTATATTAGCCATTGCCCACCTTCCCTCATCATTGGTTTTTTGATATCCCGAAAACGATGATTGCGCTTAGTAAAACAAGTGAGTAAGTTTCAGTCGGTCAAAGCCGACTTACCCCTAACCTACTGGGAAATATTGGATCTGCCATCTTGAATTTGGAAATTTCAACACCGAATTGGAAATCAGCGACCTCAAAAACCCCTCTGTAACAAGTTTGGAACTATTTCAGCGGAATTAGGTTACATATTTTAGAAAACACAACTTTCACTTATATGGAAGGTAGGCGTGGGAGTCGACCATTTTCAATACCAACTCCTTCGAATGCCAAAAAAGGATTATTCCAAAGGTTGGGCCCTCTAGATTTCTTCTAGCTCTTCTAGTTCTAAATCAACTCAGGAGGTGACGCTGGTCAAGAATATATAGTTTTCCATACCTATCACTCCTCCTTCTTGGTGTTACAAACTTCAGACCAAAGTGAATATATCCTACCTCATGAGGTGTAGGGTATAAAAAGCGTCATTCAAACCGATTTAATATGTGATACAATATATACCCGATCAAAATTTATCCATAAATGGTTTTGAATAAAATAAAGTCCATTTGGTGAACTTAACATGTTGACCAATATAACCGATCGTTCCTCTTCAATTATATGATTTTTAGTGCTAATGTAATTATGCCCAAGACCAAATTTGCATCATTATATATCTGATAAGCCCAAGAAAACGTTTCCGCGAAATTCCATAAATGGGAGGAGCCACGCCCAGTTAACTAATTAAGCCCACATCTTCTCATATTGCGGCTAGACCATACATACCGAAATCGAATTAAAATTCTTTATCAAAAAGAGTTATGTGATGATTTAAGGCCCTAAAGTGTTGCACGTCAGAATCGGTCAAATAATTGCATTTTTTAAAAATATGCCAATTTTAAAATAATGCGTAAGGACACAAAGAATCAGTTTTTTTGCTCTCCTGAAAAGTTGATGAAAAATACATAACTCATTTTGTAAGCCCAGCGACGATATGTGGTTTAGGAAGCTCGATCCATGTCAAAAATCCATTTCTAATCGAATACAGCAATAAAAAAGACTTGGAAAATGTTGTTTTTTTCGTTATATGGGAGTTTTTGTCCGATTTGGCTGATTCTCAGTTTGGAGAAGAAAAACATGTACCCAAAGTTTCAAGTCAATATCTCCAAAACTGTGACCGCTAGCGTGCGGACGGAGGGGCGGACAGACAGACGGACAAGGATAGAGCTGATATTGAGGTGATACTGATCAATAATATATTCAAAGCTAATTTAAAAATTAGTTCACAAAACAATTAAATACACAGGCCGTTATATTTCGAAGTGTTGACTACTTCTATATTCTATTTTTATGTATGAATGGACCATTCTGAACACAAAGACGCAGAGTGATTTGTCCCATAGACAAAATTCAGAAAGTTTGATGTCATCAATTATATAAAATATGGTATTTTTGGAAAGGTAATACATTGACTAAAAAGAATTATATTTTTTATTTTTCAATCCAAGCGACGCTATAAGTAAGTATTGGATAAAATAAAATGCATAAAGAGTGCTGACGAGGATCCGTGGCTGGATCCGAAACAGCTGTACACTCTGCCAGACTGAGTTTTTGCTTAGTTGTTGTACTCCTCTTTCCAAAATGAATTTTTTGGAAAATGAGCTAAAACCCATAATTAATACATAAATTATGAAAAGCTCAATAAAAATCTGAATTTTTTACTAAAAGAAAAGCTAAGAAACCTTTTTCGAAATATAATTGTAGAGTTGTATTATATGCATAATAATTAAATAAGCATACAATTCTGGATTTATTCAAAAACTATAAGGGTTACGGAAAACCCGATTACATTTTTGAAATCAGCGGGCCAAAATACATTTAGAAACTTAGTTTCAATTAATTCAGAATACTCCTTCGATTTTTGTCCCAAGCTCATATGCAGACAAATCACTGTGCGACGTCTTCAGCCATCCCTTGAGGTTACATCGTCAGGATGCTTACATCGTATTTTCCATTTCTCAGATTTCTCAAAATGGTGAAAAACTGAGTTTAGAATGGGCTGTGATATTTGTTCTTAACCAAACTTCATTCGTTTCATTAAAATTATTTAATATTCTAATGAAATTGTTATGCCTTTAAATGAATATAAATAAATTATTTCTTACATGAAATTTCGCTTTTGATAAAAATTGGTATCATTTATTTTAAAGCAAATTTACATATAGAAGGCTGAAACCGATCGGAAAAACGGTCTGTGAGGCATTCAATTGAATATAGTTAAAATGTTTTTTTATTGAGTTTTTTTTTTGTTTTCTATAGAATATTTAATTTAACTTTTAGCGAAGTTAATTTTTCAACGAAATTAACTATTTAATTTAACGAAGTTAAATTTTTGATTAACTATTGCCGTGTTAACGAAATTAAATTCTCGGTTAACTATGCCCAGCTTTGAATATATCGCTCAGTCCTTGCAATAAAGACACACTCAAAATGCTACCAAAAGACAGAATTCGTATCTAAGGTTTTTAATGTATTTTAAACGTTTTTAAAACTTTCCAACTGCTAAAATGCATATAAAATACTCAAAGGTCAAATTTTAAATCGTGATTTCCCAAAAATATCATTTTTTTCAATTGTGTCTTTATTGCAGGGAATGAGCGATATGTATCTTTTTACAATCTTTTTTATTGACTGCTTTTTAAAAAACTTTCTAAAAAGTAACGAGTTAATGATGAATATTGCTCGACAACCACCCTATACTATGATTGTATAATTTATGAAGACTATAGTTTGGTTAGTATGTTTCCCTACCAACAAATTGCTCAAAAGGGGAACTTTAAAATCATATTGTTTGGTGTTGGTTGTGGTTTGTTTCTTGGAGCCCGGAGGCGGTAAAATATTTAAAACTTATAATGATGCGTGTTGTTGAATTATAAGTTTGTACTAAAGCACCGCAGGAGGATGCGTAAACAGTTTATTATTTTTATGAAACTTTTTGTTGGATGATTTTTTGTCGGTCGGTTTTTATAAATGCTGGGAACGCCAGCATATGTACGAAATGTGTATTTCATTGTTTTGTGAAAAAAATTTCAGATTAAATGTCAGTATCAGTTCGAAAATAGTATGAATTCTTAATTTTCTTAATGGTTTTGTTTATAAGTTAACTAATGCTAATTAATGGGAGAAATTTAACTTAACTAAATGAAAAAGTTAATGGTTTTCAAAATTAACTGAAACGTTAAAAGTTAATCAAAAATTTAACTTCGTAAATAACTATTAACTAATTAACTAGTTAATGCCCAGCTTCGTTAGTACCTACTTAGTTATTACACTGTTCGACACTAAAAAATTCACATGATCGGGTCTAATAGATTCTGTTAGAGGGGGTTCAATTCTTAAAACCGGGTTCAATTCTTAAAACCAAAATTGAATAAAATAAATGTAAACTTATCACGCTAGACTAGAAAGAATTTGTGTGCTTAAAAATTATCTACTTGTAAACAAAATTTTAAATTTCTGAATTGGTTCTAGCTTAGCGTGATGAAATTACATCCTATCTTAAAAAGTCGGGAAAAATTTAATCATTGGAATCCCTTTGAGTCTCAGAAACAAGCAACTTCGCAGAAAAAAGTTTTGTGATAAAAAAAATCCTTCTGTATTTTGAGAATTTTTTTAAAAGTTTAGTTTTTGGTAAATTTTTATAAAAATCATGAAATTTTGCCATTTTTAGCTCTAAATTACACTTTTCAGAAAATTCTCAAAATTCATGGGGAATTTTAGATTACAAAACTTTCTTCTGCGAAGTTGCTTGTTTTTGAATAGAGCAACTTTGTGCATCCCATTTATAGCCCCCAGGAAAAAATAATTCGAATTCGAATAATTACTGTGCCCACTGTATACAGTATCGGACAAAACTAAAGCACATACCTTACCTTGTTTGCATTTTATTCAATAAAGAGTGGAAAGTTCTTTAGATTTAATGTTTTTGTTATTAATTTAGGAAGAATATTCAATTACTATATTACATACGTACATACATTGACGCTACAACCCTCGAGGGGTTTGGGCCGAGCTTCTTAATGCAATTATCATGGGCAAGTGTATATGATAATTGTGGACCTACAGGTTATTGCCGGTTCCGAACGGCGGGACTCCCAAAGCAGAAGCTTTTCATGTCAAAGTTACTCTCGCAAGATTGCCAGTACTTGGCGAGAGAGTGGCGGTCTACACAGAAAAACAGAAAACAAATTTCTGCCTTGCCCCAGGTGGGAGTCGAACCCGATACCTTCCGATCGTGAAGCAGAGGTCTTAGCCACTGCAACACGGCCGCCACTGTATTAAAAATGTAAAAAATTAAAATAATTATAAAATTTAATCAAAAATATTCATAAAAAACTAAAAAAGTTCTTAAAACTGCAGCGACAAAACTTAAGCACATATGAAATATACTAGCTGTTACATACCCGGCATTGCACGGGTTGTATAAAATTAAACAAATAAATATATATAGTAATTTACGACAATGGTCAATTCCCCCCATTGACCAAATTATGTCGAAGGATGCACTTGGTGTCAGCTGTAATCCCACCCGGTATGATTCACCCAAAAAAGGTCCAAGGACGCACTTGATGGCAGCTGGAATCCCACCCGGCATGATTCACCCAAAAAATGTCCAAGTACGCACTTGGTGCCAGTTGTAATCCTGTGAATTTCTCAGGAACATGACGTGATAGAACGGCATCTTGTTCAACGTTAAAATCTATAAGAATACTACTTTTGGTTTATGGAGTATCAAAACGTTCTAATTTTGCACGATTGAGTTATTGATTAAGTTAAATATTAATTTACTTAATGAAGAAATATTTTACATAATCATTCACTTACTAAGGGTTCATTAAGATAAAAACCATTTTCAATAAATCGCTCATTCCCTGCAATAGAGACACATCTCAAAATGCGGGTGTTTAGAGTTGTGAATGTCATTAGGATCCTCAGATATTAATCTACATGCTGCCAAAAGACAAAAGTCATATCTTTTGTTTTTAATGTATTTTAAACGTTTTTAAAAACTTTCCAACTGCTAAAATTGATATAAAAAAATCAAAGATAAAATTTTAGATCGTGATTTCCCAACAATATGATTTTTTTAGTTGTGTCTTTATTGCAGGGAATGAGCGATACCGGACACGCCTGCCACAGTGTGTGTGGGGGTATAATAATAGTTAGACAACAATCTAGTCGGGTCCGTTGAGTTTTTGATGCCAAACTGTTCCCTGATCGCAGGTGCATCTATGATATTAATTTCGGACCAAAAAATTAACGCTAAAGCTGTTTTTTTCACACATTTGTATTTGCCTATCAGCAATGATGAATTTTTATGAATGTAATAGTGTCTATCAGCATAAAAAAAAATATTTTTCGGGTTTTAGGAGTGCTATAACTTTTTTTACTGTAGCTCGAATTTAACGAAGATTTATTACCAAAGTTGTTTAATTGTTCATCAAAAGCGGTACAGTGGTACCAATAGCGCACCCACAATTTTTTCGGGAGGGGGTTTTCAAAAATTGTTCAATTTAGAAAATTATCATATTGATATTCTTACTAAATTTATTAACTACTTTTCTTGAATTGGATATGTTAGTAGCTAGTGAGTACAGGTATTAGCTTTAGAATTCGATCCTTAAGGGTTTTGGCAATCCCGGAACCTTTTTTGCAATCACGGGTTCGGCATTTTTAAAATATATTTTTTTTGATAAAATGTCCTTGACAATTTTCCACAAATATTCTAATGGATTCAAGTCCGGGGATTGCGATGACAACACCAATATGTAAATTTTGTTGTTCAAAAATTTCTTCTTGGTTAGATGTGCCTTATGTTTCCGGATCATTGTCCAGTTGGAATTGCCATTTTAGTGTAATTTCCCAATCAGCATTGTACCATGTCCATGAGCATGCCACTCAAAACTGCATGAATCTTGGCATGGGCCCCCAAAATGTATAAAATGGCGAAATATCCTGTGGTCCGACGAATCGAAGATAAATATGATTGGGAGTGATAGGGAAAACATAGGTAGTGTGACCAAAAAATAAATATGTAAACGCATGTCACACCACCAAGACATTTAAACATGGTGGCAGGAATATAACAGTGTGGGGATGCTTCTCGTGGTGCAGTATAGTACTTTTATATTCATTATATTGGGAGGGCCGCACAGTGTTTCAAAACTCAAATTTCAAGCAATATATAGTTCATACAGAACCAAAAAATCTATATACGTTTTGTCTTGCAATTAAGCAAAGCTAATGGAATCATTTGCAGGATTTTAAGCCTGTAATTTCATTAGAATATCACTCTTTCTACGACAATATAAGCCAGGTGAAGTAAAAATAACATTGAAATGCATTGAAATGTGTAAATTCTTTTCTTTTTATTACCAATGTTTGTAATATTTTTCTTTTTTATTCAAAAATAAACTAAACTAATGTTAAACTTCCATAAAAATGTTGCAAATTGAATAAAACTGCAAATAAACTCACAAAATAATGATTTTCCAATTATGCAATATGCTCTATCAGACTATTTCAAAAATTCAGAAAAAAAAAATTTCAAATGCTATACCTATCAAACATAGCTGCTTGATTCAGACGAAATGTCCAAATTTTTTTCCCATGAATCATTTAGAAGTAATTTTTAATTAATATCGTAGAAGATGAGTTAATTGACTATTTCTACCATTAGCGAATAAAACAGTTTTTTTGCTCTCCTGAACAATTGTGTTTTTGCTGATAGAGAGTATTAAATATATTTTTTGAAATTTAGCACAAAGTCGATTTCTGAACTTTAAGGTAATATAACTTTTTTCTAGTTCAACTTTAAAAAAGTTATATAATGTAAGTTGTTAGGTATTCAATTATCTTTCGAAAATGTCCGGTTGGTCGTTGAGTGCTGTGTGAACCAAATAACTGCGATAAAATAATGTTATGTAATATTTCGATTAAACCCTCTCCCCTCACGTAACACCATATAGACATTTCAATAACCCCCTCCCCACCCCCAACACGGCGTTACGTGGTTTATGGACAACCCCTTAGTCCAGCCATTCTGTGATTTTCTTCATACAAAAATTATACAAATTTGCGTACGCTATTTTTTTGCTGACCTTATGCAGGGTCGTTTCTTAAGCTTAATTCCAAAACGGAGGGGGACTCTGGAGGTTTTGCTTTAGCTGCTATAAGGAGAAACGCGTTTCCACTTTTTACTACTACTAAAATGTTTTTCGTAAAGTTGATAGCTTGTATAATATAACGGGTCGAACGTTATCCTTATAAATAGTAGCTAAAGTACAATCTCTAGAGTTTCGCCGTTTTAGAATTAAGCTTAAGATACGCCCCTGCATGAGATCAGCAAAAACAAAATTACGTACAAATTTATGTACGAAAAAACTGCTTGAATGACTGAATTATAAGCAAACACAAAATTATAAAATTAACCATATAATCTTTTTGTAGAATGGACAGTATATCCGGAAGCCTTAAACAAAGTGAGCCTTGCTCACCAAATTCTCCCGAATCTCCAGATCCTTTGGGTAGTTATCGACCTACAATTCCGCACATAATTAACAAAGCTATGAATAATATTCAAGGAGGTAAGTTAAAACCATAAATTCTATAAATACCAACATTATACGAAAAAATATAACTGATAAGATAAATTTGAACATAGAAATCGTATCTTGAGTTACGAAGCCAATATTAAAAGGAATCCGAAAGCCTTCTGGCGTTTTATTAAGTCCAAGAAATCCTATTCAAATTTTCCGTCCGCGTTAGTTTTTAATGATAAATCTGCTCAGTCTGTGTTAAAACATATACGAGACGCGTTGGCGGTTTGAGAACTTCGGTTTCCCAAAGCCTTTATTTTTAACATTTTAAAAACTACTTAAATACATGATACGTACGAAGTACGCATCTTGTGTATACAGTATTATATATGTAAAGATAACAGAATGTAAAGCAACAGAATTTCACACCATCTGCATGCCATCAATAAACGACGCTAATTACTTCATAGAAGGAAGGACCGTCCTAAAAACTGTCACTATCAGTGGCCGAGCGGTAATTCTAATCTCTTCATAGAAGGAACGACCGTCGTATCATCTTACAACTATCAGTGGCCAAGGGTAATTCTAATCAGTTCGAAAAAGGCACGACCGACATAAATCATAAAATAACGTGCACCAAATGTGCGATTGATAAAGAACGAATTTCCTCTTGGCACTGTTTGAATAATTGAACATACTGCCCTCATTGAAACATTACAGGCTTTCAACTAATTACATATTGGCATAATATTTACTGAGCTTTAAATTATTTCTTACAATTTAATTTGATTGTTATTCAATTATTGTTTAATTATTATTTAATTACTATTGACTCCAAATTTACCAAAAAACTTAACCTCACTCATAACTAACAAGAGTTAGCGACCAAAAGTAAATGCCCCAATTGGAACTAATCCGCCTGTTGCCTTGCAGAGCTTTTTTTAAGACGACGACGATGATGACGGTTGCAACGACGAATAATATCAGATTCGTGATACTCAGTCCGTAGTGGAAGACGTCATGGCACTGGAATATCCGGAATTTTAAATGTTTGTAGCTCACCTCTTATCTCAAAATGTTTAAGTGGTGGTAGATGATCCGTTATATTTATCCAAGGGAGCACGAACTTTACTTCGGAGGAATAAGCATCATAAGCCCATAAGTTGACATCCAAATCTTGAAGATGACAACTCGGCATTAACTTAAGTATGCCTGTTCCGTGAAGTTGTTGAGCTATGCGTTTTTTGTTGCAACTAATAGAAAATATCCATTTGTTGGTAGCATGGAGTTGAGCCCAGAAGTTATGCAATGCCATAATATTGTAGTGGCGGCCGTGGTGCAGTGGCTAAGACCTCTGCTTCACGATCGGAAGGTATCGGGTTCGACTCCCACCTGGGGCAAGGCAGAAATTTGTTTTCTGTTTTTCTGTGTAGACCGCCACTCTCTCGCCAAGTTCTGGCTATCTTGCGAGAGTAACTTTGCCATGAAAAGCTTCTTCTTTGGGAGTCCCGCCGTTCAGAACCGGCAATGAACTGTAGGTCCACAATTATCATATACACTTGCCCATGATAATTGCATTAAGAAGCTCGGACAAAACCCACGAGGGTTGTAGCGCCAATATATGTATGTATGTATAATGTTGACATCGCAATTTCTCGGTATTTCCCGTTGTCGCACCTCACATTTCGATGCTGGTCCGATGTTGTACAACGTTTGTGGGCGATGTTGTACAGCGTTTGTGGGCATAACATCAGCGTTGACATGCGCTGACAACGGTCAAAGTTGTTGTCTGTTAGACCATAATACATAGAATATGTTTGAACGTAGGACGAATACTAACGAAGAAATCTTCATGCAAAAATTCATAAGCATAAATTGCGTAGGCTTGAAGCTTCTCCTTGCTGATCAGTGGGATACGGATGTTTAATAAGATGAACTCTGCAGTTGTCCTGGTCGTTGTACTTGCTACTTTCGATAATTCAATGGGATTAGTTTCAGGTAGCATTAAATGCTCATTCAAATTTGGTATTATCATGGCGATTTGCTGCTCGAATTTCTGTAACGGCAGCACTTTTTCCAGGAAGTTGCCCTTCGAATTCCAGATTACATCTATGATGGCGCTTTGGATTTCTTCAAATGATTCCATAGCAAGTAGTGTGTTAGAGATAGCACTGATAAGTGCTTCACTATCGGTGTGCTTATTAGCGGCTTCAGTCAGTGTGTGAATGGAATTGTTTCTAAACTTAAAATTTTTCCAAACAACTTCGTTGTGACCCTTTAGCACCTCGTTGGTCATATCTTGTAGTGATGACTGGTTGCGTGCCAAAGCCAATAAATATTCTTCGTTCGTACGACTCTGATTTATCTTATGTACCAGTTCGTCAGCATGGTATTCATCCATCATTCCAGATAGTGCGTTGAAGATCTTGCCCATAAATTTTAATGGTGCTCGCCGGGCTCTTGATACCTTCTTCTCGTAGTTGTAAACTATGATATCGTGCTTTTGTGTCATGCGAGAATATCGTTCATTAAGCTGATTTGCGGATTCAGCTAAATATGACCCGTAGCTCAACGTTGTATTAAGATGTTGAATCCTCAGCATTGCCTTGTCGAGATTCTCCTTATGGCTCCAGTAGGCTTTTACGTCAATGTTCCACGCCGTCGTCGTCAGGCCGACTTGCCCTATTTCTTCAAAAAATAGTCCTGATAAATCTTTTATAGGTAATACTTGAGCCTTTATTATAGGCATAATACATAATAAACTTAAAATGGTTAACATAACATTTTTATTCTTTAATCTCTTTATTCTTAATATCTTGTTTAGTTTTCTCGTTATCATTTTCATTATCTTCCGTAGGAAAAGGACAAACATTGTGTACCGATCGTTTCAAAACACCAGTGCTTGTCCTTACATCTACCATTCGACAGAATCCGTCAGCTCCACAGCTTGTGTTAATAATACGTCCCCTTCTCCAATTCATCTTGGCTAGATTATCTTCCTTCAAAAGAACCAAACTACCCACTTCAATGTTTACGGACGGACGCTGCCATTTGTATCGTTTTTGTAACTCACTTAAATATTCGTTTGACCATATTTTCCAAAACTCTTGGGTATTGTTTTGCACTGCTTTCCAGTGATCCCACAGCCCGTGATAACATTGATTATCACTTATATCAACAAACGTTGAAAAGGATTCTCCAATTAGAAAATGACCCGGAGTTAAAATTTGGACTATGACATTCGGATCTTCCGAAAATGTCATAAGTGGTTTCGAATTCAAAATTGCTTCTATCTGTGCCATCAAGATACAGAATTCCTCAAAGGTCACAATGCCTTCCACAACTCTGTAGAAATGGTTCTTCACTGGTTTAACTGCGGCCTCCCATAATCCTCCCACATGAGGCGATCTGGCCGGTATATTTATCTACTGAATTTCTTTTCCCCCACAAAACCTTTCATTTGCCTCGGAATGCTCTTTGTTTCCGAACAAATGATATATTTCATTGGGGTTATTTGCAGCAGTAATGAAATTAGTTCCATTGTCAGAGTACATTTTTTTGTGGGCAACTGGGTCAGAAACGACTTCCAAATGGACCGCTTTTGTTGAAAAACAAACGAATACACAAACATAAGTGCCATTCCGCGTCAAGCGGATACTTCAACTCTCCGAAAATTCTGAAACTCTCCACATTAAAAGGTCTGGGTATGCTGTGTTTATGTACCAAAGGGTTTCGTTGGTACATAAATGTTTACTGTTATGTTTGAAATTAAGTAAAGTGAAAAATTGGAAAAGTACCATTTTTTCACAAATTCATAACTTTTCAACCGTTTGGGTTACGCAGGAAATGAAAAAGTTTTAACAGAAAATAGTAATTTAAAAAAAAAAATTTCAAACATTTTTTTTAAAAATAATTTTTAAAAAATTTTGAAATTTTGAGCGCCAAGATTATAAATTTAAAAAAAAAATTTTTTGTTTACCCTACAATATCACTCAGCTTGTGTCAAATTTTAAAGAGAGTGTTTTCCTTGTTTTTGAGGTACTTACCTCGCTTGCGCTATGCACAGAGCAGCCATTTGCTTGAGCGAAAATCGTCCGATCGGAACGCTTGTGGTGTCAAAAGTTGCGTATTGACCTCAGTAGGAAATTTTACCATGTTTGACAAATTTTTAGCTTGTACTTTGTTTCAATTTTTCCCGACCGATAAGCATTTTCAGGCCGAAGCCGATACCGAAGGTCAATTAGCAGTATATTACTCCTGCCAGCTAATTTTGGGATTTTTCAAAAACTTTAAACACGATTTTCTCAAAAATTTGTTTTTTTTACGAACGCTCTTCTTGCACCCAATGCTTAAATTTTACTTTTAGTTCACATAATGCATGTTAAATTAAGGATTCTATAAAAAGGAGTAAAACAAACATTTTTTTTTTTAAATAATTTTAGCAATGTCGATTTAAAATAAAAGTTTTTTGGCCACTCCATAATCTGCAAAGACAAAAAAATCGAAGTTGCCAAAATTATTTAAAAAAAAAATGTTATGTTTACTTTTTTTATTTCTTGCCGCGAATCTTAAGGTGAATAAACCCACATTCAAGAACGGCCTAGTTACTATAAGTAACATTGATTGACTACCTTTCTTGTTAATTGTTTGCCCCGTTATGGCCAAAACCTTTGCCGTACAATTGCTAGCAATCCCTGTGCTCCTACATGCAAATGTTTTGAATGCAAATGCTTAACCCATTAATGACGAGAGCGAAATTTTCGGAATTTTTTAAAGATTTTTTCAGGAATACCTAAAAATGGCCTAAGAAACGAATTTCTAACTTTTTTTTTTTTTGACCGCTTAAGGGGATGACACATTGGCGTCAATTGACCCCGAGTGCTGTCAAAGTGTTTTTGTTTCCAAGGCAAAATTAAAAATGAACACTTTTTGAGAAAGCGAGTGAATATTTTCTCAGGGGTTTTTTTGACGCCAGCTTCGAGCTGGGGTCATGAATCAAAAGAGTGTTGCATTTTAGCAAAATGTAGCTGTCAAATCTTTAGTAGCAAAAACAAGGTTGCAAAAGTATTAAAAAAGCATACGAAATGCAAATATTTTCAGTTTTTGTTCGTTGCAAGCAACACTTGTCAGGAATTTGTTCATCGTTACTTTATATTATCATTAAATTTGTTGAAGCAATACGAAATGTAAGTAAATAACACAATTAAACATGAATATTTGAATAAAATTCTACATTCGTAGGTTTATAAAAATATTCTGCGTGAACTGAAATGTGCATGGGTTGCACTCTTTTATCATTTAGGCACATAAGATATGAGTGATTGCAACCCTTTTGTGATATCAAGAAAAAACGGAGCAGATTGACCCGGCGTCAAATATTTTTGCGTGTGGCACGTCCAGGCGTCAAAATAGTAAAAGAGCATAAAAGAGAATAAAAATACAAATGAATAGGGGTCAAATGACGCCAGTGTGTCATGCCCTTTACCGTTTGCCCATATGGTAACACTCGTCACAACCCTAGCAAAATTACCTAATTTAAGATATTATTGTTTATAACTACTTTTTTTTTAAATTCTTGAAAGTTTGGCAATGTTTTAAGATTTATTTTGTAAAAAAAAATTTTATCGACCAATTTTTTTAAATCTAAAAGTTTTAAAAAAAAAAAATGTTGTTAAAAAAAATTCTATAAATTCAGGAACATTTCTGATCACAAAAGTTTCTTCAGCAAAGTAATTTGTTTTTAAAAAACGCACATTTTTGCATCAAAAAAAATTTGTATAGGCCCCCAGGAAAAAAGTTAGAAAAGTAGGTCAGTTTTCAACTAGGATTTTCTTGATAAGTGTCCTGGTAGTCATCATAGAATGGGGTCCAATAGACCTTTTCAATAGTAATCAAGTTGATATTCTTAAAATTTTGGTAGTCGTTCAAAATTACTACAAAAGGCTGGCCTAATTTTCTGTCCGCCACTGTATATAATCCACCTACACCAAAATACTGCTTAGGTTTTCAATAACATAAGAAATATCTCCATATGAACTGAAATTGGAAAGGTCCTCGTCATCATTTGACATACACAATTTACATGGCTGTAAAAGAGGTGTACGATGAAGACCATAGGAAGTACCTCCTTCATCTTCCTCCTAGTAATCTTGTCCAGTCGGATAAAATTATGCTCGCCTAAATGTCTTCATCGTAATGTAAATTTGTTAAAAAACAATTGAGTAAGTTTTAGCCGGTTGAAGTAAGCCTATCTATACCATACACCCTTCCATCTGAGTCCTGGTCGCCATTCCACTCATTCCACCGACGGTACTCACATGTGCTCCATGTTAGGCATGACCATCTTAGACGTGGATTTTGTATGCATCATGATGTCATGTCATGATCAGGGTATTGCTCATATAGCTTTTGCGGCACTCACCATCGATGCCAAGCGGACAATATATCTTACGGAGAATTTTCCTACCACAATTCCCGTGAAATTGGGTAACATTTGTTACAAAACTCGACTTTCACTTGTATGGAAGGTAGTCGTGGCAGTAGATCGATTTCGCCCATTTGCATTACCAACTCCTTCTAGGACCTCCAAAGGATAAATTCAATGTTTGGACCGCCTAGCTTTCATTTAGCTCCTTAATAGCCCATACCAATCAAAATAACGGACAGACATACGGATATGGCTAAATCAACCTAAGAGGTGCTGCTAATTTTTCATAAGCATACCAAGTACATAACCACACTTTAAAGACAATTTATTGATAAAATATATTTAACTTTATATGAAATAAGCTAAAAAAAATATATTTCAAACCAATATATAGATAAAATTTACTTCATTTTAAAAAAAAAGGTCAAATTTGTACGCAAATATGTATATAAACACGTACAAAAAATTATTTTAAATCTGAATATTACAAAAAAAATTTTTAATAATTATATTAAGTATACAAACACACTTTCAAATTAATATACAAATAAAATATATTACATTTTACATAAAAAAGCTCATACAAACATTTTCAGTAAGAAAATTTAAATTTGCTAGGGTTGTGACGAGCGTGCCCATATGGTAACAGCGAAATTCAAAATGATAAAAAGGTAACACAGAAGTTATAAATAAGTTATTATTTTATTATTTTATACGTTTTCTAATACTTTGATATTCTACCCAAATGCCAAAAAAAAAAATATTCAAAATATATAACTTTTTATGGCAATGAAAAATATTCTTACTGGAAAGGTCGTGACTTTTCGCTGTTTTTGCCCACTTTTTAAAAACACTACTTTTCAATTATCCGCCACGATCGCTACTGACGAGCGATTTCTTAGAGTTATATATCAAAAGAAAGATCAAAGTATGCTTTATAAACATCAAAAAACGGATTAGTGATATTCGTTCAAATATTTTTTTAATTGCACATACCGTAGAGCGCTATCAGCGTTACGATATGGGCACGCTCGTCATGAATGGGTTAACTAGCAGTACTACCCATTCATCATTATATGGCCATAAAACTGGATGTTTGGCTTCAAAAGTTAATCTACTTTTTTGGATTCTCCCACCAACTCTAATAACTTCCATGTTATCCATTATGGGAGAGAGTGATATGATTTTTGAATTAGATGGTAACATTTTATTTGCTTTTAACAACTTTATCTCGGTTGAAAAATGCCTTTTTTGTATATCTTTAATTAATACAAAAAGTGCCTTATTTTGGTAATCTAACCAATGCTTAAACTGCCTTTTCTTTATAATGTCTACGAATTTAAGAATATGCGCAACCACATTTTGTAGTTATTCAAATTGTTCATGTGGTTAATTTCATCCAAAAAGTTGGCCTTCTGGACCGTTAGACCCACTACCTTCTTTCTCTTGATGTCTGGAATCACATCCATTTCTATCTGTGGACTTTCACTTAATTCCTCTTTGCAAACCTTCAAAAATTCTGCCCATGAAGCCACAGCATATTACCAACGATTTCGCTTGGAAATAGTCCTCTTGAGATGAGATCAGCTGGATTTACCTTCGTGCTTACATATGACACCCTCAGATTGAAAAAACCCTGAACAAAATGTGTTTGCGAAAAAGTCATGGAAAACATTTTGCATGAAGAAGCCATGCAAAGTGAACGAGAACGAATTTTAGTGCAAGAAAGCTTAATATGAAAAACTGATTGAGCGGCCATCAGACTTTTACGCTAAAAAGCTTTTTATTAATTTTCTGTGAAAAATTTTGTTATGCAGATTTTTTTCAAAAAGCACTTTTCATAAGAATTTTGTACAAAACATTATTTTGAAGAAATTTTGAGCTAAATATTTGTTTATAATTTTACGACTTAATTTTATTTCGAAGAATATTTAAAATTTAGATATATTAATATTATCGCTTTTGTGAAAAATGGAACTCAAGTTTGTTAGCTGCAAGTTTTTTGGATTATTTGCAGTAAATTTGGGTACAAATTTTTAAATTTTGGTTTTTGTGTTTTTTTAGTTGGTTGGAGTTTGTAATTTGTGCAATGTTCGTTATTTATGTACACTAGGTGACAACATTTAAAAAACAAAAATTCTTTCAAAAAAATTTTTCGTAAAAATTTCATTTAAAAAAAAAATTTTTTTGGGGGTTTTTTTACGTAAAATCAGAAGCTATTTGGTTTTTTATTTTCTACAATTTTGGGAACATAGCATGTGTGTTTTAAGGTGTATCGATGTATTTGTACAATTTTTAAATTGAAGTTTTGTGTATACATACATGCATCCGAAAGACTTTTTTCTCTGGTTTTACTACGCGCATAGAAACCCTTTCAGCTGTGCGTATTAAAACAAAAGGAAAAAAACCAAATACGCGTGGCTAAAAAGAAAACTACAACAATAAACGCACAAGTGTTCATGTCACTCATTCCTTCGCTTGATCCCACAAAAAAAGAAATTGCTTGTTTATGGTTTACATTCCTCCAGTCGATGCTCAATGCTGGCGCAGCGAATGACCGTGAGATATTTCATAAGGAAAACAATGCGCGAACTAAAAATGTGTGGTGTCTGAAAACAACCCTTATTTTTGTGCGCAATTAGGAGGTCCTTTCTTGCTGCGACGCGACTTGATCTCGGCGATCATGTCGCGTGCGTGTGTAGACGACCTGTTTACATGTAGAACATACAAGTGGGCTCCAATTTTCTTGCTGCGTGGGAATTCGCGTGTGTGTTTTGTTGTCTAAGAAATTCTTTCTTTGCGATGATTTTTTAAGTTGTTTTGGGTTAGTGGCGCATATGCAGTAAAGGAACTATTAGGTACTATTTTTTTTTATATGAAGCCCTTGAAAATGCATCTTAGAGCAAGTGGCGACATTTTTTTTTAGTTTACGTTTACCACTGTCTGTTTACCCCATTCAGTTCTGTATTTTACGTAAAAAACCAAACAAATTTTTCAATTAATTTTTTTAAATGAAATTTTTACGAAAATTATGCGTTCTTCAAAAGTCAAATTTAGTTGAACATTTAGTTTTAAATTAAAATTTTATTGACAGAATTTTTGTTCTTAAATTCGTCACCTTGTGTACATAAATAACGAACATAGCACAAATTACAAACTCCTACTTACTAAAAAACCCAAAATTAGAAAATGTTTACCCAAATTCACTGCGAACAATACAAAACAAATTGCATTTCCATTTTTCCCAGAAGCGATAATATTAATAATAATATTAAAATCTGAATTTTTTACTAGATAATATTAATATATCTAAATTTGAAATATGCTTCATTAAGCCGGAAAATTATAAACAAATATTTAGCTCAAAATTTCTTCAAAATAATGTTTTGTACAAAATTCTTATGAAACGTGCTTTTTGAAAAAAAATCTGCATAATAAAATTTTTCACAGAAAATTAATAAAAAGCTTTTTAGCGTAAAAGTCTGATGGCCGCTCCATCAGTTTTTCATACTAAGCTTTCTCAGAACAATGAATCTGTGTAATAAAACTTAGATAAGTGATTAAATTTCAAACTTTCAATTACCTTTTTCATTAATTCCGTTAACAAGACTGCTTCTCATAATTCCAATTTTGGCAAAGTCACTACTTTTATTGGTGCAACTCTTGATTTTGATTCTGCCAGGCGTACCGTTATCTCTCCATTACGATTTAAGGTTTTTATGTATATAACCGCTCCATAAGCTGCCATGGAAGCATCCGAAAATCCATGAAATTCTATAATTTCAGGATTTGGACCTTTCAAATTTAAGTTTATTAAGTAGTGGCAGTTCATTTCTCATCTTATTCCAATATCTGTCGGTACATTGGAATCCCAACCAACCTTTAATTTCCATAGTTCCTGAATTAAGATTTTTGCAGTAACTATTACTGGATTAACCAAGCCGAGGGGGTCAAATAGTTTTGAGATGTCCGACAAAATACTTCTTTTTGTTACTCCCCCTTATTTTCCCCTTCCCAATTACATTTCAGCCCCAGCTCGTCGACAGCAGGGTTCCATACTATTCCCAACGTTTTTATTGTACTCGTATTCCCTGTATCGATTTCAATGTCTAATTGAACTTCTCGTTCTTGCGGAGGAATATTTTTTAGTAATGGTTTCCACACCATTTCCTTAAATAAAACCCGTATTTTGTGAGAACGTCCTTTAATGTCTTTTGTAACTCAATAACTTTAGCCAAACAATTCCCACCGGTCATTAAATCGTCCATGTAGAAGTCAGTTTTAATTACCTCTGCAGCTTCAGGATATTTTTTACGTTCCATTTCTGCCACCTTTTGCAAACGTTGGCTTTAGTTAGTGTGTTCCCTTCCACTTTATCACAATTTATTTTCACATATCACTGATTTTAATTTAATTTTAAATTATTTACTCTACTTTATTTTACTTTTGAATAAATCTAAAAAACAAACGTCCGTCCGCTTCCAAAATATAGAAAACTAACTAAATTTTGACAGTGCAATATGTCAAATATTTTTTTCAAATATCTTTTTATTTCTCTCACTTTGAATATGGAGTACCTACGTTTGATCGGTATTATTAGTCATTATCTTTTTTTTGTCACCAAAAATATGTTTTGGCAATTATTTAAACTTTTATTAGAAAAGTTCACAAAATTAAAACTGGCTCCAATCGGCCTTGTATAAGATTGGAAGCTTTATTTAAGTTATCACTTCACTTTCAGAGCGCTTTTACAAAATTGTTTTTGGAATAGTGGAGAATAACGCGAGAAAATGAGTGGCTTGGGCAGGCAATTAATTGAGTGTATTGCCAATTTTACTTATATCACGGATACATTTTGAATATGGGTCATTCCATAAGAATTTTACATTTTTTAACCTTGACCCAAAAAATTAAAACAAACTTTTTGCGGGACCTACTCAGTTTGGCTCTACATTTAGTATTATTGACGGAATAACCATTACCAAAAGTATAAATTTCCAAAAATGTTTTTTCTAAATCACAAAAAAATGTATGCAGGGTCATTCCTATTGAAAAATGATGCACGGCACATCTCTTCAGATTGAATCTAGCTATATCGCACTGATATCTGGACCGCTAATGGAAGTTTTTACACAATTTTAAGATACAAATATATATTTTATAAAAAATACCACTTTTAAAAATTATCAAAAATACTATTGTGTTAAATGCCTGAAATTTTGAGCCCTTATTTGGAATGGGATCTTTTTTTTGGCGAAGTTATGGTAAAAAAACGAAGCCTACATGACAAATTTTATTTATTTTTTCTATATAAATAAAAATTAGAGAGTGGACTATCTTCGGCTATGCCGACTTCGGCTATGCCGAAGCTGAAATACCCCCACATAGTAGGAAGAAGTACCTCGAACATAAAAAAGGGGGTCTCAAGACCCCATTTTGAGCCATTTATAGGTGCTTTTGGCCATGTCCAAAATTCGTTTCTACAAATTTTCAATCAAATACACTAAAAAAAAAATTTGGTCTCAAGACCCCATTTTGACCCTTATATATGTGGTTTCGGAACCTCGGACCATGTCTACCATGTCAACTAGAGAGTGGACTATCTTCGGCTATACCGAAGCTGAAATACCCCCACACAGTAGGAAGAAGTACCTCGAAAAATTGTGGTCTCAAGACCCTATTTTGAGCCAATTATAGGTGGTTTTGGAGCCCGGACCATGTCCAAAATCCATTTCTAAAAATTTCCAATTAAATCCACAAAAAAAAAATTGGTCTCAAGACCACATTTAGACCGATTTAGACCGATTTGGCTGATTCTCGAACTTGATCTCAGTATTCACGAGAAAAACATGTACCCAAAGTTTCAAGTCGACATCTCCAAAACTGCGACCGCTATCGTGCGGACGGACAGACGGACGGACAGACAGACGGACATCGCTAAATCGACTCAGGAGGTGATACTGATCAAGAATATATATACTTTTCCTTACCGGACACGCCTCCCTATGGGCGTTACAAACGTTGTGACAAAGTTAGTATACCCTGCCAGAGTGAGTGTGGGGGTATAAAAATACATTTCTAAACATTTCCAATCGAATACAGCAATAAAAAAGACTTGAAAAATATTGACCTTTTTTTTCGTTATATGGGAGCCACGCCCAGTTTTTGTCCGATTTGGCTGATTCTCGAACTTGATCTCAGTATTCACGAGAAAAACATGTACCCAAAGTTTCAAGTCGATATCTCCAAAACTGCGACCGCTATCGTGCGGACGGACAGACGGACATCGCTAAATTGACTCCGGCGGTGAGGCTGATCAAGAATATATATACTTTTCCATACCGGACACGCCTCATTATGGGCGTTACAAACGTTGTGTCAAAGTTAGTATACCCTGCCACAGTGTGTGTGGGGGTATACAAATTTTAATTTTGAAATTTGTAGCATACAACGATAGAAAAATTTACACAATGCATTTAAATGACAGGAAGCGGATGCACGCGATAATTTCCGGCTCTGGCTCGTCAGCTAATGGGTGTTGGTTCTTGCACCCTATCACTTAATTATGGTAGATCGCTACAGTAAAAGAGAATTTAAATTTTGCGTGCAAGGACGTGAAAAAGAATCCCTTCAATTGAAGAGAAAAAGGTAGAAAGAAAGTTAAAAAAAAAACAGAAAATACAAAAAATTAAAACTGTAACTAAAAGGCTATCTTCGAAATACAGCATAGCACGAGAAGTATGGTTGCCTGGTGTTGTTGCAACATACGCCCACCCTGCCATGATCCTTTATTAAATCAAACAAAAATAAATTTTGAAAGGATCCCTTATATATCACAACTGCCTGTACTTGAAGTCAAAAATCAAAAATTTAGAAACTCATAATAAAAGTCTTACGATTTATTAATAAAAATATGGACGTATAAATTCATCTCGCGATCTTATTGTAGAAATTAAATTGTAACTGTATAAATTAAAATGTAAAGAAATTCTGAAATATAAATGTAAATATATTTTTCATAATATGTGACTTTATTTAATAAATTTCTATAAAATCTTATTAATTAAAGAAATTAATATTAGCAATTAAATCGGAAAAAAAATCTTAATCATCAATTCAATTATCTAATAGATAAATGAAATTCTATTGTATCGACAATACGGAAAAAGAACAACTAAATGAAATTTAAACTGAGATTTGGTAAAATTCAAAGCGAACAGAGAAAATAAGTTCAACCAAAAGCTAAAGAGATCAATAGGTGCATGTGTTGTTGTTGTACAACAACCTTTTGGTTGTTCATGGTTGCCATCGATCGACAATATGATGAAGTTAAATGTATGTTATTTAATTATTTTTCAACGAAATTACATTAGAATATTAGAAATACTGGAGTTCAATATTTTAATGTGATTTGGCATTTCGATTTTATAAAGAAATCAAAAATAGAAAATTTATATTATTCTTTGCTTTAGCATTCTTTTAGTTTGCTCAAATAAAAAAAATCTCTCTTTTACAAAAACAATGTGTATGACTTACTCGTACTTTGCGAAGCTCCAACGTTGAAAGGTCTTTCAATGTGGTTCCGAAGTAATGTGTGTGTGTAATACACTATTTTTGTTGTTGCACATTGAAACTGCTCTGAGCCTTAGATTATTACTTTGTTTTCTATAACTTTTTGTGAATTTCTAATTGAAATTTTTACTAATATTAGTAAACATTTCGATTAATTCAATATGTTAATACAACAGCATGATCGGAAATTTTGAATAATCATAATTTATTGCAAATCGGGCATGTTAATTTATCGCATGCGATACAAATTCTGACGATCGCTCTTGTATTAACATAGATTCTCCATCAAAATGTTAAATCACTGTTAAATGACACAGGCAAATAATGATTATTTTATAATTTTTATAAAAACAAAAATTTCGTATTTTTAAATATTAGGAATTACTTATGTTACACAAACCAACTTTAAATTTAATTTTCTTTACCATTACAAAAGTGCAATTAAATTAAATTTATGTTTTCACTTAAAGGCAGACTTGTTTTGAGGTTATATTTTCTGATGCACTAGCATTCTTTTTGATTTTCGCTTACTTATGTATGCCTTTTTGTATGCTAATTTTTGGAGCACACTTTTTATACCCCCACACTCACTGTGGCAGGGTATACTAACTTTGTCACAACGTTTGTAACGCCCATATGGAGGCGTGTCCGGTATGGAAAAGTATATATATTCTTGATCAGCATCACCGCCCGAGTCAATTTAGCGATGTCCGTCTGTCTGTCCGTCCGCACGATAGCGGTCGCAGTTTTGGAGATATCGACTTAAAACTTTGGGTACATGTTTTTCTCTTGAATACTGAGATCAAGTTCGAGAATCAGCCAAATCGGATAAAAACTGGGCGTGGCTCTCATACAGCGAAAAAAAAGGTAAACATTTTTCAAGTCTTTTTTATGGTTTTATTCGATTGGAAATGTTTAGAAACGTATTTTTGACATGGTCCGAGGTTCCGAAGCCACATATATGAGGGTCTAAATGGGGTCTTGAGACCATTTTTTTTTTGTGGATTTGATTGGAAATTTTTAGAGATGGATTTTGGACATGGTCCGGGCTCCAAAACCACCTATAATTGGCTCAAAATAGGGTCTTGAGACCACATTTTATGTTAGAGGTACTTCTTCCTACTGTGTGGGGGTATTTCAGCTTCGGTATAGCCGAAGATAGTCCACTCTCTAGTTTTTTAATATTTTAATTATATTTCATGTACGCGCATCGTACTATGAAAAACCCACTTTAACCTCTGGTCAAAGAGATTTGTTCCTAACAAATTTTTAGTTTTTTTATTTGAATTTTTCCTTAATTTCACTTTTGTCGAATTAGACACCACGTTACTTGCTGCCATGCATATCACAAACTGATCCGCCATCTTACGCTCGATCGCTAGAGTCACTATTTGTCTATCGTTATGACTTGATGATCTGTATGATTGTTGTAACTTCAATGCATTATGCGGTCATTTTGGTAGTTACTCAATTATTCTGACATTGGTATTATGTACTAAGTACTAGTTATTTGGTGTCAAATCTGTTCCGAGAGAGAATTTTGATATAAATTTGATATCAACTAAACAGAATTTTAATGAAATTTACCCTTCAAGGAGTTGACACCGGTTTCAATGATGAAATTTTCCCAATTTGCCAAATATATGGATATATATAGGAGTTTGCCAATATGTTTGATGAAATTTGATAATTCTGATATTGAGTTGAAATAAAAACTAGAGAGTGGACTATCTTCGGCTATACCGAAGTTGAAATACCCCCACACAGTAGGAAGAAGTACCTCGAACATATAAAAATGTGGTCTCAAGACCCTATTTTGAGCTAATTATAGGTGGTTTTGGAGCCCGGACCATGTCCAAAATCCATTTCTAAAAATTTCCAATTAAATCCACAAAAAAAAAAAAAATTGGTCTCAAGACCCCATTTAGACCCTTATATATGTGGCTTCGGAACCTCGGACCATGTCAAAAATACGTTTCTAAACATTTCCAATCGAATACAACAATAAAAAATTTTTACCTTTTTTTTCGGTGTATGGGAGCCACGCCCAGTTTTTGTCCGATTTGGCTGATTCTCGAACTTGATCTCAGTATTCACGAGAAAAACATGTACCCAAAGTTTCAAGTCGATATCTCCAAAACTGCGACCGCTATCGTGCGGACGGACAGACGGACAGACGGACAGACGGACAGACAGACGGACATCGCGAAATCGACTCAGGAGGTGATACTGATCAAGAATATATATACTTTTCCATACCGGACACGCCTCCTTATGGGCGTTACAAACGTTGTGACAAAGTGAGTATACCCTGCCACAGTGAGTGTGGGGGTATAATAATTAATAGGTTTGCAATTTAGAGGTTAGACTTTAATTAAATCAAATACAAAAAGAAATATACATGTTTGTAACTCACGCATTAATTAATGGAAGATGATGACAACTTTAAATTGAGACAGTTTTTAAAGTGAAGAAACTTTCAAAATTAATCAGAATTAGATTTCGAAATAATTGGAACAAAATTTAAGCCTGTATTAATGTTAAAAACTTTAATTTAGAGACCTGATTGAATTATTTCTTTATCAAACACATTTACTTACTCTGAATATTTTCCAAGTATGGATTAAATTGTGGTATAAGATGTATACTTCACAACGTCTGGCACAGGAAAGATCGAGAAATTTTACTTGTCTCGCCAAGAAAGGTCGGATCGTACGATGATTGTAAAAAAATATTAAGAAATAACATTTCATTTCCAACTATAAGTTGGTAGGTATATAATGAAATACGGAAATGCAGTTTGGCAATTGGCAATGCGGGCATAGCTAATGAAATAAATTGATATATAGATTAGACCGTATCACCTTATAGGGAGAAAAAAAAAAGTTAACCGCACACCATCTAATTTGAAGCAAATTTGGAAGGAATTTCCAAATTTGCAAATTTTTGTCTCGAGGAGACCTATAATAATGTTTCAGAAGTCCTTGCTCTTAAGAACACCCTTCTAGTACTTACCCAACAGATCTCAGTTAGTACCACCCTATGTACCATTCCAATTGCAGAAAATTAAAGCTCTCGAAAAATCATTAAACTCTTGCAAAGGAAGTATACCGATTATTCCATTAGAACTATTTAAAAAAAATATAATTAATATTTTTACCGAACGTAGGGGCAGCGCATTGACATATTTCATCATATCGTCACCATTTATTATCCGATTTTAAAGTATAATATACCCTTAAGTACACCCTTCTAGTACTTACCTACCAGATCTCAGTTAGTACCACCCTAATGGGTACTAACATCGCCTTAAAACACTTAATTCGATTTTACTTAAATTTCTTTAATTTATGTTGTAGAAGCTGAGAAGTTGAAAAACCAAACATTCCAATGTATACATTAGGGTACATTAGGGTGGTACTAACTGAGATCTGGTAGGTAAGTACTAGAAGGGTGTACTTAAGGGCAATGCCTTAATTTGATAATAAATGGTGACGATATGATGAAATATGTCAATGCGCTGCCCCTAGACAAAAATTTTGATATATTATTCTTTAAAATCGGATCATAAATGGTGACAATATGAAGAAATATGTCGATGCGCTACCTCTACGATCGGCCAAAAAATTTTTTGTCGGAATCTCCTTCCAAATATGCTTCAAATTAGATGGTGTGCGGACAACTTTATTTTTTCGAGACGGTCTAATATAGATGGCAGTACAATATAATTGAAAAATTCAAATTTTTATTGTAACATTTAACGAAAATATTTTTAAAAAAATCGTTGGCTATAAGCGCCTCTACAAATTAGAATAGACTTAGCATTTTTTTCACAAAAATAAGCGCACGCGATTTTTTTTGCTGAACTTGTTCAGGTGAATGTCCTAAGCTGAATTCCAAAATAGTGGGACTGTAGATGATGTGCTTCAGCTGCTATAAGGAGAAACGCGTTTTTCCTAAATGTGATAACTTGTATTATAAAACGGGTCAAAGTTGTTGTTGTGTATTGGTATGTGTCTCTTCTATGACTGCCTTTATTCATATTCTTAGTACATTCAGTAAGCTTTGTCTGATTAGTATATAGATAACTATGAGAATTACAGGATATTCCATGTAATAGTATTAATATATACAACATCTTTCTTTCTCTTAAAATAAGATATTTATAGTACTTATCAACTTAAATATTACTAGTAATATGAAAATTTATTTAATTAATTTAAATATGATAAATGACAATATTTTGTTGTAAACGATTTTTTACTTAGTATTAATTTTTGTAATTCAATCGAGTATCACTCCCGCTGTTGGTGACATAATTTTCTTCATTACTTCTGTTTTCTTGTTCTTGCTTATTTTCTACGATTTTAATCAAATTTAAATCAAATATAAAAGTAGTTGATAGTGCTCCTAAGCTGTTTTTATTTAAATCAAATATGGGCGTATTTAAAGCTGTATTAAATATGGAAATATTAGAATTAAATATGGAAATATTAAATTTTTTTATTTATTTAAATTGGAAAAAAAAAATATTTTTAAGTTATTTATTTTTTACTTTATTTAATTTTTTTATTTGTCAATTTTTAACTAAACTTTATTTAAAACTAGAGAGTGGACTATCTTCGGCTATACCGAAGCTGAAATACCCCCACACAGTAGGAAGAAGTACTTCGAACATAAAATGATGTGGTCTCAAGACCCTATTAGAGCCACCTTTAAATAGTTTTGGAGCCATGTCCAAAATCCGTTTCTCAAAAATCCCAATCAAATCGACAAAAAAAATTTGGTCTCAAGTCCCCATTTTGGCCCCTATATATGTGGTTTCGGAACCTCGGACCATGTCAAAAATACATTTCCAATCGAATGCAGCAATAAAAAAGACTAAAAAAATATTACCCTTTTTTTCGATGTATGGGAGCCACGCCCAGTTTTTTTCCGATTTGGCTGATTCTCGAACTTGATCTCAGTATTCACGAGAAAAACATGTACCCAAAGTTTCAAGTCGATATATCCAAAACTGCGACCGCTATCGTACGGATGGACAGACGGACGGACAGACAGACGGACATGGCTAAATTGACTCCGGCGGTGATGCTGATCAAGAATATATATACTTTTCCATACCGGACACGCCCCCTTATGGGCGTTACAAACGTTGTGTCAAAGTTAGTATACCCTGCCACAGTGAGTGTGGGGGTATAAAAAAACTAAAATCAAAAATCCCCACGTCATAATTAAAATCCCTAATTGCCCGGTAGCTCAATCGCGACGCGTGGGATTAGAGCCGACCCTCGCGGTATAGTATCCCCGGCCGAACGAAACACACGAATACGCGAAAACCCTATAACTAAACTCGATTTTCATTTACCTACACCGAAATTGCCTCAATAGATATATATACAAGTGTATATATATAAATGTATATGCACACGAAACCCGAACGCAAAAAGGAAACGAAAACTCAATGACACACAAAACGGAAATTTGTCAAACGAGAGCATTTTAGAAAAAAAACACTAATGACAAAAATTATGTTTTTATGTGCACTTGATTTACGGGACCAGACCGACCTGTCTGAAATCCCTCGCACGATTCCTTACAGAATCAATTCACCAGCTGGACTTCGATAAAATCGATGTCCAGCAACCACTTGGCTCAGGTGCGGGACGCCACTTAAAAATTGGAAGGGAAATGGGAAAACAGGACCACAAAACCTCCGGAGACCAATTCCACTATTAAAATATCGCAACACCAATGGCCGACTTACCACAACTTGACAGACTCTATTAACACTTTTCTTCCTCTACATATTTCGAATAAACTAAACGGCCGACTGCCACAGATAAAAACACCAAAAACACTTTTGCCACCCGCTGGTAGAAATAACACCAGCGCGGAAAAATACTCCCTTCGAAAAATATCTCCTGCCTCAGATCCACGATCCAACGATGGTCCTCAGCAACCACAAAAACACAATTCACGAATCAAATTTAATTTTACAAATCTTTTCTAAAACACTACTCAAAATTAACATTTAAATTTAAAATCGCAAGTCCACTAAAACTTTTCGTACTTCCCTTTTTCCCTGCCTAAAAAGAACTAAGAGAATCTTGTCTATATGAACGCACTTTCCATTTGGCGCTCACTTTCCATTTCTCTAACATCTTCCCCCCACACACATGAGCGCGACCTACGCAGAAGCCAGTATTCGCAGTCGGGGCTTTACCCACACCATAAAGCATAAATGTCGACAGATTCCCCTCCCTCAAACAGGTTCAAAGAGTACAAAAAGCTTTAGTCTAATTTTTTTTCCCATTTTTATGTCCTCGTCCCGTAAGTATAGTTTCGCGCCTGGCAATGCCATCCCCAACATCGGATCGTAAAACCTGATCAACAAACTTCTAAAACGAAGTCGCAACAAAAGGGAATAAGAGATCTTGAAAGCAGTTGTCAATTCTCCGTCCGGCTGCATTCCACCCGCGAGTGACCCATTGAACCAAAATAATATAAATAAAAAATAAAAATATAACAAAAAGTGTCAGTGCGCGCCCTCGGTCTGTGCCAATGTGTTTTTCCCTTCGGGAAAAACACATTGTTTCCAAAAACAAGAACAAACAAAATACAATAACAACAAACAAAATTCTGTCGCGAATTTATGCCGCTACAACCTCTGGAGTTTGGAGTGCGCTCTAACCGACTCGTCTATTTCCGGCATTAAAATGTTTGTATATTACTCTAAATGTTTGTATATTACCCAGCAAGTCTTATAAATTGATGTTTTCAAATCTAAAAATAGAAATTTTAATTATAGATTGCTTAGCAAGCGTTGATTTTTTTTCTTCTAAAAATGCAAACTGAAG
This sequence comes from Heteromyza rotundicornis, assembly GCA_951394025.1. Classification (NCBI taxonomy): domain Eukaryota; kingdom Metazoa; phylum Arthropoda; class Insecta; order Diptera; family Heleomyzidae; genus Heteromyza; species Heteromyza rotundicornis. The sequence continues at coordinate 51,154,799 of OX596010.1, read as the reverse complement.
TTTTTGAATCTAAAAATAGAAACTCACAAAAAAACGTTGTTTATTTTTTGCTTCATATATATTTGAGTTTAGACACAGAAATATTAAGCCTGTGATAGATCAGTGTGAATATCTTATTTCCAATTTTTAGAGGTCGTAGGTTCAAGACTGGCTGGCTGCAATGAAGTTTTTTATTTATAGGAAACTATTAAATACGCGCGTATTGAATTCTTTTTTTTTTTTTTTTTTTTAACGACGAATCCCAACGGTCCCACTAACCCGCCCAACCGACCGAGGGGCACATCCGCATGACGCACGGATTTGGTGACCGAACAGCCGTAATCCGGATTACGCTGTGTAACCGATCGCGGGTAAACATATTTGGAAATTCGTTTCAGCTACAGATTAAAATCATCAGCTGATAAAACGCATATTAATAAAACGCGAATTAGGTTATGAATGCAAGAGAGAATTCTTCCAAACATAACATAATATAAGATTAACGTGATAATAAACAATAGAATTAAAAGAAAATATTATGAAGCATCAGAATTCATGCGACGAATATGAATTTGATCAAATATAATTTTTGTCTACTTTACGATATTAGACTTAACAAAAATTCAAAGACAAAACAATCCAAACATTTAATTTACGCGACAAAGATTACAAATATTAATTTTAGTATTTTATTTTTTTATACGAAATATAAAAAATCAAATACAAATAGAACAGTTAAGTAAACAGTAACGGAACGAATGTGAATTCAGCTAAAAATTTTGTTTTATTTGTATACAATATACAGTAAAAAACAAAATTCTGCTGAAATATAAATATAAAATACAACAAAAATACAACACTTTCAAAAAATCGACAATGCCGATCTTTGTGGAGTTTGGCAACCCTGTCATTTCGTTAGACCCTAAGCGGTCCAAAAACTCAAAGAGCAACAACAGCTTAAGTGTGATCAAGTGCATTTGAAATAAAAGTTTTAGTTTTATTAAGTGAATCTGACAGGTCAAAGACAGAATACAGGCTATTAAAATCGCTACAAATACAACGAAAAGGTTCATTCTGCGCATAATTAGAGCGGCACATACTTAATATCAAAGGAATGAAAGATCTGGAACGACGGGTTGGGATATTAAAATCAATTTCTTGTTATTTATATGATACAGCGATGAAAGTTGGTGTCTTCTAGCAAATGTCATAAATTTACATTTTTTCAGGTTCAGTTCCATTAAGTTATTATCACACCAGATAGCTATACTGGTCAGATCTGATTGTAGCAACTTATGTTGATCTAAGATGTCATAGGATAGAAACAATTTAACGTCATCAGCATACAACAGTACATTCGAATGTTTAATGACAGAAGGAAGGTCATTTATAATTTATCATTTATAAAAAGACAGAATAGGACCTAAGTGACTTCCTTGAGGAACTCCAGAGGTGACATCTATAGTTTTTGATGTTGATGATTCGAATAACACCTGTTGCTTCCGATTTGCCAGATACGATTCTACCCATTTTAAAAGAAGATCTGGGAATCCGTATCTTTTAAGCTTTTCAATCAACAAATAATGATTAACTTTATCAAAAGCTTTACTAAAATCAGTATATATGACATAATGAAGAAAATTCCAATAAATTTGTAGATGTTGATCTACCTCTCAGAAAACCATGCTGTGAAGGAGATATTAAAGTTGTGACCGAGTGAACCAATTGCTTTGTGACAACTTGTTCAAATAACTTTGGTATCTCCATCAAATGTTGAGAAACTGCAAAGGATGCAGTCAAAAATTCTGCGACAAATACTTGGAGCGCCATGGTTTATAAAAAATGAACACATCCCCAGAGATTTACAAATATCGAAAATATCTGATGAGATACCGAAACGTAATACAAAGTATGCAGATAAGCTAAAATTGCACCCTAATATTCTAGCTCGAACCTTAATAAAACCCACCCGACCCTTACGTCTAAAACGAAATTATTCTATTGCCTTTGAATAGATAGTTCAGGGACACTCTCGTCGATGCAGCCGTTCGTCTATGCCGACATCCTGTAGATGCCGACATCCAGTCAACGCCTACATCGCCTTGATACATACATTAAGTTGTCCAAATCAGTGGATAAGGTCAACTAGTACTATGTTAAATCTGTTATGTAATGTCTAATTATTTTGTTCAAAGTTATTGTTAGTTCTAATTTTTTTTATTTTAGAAGATTCAATAAATAAATTTTATGTAGTTAAAAAAAAAAAAAAAAAAAAAAAATTTTATAAAGAGGAATAATGTATCAATAGAGGCATTAAATATATTTGAAAGTGGAATGTATAAATTTTCTGCACAAACTTTCAAAATACAGCTAGGAATATTATCTGGACCAGTACTATATGAATATTTCAACGATTTTAGGTGTTGTAAGACATCTTCAGATTCTATAACAGGATTGAGAATGGAATTATAAGTGGGGATGTTATATGGATACGATGTGTTGCCATAAGTATTATCAGAATATGTCGTTTTGAAGAAGTCAGCAAACATATTTGAAATCTCAGTAGGATTGTTGGACTCACGATCATTCCATGTCATTGTAGTTGGAAAACCAGTGTTTTTCCTTTTTGAATTTACAAAGTTATAAAAAGTTTTAGAATCGTATTTCATTTTGGATTTCAAATCGTTCAAATATTCATCATAGCATTTTTTATTAAGTACTTGATATTTATGTCTCAGAAGCGAATATTTTGAATAATCTTGAAGGTTTAAAGTTCTTTTATATGTTTTAAATGCCCGAGTTTTCGAAGTTTTTAGTTTCCTCAATTCTTTTGTAAACCATACAGCACCAAGTTCATTCGAATTCTTTTTAATGTTCTTTGGAACACATATCTCGAAGATTTAGCTGAGCGTACAATTGAAAATTGATACACAGTCGTCAACATCTTCAAAGTTCATGTCCCAACTAGTTTCAGATAAGAGTTGGTTCATTTTAACAAAATTTGTATTCTTGAAGCAAAAAAATGACTTCAACGGTGTTGAAACTGGTTCTAAGTTGTTTTGAACAAATTCGAAAGATAATTCAAGTGTTGGGTGATGGTTATCTTCTGGACATGCAAAAGCATCACAGCGTTGCACTGAAAACTTCGAAGAGTCATCAACATAAATTAAATCCAAAATTCTACTATTCTTATTTTAAATCCCGTTTACTTGTTGTAAACTCATATCTGAAAATGAATCCAGAAAGTCATTTAAACAGTCACGAGAAGAATACGGAAGAAACTGGTTTGAATCGCCACAAAAATTCCAAGATATATTCGGTAAATTAAAGTCTCCAAAAAAAACAATGGAATCGGTAGGTTTTACATTTGAGTAAACCAATGATATAAGCGACACATGTCTTAGATAAACGGCAATATCGGAATTCGGTGGGATATACGAGCAAGTAACGAAAATATCGATACTACAAACTCGAATTCGTACACAAATAAATTCCAAGTCAGAGACATCTGAAAGTATGATTTCCCCAGATGAAAAAACGTTTTTTACTGCAATGAGGACTCCACCACCAGTACTGCATTTACGATCCTTCCGAAAAATTTGATACCCAGCACACAGAATTTCTGAATCAAAAATATTTGGTTTAAGCCAAGTTTCGGTAAATACCAATACATTATGACTACAATCGAAACTTTTAATATAAATATCGTTCAACTTTGTAATTAGCCCTCGAACATTTTGGTACAGAAGACAAACAACATTATTCGGGATTTTATTTAGTTTTGATTTCTAGATTTGATTTCTCTTTATAAACAAATTCACGAACTAAAGTTTTATCCGGCCAAAAATTTTTATTAACAATCTCATCAAACAATTCTGCAGGAACAGATAATTTGAAAGATGAAATGTTTCTAGCGTATGAAAAGTTGATATATTATTACCGGTTTTATTGAGTTTAGAATCAATATAAAATATAATATCTTCAGTTAATGTGTCTGGTGCAAATCTGGACACGAAAATAGATTTTTTAGGTTGCACAACAACAAGCCTTTTTGGGGTTCTCGTTTCTTGTACTTCCCGCAAACAATCCTTTGGAGAAATAATATTTATGGAAGGACAAACATTTTTATCAATATTTGAGATTCCATTCATATTTTTCTCAGGATCGTCATCTACCCTCGTTTCCAAAACCGCAGGATCAGGAGAATAAAATGTAACTGGTGAAGCAAACATATCGGAAAAGGATGGAGTGGTCGGAGTTCAAATTGGCTTTAGGGTAGGTGGTAAAAGCCCAACAGAAGTATTTTGTTTCGGAGCTGTTTCATCCAAACATTTATACTTCTGAAAGTTAATTTCGTACTCCTTCAGTTTAGACTGGGCAGCTGCTAAGTCCTTTGATACATCATTAAATCCCTTTCGGGCTTGACGTACCAATTTACAGATGTCCAGCTCTGTATCGCGGCAATCTTCGCAGGACCAACGAAGACCTTTTTTACCCTCCATCAGATCGACTACTCTACCAGTAAAGGATGCACATTTGACGTGATAAAAGATATCACATAGCCAACAAGAGACCTTGCGTTCATTATCGACTTTAATGGCACACTTACGGAAAGAGCAAGTCATATTTAAATGCAAAATTTATAAAAAATAAAATACAAAAAGTGTAAAAAAGTGTAAATTGTAACGAGACAAAATGTTGACTGGGAAAAGGCACTTTCAAATTATATTAAAACAAGTGCCTGAAAGTATGCTCTGAAAATATGATCAGTCTGAGAATGTGGAATCTATATAAAGCTGGTGACACAAGAAATGTCAAAGTGGACAGTATAAGCAAAAACAAAAAAAAATTTGCAATTTTTGTTGTAGTGATACTTAGTTGACAGGAATTCACGGAAATATAGCACAAAACTTTGTTATTTGCACAAAACTTATTGCACTTAGCCAGAATTTAATTTATTTAAAAGGTTTTCAAAATAATTAACACGGTACACTTCTGAACAAGTTGAACAGGGTTGCCAAACTGTATATTCTATATGTTAAATATTTAATTCTACTTGCTTGCTCAGTGTGGAAATCAAACAGAAATTGGTGACCTTTCAAATATTACATTTTCGCCTGCACTGACTGGCTTCAAATTCCTTGTAGTTTTATTGTAAAATTTTGGATGACCTTTGACTTTGACTTAAAATTTGTTTTTTGTTGACTTTCATATATGACATTTGGCTTATAGTTTTTTGAGACTGACGGAATATTCGTTCTTAGAGCTCTCAACATTAATAACTCTGCACGACTACACTGAGAAAAAAATCAAAACGAAACGTTGCCGAAACGTTCCGAACCGTTGTCAATTTCCAGCCAAAACTGAATGTTCCGATTTTGACAACAAAACGTTTAAATTTTTTTGAAACTGCCCATTAATGAATCAAAACGGCACATTGATGAATTGAGACGCAAATGTTGTTGTTTTAAGACTGAAAATTTTTGTTTTGCGACTGAAATGTTTATGATTTCATGAATTAAAAATACAAAAAAAAAAAGGTTATTGGAAAGGCCTATTTTTAGAATTACCTAAAAAAAATTTTTATTTCAAATTAAATTTAATTTTGTATTTTTTTTACTCTCAATTATTTCTTTAAACAAATTTATTTATTGATATTTCATTGTTCTATTTTATTTACGAAATAAAGAAATGGTTTAAATATTTGTTTACTTACCGAAATTTTAACCCTGGCCATTCGGATTCATAAACGCTCCCCTTAGCACGCTTGCCTACCGCTGTGTGTATTTTTCAATGTTTTAACTGCATACATATACTATATAAACTGCTGGGTTAGGATTTGAAACGGTTTCAGTTCTGAAATATAACTGAAAACGAAATGAAATCGAATCTTAGTCGGGGCAATTTATACTTTGTTTCCTTTCTTTTTCATTACTTTTTGTATTCTTTTTTTTGAGGGGTAGCTGGTCACGAATTTGGGGTTTGTTTTGCTCTGCTAACTGTAGATTTCTTGAAAGCGACGTTCAGTACCTCAAAAATGCATCAGAATTAAAATCGGCAAATGCAGATCCTTTTTTTTTTGCCCAAATATAGAAAAAAGAATCGAAAAAAAATTTGGTCTGACTGAGATTCGAATCCACGTCCAGTAACTCATACAATCTTCAAAAAGTGAAACTTTTTCAGTTGTGTTTTAGAATGGTGCGGTGTTGAATTTTTTGTAACGATAGCCGTTTCAAATCATAACCGTGCAGTTCTTATTTTTTTCCCTCTGTGTAGGCATATTACCCTTTGGAGTTGTTCTATATAGTAATAAGGCACTGTATGGATCTGACTGGCTTTCTTGACACTTGATTAAAAACTGTTTTACTGTTTGAATTGACCTTGCTGCTAGACCATTTGATCGGGGCAGATATAAACTGAATGTTTGATGGTCTATTTCCCATTCTTGACAAAATTCTTTAAAGTCTTTTGAGGTATAGGGTGGACCGTTATCCTAAACAAAAATTTAAGGAATACACTGTCAGGCAAAAATTGATTTTAATTTCTTAATGACTTGAACGCTTGAAAATCCGAACTTAATAAATCTATCTAAGGTACTTTGAATAATAGTCGACGACTAGCAAACACTTATTTTTATTGAATTCAAATATATCACAACTAAGGCATTCAATCCCGGACGTTTTCTCAATCCCGGAAACCCGGGATATTGAGTCCGGAATCCCGGGATTCAAAAAATGCATTTTTTATACATTGCTTAAGATATTTTTGAAGTTTTTCCACAAAAACACAGCCGTGCATTTACATTCAATATAATTGGTAATTTAAAAAAACCCACTTTTGCAGATTCAGTGCAACACACATACAAAAATTGACAACATTTTTTTCAATAACGGTTAACAAACAATTTTTATCAATCTGAATCAAATTTTTTAAATTTAAAAAAATTTTTTTTTACAAAAAAAAATACTGAAAACTTTACGAATTGGATAAATGGTTTTGTGTGTGTTTTACTTTTGAATGGACACCAATCTCAATAGTTTTAAACAACAATTCGTGTATCTGTTCCCGCTATAATACTAAAACTACTGAAAATAAGTTTTTCGTGTGTAGCATGAAATGGAGCTGGCAGAATTTTATGATTATAATCGGATTCAGGTGGCAAAAAAAATGACTTGTTCGATCAATGTAATTTAAAAAGAATTACTTTTTGTTCCACTATATTTATTTTAAATATTATTTGTTTTGTTTAATGTAATATTTATTAAATATGTTTTCTTTGTCGAATTAAACTTAAAATATTGTTGAAACAATTTTTTCTTTAATTTTATATTGTATTTAATTGGAAAATCCCGAAAAAATCCCGGGATCCCGGGATTGTGATTTCAAATCCCGAAATCCCTGGATTTTCAAAAACACTTCGGGATTTAATGCCTTAATCACAACCCACTTTATACCATAGGATATTTATAATTTCATGAGATCTTGTTTAAGATATTGACAAACTCCTACATATATCCATATATTTGGCAAATTGGGAAAATTTAATCATTGAAACCGGTGTCAACTCCTTAAAGGGTAAATTTCATTAAAATTCTGTTTATTTGATATCAAATTTATATGAAAATTCTCTCTCGGAACAGATTTGACACCAAATAACTAGTACTTAGTACATAATACCAATGTCAGAATAATTGAGTAACTACCAAAATGACCGCATAATGCATTGAAGTTACAACAATCATACAGATCATCAAGTCATAACGATAGACAAAAAGTGACTCTAGCGATCGAGCGTAAGATGGCGGGATATGCATGGCAGCAAGTAACGTGGTGTCTAATTCGACAAAAGTGAAATTAAGGAAAAATTCAAATAAAAAAACTAAAAATTTGTTAGGCACAAATCTCTTTGACCAGAGGTTAAAGTGGGTTTTTCATAGTACGACGCGCGTACATGAAATATAATTAAAATATTAAAAAACTAGAGAGTGGACTATCTTCGGCTATACCGAAGCTGAAATACCCCCACACAGTAGGAAGAAGTACCTCGAACATAAAAAATTGTGGTCTCAAGACCCTATTTTGAGCCAATTATAGGTGGTTTTGGAGCTAAAAATTTCCAATTAAATCCACAAAAAAAAAAAATTGGTCTCAAGACCCCATATATGTGGCTGCGGAACCTCGGACCATGTCAAAAATACGTTTCTAAACATTTCCAATCGAATACAACAATAAAAAATGTTTACCTTTTTTTTCGGTGTATGGGAGCCACGCCCAGTTTTTGTCCGATTTCGCTGATTCTCGAACTTGATCTCAGTATTCACGAGAAAAACATGTACCCAAAGTTTCAAGTCGATATCTCCAAAACTGCGACCGCTATCGTGCGGACGGACAGACGGAAGGACAGATAGACGGACATCGCTAAATCGACTCAGGAGGTGATACTGATCAAGAATATATATACTTTTCCATACCGGACACGCCTCCTTATGGGCGTTACAAACGTTGTGACAAAGTTAGTATACCCTGCCACAGTGAGTGTGGGGGTATAAAAATAAAATTACGAAAATTATTAAAAACCATAAAAAACTAGAGAGTGGACTATCTTCGGCTATACCGAAGCTGAAATACCCCCACACAGTAGGAAGAAGTACCTCGAACGTAAAAAAATGTGGTCTCAAGACCCTATTTTGAGCAAATTATAGGTGGTTTTGGAGCCAGGACCATGTCCAAAATCCATTTCTAAAAATTTCCAATCAAATCCACCAAAAAAAAAAAAATTGGTCTCACGACCCAATTTAGACCCTTATATATGTGGCTTCGGAACCTCGGACCATGTCAAAAATACGTTTCTAAACATTTCCAATCGAATACAGCAATACAAAATTTTTACCTTTTTTTTCGGTGTATGGGAGCCACGCCCAGTTTTTATCCGATTTGGCTGATTCTCGAACTTGATCTCAGTATTCACGAGAAAAACATGTACCCAAAGTTTCAAGTCGATATCTCCAAAACTGCGACCGCTATCGTGCGGACGGACAGACGGACAGACGGACAGATAGACGGACATCGCTAAATTGACTCCGGCGGTGATGCTGATCAAGAATATATATACTTTTCCATACCGGACACGCCTCCTTATGGGCGTTACAAACGTTGTGACAAAGTGAGTATACCCTGCCACAGTGAGTGTGGGGGTATAACTAGAGAGTGGACTATCTTCGGCTATACCGAAGCTGAAATACCCCCACACAGTAGGAAGAAGTACCTCTAACATAAAATGTGGTCTCAAGACCTTATTTTGAGCCAATTATAGGTGGTTTTGGAGCCCGGACCATGTCCAAAATCCATTTCTAAAAATTTCCAATAAAATCCACAAAAAAAAAATGGTCTCAAGACCAAATTTAGACCCTCATATATGTGGCTTCGGAACCTCGGACCATGTCAAAAATACGTTTCTAAACATTTCCAATCGAATACAACCATAAAAAATTTTTTCTTTAATTTTATATTAATTATTGTATTAAATTGGAAAATCCCGAAAATCCCGAACAAATCCCGGGATCCCGGGATTGTAATTTCAAATCCCGAAATCCCGGGATTTTCAAAAACACTTCGGGGTTGAATGCCTTAATCACAACCCACTTTATACCATAGGATATTTATAATTTCATGAGATCTTGTTTAAGATTAGCGTTTTTATATTTATTACAAATTTCACAATTTGACACTTTATTAAAAATATCATTATAAATATTGGGCCAACAAACAGACTGTCGAGCTAGACTTTGGCAACGTTGTATTCCCATATGACCTTCATGTAGACGTTCAAATATTTTTTTGCGGAGACTTTTTGGAATTAAAATTTGATTGTTGCTTTTAAACATTCGCTAATGAAATATCATCTTTAATTTTATAATATGGCATAACAATGTTATTGTTATGTATTCAATAATTTTTTGAAATGCTTCATCTGATTTTGTTGACTCTTTAATTTCATTGAAATTGGAATAAGGAACGGTAATTAGCGAAATGAGGAAATTGCAGTGAAGCGAAATGTCATCTTCGACTTCGGTTAGAGCGAACTCTTTTAGTGGTGCTCTTGAGAGCGTATCTGCTATGTAAAGACATTTACCTGGTTTATATTGGACTTATAAATCATAACATTGTAGACGGAGCATAAATCTTTGAAGTCGGGCTGGTATTTTGTGAATAGGCTTATTAAGCAATTTGACCAAAGGCTTGTGGTATGTTTCGACTATTATTTTTAACGCAACTGATTTATGAGTTGTTTGTGTTTTTACTAAATTTCATTTTTATGCATTTTGAGTGTCAGGCTGTTTTTAGTATATAATTTTATTGTATGCAATGAAAAGATCACTTGAACAAGCAAACAGGAAAGAAGCAACATGAAAAAAGGAAACAGTCCAAGCATGGCTTGAGTCGTATAGCTATTTCAAAATTTGCCAGATTTATCATCAGCGACTCATTTAGTTGACTGCCAATTATGTTATTTTCAAACATACTATATATACTTTTACATATGCGGACGATTACTAGAGAATTGCAGACTTTTCTTTGCAATGAATGTCAAATTCTAAATGTTTGACATTACATTAACAAATCTCAGTCGCTTTCACTAGCCCCTCCCACGTATGTTTCAGTTTAGCATTTGAAAGAACAACAATAATAGCATTCCGTTAATTTCTTTCATGTGCTACTGCTACAAGTTGCCATCCCAATAACCTTTTGTTATTTTAATACATTTTACTTGTTTGTACCTTACGTTGTTGGGCTTTTTTCCCAAATGCAACAGTAATAACAAGAGTGGTATTATTTAATTGTTGTAAAGCCGAAGTTTTACAACAACTTTATCCCATTTAACGAGCTCTGTGTATCAGTTAGTGCAACTTAAACCAATAAAGCTGGGAATTTTTACTACAACAAATTGTATGCCAGCAGGTAGAAAGTAAGTTATATGCATTTCACTGCCCACTACGGCAGATCATCAGTAACCTTTTCTCACTGGTACGATATTCTTTGCTTAAACTACTATATATACAACCACAAAAGCCGAAGCAATTGCTCGAACTATAAAGTGTGTATATTTTCTTGTAGTTCAATGAAAATCGACCGTTTCTACTCGCACACAATTTATTTGTTGTATAGAAGCACAGTATAGCTGAGCGATTCTACTCAGTTTCAATACAAGACGCTACTATATGATCAACACTGTCGCCAGTGCAAATTTTTATTTCAAAATTTGAAGTTAGACATTTATATTTTTCAATATTGAATACTACAATGAATATTTTGAATTGGGTGTACCCGCCCTTTAAATGCAACTGATTTATATTTAACGAGCTCTAAGTAAATTAATATTGTGTATAGTCGGGTTAACCCATAAACATATTGGTGAAAACGAGTGCAACCGAAAAGTATAGCAAAGAGCTCTTTCCCAATTTGAGCATAATTAATTTGAGCCTCAGTCTCGATCTGGCAATCGCCGCGAATTGACGTGTTTTCTTCAAAGCTGGGCATTAACTAGTTAATTCGTTAATAGTTAATTAGCGAAGTTAAGTTTTTGGTTACCTTTTAACGTTTCAGTTAATTTCGAAAACCATTAACTTTTTCATTTAGTTAAATTTCTTCGATTAACTAGCATTAGTTAACTTTGAAACGAAAAAATTTTTTTTATTAATGAATGTAAAAAAAAAAGTAAAAATTAAGAATTCATACTATTTTTAATAATCTACCTAGCCACACTGTTGAAAAATTGTAAACACAGAACTCTTTCATGTTGTTGACAAACATTTAAAGTTCCAAGTCGAGACGGCGTGCCTAGCCCGCCGTCAAATGTATCGGCTTGGTCGGCGGCGAAATATTGAGTCGATTATGTCGGTTCAATATTATTGTTCGAACGCCGATTGAAGCCGATTATGGTCGGCGCGAAACTGTTTAGCCGCCGCCGACATTTTCCAATCAACTTGGAACTCTGGGTGCGTAGTGATAATCAAAAAAAGCGCGTCGGCAAATTCGTTTTGTAAAATTTTTCAGTTTTCATTTTTATACCCCCACACTCACTGTGGCAGGGTATACTAACTTTGTCACAACGTTTGTAACGCCCATAAGGAGGCGTGTCCGGTATGGAAAAGTATATATATTCTTGATCAGCATCACCTCCTGAGTCGATTTAGCGATGTCCGTCCGTCTGTCCGTCCGCACGATAGCGGTCGCAGTTTTGGAGATATCGACTTGAAACTTTGGGTACATGTTTTTTTCGTGAATACTGAGATCAAGTTCGAGAATCAGCGAAATCGGATAAAAACTGGGCGTGGCTCCCATACACCGAAAAAAAAGGTAAAAATTTTGTATTGTTGTATTCGATTGGAAATGTTTAGAAACGTATTTTTGACATGGTCCGAGGTTCCGAAGCCACATATATAAGGGTCTAAATGGGGTCTTGAGACCAATTTTTTTTTTGGTGGATTTGATTGGAAATTTTCAGAAATGGATTTTGGACATGGTCCGGGCTCCAAAACCACCTATAATTGGCTCAAACTAGGGTCTTGAGACGACATTTTTTTATGTTCGAGGTACTTCTTCATACTGTGTGGGGGTATTTCAGCTTCGGTATAGCCGAAGTTAAGTTAAATTTGCATGTGGAGGGCGGAAATCGATCGAAAAAAGGGTCTGTGAGTGAAGGCATTCAATTGTACATAGTTAAAATGTTTTTTATGCGTTTTTTTGGAAAAAAAAAACTTTTCTATAGAGAATTTAACTATTTAATTTAACTTTTAACGAAGTTAACTTTTCAACGCAATTAACTTTTAATTTAACGAAGTTAAATTTTTGATTAACTATTTCCGGATTAACGAAGTTGAATTCTCGATTAACTATGCCCAGCTTTGGTTTTCTTTATTCCTCAGTTTGTCATTCTAGACTACTCTCGCGCCCTCTGTTGTTCAAATACGGCTGCTTTCGCTACTGCGAGCAACAGTTCTTGTCTTTCTGTTTGATTTTTATACCCTGCACACTAGTGTCCAAGGGTATATTGTTTTTGTCACACCGTTTGTAACGCCCATAAGGAGGTGTGTCCGGTATGGAAAAGTATATATATTCTTGATCAGCATCACCTCCTGAGTCCATTAGTCCATGTCCGTCTGTCCGTCTGTCCGTCTGTCTGTCATTTCGCACGATAACTGTCGTAGCTTTTGAGCTATCGACCCTAACTTTTGGGATTCCTCTTGTTTTGGCGAATGATTGGACGGTATTGAAAATGGGCAACATCGGATAAGAGCCACGCCTACCTCCCATACAAAATGGCCGCCAATTTTATATTATTTTCGTTTATCTTGAGAAATACTGAACCGATTTGGATGCGGTTTTTTGCATTGAGTTGGACATGAGGTCTTGAACGAAATGGGAATGAAACTGGAACGAAATGGAATTGGACCGGATCAAAATGGAATTGGAACAAAATTTTTAAATGGATCAGGAAACTAAAATTATCGATAAATATTGGAAAATTATCGATAAATATTGGAAAATTATCGATAAATGTTGGAAAATTATCGATAAATTATCGAAAAATTATCGATAAAAAATCGAAAAATTATCGATAAAAAATCGAAAAATTATCAATAAAATATCGAAAAATTATCGATAAAAAATCGATTAATTATCGAAAAATTATTGAAACATTATCGATAAAAAATCGATAAATTATCGAAAAATTATCGATAAATTATCGAAAAATAATCGATAAATTATCAAAAAATAATCGATAAATTATCGAAAATCTATCGATAAAATATCGAAAAATTATCAATAAAATACCGATTTTCGATAAAATTACTAACATATGGTCTCAGAATGTATCGTACTCGCATGTTCAGGGTATTATAGCTTCGGTAAGACCGAAGATAATTCTCTTACTATTTTTTTTTTTTTTTTACATATTTTTGTTGCTATTGAAAAAGAAGTAAACTTTAAGCGATTATTGAATCCCAAAAATGGACGGGTGGACTCCATCAGAAGTGGACCGAAGATAATTCTCTTACTAGTTTTTTTTTTTTTTTTACATATTTTTTGTTGCTATTGAAAAAGAAGTAAACTTTAAGCGATTATTAAATCCCAAAAATGGACGGGTGGACTCCATCAGAAGTGGAGTTTTATGGGAAGATTTTGCCAACGATCAGAACTTAATTATATTGGACGATGGTTCTCCGACGTTACTCAATACTAGGAATACACTAACGGCTGTTGATGTTTCGATGGCAAGGGCAGATTCGGCAGCGGTGCTGACTTGCTCCTGTATTCCGCAACCGGAAACATGTGATCACATTCCAATCCAATACAACAACATCACAACTAGCTTGAAGAAATTCAACCCAAGATTTGTAGATAGTATGGCTAACTGGCAGCTTTTCAATCAGAAAACGGAAACCTTCAACAACGTGTTCAATGAGTCATCCAATATCAACACAGAAGCTGCTCAATTAAAAAGGATAATAAGAGAGTTTGCTAATGAGTCTATGCTTACAAGTCGAAAGCCGAAACAACGCACCAATCCCGGCTGGTTTAATTCATATATAGGGGAACTGGTACATCTTAAGAATGAGGCATGGAAAACATTCAAAACACGAAGAACACAAATTAACATCATTGCCTATGAAAACATATCAGTTTTCGCCGACTTATGGCGTTCAATTGGATCAGATACAACCTTTAATGCCAACCTGATTAACGAAAAAATCAACATGTATATTGATGATTAGGAAGAGTCAGTTTCAACATTGAGTTACATCTTGGAAGATGTTTCATATATTGTATTAAACGTGGCACTGTCGTTCAAGGCGTGAAAATTCGTCAGTCCTCATAATTGGAAATGTGCATTTTGTCACCCTTACCAAAAGCACTAAAAAACATGAACTCATTCGAAGGATATCGTCCAATATCACTGTTACCAGTACTATCTAAATTACTGGACAAAATATTAGCTGCAAGATTGTGGAAAAGCTGCAAGCATACAATTCTTAAAGAACAACACGCCTTCCTTCCCAACCATGGTGGGATCATACATTGTGCCATTCTTTGGAATCACAAATTAAATTAAATATGCAAAACAAGGAGCATAGTGTAATATTCTTTGAAGATCTCGAAAAAGCATTCGGTAGAGTTATTGCGACGCACGTCATCACAGAGCTTCGCGATTGGGGTATTCCAAAAATCATGCTGAAATTATTTTTTTCATTTCTTAATCATAGGAGAATATCAGTCAGAGGAAGGTGTTGTTTCCGACACACTCAACCTCGATAACGGCATACCGCAAGGCTCTCCAATCTAGGTTGTTCTGTACACTGCCTATGCTAATTTACTAGCTAGAGTGTTGAAGAATATCGATGGTATAGATTACATAAGTATCTATGCCAACCACATATTTGCTGTTTCCTCGGGAACTCCTGAGCAGATAAGTACAAACCTCCATAACTTTGATACCCAAATTCACTGTTGGGCCATGCTGACAGGCGCAGTAATCCCAGCTAATAAATCAGAGGCGCCGCATATATGCAGAAAGTACAAGTGCGGGGTCACAAATCTAAGATTGAGAAATGTGAATATAAATATAAAATCAAACATCAGGATACTCGGAAAACCCTTCACTAAAAATGCACTATGGAACACCCATATTAAAAACGTGGTTGATAAACTGAAAAAAAGTTAACAATTTGCTTAAAGTCATTTGCACACGGAAAAAAGGACCCCACATCGAAACGGCTATTTCTCTATACCGCGCTCTAACTGATGGAATTGTACAACATGGTATCACCTTGTAGGGATGGACATCTGAATCTAACAAGAGGAAAGTTAGTAGCAACACCTTTAAATACTTTTCGAGTAGAAGGTCGTTGTCACGACTTCGATTGGTTACTACAGAACAGATCTGCAAAACTAACTACAAAAGCCATAACCTGTGGAGTGCATGCTCTACATGAAATTTTTTGGAATTTCCTTGACGCATCTAGAGTAGAACCTAAAAATTATCGAAATTCTTGGGGAATTCACCGCATCTTAAATTACGTAAAAAGTATCAACATGCCTTTACCAGTAAAACCACCATTAACAATTTAAAAATACAAAATTGTATACTAGTCATTGGGGTGCAAAATGGCCAAGCTTACCAGCGCCTCTCAGAAATATATTAAGGGTTAATCATTTAAAGTGGGAAACCCCTCGAAAACGCGAAGTTGCTTAAAAGAACTGTCAAATTTCATATATCTGCACAACTGAATCGTTTCCGAGGGGTTTCCCACTTTAAATGAATAGCCCTACTGGAAATTAATTTATAAAATATTGAAAATAAATAGACAACTGCAAATTTGGATGCATCGACCGTAGAGACCGACCGAAATTGTTTTTTTTTAATTTCGGCCAAAACCGAAATGGATGAAATTTTTTTTTTTTTGCACCTCTAAAACCGTGGTGCATGATGCCGGAGCAGGTGGATTTTCCGTTTCTATACGAGTACCACTTGGAGAGTTGATTTCCATCGTTTTTACACTAATTTTCATGTGGCTGTAGAGCGGGATAGACAGACCTCCACAATTGGTTAAAAGCCTAAGGTCGGACCTGGTTGGGTATGTAAATAAGTGACCAGGATCACTATGAGTGAGGCCGCCCCTAACCTGGGGAAACAGACGCCTTTTGCAGCCGCTCGCTCCGAGTAAAGACGCCGCGATTTAACTTCGGTGGACCTTTAAACCATGTACAACGGAGTAGCCCCGACCGAAGCTTCCTCTCTCCTTGGCCCTGACCGAACTTTCCATGGGGGTTGGGTACCTCATCTTCAGTACGGTTGCTCAGGTTTACCAGGGGGCACCATTCGTGGAGGTGGGAGTAGGAATTGAAGAAATCGATTACTGAAGATTACACACTCAGTTTCACGACTGTCTCCCATTTGTGACGGCCACCTGTCAACATACTTTTTGAGTAATCTGTCTAAACGGGGATACCCGCCTGGAGATTTCTTGTTTTTCATAATCCCATATTTTTCCCTTATGTTTTTGTTTCCGAGAGTGTCGAGTGTTGTCGAACAGTGATGTTCATTTTCCAAGGGCTTACTGGCGAAATCGGTTATCGATAAATGGCCACCCGGAAGATGAAAAGAAAAAGGAGAAAGAGGGGATAGCCGAGAGGAGAAGAAAAAAGTAAAAAAGCTCGGTCATTCTTTTTGCACGCTAAAAGCAGACGGTCAGGCGAGTTCCGAGATTTTATAGAACATTTGCACAAGCAAATTAACTGAAAGAGAGATGAAAATAAAACGTCGCGGCTACAAGATGATCTCCAGCCTATCACCGCAACGATAGCCTTAGCCACGTAATCTTCCATTTTCGCACCTTCTACAACAACGTCCTGCAATGTCATTTATGCACATCAATTTCTACTGCATCCTAGTCCGCATCGCACCACTGCATTCCCGTCCGCATCTACAGCGTCATCCGTCGTCCATCACAGTTCCTGAAAAGAAAAAAAGTAGAAGAAAAAAAAGAATATAAATTTATCACCCACCCTCATATAACGCTGCAGCCACATTCACATCGCATAGTCCGTTTCATTTTCTTCGTAGTACCCTTCACTTTCGTCGTCCTCAGCATCAAGTTCTTCGTCGTCAGAATCAAGTTCCTCGTCGTCCGCACCAACTCCGTCATCGTCCACGTCAGCACAACTTCCGATTCCGTTCCTGAAAAGAGAAAAAAAAACCAAAAAAAAATACAAGTACTGTAAATGAAAGATGATTAAATTAACAGAAAAAAGCTATTAAATATGTTAAATGTCAGGTTAAAATGAAAATCTACTTACCTATATTAAATGGTCCAATCTGATACCAGATTTTAAATGAATTGTATGTGTTTTCTGTTTTAATTAAATTGATCAAGGCATTTCAAACGCCATCGATGGTCATTGGATGACCGACTAAGTGGGTGGGCCGCCTAGGTGCATTCCACCATGCACCCAAAGCTTGGGCTTCGTGTTCTACGGCACGGTAGCACTCTCTGTCCCTCTATTACCTTCCTCTTCTCCCTCTATCACCCTTTTCATTCACAATAAATTCTTTTTTTTCCAAGTGTACCGTTAGGCACGACAGTATAAATTTTTTTGTGGCTCACTTGGAGCAAAGTTTAAAAGACCCCGCGACTCCGGCGAGTTCTGCCGCGCATAAGCCAGCGTGCCGCGTAACCGCTCCACACACCAGCAGCTAGTGAGATGCCACACATTACCCCCCAACGTCCCCCGAGGGACAACAGGACATAAGAAGAAGAAGTTGTACATAATTAAGAGCATAATTTTAAGTTCAGATCACGAATTAGATGATTTTAGAAGCAAACTATCAGATGCGTGGAAATTAATTGAAGGGCAGGATTCTCACTTTTTGCTACGGCGAGAGTAGTAGATATTCGATTTTAGGGGAGTAGATTTCAAGAAAGGGGAGTAGATTTAATTTTTTTTGCGTAGAGTAGTAGAAATTCTACGAGAGTAGTAGAAATTGCTGTCAGGATAGTAGATTATAAGAGAGGGGAGTAGATATGGGTTTCTGCGTAGAGTAGTTGAAATTCTACGATAACAGTAGACATTTCTGTCCGGGTAGTAGATATGTAGAAAGATTTCGGTTTTGTCGATCAGTGTAATCTTTGTTATTTATTTGTTACATTTATCGTATCAAGCCGAAATTTTCGGCAGAAATATCGAATTTTCGGTCGAAAACGATATTTTATTTTTCGGCCGAATCCGAAACACGACCGAAACAGCTTCTTTTGGCCGAATTCGGTCGGTCTCTAATCGACCGTAAGAGTCAATGGCTTGTTTGGATCAAAATAAGTGAGGAGTGGAGCTTTCTCTTTCATGACCTGAGTCCCAATGCCACTCAATGTCTTTTTTTAAAAGTTCACGCAAATTATCTATAAATCAAAGCTGGGCATCGAGAATTTAACTTCGTTAACCCGGTAATAGTTAATCAAAAATGTAACTTCGTTAAATTAAAAAGGTAAATTAAATAGTTAAATTTTCTATAGAAAACAACAAAATTTTAACATTTTAACTATATACGATTGAGTGCCAGAACTCACAGACCCTTTTTTTTTTATCAGTTTCAGCCTTTTATGCAAATATGAAATTTTTATCAAAAAGCGAAATTTCGTGTATGAAACAATTTATTTATATTATTATATGAAGGAATACAAATTTTATTAGAATATTAAATAAAAAATAGAAACGAATGAAGTTTGGTTAAGAACAAATATCAAGGCCATTCTAAACACAATGGCATTCTCAGTTTTTCGCCATTTTGAGAAATTTGAGAAATGGAAAATGCGATGTATGTAAACATCCTGACGATGGCTGAGAACACCATTGTGTTTTGAATGGTCCATTCATACATACAAATGGAATATTAAATACTTCGAAATATATCGGCAAGTGTATTTAATTGTTTTGTGAAATAATTTTTAAATTAATCAACTTAACTAAATAAAAAAGTTAATGGTTTTCGAAATTAACTGAAACGTTAAAAGTTAACCAAAAATTTAACTTCGTTAATTAACTATTAACTAATTAACTAGTTAATGCCCAGCTTTGCTATAAATGAACCTAAGTAATTGACCATGCCTAAAAACGTTGCAAATCTTGGACTGACGATGGTACTGGCATTTCTGAAATTGACTAATTTTGTCATTGTCTGGCTTACCTCCGTCTTTATTAAAAATATGAACAAATTTTATTTCTTCCAAAAGAATTTTTGACTTTGCTTTATTAAATTTTAAACCAACATTTTTTGCTCTTTCTAGGACAATATTTAAAATGTCTTTATGTTCTTCTATTGCCGTTGAAAATCAAGAAATCAGCTATGTAAATTATCAGTCCCTTGATGTAATTTAAACATTTCTGCATGAAAGGTCGGAAACGACCAAATGGTGTATTAAAAGTACATAATTTTGAAGAATTTTCATTTAAAGGTATAATCCAAAATCCACAATTGGCATCAAAAGAACTGAAAAATGTGGTCTTAGAATAGTTTTATTTAAATTTCTTGGATCTAAACATAATCTTAGTTTGCCATTGGGTTTTTTGATAAGTACAATTGAATTAACCCATTCAGTTGCTTCATTTACACGTAATTACTTCTAATTCCAGTTCATTTTTTAATTCATTATTTAGACTTAATGGAATTTTTCTGGGAGGATCAACGACTGGCATGATATTATCTTTTATCTTTAAATTACATTTATTTTTTAAGTGACCTAAACCTTCAAAAATATAGTAATATTTTTCCTTAAAATTTTAAAAATTTACGCAATTTAAACTTTTGATCTAGTTCATTTTTATAGCTAAATCTAAACCAATTTCAAATTCTTTCCATTTGATTTCAAAAATATAAAATATACCCGAATAACTTTTATTTTTAAAAACAAAATCTTAAACAACTTTTCCAATCACAGGCAATTTTTCTCCACTAATAGGTCTATCCTGACATTGAATCGCAGTAGATTGTGACTTAGCTTTTTGTGACTTTTCTTGTGATCGGATTTGTTTCTCGTATTCTGTATCAGCGATGACAAGAAAAAAGCTCTGAAATACACCACAACGAGGTGTAAACATGATCAGCTGTTGATTCTTCTTCAAACAAAACAAAGGATAGTGATGTATAAGTTCGAGAGCTTTCGAGACTCGAAATTACATGAATATTTTTTGTGAATACTTGATACGCTTACTCGATGCATTGATATAGTTCTATAAAATGTTCGAAACATAATTGTTCCCCTAACTAACCATTTAAAAAAATTGAGCTGATGTCACCTGATACATCTCAAAAAATTAGTAATAACTTCTGATTACCGAATACTTCTGGAAACAAGTATTCGGTATGTACCCAAAACTTCCAAGAATATACTAAACTATTCGAAGATGGAGGAAAAAGCCGTCATTTATGCACATCAATTTCTACTGCATCCTAGTCCGCATCGCACCACTGCATTCCCGTCCGCATCTACAGCGTCATCCGTCGTCCATCACAGTTCCTGAAAAGAAAAAAAGTAGAAGAAAAAAAAGAATATAAATTTATCACCCACCCTCATATAACGCTGCAGCCACATTCACGTCGCATAGTCCGTTTCATTTTCTTCGTAGTACCCTTCACTTTCGTCGTCCTCAGCATCAAGTTCTTCGTCGTCAGAATCAAGTTCCTCGTCGTCCGCACCAACTCCGTCATCGTCCACGTCAGCACAACTTCCGATTCCGTTCCTGAAAAGAGAAAAAAAAACCAAAAAAAAATACAAGTACTGTAAATGAAAGATGATTAAATTAACAGAAAAAAGCTATTAAATATGTTAAATGTCAGGTTAAAATGAAAATCTACTTACCTATATTAAATGGTCCAATCTGATACCAGATTTTAAATGAATTGTATGTGTTTTCTGTTTTAATTAAATTGATCAAGGCATTTCAAACGCCATCGATGGTCATTGGATGACCGACTAAGTGGGTGGGCCGCCTAGGTGCATTCCACCATGCACCCAAAGCTTGGGCTTCGTGTTCTACGGCACGGTAGCACTCTCTGTCCCTCTATTACCTTCCTCTTCTCCCTCTATCACCCTTTTCATTCACAATAAATTCTTTTTTTTCCAAGTGTACCGTTAGGCACGACAGTATAAATTTTTTTGTGGCTCACTTGGAGCAAAGTTTAAAAGACCCCGCGACTCCGGCGAGTTCTGCCGCGCATAAGCCAGCGTGCCGCGTAACCGCTCCACACACCAGCAGCTAGTGAGATGCCACACATTACCCCCCAACGTCCCCCGAGGGACAACAGGACATAAGAAGAAGAAGTTGTACATAATTAAGAGCATAATTTTAAGTTCAGATCACGAATTAGATGATTTTAGAAGCAAACTATCAGATGCGTGGAAATTAATTGAAGGGCAGGATTCTCACTTTTTGCTACGGCGAGAGTAGTAGATATTCGATTTTAGGGGAGTAGATTTCAAGAAAGGGGAGTAGATTTAATTTTTTTTGCGTAGAGTAGTAGAAATTCTACGAGAGTAGTAGAAATTGCTGTCAGGATAGTAGATTATAAGAGAGGGGAGTAGATATGGGTTTCTGCGTAGAGTAGTTGAAATTCTACGATAACAGTAGACATTTCTGTCCGGGTAGTAGATATGTAGAAAGATTTCGGTTTTGTCGATCAGTGTAATCTTTGTTATTTATTTGTTACATTTATCGTATCAAGCCGAAATTTTCGGCAGAAATATCGAATTTTCGGTCGAAAACGATATTTTATTTTTCGGCCGAATCCGAAACACGACCGAAACAGCTTCTTTTGGCCGAATTCGGTCGGTCTCTAATCGACCGTAAGAGTCAATGGCTTGTTTGGATCAAAATAAGTGAGGAGTGGAGCTTTCTCTTTCATGACCTGAGTCCCAATGCCACTCAATGTCTTTTTTTAAAAGTTCACGCAAATTATCTATAAATCAAAGCTGGGCATCGAGAATTTAACTTCGTTAACCCGGTAATAGTTAATCAAAAATGTAACTTCGTTAAATTAAAAAGGTAAATTAAATAGTTAAATTTTCTATAGAAAACAACAAAATTTTAACATTTTAACTATATACGATTGAGTGCCAGAACTCACAGACCCTTTTTTTTTATCAGTTTCAGCCTTTTATGCAAATATGAAATTTTTATCAAAAAGCGAAATTTCGTGTATGAAACAATTTATTTATATTATTATATGAAGGAATACAAATTTTATTAGAATATTAAATAAAAAATAGAAACGAATGAAGTTTGGTTAAGAACAAATATCAAGGCCATTCTAAACACAATGGCATTCTCAGTTTTTCGCCATTTTGAGAAATTTGAGAAATGGAAAATGCGATGTATGTAAACATCCTGACGATGGCTGAGAACACCATTGTGTTTTGAATGGTCCATTCATACATACAAATGGAATATTAAATACTTCGAAATATATCGGCAAGTGTATTTAATTGTTTTGTGAAATAATTTTTAAATTAATCAACTTAACTAAATAAAAAAGTTAATGGTTTTCGAAATTAACTGAAACGTTAAAAGTTAACCAAAAATTTAACTTCGTTAATTAACTATTAACTAATTAACTAGTTAATGCCCAGCTTTGCTATAAATGAACCTAAGTAATTGACCATGCCTAAAAACGTTGCAAATCTTGGACTGACGATGGTACTGGCATTTCTGAAATTGACTAATTTTGTCATTGTCTGGCTTACCTCCGTCTTTATTAAAAATATGAACAAATTTTATTTCTTCCAAAAGAATTTTTGACTTTGCTTTATTAAATTTTAAACCAACATTTTTTGCTCTTTCTAGGACAATATTTAAAATGTCTTTATGTTCTTCTATTGCCGTTGAAAATCAAGAAATCAGCTATGTAAATTATCAGTCCCTTGATGTAATTTAAACATTTCTGCATGAAAGGTCGGAAACGACCAAATGGTGTATTAAAAGTACATAATTTTGAAGAATTTTCATTTAAAGGTATAATCCAAAATCCACAATTGGCATCAAAAGAACTGAAAAATGTGGTCTTAGAATAGTTTTATTTAAATTTCTTGGATCTAAACATAATCTTAGTTTGCCATTGGGTTTTTTGATAAGTACAATTGAATTAACCCATTCAGTTGCTTCATTTACACGTAATTACTTCTAATTCCAGTTCATTTTTTAATTCATTATTTAGACTTAATGGAATTTTTCTGGGAGGATCAACGACTGGCATGATATTATCTTTTATCTTTAAATTACATTTATTTTTTAAGTGACCTAAACCTTCAAAAATATAGTAATATTTTTCCTTAAAATTTTAAAAATTTACGCAATTTAAACTTTTGATCTAGTTCATTTTTATAGCTAAATCTAAACCAATTTCAAATTCTTTCCATTTGATTTCAAAAATATAAAATATACCCGAATAACTTTTATTTTTAAAAACAAAATCTTAAACAACTTTTCCAATCACAGGCAATTTTTCTCCACTAATAGGTCTATCCTGACATTGAATCGCAGTAGATTGTGACTTAGCTTTTTGTGACTTTTCTTGTGATCGGATTTGTTTCTCGTATTCTGTATCAGCGATGACAAGAAAAAAGCTCTGAAATACACCACAACGAGGTGTAAACATGATCAGCTGTTGATTCTTCTTCAAACAAAACAAAGGATAGTGATGTATAAGTTCGAGAGCTTTCGAGACTCGAAATTACATGAATATTTTTTGTGAATACTTGATACGCTTACTCGATGCATTGATATAGTTCTATAAAATGTTCGAAACATAATTGTTCCCCTAACTAACCATTTAAAAAAATTGAGCTGATGTCACCTGATACATCTCAAAAAATTAGTAATAACTTCTGATTACCGAATACTTCTGGAAACAAGTATTCGGTATGTACCCAAAACTTCCAAGAATATACTAAACTATTCGAAGATGGAGGAAAAAGCCGAAAAGTAAGTATATTTGGAAAATTTATTATTTTTCATCATTATTTATTAATTTTATTGTTTTTTTTCGTCCTTTGATCTTGTAAGTTTGAGCAGAAGAGCCATTGAGTAGCAGGCACATTGGAACAGATCGACCAAAGTATTGCGGCAATGAGTCAGGCGCTGGAGAAGTTATCCGATAAACTTAACAAATTATACGATGTTTAACTGTGAATCGAATTTAACTGTGAGGTCGATTAGGCCCAAACAAACAACAAGAAAATTTTAATTGTTAATCGTTATTAAACATATTTTCATTTTTTTATAACCCTTATATTAACTTGCTTTGGGAGGACTATATATATATATTTATATATATATCCTCAAATCTGCGGCGAGCTTTTTCATACACTTCCACATGAGCTAGAGAGATGAAATTTGGAACACTCCGGTGACTATTAAATTTTGGGGTCCTTCAGAGGCGTAGGGGGCCGTGGGGGGACTCAAACCCCTTTTTTTTAAACATGGCATAACTTCCAATTCCTTCAAACTACAATTGAAATTTGGTAGGTGGGTTCATATTGACCCACACCCCCCTTTGGAAAGGGGGCAAAGGGGAGCCAATTTAAAGTCCTAACTTTCGTATTTTGTAAGCTACAAGGCTGAAATTTTTTACTTAGGTTCGCATTTGGGAAAAAGAGTAAAAAAGGAGGAAAAAAGGGGGGAGAAAAAAATATTTAAAAAAAAAAAAAGAAGAAAATAAAAAAAGAGATAAAAACAAGTTTTTTAAAATATAACCCTTTAACCGACAAAAAAGCGGAAAATAAATTTCCTTTAAATTTATTTCGAATTAAAATTAAGGGTTTTTGGCGACTTCAAAATCTGCAATGATATTAGGAACAAAGTACCAAAAACCCTTAATTTTAAATCGAAATTGCGGAAATTAATTTAAATGTATTTGAAGAATACAAAAAATTTACAAATTCAATTCACAATTTTTCGAAAGCAATAGCATTTAAAACACACAACAGCTTCATGAGTTGTGTGCGCATGCTTTTTCTAGTTGGGATAGGTGGCGTTTGTCATACACATATTAGAAAATTCTTTGAGTTTTGTGTGGAGAGTTTCTACTGCTTTTGCATGTTATTTTTGTTGTTACGCGTGTGTTTGGTTTTTTTGTGAGGAAGAAGGATTTAGGTTTAGTTGGTTCCATTTTGCGCGTGGTCTCATTCACGGCGCGTACGATAAGCAATATTTTAATTTCTTTTGTCTATTGTATGTTACTTTGGTTTTTGTTTATATTTTAGTTTCTTTTTTGACGTTTTCACATTTTTTGCAGCTATAAAGGAGTTTACAAGGTCTCATTTGTGTTTGTTATTGTTGGGATAATATGCAACATGAATGAATGATGGTAAAGAGCGGCATACCATTTTTCTTTTTAAACGGTGTGACTACCAAAAAATTATTTACGCAAGTTACAAAGCATTCAAAAACCATACACATATTGGACATAAACTGGTTGTCTGCTAAAACAAGCGTCAGTTTTAACCCTTTCTGTGCGTGGGAATTTACTTGTGTATTTTGCGTTATTTTCGTTTGTGCCAAAGGAAAGAACAGATGAAAATCCGACAAGAATTGCACGCGTTTTGCATGTGGTCGCGCGCTTAGAAATATTTGAATGTTTTGTCTATTTTTTGTTACTTTGGTTCTTATTTATATTTTTGTTTATTTTTAAAAATATTTTGCATCTTATAAAGGAGTTTACAAGTTCTTAAAAAGTTTATTTTAAATACAAATTGTTCTTTTTATTATAAACACACTGACGCCTTTTGATGAGCTGAAGGAACTCCAAATAAATTTATTCCGGTGATAATTAAAAACAACTGCAACAGCTTCCACTATTGGTTCGGCTTGTCAAAGATATTAGAAGATATGAAAAAATAAGAAGACTGCAAGAAATTAGCAGAATCAATATGTGGCTTTATTCCTTTTTAATATTTTACCTATTCGGCTTCCAGAATACAATTAAAACTTTCAAAGAGCTAAAAAATACGAGAGCCCTCAATTAAACTCGTAATTCAATGAAAGTACTCAAACCTTAAATGGGCTCAGCGCCACATACACTTCAACTTAAAACTAATAAATTCGAAACTACCATTACCAGGGATGGCGTAAACATTCACCCCCCTTGCAGCGTCACTGCAAAAAAAAACTATGAAAAAAGATCACAATTCAATAATATTAGAATTCATATAATTCATAACATCAACTAAACTTAACTATACTTGGCTTCAGTGCCCTATAATCTATTTTTAATACTTAAATTAACACCGCAACCACTAAAGAGAAAAGAAAAAGAAAATAACAAAAAACAAGCATTAGTTAGTGCGGCACCTAGGCCGCGCACGATCCGGACAAAATGTGGCCGAATATGGTGCTCTGCGCCATAGGTAAACCAAAATTGCTGATTATAACGCCCTTCAGCATTATCTTCGGCTACACGTCTACCCCTAATACCAACATAACCGACGACGACTCGTAAAGTTTGGGATCAGCAAGCCTGACGCCTGCAACCTGGTCCCGGAGGGCGACGTCAATAGACTGCAAGGGAGTGGTCCTAACCAGCCCAGGCACCACTCGCGCATTAC
This sequence comes from Heteromyza rotundicornis, assembly GCA_951394025.1. NCBI lineage: Eukaryota > Metazoa > Arthropoda > Insecta > Diptera > Heleomyzidae > Heteromyza > Heteromyza rotundicornis. Next base: position 51,127,668 of record OX596010.1, on the reverse strand, counting down.
TTTCGAATGTCACATTCATGTCGAACTTCGCCCTCAGCGACAATGGGCAGATCTCCTGAGTTCCCACCCTTACCGTGCTCAGCCCGAGTCGGTGAACTAGCTCCTCCGCTATCTCAGACATGTCTAAGCAGGAGTCCACCAGTGCGCGTTCATGGAAAAAACGTCCATTGGCCACGATCTTGTCAACAGCCGTCGGTAGCAACGTGATGATGCGCTGAAGGCACAGCATGGGTACTTCTGCCTGTACACGCTGATTGCCTCTAAAATGGGATAACGCCTGCGACCCGCTGGAGCCCCACTGCAATGTACGTCGGGACGAACTAGGACCCCTCGAGACGACTTGGCTGCCTTCACGTCGAGACGAACGAGGTTCTATTGACACATCCCGCTGCTCTGACCGGCGGGACGAACGAGGTCCCATGTAGGCCGGCTGCTGCTGAACTACACCGACCGCTCGCTTCGCCTGGGCTGTCTGTTGCAGTCATGCAGCAACGTATGGTGATCGTCGCGGCATACACGACATTTTCCTTCGCTCTGGCACTTTTTCCGAACATAGTTGTGCGCCAAACACCTCGAGCAATGACGGTGCATCAAAACCGCCCTCAATCGATTCTCAAATGTCATCGCCGAAAATTCCTTACAGAACCTTAATGGGTGATCCTGCTTGCACAATCGGCAGCACATCTGTTCTGCAACGCACTGACGCCGACCTTCGATGTAGCGCTTTGCTTTGACCATTCTGAAATGACAATCTCAATAGAAAACAAAAAAAGAAAAACATATAGCTGGAAATGAAAAAAAAAAAAAAAACAATATACCATATATTTAGGTTCTAGGACGTTGGCAGAACAACAAACTTCACAACTGAACGTGTTATAGTACCACGTTCCGTTCGAATGTCTGCAACACGAACTCTCTTGTCTGCTCCCGGATACATTTTTGTTATCCTTCCGAGCCTCCATTCGTTTGGTGGGATATTCTCATCTCGTATCACCACAATATCTTTCACTTTGATGTCTCGCTGGGGATATTTCCATTTATGTCTCTTGTGGAGCTCGTTCAGATATTCCGACTTTCATCGCCTGCAAAACACTTGATACATGGCTTGTACTTTACGCCAGCGATTAACGATTGTCAGCGGATTTACCATGGTTTCCGGCTCCACATGAGACAATAAAGGGTGGAAAATTCAAAATTCAAAGGTATATTTCAATCCACCAGCAATTCGACGAAAATGATATTTAAAACTTTTAACTCCAGCCTCCCATAACCCTCCCATATGGGAGAACCAGCTCGATTAAAATGCCAAGCAATATTACGATGCGCATAATTGGAAATCAAAGTTTCCTTAGCTACCTTTAGAAAATTTTTGAAATCCTGCCTTAGAACCTTTGAGGCCCCCACGAAATTGGTACCATTATCCGAGAACATTTGTGCTGGACATCCTCGTCGAGCTACAAAACGCGCAAAGGCGGACAGAAACATCAGAGTCGAAAGGTCACTAGCACCCTCCAAATGTATGGCTTTAGTCGCAAAACACACAAAAATACACACGGATTCCTTTAGTGATAAGACATGCGCGACCCGTGTAATTTTTAATGTCAAAAGGCCCTGCAAAGTATACTCCAGTGTTGGTAAAAGGCCTGGACAATGTGGTTCGCTCCGGAGGCAAAGCAGCCATTATCTGCGCTCCCTCAGCTTTCCTTTGAACTACACATATCTTACAACTATGTATGATAGTTTTGATAAGATTCTTAGCCTTTGGTATATAAAATTGCGTTCGAAGAAGTCTCAACACTAATTGATTTCCACAATGAAGGGATATATCATGAATAAATCGAACTAATAAGCGAGAAAATTGACCATTGTATGGTAAAATTATCGGATGTTTTTCATTATACGACAAACAAGAGGCTGACGCTGACCTACCACCAACGCGAAGTATGTCGTGTGTGTCTAAGAACGGATTCAGAAATATAATGGTGCTTTTCGACTGCACAGGTACCTTTTCCAAAAGATTACGATATTCGGCCGAAAAATTTTATTTCTGGCTAATAACAATCAATCGCATTTTAACGTCATTGATTTCACTATTAGAAATTTCAGGGGACCTAAAATATGATCCATTTTTCGAGCACGAGAAATGTATCGAACTGCATATGCCAATACTCGTAATGCTCTTGGAAGAGAAGAAAATCTGTCTAACCAGTCTTCGAAATTAGTCCTCAGCCAACCATCAGCAACCTTTGGCCATTTTGACTTATCCCCCTGTAACCACGAAGGCCCATGCCACCATTGACGATTACCAATGAGGTTCTGCGGAGTTACACTACGGCTGACTAAATCTGCTGGATTGTCATGAGAATCGACATGAAACTAATTTTCACCATCTACAATGTTGGACACGCGATTCGCAACAAATGTGTCCCAAGAACACGGGGGCTTTTGAAGCCAAGCTAAGACCACGGTTGAATCAGTCCAACAAGAAACGTCACGGCGCTCTATATTTAGGTGTTGTACCATCGGATCTACCATATCTGCTATAAGAGCAGCGCCGCACAACTCCAACCTGGGCAAAGATACAGTCTTAACGGGTGCTACTCTGGACTTTGAATGCGAGGTCACCATGGAACCCGCGTCCTTGACACGAATGTATATACATGCACCATATGCCTGTTCAGATGCGTCACAAAAGGCGTGGTATTCTACTTGCGCAGTTGGTGAAAAGTTATTCCAACGCTTTAGCTGAATGTCGTTAATTCCACTGTATTCGCGCAAAAAATCCTGCCATCTATGTAAACTTTCAATAGATAAATTATCAACCCAATCAATTCTCTCCAACCAAATATGTTGCATCAACATCTTCGCCGTAATTGCAATATGCACCAACCAACCAGCGGCGTCAAAGAGTGTAGCAATAATCGACAAAACTTCCCTCTTAGTATACAACTTTCTAATTTCAAATGGAGTGGTAGTGAAGTAAAAAGTGTCAGACTTTGCATTCCACCGGATTCCCAATGCCTTGACATTGCTAGCATCCTCAATTTTCAAAAAATCTTCATTCATCAAGTGATTAGAAGGCAGGCCAGATAAAATATCCTCCCAATTTGAGTTCCATTTCCTCATTGAAAAACCTGCAGAATTTAAGGCTGCTGTCAGCTTCGCCGCTGAAATCTCATGAGCTCCTGCCAAGGCATCATCAACATACATCATGTTGCGCAAAATATTTGCAGCCAACGGAAACTTATTCTTAACGTCGTCGGCTAGCTGTAAAAGCGTTCGAATTGCCAAATAGGGAGCACAATTCACACCAAAAGTGACTGTGTTCAATCCATAGTCGCAAACTTCTGCTTTAACGGGTCAACCAAAATTTTACGGTACATCTTCTCAATGTCACCATTAAAAACATATTTAAAAAATCGCCATTTTACAACTAAAAGCATCAGATCTGTCTGAAGAACCGGTCCAGTGTAGAGAACGTCATTCAAACTAACTCCATTTAAAGTGCGACTAGACACATTAAAAACGACTCTAACCTTTGTGGAAGTGCTCTCAGGATTAATCACAGCGTGATGGGGCAAGTAAAAATGATGAGGGGAAAATAGGAGATGCAACTTTGCTCATATGACCAAGCTCTAAATATTACGTTAAAACCTGATCATATTGCAGCTTAAAGTCTGGCTTCCTACACAACGAAGACTCATTGCGAACAAATTGCTTCTGAGCTACCTTTCTCGAGTGACCAAAAAAATATCTTTATTGAACTCCAGCTTAAAAGGCAGCGTTACTATGTAGTGTATTTTGTCCTCATCTGTTTGGAAAATCTTCTTGGGGATTTCTTCTAACTCCCAAAAATGTGCTATCTGCTCATCCAAAACCTCCGAGTTGAAATACGACACACAGCTGGTGCACCCAGAAATCTTGTCGTCAGCAACCGGTCCAGTCATAATCCACCCAAAAATTGTCTCTTGGGCCATCAACGAACCCAAAACGTTGCGTCGGATGCCGTCAAGAACAATAGCCGGATAAATGTCACCGCCTATCAAAATATCAATCTGGTCACTTTTCATGAAATTTGAATCCGCAAGTTTCATCCCAAGGATGCTTTGGTCTACAGAAATATTCATGTTATGTGTTGGAAGATTGCCTGTGAGCTGAGGGAGAATTAAGGCAGATGATTCTATTCTTAGATGGGGGTTAATGGGCGAACTCAAAACAAAATTACATATTTTTTGAACACGTGCTGAAATGGCATTGTTGAGACCAGAAACTTGTGCATGTACGCTGTTAACTGGTAACTTTAGAAGTTTTTGAAGTCGCTCCGAAATTAACGTACCTTCCGATCCAGAATCTATCAACGCCCTTGCCGTGAATACAGAACCCAAATGACAAATGTTAACCATGGCTGTTCCCAGAATCACCTTTTTAGTCGAAGTAGAAAAATTAGCTTGCACGTTATTCACTTTAGATACCAAAGGAAGGGACTGTATTTGCACCGTGTGTGATTGTGAACTAATTCGAGAAGAGCAAGTGGAGGGCGAACTATCGGTTTCCATACAGGAGGAGGGATTGGTACTAACAGCAGGTGTACCCGATTGCTCCCGATGCAACAAAGTAAGATGACGTTTCGTACACGTCGCACAATTAAATTTACTGTTGCAATGTTTTACAGCATGGCCAAACCCTAGACAATTTATACATAAATTAAACCTCTTCACCTTTGAAAATCGTTCAGAGGTATTCAGTTCTAGAAATCGTGGACACATTTTAATATTGTGCTCAAGTGACGAGCAAAGACGACAATTAGAATTTGAAACATTTGTTTGAAAGGTATTTACCCTGCTACTAGTCGATTCCATAGTTGTTGACAAATTTTGTTTCTTTGAAATAACCACAGAAGATGATGCCCCCATTAGATCCGAAACCGTTTCAAGAGTTTGAAAACGGCCCGTTAAAAATGCATCCAAATCAGACCACTCGGGAATGTCAGTCTTATGTTGTATCGACTGCTCCCATAACGATAGAGTCAATTCCGGTAAACTGGTGGAGCAAAGATATATCAAAATAGCATCCCAATTATGCATATCAATGTTGTACGAACTCAAAGCCGCAATACAATTGTTAATATCGCGCTGTAATTTCTTTATAGCGCCCCCGGACTCAACTTTAACTGCCGGAAGATTAAACAAAACTTTTAATTGGGAATTCACTAAGATTTATTTTCATAACGATAGGTTTTGCCACGCATGTGCGAAACCAGCATTCGTTAGTGGAGACTTCTTCACAATATCTTTGGCTTCTCCTCGAGTTTTCTGATTTAAATAATACAGCTTCTCCACAGCAGACAGACCACTATTCAAAATGTAAATTGCTGTGAACATGTCACGAAAGGAAGGCCATGCGACATAATCACCATAGAATATTTCAGTGTCACATGGCGGAACACGAAAACGATGGGAAATGTCAACAGCAGGAGCAGGAGGTGGAGCAATGTTCATAGTGGAACTACCCGATGGTTGCGAGATTGCATTAAGAACGGCAGTTTGGTCTCCCATCATGGCAGCACAACTCACATATGCGGTATAAACCGCACGATATTTTTCTTTCGCAATCTCATTACCTTCCTCGCCCCCAGCAGCGGACACGGACTCCAAACACTGCCGATAAAGCATTTTGACATTCCCCCAAAGCTCCTTTAATTCTTCTCTTTGGACAAACAAAATTGTATATTAGGTTATTTGGCAACTCTGTTTTATATAACCAAAAAAACGAAACTAAAAAACTACAATTCACGAAAAAGAAAATTATACAGGAAATTCCTCACCAGCTTTCACGGTCGGTGTGATGATGTGTGATGTGTTTATCCTATGTTCTGTCCAGACAAATCCACTTCCCAGAAACTATGTATGTTTCAGGCCGAATCCAATTGTAAGTAGTTGCTCCTCTTCCTTTTGTGTCCACTTGTTGACCCAGAGTATTGGCAAAACTCTTTTCCTTCCTTGTATTTTATGTATTTGTATTTTGTGTTACTGATTTTATTCGTTAATTGTTAATTTTGCACTGATTTTACCCTAATTTAATTTAATTTAATTTTTATTACTTTTAAAAAATATGTAAAAAATGCCGGCTAGGCAAAGAAAAGAAAACGAAGAAATGTCAAAAGGAAAATACCCAAAAGCTTTTAGTTAGCAAGGGTGGCTATTAGTGCCTTTTTTACTACCTTTTTTTTGTACAATATTTTATTTCAAATTATATTATTTTTTTATGAAAAAGACACCCAAATATAAGAAAGACCGCGAAAAATATTGATATTTTTCACTTTTGTGAAAAAATTAAAATAAAAAATGTAAATTGAAAAATAAAAAGGCTATTTTCTTCCCATTTGCTGCCAGTCAGCCAAATCTTAGTAGCACAATGAAAATGTGTATCAAAAGAAACAAAAGCTTTTTTATCTTCCACTTTCTTTTTCCTTTAAAGACAAACAAAATGGGGCCGAATCAACAAAAATTTAAAGAAAGGCAAGAAAAAATAAAAAAGCTTAAGGAAAATTCAACTATTAATTTTCCCGCCGGTTTGAAGAAACTTCTACCACAATGCGTGCACTTTATCACCAAAAGACAAAACAAAACGCACCTGATTCAAAAAAGTTGCACTAAATCCAAAATGCCCTCCAAATATATTAAAAGCCGCAAATCCGGTTCGAAGGACCAATGATGAGCTGAAGGGATTCCAAATAGAATTATTCCGGTGATAATTAAATAGCCCTATTATGGTTCACAACAATAAAGTGCTGCGTCTTCCATCAAGTAGACTTCCATCAATCGAGTATACAAAGCAGAAGCGCTTTATTATGGTACATACACCCAGAGAAAAAATCTTGTTAAATTAACCAATTTTTAACCAATTTTGTGGTTAATATTTTTCAAACCGATCTTTCAGGTTATTTTAACAAGAAGCTATTGTTCAAAATGACACTCTCCTATATGTGTACGTGTACATGTGAAGAGGTTTATCATTAAACTGGGAAAACTGGTAAATATTCGTTCATTCAAGTCATTGCCGGTAGCTCAGGGGTTAGGCAGTCGGCCTCATAAACGGAAGTACGGGGATCAAATCCCCGTTACGGAAAAAATTTTTTTCATTTAATTGTTATAAAATTGTAAACCACAGTTCCTCCAAGTAACTTATTTACCATTCTTTAACTTATTTTCAAATTAACATTACCATTTCTAATTGGGCGCAGGCCTTGTTCTTCTACGAACTATTCGATAGCTCTCGAAATCGTTTTCAAAAAAGATAAAAAACAGAAAATTCGTTTCAAATTAGTTATCTTTTCTTTATTTATTTATATATTTTCCTCAGAAAATCTTACCGGCTTTTTCTTGGCTGTGGCGGCTGCTGCTTCGTATGGTATTCGGACGAGAGTGAAAATTAATATTTTAAAAAGCCAAAAAGCCGTCGGCAAAACCGAAATCGCCATACTTGAAAGCAGATTTCGCCACAGACAACAGCGCCCCCTAAATTTAACAAATTTATATAAGGTTGCGTTCATATTTACGCGGTTGGCGTGAACATTGCCGCCCGCCTTGCAGCATCACTGCACCTAAATCTAATAGTAAATTACAAAATTTCATATTTATAAAAAATGGAGGGCGTACATTTATAAAAATGGTGATCAGCGCAATATAAATTCAATTTAATAAAAATACATAGAAATTACATTTGGTAATTTCCTCTAAACACACCTCCACAGATTAGGGGTTGGACGAAAGTGACGTTGCTGCTCAAAGGTGCGCTGGGATTGTGTTGGCTCAAGCGTACGAGGCCCAAGTCCAACCGACTGATAGCTGACCAGCTGAAGCGTACGAGGCCCAAGTCCAGTCAGATCACCGTCGTGCGCTTCTATGGATGGCTCAAGCGTACGAAGCCCAAGTCCATCCATATCATCGTCGCGCGCTCCCATGGATGGCTCAAGCGTACGAGGCCCAAGTCCATCCGTGCTGCAGCCTTGTGCTTCATATGATGGCTCAAGCGAACTAGGCTCAAGTCCATCCCTCTTTTTACTATGCGGTTCACATGATGGCTCAGACGATCGAGGTCCAAGTTCACTATCCGCACTATCGACGCTTCAGCCACTTTCGCAGAAGTTTTGCGCGTTCGTAAACCCGAACTCTATCGTCTCGGCCGGAATATTTTTTCATATCTCTGCCTAGCCGCCACTCATTTGGAGATAGCCTTTCTTCACTCATTATCTCTAACTTCTCTAAATTTTTCTGTGTAGTTTTCCATTTTGAATATTTACGTCCATCCTCATTTTTACGAGTGGTTTTGTTATAATTTTTCTTACTCTTATTTTTATTTAAATTCCATGAACTTTTCTTTGAGACTTCCTCAAGTTCTGGCAAATTTGACGACTGATCCTGCAGTGAAATTTGATTAAAGTAAACCGAATATGTCGGTTTAATTAAAACCCTATTAGGGGGCAAAGGCCCAGTTAAGATCCACCCAAAAACTGTTTTCTGAGCAATGAGTGACCCTAGAATACCTCTTCGTATTCCATCTAAAATAATTCGTGGATATATGTCACCTCCAATGAGGACATCCACTTGTTCGCTTTTATAAAAATTAGGATCTGCCATTTGCAAATCAGGTAAATTCTGCACCAAGGTCCTATCGATAGAAACTGTGGGAATGTTGCCGCTTAATTGAGGAAGAATGAGACCCTTCGTCTCTATTCTTACCCTGGGATCAATTGGTGATCCTATTACAAAATTGCACATTTTTTGAATTTGTGCTGAAACCACATTATTTAGCCCTGCTACTTGGGCATTCACGCTTTGAGTGGGTATATTCAGCCGTTTCTGCAAACGCGCTGATATAAATGTGCCCTCTGACCCAGAGTCGATTAGCGCTCTGGCCGTATAAACGGAGCCTGAATGACATATGGTCACTAAAGCTGTCCCTAACAGCACCCCTCTTGTGTACTCGTTGTGAAATGCGTCTGAACCCTATCGACGTGACCTTGCGAAGTGGATGGTTCAGTGGATAAATCACTTGAAACCGGAAAATTTTTTTGATTTGCACCATCTGATGGCGCAGGAGAATTAGGCGGTGACCCAAGTCCTTCACGATGAAGTAGCGAGTTATGACGCTTCTTGCAACTAAGGCACTTGTAATTGCTCGTACAATCTTTCACCTCATGAGAACTGGCCAAACAGTTTAAACACAGATGCAACCTCCTTACTGTTGACAACCTGTAACTAACGTTCATATCTAAAAATTGTGGACAATTCCACAGTGGGTGTTGTTGCGTATCACAAAGTTTACAATTCGCCTGGTAAACGTTTGCATTATGGGAATTTACTTTTCTATTCTGATTTTGGGAGTATTTATTTTGGTAGCCACCAGTTCTTTGGTTAAGCGTACCTCGAATATCTGAAACTGTTTCTAGAGTTTAAAATCTTTCAGTCAGAAAACTATCTAAATCAACCCATTTGGGGATTGCTGTCTTATTTTTAATTCCTTGCTCCCATAAGGAGAGCGTTGCTTCTGGTAAGCAAGTAGAACACAAATATACGAAAATTGCATCCCAATTTTCAACATTAATGCGATATAATTCCAAAGCGGATATAAAATTATTTATATCCCGCTGTAATTTCTTTATAGCGGACCCCGACTCCGAAGTCACTGGCTGAAGGCCGAACAAAATCCTCAGTTGACTGTTCACTAAAATCCTTTTATTTTCATACCTATCTGATAGGTTATCCCACGCCTGCTCAAATCCATCATTTGTGAGAGGGGACTTCTTGACTATATCTTTAGCCTCACCTCTAGTTTTTTGATTAAGGTGATATAGTTTCTCAACTGAAGTTAGCCCCGAATTTTGAATATAAATTGCCGTGAACATGTCATGAAAAGTGGGCCATGAGAGATAATCTCCATAAAATATCTCAGTGTCAGACGGAGGCAACCTCATGTTGCTGGAAGACGGACGATGTTCATTTGAATTTAGGAGCATAGTAGAACTGGGAGGGGGCGTTAAAAGATGAGCTGTCAGATTGTGAGCAAATTCACCCATCATGGCAGCACAGGCTACAAAAGCCTGATAACAGTTTCGGTACCTATCTTTTACTATTCCTAAATCGCCACTAGACTCCGAATTGTCGGTTGAGGATGACCGCGAACACTTTTCATAAGCTGCCTTTACTTTCACCCATAAATCTTTAAATTCCTCACGTTGAACTTCCAACGAAAAAGTACAATGGTCACTCTAACCAGTTGTATTGAATTCCGCTTCGAATTCAAGGATTTCGTCAGCCAGACGATGAAATTCCTTTAAAGCAAAAATATCAAATTACAAAAATCCCACTAAAATTTCCCAAAAACCTAAAAATTTCCAAATAACAAAAAATATTTGGAATCGCTAATTTTAATTAAATATTTATCGAAAATATTTAAAAGCGATAAAAAATTCACAATTTGGTTTTATAAATTTCAACCCTTTGTCAGTGTCGGAAATACGCACTTCAAATACACTACAATAAGAGAATTGGGAAAGGGAAAACAACAAAAAATACAAATCGGCCAAAATATTTAAATATTTGAATATTGATTTCGTATTTCTTAATGACTGACTGTGCGTACACAAATTTCGCTACAATAAAGAATTACTCTCACGTGGTTGTTGTTGCACTTTTTAATTGGATTCTGCTCCCGCGTTGCTAACTTTTTACTTTAGTTAGTATGTTCACTGGGTCACTTCTTTTCACCTTTCACAACTTATTCGCACTGAGTTTAATTTTATTTTAAATTTACTTTATTTTACTTCAATTTACTATTTAAAAAACTCTATAAAACTAAAAACTCAAAAAGCGGACAGACGCTGCAAACGACAGAAATGCAGCAACAACCTGCAGTGGAGACTTTTTGTAGTGAGAGCGGGTGGGAGTATGAGTTTGTGTGTGTGTGTTTTTGATAATTTGTACACAGTGCAGAAATCAAATATTTCAAATGCAAGTTCTTAATTTCTCACTTCGAGTATGGAGTACCTTCGTTTGATTGGTATTATTCTCTTTTCAATTCTTTACTCAAAAATATACTTTGTTTGGAAATGATTTAAACTTTTATTAGAAAAGTTCTCGAAGTTCAAATTGGCGCCAATGTACGCTGCTTTGTAAAGAGTTGACAGAATAAAAAAAGACAATTATCGTGTACAAATTATTTGAAGCTTTATTTTATAAATCACTTCACTTTCAAAATAAAATCACAAAATTGTTTTTGGAATAATGAAGAAAAACGAGAGTAAATGAGTGGCTTCGGCTGGCTATTGAGCGTATGGAAAATTTTACTTTATTTTAAATCACGGATAAATTTTTGGTGTTTGTTTTTGTTAATATTTTAAAAATGCGTACATATGATCACCATTAATAAATGTAACGCACCTTTTTTAATGCTTAGATGATGATAGTGATTGATGTGGAGGGCTTTTCTTCTCAGTTTCAAAATTGTTTGTTGTGGAGGTCTTTTCGTCTCCTTTGGAATGGATTCGGGATTGAAGGACCAATAATTGGGCGCAGGCCTTGTTCTTCTACGAACTATTCGATAGCTCTCGAAATCGTTTTCAAAAAAGATAAAAAACAGAAAATTCGTTTCAAATTAGTTATCTTTTCTTTATTTATTTATATATTTTCCTCAGAAAATCTTACCGGCTTTTTCTTGGCTGTGGCGGCTGCTGCTTCGTATGGTATTCGGACGAGAGTGAAAATTAATATTTTAAAAAGCCAAAAAGCCGTCGGCAAAACCGAAATCGCCATACTTGAAAGCAGATTTCGCCACAGACAACAGCGCCCCCTACACGGAGGGAAATGCTTGCTGAAATCATGCGTTATAGGAATCAATTAAGTAAAAATTAGTCACGATATTGATCCATTAATTAGAAGTCAATAATCAAGAATTCTTAATCATAAGAACTGTTAAAAGTGAAAATCATAGTTTGTGATTTGTGTTTGCTTGATTTGTTCCACTTAAACATGAATTATGATTTTCCCTTTTGACATAATCAATGACCAGATGGAATAAATTGTGCAAACAAAAATCATAAATTATGATTAAAAATTCATAATTTTAGGCTTAAGTGAGAATAAATAAATCATTCGTAATAATAATTTGAGCACATATTTACAATTAAATAAATTAAAATTTTTTTTATTTGCTAATTTTTTACTTAATTATTTATTTAATTTTACTTTTTTATTTGCCAACTTGCTTAGAATAATTTGAAAAAACTTTTTCACAAATTCAGTTTTCCCGGAATTCGAACCGACATCATCCTCTCCAGTCCGGACGCCTAACCGATTCGGCTACCCTGGCATTATTGTAAAAGCGTCTAAATGTATTGTATATTGCTCAGCAATTCATGACAATCAACCCAGTTACTCATAATTCATGATAACACGTGCAGTTTCATGACCTAGTTAATCATCAATTATTCTTCAAGAATAATAAAATAAATCACGAAATTCATAAACCCTTATCATAATGTATTCACAATCCACATGCATAGTTTATGTACGGATTTGCATAATTTGTGACTAATATTCACAATTAATGATTATAGTTAGTAATTAAGTAACAATAATTTTATGGACTCCATAATCGTAAATCATGAACCAACATTTCTCTCCGTGTAAATTTAACAAATTTATATAAGGTTGCGTTCATATTTACGCGGTTGGCGTGAACAATTTCAAATAGATACCCTTTCGCACTGAACTGGATTTGAACGCCGGACCTTCGGATCTTGAGTTCATCACTCTACCCTCTGTGCTACTGCTCTTCATAGATTCATCTCGTCCAAAGACCAATCTGAATTTGAAATCTAAAAATTTGTATTTAAAAAAACTTTTTTCAACTCAGACGAGATTCGAACACGGGACCTAAAGTTTATAAGTTCCGCATCTACACGCTGTGCCACTGAGCTTCTTTCGTTTAGGTCGACAAAAACAAATTTGTTTTGAAATTCAAAAATATCTTCTGTTTTTTTCAAATTTTTCATTTGACAGAATGGTCGAAAATATTTTTATTTTCGAAAAAAAAATTTCTCATTTGTGTAAATGTGTGCGTTTTGCTTCGATTTTTGTAAATGTAGTTGTAGTTTTTTGGAATTGTTTTTGTACATTTGTACACAAAAATTTTTTTCATGTAAATATAACATGAATCGTGTTAATTAAAATACATGAAGATTTCTCTGGGTGCAGCAATACTTTGTTGTCCCACTTGATTGTGGAACGCGTGTGGAACTTATTACTTTTTGACAGCTATCAGCTGATAGACAGATTTGACAAATATTTTATTTATAAATATATGGAAAATTTTAAAAGCAAAAATAAACATTTCTTTTTTAATTTATTTGAGTGAGGACGATGATGATGTAACGGTAGCTCGAACTAGGAGACAGCTTCGAGACCGCTCCAATCCATTGAAATTACCCGAAAAAACAATTTTGGGATAATGTGTGAGGAACATTTTATGGATATTTTTTTTGTGGCAAAATAATTGCTAAAATAGAACGAAATGTAATTAAGTACATACGCATATACGAACCATTGTTTAATTTAATTGGGAAACAAAACAATTTTAACAATCACCAAGAGAAAGTTGTGGGTATTTTTTTAGAACTTGGGAATACATACTTCGAATTCAACATATTTGTACAACACGATATCTACAAATGTAATTTTTTCAACACATGAATTTCGACTAATTAATTGATAAGAACTTATAAACTCCTTTATAAGCTGCAAAATATTAAAAAAAAATAATCAAAAATATAAAAATATAGGCATTCCTTACACATATTTTAACGAATCCACAAAGGAGCTACGAGAATCGGTATCTCAATTTTCGTAACTGTCTGTGTAATTTTTTGTGTTTGAAAAATATGATATGCTGCTAACTTTGACAAAACCTTTTAGTGTAACACTAATTATGACTAGTAGAATCCGAAAATACAAAAAAAACTAGCGAGTGGACTATCTTCGGCTATACCGAAGTTGAAATACCCCCACACAGTAGGAAGAAGTACCTCGAACATATTAAATTGTGGTCTCAAGACCCTATTTTGAGCCAATTATAGGTGGTTTTGGAGCCCGTACCATGTCCAAAATCCATTTCTAAAAATTTCCAATTAAATCCACAAAAAAAAAAATTGGTCTCAAGACCCCATTTAGACCCTTATATATGTGGCTTCGGAACCTCGGACCATGTCAAAAATACGTTTCTAAACATTTCCAATCGAATACAACAATAAAAAATTTTTTCGGTGTATGGGAGCCACGCCCAGTTTTTGTCCGATTTGGCTGATTCTCGAACTTGATCTCAGTATTCACGAGAAAAACATGTACCCAAAGTTTCAAGTCGATATCTCCAAAACTGCGACCGCTATCGTGCGGACGGACAGACGTACAGACAGACGGACATCGCTAAATCGACTCAGGAGGTGATACTGATCAAGAATATATATACTTTTCCATACCGGACAAAGTGCAATATTAAAAACATTGCATAAAATAAAAAAGGCATTTAATATGGCTTAACTTGGTATTTCGAGCAAAGTAAGGTTGGAATATGTTCGTTGGAATGTGATTGCTTTGAATCAAGAAGAAAAGACATTCAAACAAACTTTTTCCAACATTTATCGAAGATAACAGTGGAAAACGGAAAGAAAGTCAGGAAATTGCAATTTTTGAGTAAAATAGTTTTTTCCCATATTTTTGATTCACCTCCAACTGTTGTTGCTGCTAAAATACTAATAAAAAAAATAAAAAAATTATTTTAATGGTTTAACGTAGGATTTTTTAGAAAGTTTTGATACCGTTGTGTTAGTTTTAATGAGTTCTATTAGAATCAATCGAAAAAACCAGCCAAACAAACATTTTTCCCAATTTGGTCGCATAGTGTATTCAATTGAATGCCTGCACTCCAGACCCTTTCTTCTATCGGTTTCAGCTATTTGGTTTATGCAAATTTGCTTTAAAATAAATGATACAAATTTTTATCAAAAGCGAAATTTCGTGTATTAAACAATCTATTTATACAAATTTTATTAGAACATTCAATAATAATAATGAAATGAATGCAGTTTGGTTAAGAACAAATATCATAGGCCATTCTAAACACAATGGCGTTCTCAGCTTTTCGTCATCAGGAGTAATTTGAAGAATGGAAAATACGATGTAAACATCCTGACGATGTAAACCTCTTTGTGTTTAGAATGGTCCATTCATACATAAAAATAGAATATAGAACCCTTTGAAATATATCGGCATGTGTATTAAATTGTTTTGTGAAAAAATTTTTAAATTAAATGTTTCTATTTTTACTTTATATAAAATTCAAGTTAATCGAAGAAATTTAACTAAACTAAATGAAAAAGTTAATGGTTTTCGAAATTAACCGAAACGTTAAAAGTTAACCAAAAATTTAGCTTCGTTAATTAACTATTAACTAATTAACTAGTTAATGTCCAGCTTTGCATATTTCACATACTTCAGGTGACTGATGAGTGTTTTCACAAGGTGTGCTGGATAATGTGTCTGCAACAACATTAGTCCATCCAGGGTTGTAATCAATTTCAATATTGAATGGTTCAGCAGGAGCGCTCACCTGGCTAAACGTCTAGTTGGTGATTTCAGAGACATCAGCCATTTAAGTGGTTGATGGTCTGTAATTAATTTCACCTCTGCACCATCTATATAGCCTCTAAATTTAAGAACAGCTCAAACAATAGCTAGAGCTTCTCTCTCAATTGTTGAGCAATTACGTTCAGCATTGGATAAAAGTCTAATGGCGTATTCTATAGGATGTTCATCGGGCCCCTTCCCCTGAAGGAGAACTGCCCCACGTGCATAACTTCAGGCATTCATTTTAATAGTAAATGACATATTATCTTCCGCTTGCCTTAAAATGGGTGCTGTAGTAAGGTTAGGTTAGGTTAGGTTAGAGTGGCGGCTAATTGCCTATTTCGCACGCATAATAGGCATTATTAGCCTTTCTAACGCGTTCCTCGACATTTGTTTTCCAAGACAATTTCCTATCAAGAATTACCCCAAGGATTTTTGCCTGTTGAGCTATACACCGAGAGAAAAAAATAACAGTTTCGCTGTTAAAAACCATCCGACAGTCGAAAAATTGTTAAATTGACAGCGAAAACAGTTTAAATAAAAGCGAAAACTGATCACTGTAACAGTTTTCGCTGTCAATCAAACAGTTTTTCGACTGTCGGATGGTTTTAAACTGTTTTTGTAACAGTGTTTTCGCTCGGTGTATGTAAAATAACACCCTCAGAATAAAAAAAATAGAAAAAAAATGTCTGTGCAAAAAAAAGGAAAAGAACAAATTTAACGATATGGAACATGTAATAAAACAATGCTGAGGGGAAAAAAGAAAGAGCTCGAGCTATTTCTGTTTTACGCTGACTTCTTTTGTTTTTTCACTAAAGAATTTTGTACTTTTCTCAAAAGAGTTTGGATTTTTTTTTTTAATAATTTGACCATTATATGTAATTAAATTTTCTTGCATAATGAAATGGTCAAATTTCATGTTTTTAATTTTTGTTTCCTTCATAAAATACAATGCTGCAATAAGTTCATTGAGCTACATACTTTTTGGCGTTGGCGCGCCGAGACATTTGCGTTTGTTGTTGTTGTTTTTCAACTATTTGGCTGATCATTCAAATAACCTTTGGGATAATATGTGATGCTAAATAGCGGTTCATCAAACTCCTTTATAAGATGCAAAATATTTAAAAATAAACAAAAATATAAATAAGAACCAAAGTAAGAAAAAATAGACAAAACATTCAAATATTTCTAAGCGCCTGACTACATGCTAAACTTATGCAATTCTTGTTGGATTTTCATCTTTTCTTTCCTTTGGCACAAACGAAAATAGCGCAGAATACACAAGTAAATTCCTACGCACAGAAAGGGTTGAAACTGACGCGCTCGCTTGTTGTTGTAGCAGACAACCAGTATGTCCAATATGTGTGTAGTTTTTGAATGCTTTGTAACTTGAAAAAGTCATTTTATGGTATTCTCACCAACCGTGAACTCCGCAAACCTAAATCCTTCTTCCTCACAAAAAAACAAACACACGCGTAACAACAAAAGCCACATGCAAAAGCAGTAGAAAATCTCCACACAAAACTCAAAGAATTTTCTAATATGTGTAAGACAAACGCCACCTATCCCAACTAGCAAAAGCATGCGCACACAACAATAGATGTTGTGGTTTGTAAAATTGTAAATTGAATTTGTCATTTTTTTGTATTCTTCAAATACGCATAACTATTGTCAAAAAAGTTAAATAATTTCTACTATTCTTAAAACCGGTTTATGTATATACAAACACACAAAAAATGTATGAACCGATATTCAGCATCACACACATGCCGCATATTATCCCAAAGCTTATTTGAATGATCTGCCAAATAGTTGAAATAAAAACCAACAAACGCAAATGTCTCGGCGCGCTAACGCCAAAAAGTATGTAGCTTAATGAACTTACTGCAGCATTGTGTTTTATGAAACAAACAAAAATTTAAAAAATCCAAACTCTTTTGAGAAAAGTACAAAATTCTTTAGCGAAAAAACAAAAGAAGTCAGTGTAAAACAGAAATTACTCGAGTTCTTTCTTTTTTCCCCTCAGCATTGTTTTATTACATGTTCCATATAGTTAAATTTGTTCTTTTATTTTTCGTTAAATTTTTTCTCCTTTTTTTTCCATTTTGAGGGTGTCATATGTTGTTGTTGGTGTTACGAACCAATTTTTGTACAGTTCCCACATAATTGACTACGATTTCGCCTGTATTTTGGAATATATTTGCATTTCCCTGGCCACTTCGATATTTCTTGCAATACACCGTGAGAAAAAACTGTTACAAAAACTGTTAAAAACCATCCGACAGTCGAATAAACATATAGAGGGTACGCCAATCAAACCAAAAACAATTTTGTTTTTGTATTTTCTGGCAAGTGAATTGTTGTGTGTGTATCAGAGCACACACAATGTAAAAATTCATTTGCCATGCAACTTGCTTGCTGGGACTTTGAAGAAATTCTTCAACCAGGCATAGCAGTAGTTTGCTATACAACAACAAGTACTTCAGTGAGTTTCCAAAATAAATTTTTTGGAAAATGAGCTAAAACCCATAATTAATACTGTAATCTATATATATAAAAGAGACTTGTATGTTTGTTACCAGTAGACGCGAAACCTACAGCACCGATTATCTCCAAAATTTATATATGTGTTCTAGGAATCGTGCCATAGGATAGGTTTTGAAACGCCCACAAGTTAGAAAAAACTGCTATATCTCAGACGTTTTTGATCACAAGAAAATGAAATTTGCCATG
This sequence comes from Heteromyza rotundicornis, assembly GCA_951394025.1. NCBI lineage: Eukaryota > Metazoa > Arthropoda > Insecta > Diptera > Heleomyzidae > Heteromyza > Heteromyza rotundicornis. The sequence goes on along the minus strand of OX596010.1, from coordinate 51,109,255 downwards.
AACATACTATAAGACCCCAGCCATAACCTGGGCTATAAATGGCCGGGATTAGACAATGGTGCGTGGCACCGCCCATACAAGTCAATATTTGAAAATGCTTTGGAACACTGATAGAACTCCGGTGACAATGCATTCTATTAAATTTTGGGGTCCATCAGAGGCGTAGGGGGCCGTGGGGGGACTCAAACCTTTTTTTTTAAACATGGCATAACTTTTGATTCCTTCAAGCTACAATGATGAAATTTGTTAGGTGGGTTCTTATTGACAAAATGATTTTTTATACCCTTTGGAAAGGGGGGTGTGGGGGCAAAAAGGAGCGGAATGGAGCCAATTTAAAGTTCGAACTTTCGTATTTTTAAAGCTACAGGGCTGAAATTTTTCACTTAGGCTAGCATTGGGGAAAAAGAGTAAAAAATGAAAAAAAAGGGGGGAATAATTTTTTTTTTAAATCCAAAAAAATTTTTTAAATTTTAAACTTTAAGAAGAAAAACTGTACGGGCAAAATATAAATAAGAAAGAAATATACCGAAAAAAAAAATTTTTTTTCAAAAAAAGTGGAAAATAAAAAAAGAGTAAAAAACAAGTTTTTTAAAATATAACCCTTTAACCGACTAAAAAGCAGAAAATAAATTTCCCTTAAATTAATTTCCGCAATTTCGATTTAAAATTAAGGGTTTTTGGCTACTTTGTTCCTAATATCATTCCAAATTTGTAAGTCGCCAAAAACCCTTAATTTTAAATCGAAATTGCGGAAATTAATTTAAAGGAAATTTATTTTCTGCTTTTTAGTCGGTTAAAGGGTTATATTTGAAAAAACTTGTTTTTTACTCTTTTTTTATTGTCAAACCATACAATTTTGAGTACCGAATATCGAATAATTTTAGAAATAACCATTCGATGGGTACTTTAAAGTCATAGGCGCATATTCATAGTCATGATTCTAAGTTCATACCAACTAATCTCCAACTCAAATTTAGGTTCCAACTTAAAACATGTCTTCATTCATAGTCGATTTTTTAGCAGCCACTAAGTAGTACCAACTTAGAAAACAGCTGATAAATTCAAGAGATGAGTGCAGTGTAGAATTTATCGATAATTTTTTTTGCGATAAATGTCAAGCAGTGTTGCAATATAAATTGGAACATATTTGATGCATTATGACAGTTTTCAATAAAAAACATTTTTTAATTTATTAACTTGTTATATTAACATTGTAATATACATGCAAACTTAACAATCAGGTTACTTTGAAAACGGTTTTTTCGATACCAAATATGATATCAAATATTGATATCGAAATAAACACATTCCTAATTTTCATTTGTTTTGATTTTGTTTGTGGCTGCCACAAACAATGGATACAAATGTTAAGGTAATTTGAAATAAATAAAACAAAACATTTGCAAACTATCAATTGTTTTAATTTTAGACAAAGCGAGAGGCAAATTGGACCCAGGAGGAGAAAGATATTTTCCGAGAACTGATCTCGAAACATGTGTCCGTGATCGACAAGCAAAACGACACCAAAATGAATGCCAAAAAGGAGGAGGCGTGGGGCAAAATTGTTCAGCACATGGATGCGGCAGGTTATAGCAGGAGTGTCCACAGACTCAAAAAACAGTGGACGCGTATGAAAACCCATGCTAAATCTAAGGTGGCTGAAGTGCGTAGAGCAACTGCAGCTACTGGCAATTGTGTTATTTAGTTATTTAGTACTACTTCACTTAAGTATTTCATTATTTGGTTCTTTGAGTCTAGAAGACTCCTTTTTTTTGTTTAGTTTTACGATTTTTTACATAGTTTTAGTCATGAAGACTGATTTTTTTATGGTTTTTTAAGTATTTTTTTTTGTATTTGAAGACTGAATAAAACATTGAAATATTATGAATCAAAAATGTCTATTATTGAATGCTGTTCTAAAAGCTCTTCCAGATTCCAAATCACTACGGTTTTCGGCAAAGTTTTGTCGATCTTCTGCTGGCGTCTGGTAGTTGAATTCTGTATCCAAGACTGCAAATTATTGGGACCATAATTACATCGTCCAAAATCACTAAATCATCCAAAATCTGGTAATCGCGCTGAACTTGCTCCATAATTTTTTTTTTCGGCCGTGTCAGCTTTTTGACGTATAAATGTCACTTTGGTATCGACTTAATAATGACTGCAGCTGTTTCTAAATATTTAGAAGCTACTAAGTAGATAAATCGATACTAAATCGACTATGAATGACTTAGTCAACTGCTTAGCTTAACTCTATACTTAGAATGATACTAAATACGACTATGAATCGACTATAATACGACTGTGAAATCACTAACACCATGAAATGCGTAAAATAAAAAAATAAAAGTAAAAATCGTGCGCGGGCGTCCACAAAATTGTGTGCGTAATGTTTGACGCAGAAAACAAATATAAATTGTTAGTCGAAGAGGGTAAGTATTGAAATCAATGTATGTGTATTTCACAGCTATAGGTACATTTTCGCGCAGAAGCAAAAACAAAGTGCGAAGCTGCCGCGAACAGCGAAGCCCTTCGCACATATTCTTTTGTTTGGTGGTGGCGGCGCGGTTTGCCTGAACAATCGAGAGCATCCCTTCGTTTTTGGGCTGCAGCTGTCCGTGGCTCGATTCGGAAGCTCCGTTCATTTGTGGGTGATGCAGCTAATTTAATTCTACCACGGACGCACCTCTATTAGTGTGGTGCTGCTGTTGTCAGCTGGAACATGTGGGATGTCTTTAATATGAGCTTTGATTTGGGGTAAGCTTCCAATTGCTAAACGAAACAAAGAACTAAAATACATATTTTTCAGGTTGGATGCAGCGGAACATCAATCCATCTGGGGAAATTGCGAAATTCTTTGTAGCTGTCAATCTGTGCAAAATATTGGATTCGCTTTTATTACAATTGCGGCTGGCATTATTGTCGACAAGAGGGACGGAAGTTACATTTGGGTTGAGCTGTTTTTCCTTTCCTGGTTGTCACGTATGTATTAGTGCGATGCTAATTTTTTGAATACTCATATCAAATTTTGGTTGCAGTTGCTTTCATTGCTACCTGCGTCATTTCGGCCTATGACAAGAAGACCAAAGGAAACTTGAACATGTCTCACTCTCAGTGCATCGAATATACTAACGCAATGTATGTACACGTTTTTGGTTTTATATTAATTTTGCATTATTTGTCTACTCGTTAACGATATGAAATTCTCTATAACAATTGATACTCATTCTAAAAGTAACTTCATTCTTATTCTGATTATTCAATTTTAATTTAACTTTTAATAAATAAATATATAAACTACATATAAACATAAAAAGTGGGTTTTATTGATCACCATCCACATGTTCAGTTTCCAACCATGTGGATGGTTGGCTGCAACCATGTACATGTTCAGTTTCCAATCATGTGGATGGTTGGGGCAATCATTTCGCCAATCATAATATGGTCCCCTTAAAATATGATTGGGTCAACCATGTTTTTTCTCTGTGTGATTAAAGAAAAAACGAATGTTAAAATCAAAGCTTGCATTCAGCTACCAGGCAATTTAAAAAAAAAGAAAATTTCGATTTGAATTGCAATTATTGGCAAAACCAATAGTTGTTTATTCAAACCGACTTCATATTTGAGATCAGCGTCCCCAAATTACCTAATATAAAAAATTGTCATCAAAATCCGAGCACTATTTCCAATGTTTTTCATTTTTGTATGGGGAAAAAGAAGTGCATTCCGCGCCAAACTTCACATAAGTAATTTTTAGATATAAAGGAACCAAACTGGCCCAATCGGACAGTTCCTAAGTTTTTGAACCGGTCTAATATAGAGTCTTTCTGAGTTTGTAGGTTTGTAGGTTTGTATGTATGTTTGTTCCCTTATAACTCAAGAAATGCTTGACTGATTTAATGAAACACATATCAGGTAGGTAATTTTGTTGACCTCATCATAGGCTATATGCCATTTCATTAATTACGCGTTCGAGGTGGGCGTGGCAAATATTATTCTAAAATGCTATAATTCATGCAGTGTTTAACCGATTTTGCTGAAATTTTATATGTGGTTTTGGGTAATAAAATTTTGTATTTGGTGTTGAGTAATGAATGTGCAGAGGGTTGACTTGCAAAATCTATTTTTATTCCAGTTGCTTAAATAATACATATCACATTTATACGTTAACATGAAATTACATAATTATTGCGAGCGAAACTGTGAGTATAAGCTAGTTAACCCTTATAGTCCTGGAATTTTGGTTCTAGGATGATCTTAGGCTGAAAAACACGAATTTCAAGACACGAATTTCGTATGTCAAATGTTATCTAGATGCGCCAGGTGAAAAAGATTGAAGACTATAGACGGTCTTAGGACTTTAGCTGAAATAAAAAAGAGTAAAAAACAAGTTTTTTAAAATATAACCCTTTAATATATATATATATATATATATATATAGTCCGCCCAAAGCAAGTTAATATAAGGGTTTTAAAAAAAAAAAACTTATGCAGTATAAAAAATCGGTTTTTTTTTCAAAGTAAATGCTTAGTACATTGATCAATACAGGTAAATACTAATAGACAATAAATAAAAAAGAGTAAAAAACAGTTTTTTAAAATATAACCCTTTAACCGACTAAAAAGCAGAAAATAAATTTCCTTTAAATTAATTTCCGCAATTTCGATTTAAAATTAAGGGTTTTTGGCTACTTTCTTTCTAATATCATTGCAGATTTTGAAGTCGCCAAAAACCTTAATTTTAAACCGAAATTTAAAGGAAATTTATTTTCTGCTTTTTTGTCGGTTAAAGGGTTACATTACAAAAAAAACTTGTTTTTTACACTTTCCCTTTTTTTTTTAAAAAAAAAAAACTTTTCCCCTTCTTTTTTCCCCTTTTTGTCCCCTTTTTTATTCTTTTTCCCGAATTCGAGCCTAAGTAAAAAAGAAAGAAAGTTAGAACTTTTAATTGGCTCCATCCCGCTCCCCATTGTCCCCACACCCCCCTTTCCAAAGGGTATAAAATTTCATTTTGTCAATAAGAACCCACCTACCAAATTTCAAAGAATTGGAAGTTATGCCATGTTTAAAAAAAAAGAGTTTGAGTCCCCCCACGGCCCCTACGCCTCTGATGGACCCCAAAAGTGTATGAAAAAGCTCGCCGCAGATTTGAGGATATATATATATATATATATATATATAGTCCACCCAAAGCAAGTTAATATAATGGTTATAAAAAAAACCAAAATTTATTCTTAAAACAAATATTTTACCTGATTTCCTGTTGCTCTAATGTGAGGCAAAATTATGTTTTCATTTCATGTTTCAGTGTAAATTTTTTTCCTCTAAGTCCTAAGACCGTCTACAGAAGGTCTTCACAAAAAACTCGATTTGAACAACAATTTTGATTCACAAATCAAACTAGCAACAAAATATCAAAATACACCTTCAAACAAAAAAATCCGGAGTCAATTGAGCAGTTGCGAATTATTATTTTTAATTTGAATTCACACGAAAATTTGTATTTGATTTTCGCGCTTGTTTTTGACAGAAGTTGCTGTAGCTGTCAAAACTGTCACCTGATCGCGTTGAAATCGACACCGTTCGATATGTAAATTCAATCCGATGAATAAAGTCTAACGCTTAGAGCGCGAATAGAATTTCATTGTAGTGATGACCTTCTGTAGACGGTCTTAGGACTTTAAGGGTGAATATATACAACAGTTGTGTAAATCTGTTTTTTGTGTAATATCTTGCAAACGGATGGATGAACATTGAGCAGTTTTTATACCCCCACACTCACTGTGGTAGGGTATACTCAACGTTTGTAACGGTAAAACCGAGATCGCCATACTTGAAAGCAGATTCCACCACAGACAGCAGCGCTCCCTACATTTAACAATTTGTATAAGGTGGCGTTCAGATTTACGCGGTTGGCGTGAACACTTCTGATCCATTAAAATAAAACTAGAATTGTATCTTTAAAAAGTTTTATATTGTGTTGTTCTTTACAAGATTGCAATACAAAGTTTTTTCGTCAGACGTCTAAATAACGGTCCATCTTTAATATATCAATTTAAAATGAAATTTCTACTCATATAATACTAAGTACCGTTAAAAATTGGAATTTTTTTAATTTTTTATTTTATAGTAACATTATTTATTTTAGACGTCGGACAAAAAACTTTGGGTCACATTTGACAAAACGACTTTTTTTAGAAAACATAAAAAAAAATATACTTTCGGTTTCCAGAACAGAATGGAAATTTAAGGGGTTAAAGTCAAATACTCACTCTTTATAGGGCACCAACACTTTTTAGAATCGTTCCACAAGTTTCGAAGTAATGGGACTTTTCAAAAAGGTGTCACAGCTACCCCAGCTTACCCTATTCAATTGTCTGTCGAAAATTCATTATTTCAAGAGATAAAAATCGGATTTTTAATTTTAGCAATTTCTTAAAAAACGGACGTTATGGCGAAAAACTGAGAACGCCATTGCGCTTAGAATGGTCCATTTTGTGAAATCGGAGAGAAACTTTTGTTTGGTATCACTTGGTGTTCAAAATACTTATGAACACTTTACATTGCAGCTATCGTCTTTTCTGTCCCCCGGCAGAATGTTCAAAATACTTATGAACACTTTTACATTTCTAATATTATCTATAATTATCGCTAGTAATAAAAAATGTCAAACAGAAGATGTGTCTCACACATCATAATCTATGTTTAGTAACACTCAGTTTGAGTTGAGGCTGTGTGGCCATTTAGAATTCTAATGTATTCTATTATTGTCGCTATTAAGAAAAGTACACACACAAGTAATAAATAGTTTATAGCCTCTGCGGGGATCGCTTATCGTGCCTCTGCTGATAATATTCTAATTCTGTCTAGTTTTAAGAGATGTTTTGTGCCTATATATTTAGGTGTTTTATTAAAATGAAGTCAGTACCTTACAAATACTCAAACGACGCGAATATCAATTCGTGGAAAATTTTATCCCGTATGCTAATTATACCCCACACTCACTGTGGCAGGGTATACTCACTTTGTCACAACGTTTGTAACGCCCATAAGGAGGCGTGTCCGGTATGGAAAAGTATATATATTCTTGATCAGTATCACCTCCTGAGTCGATTTAGCGATGTCCGTCTGTCTGTCCGTCTGTCCGTCCGCACGATAGCGGTCGCAGTTTTGGAGATATCGACTTGAAACTTTTTTTACATGTTTTTCTCGTGAATACTGAGATCAAGTTCGAGAATCAGCCAAATCGGACAAAAACTGGGCGTGGCTCCCATACACCGAAAAAAAAAAGGTAAAAAATTTTTATTGTTGTATTCGATTGGAAATGTTTAGAAACGTATTTTTGACATGGTCCGAGGTTCCGAAGCCACATATATAAGGGTCTAAATGGGGTCTTGAGACCAATTTTTTTTTTTTTGTGGATTTAATTGGAAATTTTTAGAAATGGATTTTGGACATGGTCTGGGCTCCAAAACCACCTATAATTGGCTCAAAATAGGGTCTTGAGACCACATTTTTATATGTTCGAGGTACTTCTTCCTACTGTGTGGGGGTATTTCAACTTCGGTATAGCCGAAGATAGTCCACTCTCTAGTTTTTAAATTGTTTTGAATTTTTCATAATGGTTATTTGGACATAACAAAAAATAATTTAAGCGTCCGTTTCTCTTCTTTTCAACAAGCTATAGCTTGTGCATATTTAGCTCCCGCTTATAAATTATCATTAAAAATAGGGTAACACCGACAAAAATTGGATTTTCTCTTCGAACTTCAGATTTTGGGGGTGTAATCAAAATACCTGGTATGCAGTTATCATTTTTTTTGGACATACCTACAACGTGTAATAGGTGGCGTCCCAAGTTCTGGGCCTTTTTTTTTTTTTGTAACGCAGTGTTATGGGTTGAGTCGATACTTTTGGGTACCCAAAATACATTTTCTAGCAAAAGAAAATTGAAATGCAATAATAACTTCAAACATTTATACAATTTGAGTATTGCTTAAATATTTTGTACTGGACAATTAATCTCTGAGGGAGGTTAAAACTAATGATGAGTCAATTGAGTCAATACTTTTGGGTACCCAAAAAAATTTTTCTACCAGAAAATTTATATAATTTGAGTATTGCTTGAATATTTTGTACCTGAATTCATTTCTGAGGGGGGTTAAAACTAATGATGGGTTGAGTCGATACTTTTGGGTACCCAATATCTGATACTTTTTTCTCAGTACTCGATACTTGATTACTATGATTATTTGAAGCATTTGTATGGAATAAATTCTTTTTGACGTGTATTTTAATGGTGGCGCGAAAATTCGATTTATTTGAAAGCTAAATTTGCCCTTATATGACAAAACTCACTTGCAAAAATTGCATTTAGCACTGTCCTTTTGAATTGCCGAAAAGTTCAGCCATATTTCACTCATTTTTCGAAATTCGAAACAATTAGTGATATATCGATACCTTAAAGCACAACCATCCTATGTCCATTTTTTCAAAACTCTAGAAAATGAAAAACAAGTTTAAAAATTGGTATGCTTTGTATGGAAATTGGTTTTTATTTCCTCATTTTTCAAGTATTTCATTACGATTTCCACAAATCACTAAAGTCTGTCTGATGCAGCTTTTTCTCAGGAATCCAAATCCAAATACCAAATACCAAAAACTCGATTTTGATGAAGACAGACATAAGATGATTGTGCTTTAAGGTATCGATATCGATGAGTCACTACACTGAAAGCAAAACCATGTTTTAAAATTAAACATTTTTTTTTCAATTTGCATTTTAAAACATAGTTTTTTCTGCAGTATATTTATGTTTTCATTTTTAAAACAAATGCTTTCAATGTCAATCGTCTTGCTCTATCGTAAGTCGTTTGAAATTGATAATACGGTTGTTCTTTTCTATTTCAAAAAATCGAAGCATAGTTTTGGGGCGTTGTTTACAAAAATTCGAAGTATGCTTTTACTTCAAAAAATGTATATATAATACATTTAGACTCTGTTAAATAATGTTAACAGTAGACCAACCTGTTGGGCGTTTAGCGCGCCATTCAAACTCCGTAGGCGTGGGTTCGAATTCCGGTCTCGAATTTAAGAAAAGAAAAAGTTAACTAAATATAAATAAATAAAAAAAATAATTGCAAACAAAAAAAAAAAGAAAAAAAATTTGTTCTTAAAAAAATTTTTTTCATTTTAAAAAAAGTGTTTTAAAATTGAACATTTGCGTTTTCAATTTCGTATTTAGCACAAGTGTTTTTAAATTGAACAAATCTGTACAAAGCTCTATTTTTGAAACGTTCAATTTTAAAACGTTTTCGTTTAATTTTAAAACATTTTCCTCTCAGTGTAGTTGAAACCCCCAAAAACTCTTTTGCGCACTGACCTGGCTGATATTAACTTGACAATTGCTCAAAGCTATATATTTAATTCCAATATTTTTTGTTTTTCATTTTAAGGTACAAACGACACTGTCTTGGAGTTCGACGAAATGAACGCACTTATTACAATTGACGTTAGCATAATGGACTCAAGCAATGAAAATTACATGCAAATAGCAAATATTACTTTTAATAATTTGGACGTTATAGGTAAGAGAGAAAACTTAAATCCTTTAAATAACTGGTGTATGAATACTAGCGTGTTCCAAAATCGTATAGTTTCACTTTGTGAGTACAAACTCACAAACAAATTTAGGCATCCTAGGTCAACGTGCCCCCCGAGACTAAGATTTTCCCATATAAAGTTTATGGGAAAAATTTGATTTTTTTAAAATCATTTTTCAAAATTATGAGTACAGCTTAAAAGTCGTAAATTAAGTAGAAATGGTAGAGAACTCTTCAACGAAGAAATCCGTGTAAGAAGCAGTTATGTACGAACCTCCCAACTCATTCAGGTAATGAAAAAAACGCACTAAAAACCATTTTTTTTTAAATTTTCTGAATTTCCAGAAGGAGTTAGGAGGCCCGTAAGGAACTGCTTTTTCCATGGATTTCTTCGTGTTCTCTGTAATTTCTACTAAATTCGCGATTTTTAAAGCTTTACTCCGAATTTTGAAAAACGATTTTCAAAAAATCTAATTTTTTCTATATAGTTTATATCAGGGCTTGAAATTACTACCAAACCGTATTTGCTTCTACTACTTGAAAATGAATCAGCATAAGTAATAGTAATAAGAATCAGCAGTAGCTCTAAAATCAGCAATTCAAAAAAATACGAAATCATATTAGTTATTGCATGAGCTTTGCTTATGCTGATTGAAAACGAATTAGCCTAAGTAATAGTAATAAGAATCAGCAGTAGCTTTAAAATCAGCAATTCAAAAAAATACGAAATCATATTAGTTATTGCATAAGCCTTGCTTATGCTGATTGAAAATGAATTAGCATAAGTAATACACTGAAAGAAAAAACATGTTTTAAAATTAAACATTTTTTTTTCAATTTGCATTTTAAAACATCGCTTTTTTTTCGGTACATTTATGTTTTCATTTTTAAAACAAATGCTTTCAATTTCAATCGTCTTGCTCTTTCGTTAGTCGTTTGAAATTGAAAATACTGTTGTTCTTTTTTATTTCAAAAAATCATAGTATATTTCAGAAAATCAAAGCATAGTTTTAGGCCGTTTTTTTTTTAAATTCAAAGTACAACATATGTATATATAATACATTTAGACTCTGTTAAATAATGTTAACAGTAGACCAACCTGTTGAGCATTTAGTGCGCCATCCAAACTCCGGAAGCGTGGGTTCGAATCCCGGTCTCGAATTTGAGAAAATAAAAAGTTAACTAAATATAATTAAACAAAAAAATTGCAAACAAAAAAAAATTTTTTTTCTTAAAAAAAAGTTTTTTTATTTTGAAAAAAATGTTTTAAAATAGAACATTTGCGTTTTAAAATTTGTTCTAAAATTTAACAAATCTGTACAAAGCTCTATTTTAAAAACGAAATCGTTCAACTTTAAAACATTTTCGTTAAATTTTAAAACATTTTCCTCTCAGAGTAGTAATAAGAATCGGCAGTAGCTCTAAAATCAGGAATTCAAAAAACTAAAAATCATATCAGATTTGCTGAAGTAGTAATAAGAATCAGCAGTAGCTCTAAAATCAGTAATTCAAAAAACTAAAAATTATATTAGTTTTGCTGAAATAGTAATAATTCAAAAAACTAAAAGTCATATTAGTTTTGCTGAAATAGTAAAATTTAAAAAAAACTAAAAATCATATTAGTTTTTCTGAAATAGTAATAATTCAAAAAACTAAAAATCATATTAGTTTTTGAATGTGCACTGCAGAACAGCAGTATGTTACTGGATATAAAGCAGCTTCCAAGGAGTCCAGGTTTTATTACGGGAATTACGGGAATGGCTGTAGAAATAATTATGTGGGTTATATCATTTGAGGCATAAGTCCTCAAATATAGTTTTAAAAGTCTAATTTTTATAAAAAGAGATTATTGCTATTAACCGCATACCACTCGATTATTATATTATGCCAATAATAAAACTTGGCAAACTCGGTTGTAGCACAACACAGCAGGGTTCTACCAATTTCGCGTTGAGTCTTCCATTTCTATTTTTCTCCTAGTGTTATAAGCTTTACTAACTTCAAGGTACTTCTTACTACTATTAAATTCCATTTATTTCCAATTCAACTCAATATTTAGAAAAAAAGTTAGTGATAACTTCTGTTAAAAAATGATTTTGGCGATTTTCTTTTTTGTGTCTACAACCATTTCCAAAAATCTACTACTGCCACTGAAAATCTACTACTAAATCGAGAAAATTGTAATGACTCCCTTTTCCTGAAATATGCAACCCTGTCTTCGGTATACTATATGGCGGGCGCCAATAAAATACAAACATTCAAAAATGTTCAAAAACAGGAAAATTCAGTAGTGAAAAAAATTTAATGGTACACAGTAATAGTTAACGAAAATGCCGCGGGGTAAAAGTGACGAAGTGTTAAAGTTTTTCGATGTTAATAACGAGGAAGCCGTCTGTAAAATATGCCAAAAAAAATTCCAAAACAATAGAATTTTCAATTTAATACAACATCTTGTCAGAATACATCCTACCGATTTAAATAGTAGGGAAATAAGTTCAATTAACCAAAAAACATCTCAACCAGTTAGAAAAAAGAAAATACAAATAGAAATTAATAAAAAACCAATTTTCAGATCGTACATCGGGCTAGTTACAGAAGACAGTGTATCATTTAATGTACTAAATTCGCCTAATATGAGAAATTTAATTGATCCCATTTGCAAAGGTTTGGGATCAAGTTCTGGAAAACGATTTTGCTTGAACTCTAATAATTGCAAAAAAAACATTAAATATTGTTGCAAATAATGTTAGAAATGGGATTAGAAGTGAAGTAAAAGGTCGCCTTTTATCACTAAAAATTGATAGCGCTACTAGACTATTCGTGCACAATTCATTGACGAAGATGTAGTTAAATCGCGAATACAGGGGATGGTACAACTTAAGGGAGTTTTTTCGAGTCAAACGAGAAATTTAGCATCCGAAATTTTTCTCAATTTAAATAAGTACGATGTTAATACAATGGAGCCAATATGTTAAAAGCGACCAAAATTTTATCCCACGTTAGCATTGTGGAAGAGAAGTCCGAAGAAAATTACGAAGATGAAGGAAATGCTGTATACCTAACCAAGATCATCAACTTCGAGGATACACCAGATTTGCGCCTAGGAGACATCCAGATTTGTCGATGTGCTTCCCACATGCTCAACTTTGTGCTTTAGGTGTGTCAAAAAATGTGGAAATAAAGAAATTCGTACTGAATTGGCGTAATTTGACTAAATTTATTAGGAAAACTTCAAATGGACACAGAGAAGTATTTGAAATCAGAAAGTGGCGAATTCCACAACTTGATTGTCCAACCAGATGGGGCTCAACATATAACATGATCAACGATGTGAAAGCAGCTAGAAGCTTGTTGTGGGACTTCATCGAAAGTTAATGTGACGTTTTTGCTTCATTGCAAAAAACAATAATAAATTTTCAACATGAACAATTGCACTACGGATATTTTTACGCTCAATGGCTTAAATGTAAAATATGCATCCAAAAAACTCTTGAATCCAATGCCGAGATTGAAAAACCTTTTATGCACAGAATTGGAATGTGCTTACTACGGAGCATTGAAGTCATGACGGAAAAACTTTTTTCAAATGAAGGTTTCAATGCTTGTTTATTCATGGATCCAAGATTTCACACATTCACGTCAGTACAAAAAACAAAAGCCATTGATAAATTAAAAAAAATTTGGGATAAATTGAAATCCATAAGTGTTTCGGTGGCTCTGCCATCCACGTCAAATTCCACAGCGCCTACTCTGTTCGATCATGATTTTCGTGATAATGAAGACGCATTTTTGAATGAGTTCCTGTCTGAGGGAGTATTTGAAGGTGCCAGTGAAGTAACAGACGTATATTCAAAAATTGAAACACTTCAACTTCCATTCCAACGATGCGATACCAATGTCCTACATTTTTGGAGAGACAAAAAAAGCAGTGAGCCTGAGTTGTATGCGCTAAGTAATGTATGCTTTGCTATTCCACCCACACAAGTAAGAATAATCAAAAGCGTATACATTAATGACAAGTATTCTTAATAAATATAATTAATTAGGCGACAATTGAACGCGCCTTTTCGTCGTTGAAACTAGTTCTCACTGATAATCGTAATCGCTTAAATCACGAAACGTTAGAAGACATTTTGCTAGTGAAATTGAACCCCACATTATTTGAAGAAGAAGAACAAGACGAAGAGATTCCCCAATGAATATTTCAATTTAATTTTTTAAATTAACATATAAGTATGTTTTAACTGAAATTTTTAATTTATTTTATGTTATTGAAAAAATTAAGTTACAAATTTCTGTTTCCTGTTTTCTTACAGTGCATTCAATTAATATTCGTTTTGTTATTAAAAAATGAAGTCATAAAATTCTTTCATTTATATTATACTATCATAGTTTTTTGAATTTTGAATATCAGGGTAGGAAAACTCAATTCACACACATGTATGGCGGTGCCAATTTTTGAATTACTGATTTCAAAGCTTCTTCCGATTCTTATTACTATTTCAGCAAAGTAGTAGTATTTCAGCAAAACTAATATGATTTTTAGTTTCTGGAAATTTTACTATTACAGCAAAACTAATGTGATTTTTAGTTTTTTGAAATTTTACTATTTCAGCAAAACTAATGTGATTTATAGTTTTTTGAAATTTTACTATTTCAGCAAAACTAATATGATTTTTAGTTTTTTGAATTATTACTATTTCTGCCAAACTAATATGATTTTTAGTTTCTGGAAATTTTACTATTTCAGCAAAACTAATATGATTTTTAGTTTTTTGAATTATTACTATTTCAGCAAAACTAATATGATTTTTAGTTTCTGGAAATTTTACTATTTCAGCAAAACTAATGTGATTTTTAGTTTTTTGAAATTTTACTATTTCAGCAAAACTAATATGATGTTTAGTTTTTTGAATTACTGATTTTAGAGCTACTGCTGATTCTTATTACTATTTCAGCAAAACTGATATGATTTTTAGTTTTTTGAATTGCTAATTTTAAAGCTACTGCTGATTCTTATTACTATTACTTATGCTAATTCATTTTCAATCAGCATAAGCAAAGCTCATGCAATAACTAATATGATTTCGTATTTTTTTGAATTGCTGATTTTAAAGCTACTGCTGATTCTTATTACTATTACTTCTGCTGATTCATTTTCAAGTAGTAGTAGCAAAGCATAAGCTTTTACTGATAAATTTTTGAATCGCAATAGCGCAGTAAAATGAAATTCATAAAATTTAAAAGTAGTTTCAGCTCAAAACAGTGTTATTTTTCTTGCTTATGTTATTTTTCTTGCAGCATTTTAAACCCTGGTTTATATGAGATAATCCGAGTCGCGGATGGCAGGCGTTGACCTAGAATGCCCAAATTTTGTAATGAATTTTTTCTCACAAAATGAAACTTTTTTAGGGGAATTGTGGATCTCCAGCGAAAAAAGTGCATTTTGGACCACACTTATGAATACAATTTAAAATGCTGGTGCACTTAGCAGTAGAGCCCGACCGATTAATCGGCTTCGGCCGTTATCGGCCGAAAATGCACATTTTGCTTCGGTTGTTCCAAAAAATGGCCGAAGCTTTTTAATTTTGCTTCCTTATTTTTGCGACACCGAAAACCAAAACTAATTTTTTACGATACGATTTTCTAGCCCACATCACATCTAAACGGTCTTACTGATTTTCTTGAGACTTGAATGTAAAATTGTGTAATTGATGGAATTTCCAATGGGACATAAGAGGCCCACAAAAAAAAAAATATGATTAAAATTTAACAGGTGGTTTTTACCATCAACAAGAACATCCTTTGCCCATCACCTGACGGATTTGGGGAGTCCTTAAAAACAGCTACTTTGATGGATTTATTCTTTGAAGAATTCTCTACCATTTCTACTAAATTCCCATTATTATATTGATTTTAAAAAAATCCAATTTTTCTTACACGGGATATATGAGATAATCCGAGGCCCCTGTTAGTTTTGACCTAGGAGGCCCAAATTTGTTTGTGAATTCTTTTGGTTACTTTTATTATTTGCTTAAATAAATTTTAAGTTCCTTAAAAAACTAAATGTGTATTTATATACTCGAATTTGAATGAAAATAGACGAAAAAAACAGTTTTTAAAGGGTTTTTATTTAAGAATCGGCTTCGGTATAGGCCTACGGCGTCGGCCGAAGTAATAGGCTACCAATTGATCTTCGGCATCGGCTTCGGCCTGAAATGCTTATCGGTCGGGCTCTACTTAGCACAGCAAACAAATAATGAACATTTTGATATATAAAGCCAATTTATATCAGGGTACGAAGTTATACATTCTAAACGATTTCTGCCGAATTTTACTTCACATAAGTGAATTGTTTACATTTATACTCTCTTAGAGAGAGAGAGAGAGGTATTGGGCAAGGAAATGTGTTAATTCAAAGATTTGCAAAATGCGCTCTCATTTCCCCATCTCTTAACTTCAATGTGAGATTACAACGATTTTCTTAATGGTTTGTATTTTTTTTGTATTTTTACAAATGCAAATGATATAAGTACATGATTAAGTAATAAATGAATATGTAAGTAACAAGATAAATGTATGAATTATGGGTTTGAGCTCATTTTCCAAAAAATAATTTTTGTAGTAGGGAGTACAACAACCAAGCAAAAACTCAGTCTGGCAGAATGTACAGCTGTTTAGGATCCAGCCACGGATTCTCCTCAGCACTCTGTATGCATTTTATTAATTCCAAGCGGCGCTATAAGTAAGCATTGGTATAAAGCACAAGAGAATTGCTTTTCCTTTGCATCACGCTAACTCACTGAAGCAGCTTGTTGTTGTATTAAAGCAACATTCTGCGAATGCCTGGTTGAAGAATTTCTTCAAAGTCCCAGCAAGCAAGCGAATTCCACGACCCACTTACCCGCCTGACCGACGAGAGGCGCATCCGTATGACGCACGGACCGGTGACCGAACGGCAACAGTCCGGACTGTTCTGCATCGAAGAGTCAGGACAGTCCTACGTTGAGAATAGTATAGGCATAAAGGCTTTATAGTGGAAGTAATCAAATATTCCTTGTTTCGCTAAGCATGAATGCTATAGCGCAGGTAATTCTAAAGATCGACGTTGAGCTAAGCAAAAAGGACTTTTAAATCGAGTTTTGGCAACCCTGTTCAACTTGTTCATAAGTGAATTTTAGCTGCGATTTGAATAAATATTTTTAAATAGTTATACCGTGTTAATTATTTTGAAAACCTTTTAAATAAATTAAATAAATTAAATTCTGGCTAAGTGCAATAAGTTTTGTGCAAATAACAAAGTTTTGTGCTATATTTCCGTGAATTCCTGTCAGCTAAGTATCACTACAACAAAAATTGCAAATTTTTTTGTTTTTGCTTTTACCGTCCACTTTGACATTTCTTGTGTTACATAGATTCCACATTCTCAGACTGATCATATTTTCAGAGCATACTTTCAGGCACTTGTTTTAATATAATTTGAAAGTGCCTTTTCCCAGTCAACATTTTGTCTCGTTACACTTTTTTACACTTTTATTTTTTATAAATTTTGCATTTAAATATGACTTGCTCTTTCCGTAAGTGTGCCATTAAAGTCGATAATGAACGCATGGTCTCTTGTTGGCTATGTGATATCTTTTATCACGTCAAATGTGCATCCCTTATTGGTAGAGCAGTCGATCTGATCGAGGGTAAAAAAGGTCTTCGTTGGTCCTGCGAAGATTGCCGCGATACAGAGCTGAACATCTGTAAATTGGTACGTCAAGCCCGAAAGGGATTTAATGATGTTTCAAAGGACTTAGCAGCTGCCCAGTCTAAACTGAAGGAGTACGAAATTAACTTTCAGAAGTATAAATGTTTGGATGAAACAGCTCCGAAACAAAATACTTCTGTTGGGCTTTTACCACCTACCCCAAAGCCAATTTCAACTCCGACAACTCCATCCTTTTCCGATATGTTTGCTTCACCAGTTACATTTTATTCCCCTGATCCTGCGGTTTTGGAGACGAGGGTAGATGACGCTCCTGAGAAAAATATGAATGGAATCTCAAATATTGATAAAAATGTTTGTATTTCCATAAATATTATTTCTCCAAAGGATTGTTTGCGGGAAGTACGAAACGAGAACCCCAAAAGGGCTTGTTGTTGTGCAACCTAAAAAAAAAAAAAATATTTTTGATTCAGAAATTCTGTGTGCTGGGTATCAAATTTTTCGGAGGGATCGTAAATGCAGGACTGGTGGTGGAGTCCTCATTGCAGTAAAAAACCTTTTTTCATCTGAGGAAGTCATACTTTCAGATGTCTCTGACTTGGAATTTATTTGTGTACGAATTCGAGTTTTTAATTTACCGAATATATCTTGGAATTTTTGTGGCGATTCAAACCAGTTTCTTCCGTATTCTTCTCGTGACTGTTTAAATGACTTTCTGGATTCATTTTCAGATATGAGTTTACAACAAGTAAACGGGATTGAAAATAAGAATAGTAGAATTTTGGATTTAATTTATGTTGATGACTCTTCGAAGTTTTCAGTGCAACGCTGTGATGCTTTTGCATGTCCAGAAGATAACCATCACCCAACACTTGAATTATTTTTCGAATTTGTTCAAAACAACTTAGAACCAGTTTCTACACCTTTGAAGTCATTTTTTTGCTTCAAGAATACAAATTTTGTTAAAATGAACCAACTCTTATCTGAAACTAGTTGGGACATGAACTTTGAAGATGTTGACGACTGTGTATCAATTTTCAATTGTACGCTCAGCAAAATCTTCGAGATATGTGTTCCAAAGAACATTAAAAAGAATTCGAATGAACTTGGTGCTGTATGGTTTACAAAAGAATTGAGGAAACTAAAAACTTCGAAAACTCGGGCATTTAAAACATATAAAAGAACTTTAAACCTTCAAGATTATTCAAAATATTCGCTTCTGAGACATAAATATCAAGCACTTAGTAAAAAATGCTATGATGAATATTTGAACGATTTGTGCAGAAAATTTATACATTCCACTTTCAAATATATTTAATGCCTCTGTTGAAAGAGGTTATTTTCCGAATTAATGGAAAGAGTCATACATTATTCCTCTTTATAAAACTGGAACCAAATCATTCGTATCTAACTATAAAGGTATTGCTAAACTTAGCACAATACCAAAGTTATTTGAACAAGTTGTCACAAAGCAATTGGTTCACTCGGTCACAACTTTAATATCTCCTTCACAGCATGGTTTTCTGAGAGGTAGATCAACATCTACAAATTTATTGGAATTTTCTTCATTAACAATAAAGGGATTTTCAAAGAATCTTCAAACAAATGTCATATATACTGATTTTAGTAAAGCTTACGGATTCCCAGATCTTCTTTTAAAATGGGTAGAATCGTATCTGACAAATCGGAAGCAACAGGTGTTATTCGAATCATCAACATCAAAAACTATAGATGTCACCTCTGGAGTTCCTCAAGGAAGTCACTTAGGTCCTATTCTGTTTAATCTTTTTATAAATGACCTTCCTTCTGTCATTAAACATTCGAATGTACTGTTGTATGCTGATGACGTTAAATTGTTTCTATCCTATGACATCTTAGATCAACATAAGTTGTTACAATCAGATCTGACCAGTATATCTATCTGGTGTGATAATAACTTAATGGAACTGAACCTGAAAAAATGTAAATTTATGACATTTGCTAGAAGATACCAACTTTCATCGCTGTATCATATAAATAACTGTAATCTAGAAAAGGTTTTTACTTTTGTGGACCTGGGTGTCACTATGGATCCTAAACTTCGCTTTCATCTACATATTGACTTATGTGTGAATAAGGCGAGGGGTGTTTTAGGTTTCATTAAAAGATGGTCAAACGAATTTAATGACCCATTCGTTACCAAAAGTCTTTACATATCACTTGTAAGACCAATTTTGGAATATGCATCAGTTTTGTGGAATCCACAATACAACTGCCACTCTGATAGAATTGAATCGGTTCAAAAACAATTTTTATTATTTGCTTTAAGAAACCTTCGCTGGAATCCGAATCAGAACCTACCTCCATACGAAAATCGTTTAAAACTCTTGGACATCCCTACTCTAAAAAATAGAAGAACGATGCTTAATGTAACATTTTTGATTAAATTGATAAATGGCTCTCTGAATTCTACATTTTTGCTTCAAGAAATTGATTTTAATATCCCAACCCGTCGTTCCAGATCTTTCATTCCTTTGATATTAAGTATGTGCCGCTCTAATTACGCGCAGAATAAACCTTTTCGTTGTATTTGTAGCGATTTTAATAGCCTGTATTCTGTCTTTGACCTGTCAGATTCACTTAATAAAACTAAAACTTTTATTTTAAATGCACTTGATCACACTTAAGCCTTTGTTGCTCTTTGAGCTTTTGGACCGCTTAGGGTCTAACCAAACTCTTAGGGTTGCCAAACTCCACAAAGATCGGCATTGTCGATTTTTTGAAAGTGTTGTATTTTTGTTGTATTTTATATTTATATTTCAGCAGAATTTTGTTTTTTACTGTATATTGTATACAAATAAAACAAAATTTACTGTTTACTTAACTGTTCTATTTGTATTTGATTTTTTATATTTCGTATAAAAAAACAAAATACTAAAATTAATATTTGTAATCTTTGTCGCGTAAATTAACTGTTTGGATTGTTTTGTCTTTGTATTTTTGTTAAGTCTAATATCGTAAAGTTGACAAAAATTATATTTGATCAAATTCATATTCGTCGCATGAATTCTGATGCTTCATAATATTTTCTTTTAATTCTATTGTTTATTATCACGTTAATTTTATATTATGTTATGTTTGGAAGAATTCTCTCTTGCATTCATAACCTAATTCGCGTTTTATTAATATGCGTTTTATCAGCTGATGATTTTAATCTGTAGCTGAAACGAATTTCCAAATATGTTTACCCGCGATCGGTTACACAGCGTAATCCGGATTACGGCTGTTCGGTCACCAAATCCGTGCGTCATGCGGATGTGCCCCTCGGTCGGTTGGGCGGGTTAGTGGGACCGTTGGGATTCGTCGTTAACTGTGTTGATTATGCTCAGCATAAGGGCGGAGCATTTCCACGTTCAAGTATTCTTCGTTTCACTAAGCATGAAGGCTATAGCACAAGTAATTCCAAAGATCAACATTAAGCTAATCAAAAATGACTTTTAGCTGTGCTTATTCTACTAAGCATTAGGGCTTTTGCGGAACAGTTAGAAGTTATAGATATGTCAATTTTTTGTTAAATTTATTAAGGTATTTGAATTATTGTTTGTTAGGAAAAGAAGAATTTCTGATTGTGTCTTTTGAATTGAATTATTGAAATGAATTGCATTGTAAATATTATTGAAATCGTCGCACGCTGTTCTGAACGGTTCAAATTTCATATAGTTGGATTTTGCTATTTTTACTTGAAGTAAATTATAATTTCTTGTTGCGCGGGAAGATACTTTAATGTTTAATTTGCTCAACAGACATTCACTATTCACATTGCCTTGTATTATTTTTGAAAATTAATATTGAATTAAGCATTAGTCTACGGTTTTTTAGCGACGCACAGTGCACTTTTTTGAGGTAAAAGTGGTAAAAATCTGTAACTTTTGAATAGATGCATATTTTTTGAAATTATTTCACAAAACAATTAAATACACTTGCCGATATATTTCGAAGTATTTTATATTCCATTTGTATGTATTCTAAACACAATGGTGTTCTCAGCCATCGTCAGGATGTTTACATACTGAGAATGCCATTGTGTTTAGAATGGCCTGTGATATTTGTTCTTAACCAAACTTCATTCGTTTCATTATTATTATTTAATATTCTAATAAAATTTGTATTCCTTTATATAAATAAAAATAAATGGTTTATACGCGAAATTTCGCTTTTTGATAAAAATTTCATATTTGCATAAAAGGCTGAAACTGATCGAAAAAAGGGTCTGTAAGTGCTGTGTTTTTTTTTGTAAACAAATTTTTTTTTTGTTTTCTACAGAAAATTTAACTTTTTAATTTAACTTTTAACGAAGTTAACTTTTCAACGAAATTAACTTTTTAATTTATCGAAGTTACATTTTTGATTAATTATTATGGGGTTCCCGAAGTTAAATTCTCGATTAACTATGCCCAGCTTTGACTTCTGTAGGAGTTGTATGGATGAGGAGGAAGAGGAGACTGTAATGCATCTTCTCTGCTCCTGCCCGGCACTGTCTCGAGCAAGGAGGACCCAGTTGGGGACAGTCTAGGTGATCTTTCTACGGCTAGCATATCAGGCCTTCATAGGTTCATCTTGAACTCCAATTGGTTTGGGGCATAGGGGAAGGGAATATGGATCCTGTGGTATCACAATGGACCGCTTTTGGTCTAAGTGTATCGGCGTGCCGATAGCCACCTTAACCTAACCTAACCTAACCATGCCCAGCTTTGATTTTTTATAACTTTTAACCGGAGCTGTGCGGAACTGATTGCTTTTCTAATCAATTACACAAAAAGTACTCAACAGTTGACTGCAAAAAATTTGATTACTTTAAGCGTACTCCAAATTGGGTAAGTACAACTTATTACTGTAATTTTTTGTAAATTTTCCATGAATCTAAAACTGACATGTAGTGAGACAACACCAACTCATTCAGATTGCAGAATTTAGAAGGTTTGTGTCCTAATAAACATAAAAGGATTTTCATATTAAAAAATATCCATCTATATGCAAGTAGATCAAACTAGCATTTTCGGTTTGTTTTTATAGTACTAGATTAGGGAATGACAAATGACGTATTGACTAAGAAATCTAAAGCTAAGGAAGCTAAAGTTCGTTTTAGTGCACCAAAAATGCCCCAAATGCAAAAAATTTTACTGTTCTAATACAAATTTTAAAAATTTTTGTGTTTATTCTGGGTTATTTATGATATTTATGTAAAGTAAGTATTGACTTTATCGAATAGGGATGTTTATCAACATTATAGATTCCAGGGGCCGAATTACGGTATTCGTGATCGAGCAAACTCGTTCGAAATTTTTGAGTTTGGGATTACGGCACTGTTATCGAAAACAAATTATCGAAATTTGAGATTACTGCATTCGACAACGAGCTCTAGTTCGAATGCAACCATGCGAAAAATCATTCGATAGCACAGCAGTGAACAAAATAGTTATATTTGGCGATTGTTGCGCAAAAAAAAACGAAATGTAAGCATTTATAAATAATTATTTCAATATCAAGTAATATGTTTTAATATATTAGGACAAATGCGAACAAAATTAACTTCACGCAGAAGGAGTTGATGGCGACGTATATGGTGGAGCACCCAAACTTGGCCAAAAATATTGTGCCAAACTGCAGTCAAGGGAGGGTGGTTCTGAACCGAATGTGGGACCATCTCGCAAAGAAGCTGAATGCAGCAGGCCCACCTGTAAAAGAGGTAAAAGTGTGGCATAAGGTACATTTGTTTAATGATGTTACTCTGTGCTGTTTGCTGACCTTAACTTTTGTAGGTGTTTGCTGATCAGAAACACAACGTAAAAAAAAGCTTTCATTCAACAAGGCGTCAAAGAAAAAAACCGGTGGCGGTCCTTACGAAGAAAAATTTTTGAGCTCCTGCGAAGAGCAACTGCTTGAAGCAACCGGAATGGATGTTGCGGTTGAAGGGCTGTCGGGCGTCAACTGTTTTGGAAATCCCGAAGTCAATAAGGAAAACATTTCTGATATATTTGATGAAGATTTCCTTGCCTGCGACGACGAAAGTGAAGTCAATACGTCTCCAGAAAAGTGCCAAAAGAAGCCGAAAAGCCCAAAGCCCGATTCAAAATTGCAATTGCAAAAAAATAATTTAAAAGCTTTCGAGGAATCGCAAAGCAACATCATCAACAAATTGGATGAATTGATTAGCCTTGTAGAGCGATCATCAAAAATGCTTGAGAAACTTGTTGAGTTGAAAGAAAGATCGCTTAAGATGAAGGAAGAAGAGCACCAAGGTAACATGGCCATAAAAAAGGTGGATCTTGAAATTAAAATTCTTCAATTGGAAATGTTGAAAAACGATAACTGAAGGTGTATTTTAAATCAAGAGCCAGCCCAACTGTGAATGTTCCCGAATTCCCAGGGATATTGGAAAACAATTGTCCAATTTCGATTAGAATATTCACAATCGGTGTTTTCTTTTCAACGAATGAAGTTCAGAAAAGGTAAATTTGGTTGCAAATTACATTCTTAATTTCGTTAATTTCTCGTAGCGCCTTCTTTTCTGACAAAAAATGTTACATTTTCATTGCTTTATCTGCAAAAGTCATAGTTTTGGGCATGTGACAATGAAAATATAACATTTTTTTCAGAAAAGAAGGTGCTACGAAAAATTAACGAAATTAAGAAATTTGCAACCAAATTCACCTTTTTTGAACTGCATTCGTTGAACTCTTAAAATCAAATGTCAATCACAATTTTCTTTTAATTAAATTAAAAATGCAGTACAAAGAAAAGTACAAAAGAGGCAACTATCGGTGCATACGCCGATTTAAAAGAATAGTATATGTATATTATAAGAAATTAAATGACTGAACTATTTTTGTAAACTTTTTTTATTAAAAATAATAAATAATATGTGAGAATGTTTTGCTTCAGTTTTCATTCATTAACGATAGCATTATGTGATGCCTAATTTTTTGCCAATTTTTGTCAAATTTGTTTCATTTTCAATGTCCACTTCGATTGAACGAGACACAACAATATCACCATTACTGTAATTTGGAACTTTATATTCAATGCACACATTATGCAATGCACATTCCCAAATAGTGTCATTTTTTCTGCGCTGTAACGACTTCTTTTTTCGTTTACTAAAATTTTCCAGCGCATCTTCAAAATGCCTATTGTTCTCTCAATAATGCACCGTGCTTTCGAGTGGACCTCATTAAAATGGGTTTCGGGCGAACCTTCTTCTGGGTTTCTGAAAGGTGTTATGCACCACGGCTCAAGGGGATACCCGGAATCTCCTGCTTGAATAAGAATATAAAATTATCTACATCTTTCTAAAATGGCAATATCACCTAAAAGCAAGCATTCCTTGAGTTGTTATTGTTGTACTGCAGCTCCAAAATATTCCTTTGTTCCGAATGCTTCCACACAAACAACCACAATCGTATAGTCATGATTGCAAATCTGTAAATTAGTAAAAAAAAACTTAAAGAGCTGCATAAGTCCGGACTTTTGAAATAACTTACTATCATAGAGTTGAGACTGTGGAACCCACATTAAAAAGCAAATTAAAATCATATTATTCGCTGCACTTATGTTTTTTCTACAAATACAAATTGGTTTGATATCTTACCTCCTGGAATCTTATATTTTTCAAAGAATGCGTCCTTGCATGCCAAAGAATGTTCCGGTTTAAACTTTATATGTTTGGGACATAGTTTTGCTTCTCTTTCAATCGCCACATGCGCTACAATATTATATACTGCACTTTGACTCATCCACACCAGATAATCATTTCCAACTGCATATTGGAATCCTCCACTGGCCAAAAGTGACAATGTTGTTGATGTATAACTCGGTGCTTGAACCGAGATATACTTTGATTGAATTGGGTTTCAACAAAACACAAATTGTATAACTGGGTGCTTAAACCTAGATACACTTTCCTTTGAAATTATAAATTCAACTTTGTTAAGTGGTTGTTGTCAAATTGAATTGGATTTGCCGATAATCGGCCCTTTTATTGATTTTTCTTTTTAATATGTACATAAAATGGATTTTAACATATCCACAAAATGTGCACATATGCTAACAACAATTCAGACTGCAGCATAAGTATTTAGCGACACATTTCAGTCGCGTGAAATGTGATCACCACAGTGCAATGCTCTGTGACTTTAGCCAAGGCTAAATGTGTTGTTGTCATAAGCGCGCATTTTCGCAAATGTGTAATGCTGGGATTATACATTCTCCCCGGCGTTGAACAGCTGTTCAACAAACGCTGATCTCATCTGATGTCTCGTGTGGGTGCTCATGAACTTGATGTTGAAATTGAATGTCATCAGCAAGATTTGGTTGGTGGACATTTGTTCTTGGCCTGGGTTGCTATACTCCACCGACATCGATGCGGTGGAGTATAGCCAAACTCCTTGCCCTCCATATGGTATAAACGATGCCCACGGCAGCTAAGATAAGTGCCGTATAACCCACAGCGAAATAGTGAGTTTTGAAATTTTGGATTTGCATTGGAAGATTGATTTGATGTGCAAGTGCGGTTTGTAAGTAGCTCAGATTTTTTAGTTGATTGGCATAATGATAACTATCTGTTTCGTCCAAGATTGGCTGCAATTGGTTTGGCTTTGTGACGTCGCTTAAATTGCCGATGCTTGTGTACGAAAAATGAGTACTGCTGTGAGACTGGTGTCCCTGCATTAGGATGTTATTATATCGGCACCTGTGTTGTATCTTGATTTTATTTTGTAACACAAGTACGTATCCATACTCATCAGCGTACAAGATTGAAGAAGTTGGGAAGTCATTGGAAAATATTGGTCCCTGTGTGTATTGACTGCGATGATCTCGTTACCGAAACCATACTATTGTTCACTACTGTAGGTATCGGGAACATTTTGTATAACTCGAAACGCTCTTCGTTGCATAGCGGTATTGTTACTCGAAATACTATATGGTTTTCAGTTACTCCTCCTTGGATCGTCATGATCTGATACAAATGTAAAGAGTCAGCTGGTAGTCGGAGAAGTGGTGGTAGGTGATTGCGGATTCTTACCAACTCTTCTTGCAATTGCTGTGGTGATAGCACACTTGGACTAATCTTGCCATGATGAGTGTCAGCTTGTATTCGTTGCAAATTTGAAGACATTATTGTGAGCTGGAGTGATAGCGAGATAAACCTTTCAAATATTGTATGTTGAGAAGTTTCGCCATGGACTCTGTTTATGATTTCAGTAATCTGGTTGTCAAGGTGATTGAATTTGGTTTGAATTGACAATTGGTCACCTTTGATAATATTGATGGTCGAATCAATTGCTGACGTTTGATTTTTCAGTAACTGTTGAAGGTAGCTTTCGTTCTCCTTGACCATGTCGATCGTATCTGATAGCTGATCAGTGTATTTTGTGTCAAGGATTCCAAACAACGAATTGGCTATGTTTCCCACCAAGTCTATTGCTCCTCTTTTTTCCCGCTTGGCTGTTAGAAAACTATGATCCAGCTTCAGTTGATCTCTCACATGTTCAAGGTGGGTTACCACATTCGTGCAAGTACTTTTTTGATTTATTTCTAGGCACAAATGTCGTAGAGCCGCTGTGCAATTGGAAAATGCTGATAGTTCATTCCAATATGGGCCTAATTCGTAGTAGATAATCAACTTCCATTCAGTGCGAGAGATTAATGCTGAACCCATGCCTTCGAAATGTATACCAGGTTCAGGTTTGAATTCGATGATTTCAATATTTGTTGCCATTATAATGGGCAATGCCAGCATGATCACTAGTAGTCCGGTAGTCAAGTTGAACGATGACGTTTGCCGCCTTTTGCGTACTGTTTCTTCTGACTGCATGAATTGCTCTTCGTGAGACGTTTTTTGCTGTACGAACGTCGGCAACTCTGGCATGACCATCCGCACCTCGAATTACATTAATTACTTGTCCCAATGGCCACTTTAATGGAGGCATATTGTCTTCCTTTATTAGAACCATTGTTCCTGGCTTGACATTTTGTGATTCTTCCATCCAGCTGTAGCGGTGCTGTAAGGTATTCAAATATTCCATGGACCATCTCCTCCAAAATTCTGTTCTGAGCTGCATCACAAGCTTCCACCTCGTGGGGAGTTTAATGTTCGGTTGGTGAGCATGACTATCTATCCTCACCGATGAGGAAGTTGCGACGTGAGAATCATCGCGTTTGAAGTGTTTCACGCCGCGAATCACATATGTTATTATTCTTTGGAGCCGTCGAAATGAATTTTTGTGGTTTATTTTTTCAAATATGTCTTTGGATTGGCGGTTTTCAAGTATGTCTTTGGATTCGCGGTTTTCAACAGATACAGATGTAGATGATGCAGCTGCAGTTGTCTGCTGCATAACTTCTAAGAGACATTGGTCACTAGGAGGTTGGAGTGGCCAATTTGTCGCAGTTTTGTGTAGGCATGTAGGTTGCGATGCTATAGTTGACGTTGTCAGTTGCCTAACTTTTAAAAGGCATCGGTCACGACGAGGTTGAAGTGGCCAACTTGTCACAGCTTTGTATAGGTATCTCGGACCGAATAACCAAAACATATTGTCCACTAGCTTGGCTGGCTGTAAGCCTCTTGATATGAGGTTGGCTGGATTGTCTTGAGATGGTACTATCAGGTACGCTGATGGTACTATCAGGTACGCTGATAGTTTGTAACAGTAGTAAGTCTTTCTTGAAGGCCAACCAGGTGTTGTGCAGTGGAGATGGGAGTTCCGTATCCCAGTCGATTTTTAGTTTCCATAGCTCTGGCAGAAATATTTTCGCAGTAGTCGTGACTGGAGCGATGAAACCAAGGGGATCAAAAATTCTGGATATATCGGCTAACGCTGTACGTTTGGTGATCTTTCCAGTACTTATTTCTCCAATTTTGATTTTAAAATCGTCATTCGAGGAATTCCATGTCAATCCCATTGTCTTGATGGTGTCGTTATGCGTCTCCCCGATTTCCACTTTGACTTCACGATCTGCTAGTGGGATGTCTTCAAGACACTTTGGGTGGTTCGCGCATCACTTTCTCAACTTGGAACCTGCAGACTGTAGCATAAAACGTAGTTGTTGCTGCATTTCACGTGCAGTGGGTAGATGATCAGATCCACTCAGCACGTCGTCGACATAAAAATTTGATTTCACAACTTGACCCTCAGCCAACGCTTGAAGTGTGCGTATAGCCAAGTAAGGTGCAGATGTTGTGCCATATGTTATTGTTGTAAGCTTGTAGCACTTCATGGGATGTGATGGGTCTTCTCGCCACCAAATGAGCTGGAACCTTTGATCGTCTTTATCTAACTTTACTTGTCGCTACATTTTTTCAATATCTGCTGTAAAGACAAATCGAGGGAGACGAAAACGAAATAAATGGTAACGGCATCTTCTTGGATGGTGGGTCCTGTGGCCAGAAGATTGTTCAACGATACGTTGGTTGAAGTTTTAGCGGAAGCATCGAAAACAACTCTTAGTTTTGTTGTTGAGCTGTCTGGCTTGAACACTGCATGATGTGGCAGAAAATAATTTGGCCCCTTCACATCTGTGGCATCGATCTCTTCCATGTGACCAAGCTGCACGTACTCACGCATGAAGGCTGTGTATAGGGATTTAAATTCAGGATTTTTGGTAATTTCCTTTCGATAGCCATAAAGCGCTGCAGAGCTATATCCCGTGACTCTCCAAGTTGATCCGGACTGAGTTGAAATGGCAATTTTACTATGAATCGCCCGGTGTTATCTCGATGAACATTCTGCAGAAAGTGTTCTTCACAACGACGTTCGGCAGATGTGAAGTTGTTTTTGCGTGTGTCACATGCTTCAAGTAGCCAACATTTTTCGAGTGTTGTATTAAGGGAATCATCCTCAGTGGAAATTCCGCAGGTGATAGCTGCATTGGGAATGTCTTGATTGTTGGATTCACCCCCAGCTATCCAGCCGAACCGTGTATTCTGTAATATCGGCTGTCCAACTCCAATTGTTAGTTGGCCAGTGCCGAATGATGAATAGAAGATACCGGCTCCAAGAAGAAGATCGATTTCTTTGGACTCGTGGAACTTCGGGTCGGCTAAGAGGATACCATCATGGATGTTCCAATTATTGATGTTGATAGTTTTTGATGGTTGTCTTGAAACAATTTCTGGCAAAACGTGAGCTTCAAGTCGGGTCGTGAAATCGGTCACATTTGAATGGAGTTGCAGATTAACTCTTTCGGCGGTATACCTGGCCGATGCCCTCGACTCCAATGAGGCATGGAACCCTTTGTAGTCCTAATTTGTTCACAAATCGTTTTGTGATGAAGTTGGTTTGTGAACCGCTGTCCAACTTAGCTCGACAATGGATTCGTTGGCCCCAATTATTTGTAACGGACACGATGGCTGTGCTAAGCAATGTGGTTTTTGACAGTCTTACACTTTCTCCAACAGCTGGAAGTGACACAGGAACATCATTGGCTCTTGATGGGGCATCGGGTGATGTCGCTGTTACCTTGATGAACTGTTTGTTTGCATTGCTTGTTGATGGTGCATCGTGTGACGTCACTGCTACCTTGAGGGAATGGTTTGTTCTCATTGCTTGTTGATGGTCGGCTTTCTTTGTTGGCATGTTCCTTTTCTCCCAAATGCAATAATGTGTTATGTTTTTTGTTGCAATTGGTGCAGCCTCGGGACGGACAATCCTTTGAGGTGTGACTGCTTTTGAGACAATTGAAGCATATTTTTTGCATTTTAGCCCAGTTTAGTCGATCTGCCGCCGACACTTTCAGGAACTCCTTGCAAAAGTGTGGGGGGTGATTTTTACCGGTACAATAAATGCAGGTTGCAGATGCTGCTACCGCTGTTGCTACTCTATATGTATTTGTTGTGGCTTTTGGAGTGTTTGTCCGTTCTCGACCACCGAGGACCTCCAGCGATTGGAAACGATTTTCAATGAAGTCCAATAAGCTCTTCATTGATTGTAGCTCTTTGGGATTCTTCAATGACTGTTCATAAAGAATGTGGCTCTGCCGATCTAGTTTTTTGATTAGCAAATGCAGCAGTAGTGGATCCCAAGATTCCGTCGATATTTCAAGATTTTCCAATGCCAACAAACTTTCACGAATGACGTCGTGTAAGCTTTTTAGAGCAGTTGAAGAAGTTGACTCAGCTGATATCTTTGGATGGTCTGTCAGTCTTTCGATCAATGTTGATGCCAGCAATCTCCTATTTTGGTATCTGTCTTGCAGCAGCTTCCAAGCCGTCTCGTAGATCACTTTGGTTAGAGCTAGATGTCTGATTACCCGCTCAGCCTCACCGGTCAAATTGGCCTTCAAGTACCACAGCTTTTGTATTGCTGCGATTGGCGATTTGTGCACCATTTCGCTGAAGATGTCGAGAAACTGGTTCCACTGCAGATAGTCACCATTGAACATTGGAATAGTTATTTGTGGCAACCGGAACGACGGTGGTCCAGTTGGCGGTGGAGCTTCTTTAGAGTGGATTTCTCGGGAGTGGACTTCTTCTGACAGAGTATGCAACTCGATCACCTTGTGGTGGACCTGTTGTTCAAGGTATGCACTGAAATCATACCCTTCATCTTCTGGTGGTGAAACCTCCTCCCACAATCTGTAGTTCGTGGCCTCAACTTCGCTCCATAGTCGCTACAGGCTTGCAATATTTCCCTCGAAATATTGCCGTGATTGATACCGGCGTTTCATGGATGCCATTAATGCTTGTTGCTTGCGCAGCACTGACGCCACTCCATAATATACGGTTTTTCCAGAATCAGCACCTTCCTTTTGCTCTACACTGTCAGCAGCACTAACGCCACTCCATAATATACGGTTTTTCCAGAATCAGCACCTTCCTTTTGCTCTACACTGTCATCATAATTAGCCCTGGGCGCCGCTGCAGGCTTTATATTAAGTGCCTTAATGCACTCTTGAATGTCCTCAATGACTTTGTTATATGTTTCGCCCAGTGACGCATGAATATCCTTTTCGCCTTACTGGTGATCTGCGGGTGCGGTGGATCTCTGCGAATTTGGTTGTCAGCTCTTTGAAATATTGTCCACAAATCTTTCAGTTCTGTTGCCTTCTTGTTCAGGTAATCTTCAGTTTTTCGATCTTTAGACGTCTTTTTATAGTTGCCTCTGTATGTTGGTGGCATTTTCATCCTGCTGCTTTATTAATTCGTCCAGATTACTCATAATGTGTGGGTTTGATTCGACTGGATGTTATCTAGCTGCGTGCTGTCACGGGAGAACCTTGCGTAGCTGATTTGTTTACTCGCTGTAGATGAGTAGGCTCACACAGGTGTGCTTTTGCCTTTGAGTCCTTTGTGTGCGCAACAATGGTACTATGGTATTTGGATTTAAAGACGAACAGTCGCAACAGCGGTACATAAACCGAGTTGCGTTGCTGTGTCCTTTTTGCGTCACCAAACTGGTGCTTTTTACCAAATTCTATGGTATTTTAAGTTTTAAAGACGAACAGTCGCAACAGCGGTACATAAACCGAGTTGCGTTTGTTTGCTGTGTCCTTTCTGCGCGGTCACCAAAATGTATAACTCGGTGCTTCAACCGAGATATACTTTGATTGAATTGGGTTTCAACAAAACACAAATTGAATAACTAGGTGCTTAAACCTAGATATACCTTCCTTTGAAATTATGAATTCAACGTTGAAGTGGTTGTTGTCCAATTGAATTGGATTTGCCGTTAATCGGCCCTTTTACTGATTTTTCTTTTTAATATTTACATAAATTTGGATTTTAATATAACCACAAAATGTACAATTGATAATTGGAGAATTGGTGGGACGGAAATCGAAAGTTTGCCCTTGAACTGCAGTTCTCCCAATACATATTTAAAAGCCTCTTTGTCAGCCTGAACCGTTTGATAAATGTACAAATAAATTGCATTAAATCCTGTGAAATTTCGCTACACTAATTTCTTACGCTGCTGCCGACAATGACAGAGGATTGCTTTTGTCGCGAAGTTCTTTCCGTACCCTAACTAAATTGGTTTCGTCCCCCGAGGAGCTTGAGTATAAAAACAACACGGGATTCATCTTAACTTCTGTAAAAAAATGTTTTCAGTAGTTTATTTTTGAAAACAATTTTACAACTTACATTTGCAGAACTTTAATTTCAGAATAAATTGATTTTGACGTTTCTCAGAATGACATTTGCACTGAAATCTAGTACAATGTTGAAAAATGTAGAATTAAATCTATTACGTTTAATAGAAATTACGAAACGAATCGAATGCCGTAATTTGGCTACTTCTCACGTATCGAAATTTCATTCGACACGAGAGCTCGTTCGATCACGAATGCCGTAATTCGGCCCAGCATATCCAGAAAAACGCTTTGAGGGGGTTATTATATCAACCAAGACCAGTCAGAATCTTTTATCAGATCGGCAGTCAGAATTTGGTGTTGCACAATAAAAACTATTTTTACTAAATAAAAATACACCTGTTTCGACGTTTTGAAAAAAGTTGTTCCGGTGGCGCAGTAGGGCGCAGCAAATTCTAGTCAGATTGCATAGAGGGATAATTAAAGAAGAATGTGGTGCTACTCCCGGCTGATTCCCTCTGATTCCTTAGAGCTAAAGCTTAGCTAAAGTTCAAAAAATAAAACTAAAAAAGGTTTCATTTTCGTAATTGCTATAGCCGACATACATATTGAATTTTCACCAGTTTACATTCATTCGAAAGA
This sequence comes from Heteromyza rotundicornis, assembly GCA_951394025.1. NCBI lineage: Eukaryota > Metazoa > Arthropoda > Insecta > Diptera > Heleomyzidae > Heteromyza > Heteromyza rotundicornis. The sequence continues at coordinate 51,076,235 of OX596010.1, read as the reverse complement.
TAATGAATACATATATCAAATAAAAAAACCAACATCAAAGATCTAAAAGCGTTTATCCATAACAAAACTTTAAAAATTACACTTTTTTAAAAATTTTTAAAAACCAAAAAAATAATTATAATTGCCTAACTTTCAGCTTATGTATCTGCTAAACCACAAAAGATACACGGAAATCGAAGCCATATTTGAAAAATTCCGGGAATTTTCAATAAGAATCACAACAGAAATTTTTAAAATTAGCAAATTTTTCAAATTTATTTTTTGCCATTTTTCAAGTAGAAAAAGTGCGACGGAGAAGAAATTAGTTTTAAACGATTTGCGTATGTTGGAAGATTAACATTTGGATTCCAAGGCAATCCACGTAAACAAAAAATTAAAAACTGTATCTGTACTGATTCTATGGCATTGATGTAACAGTTATAACGAGGGCACCACACAATAGATGCGTACTCCAAAATAGGACGGACAAGGGAAATATGTAAAAGTTTAGTGATATAAGGATCATCAAACTTATTTGATCCTCGTTTAATAAAGCCTATAACACAATTTGCTTTGTTGATAGTTTTGTTCACATGCGTCTTAAAACAAAGTTTGGGATCCATAGTTATTCCAAGATCTTGAAAAGAATTTAATGTCTCAAGTTCTTCATTTTCAATTCTATAAGTGTGTAAGATGAGGTTCACTCTTCTAAAAGTCATTTGTTTGCATTTCTTCAAGTTGAGATTCATGTTGTTAATTTTACACCAGATACATAGCTGGCCAAGATCCATCTGTAAAATTATTATTTCACGTATGTCATTGAATGAGTGAAAAAGTTTGACGTCATCTGCATACATTAAAATATGGCTATGTTTGATGATAGATGGTAGATCAGTTGATTTGGTTGTTTTGAAAATAACTAGTTGTTTTCTATCTACTAAATATGAAATGATACATTTTAATAATACTCAATTACATGAGATGAAAATTCTAATAAGTTCGTTGTAGTTGACTTGCCAGATAAGAATCCATGTTTAAAAGGTGAAATTAATTTGAAGATACTGGAGTTTATTTGAATGCAAATAATTTGTTCAAAAAGTTTTGCAATTGCACTTAATTTAGCAATTCCACGATAGTTTGTAATACTTGATTTGCTCCACATGAAAGGGAATGTTTAAATAATAAAGTGCGCTCTAATTTGGTTTCAGTCTGGAACAAATTTCATTAATAACTGCTAGGTGTTTTAAATAAATTTCACTGGAAGAGCTCGGAGGAATATATGAGCACGTAATGAATACAGTTAAAGACTGATACTTAACTTTGACACAGCGAAATTCCATATTTAAAGCAGTAAAATAACTTCTTCTGAAAAATAAGTGGAACGAATGGCTATCAAACAACCACCTCCAATTGCAGTATTATTTAGTATTGAATTACGATCGTTACGAAAAACAGAATATTTATTACATAATAAGGGTATTCATTTAAAGTGGGAAATCTCGAAAACATATATTCATATATTTTGACTGCTCATCTGCACAACTGAATCGTTTCAGAGGGGTCTCCCACTTTAAATGAATCGCCCTAATATTTCAGTATTTAGTGTTACGGGTTTTAACCTCGTTTCAGTTAAAATTAATATATCATATCCTTAATCAAAACTAGTTCCAACCAGATCTTTAATTTTAGTGTTAAGACCGCGAACATTTTGGTAAAAATGGAACAAGAATTGGAAGAATTTAATTTTTTGGAACATTTAACTCGAATGCACGAGGTAAACGTGCCGTTTTAGGCGCTCGTGATATAAACTCACGAATGAACGCATTTGGAGGCCAAAAGTTAGGGGTCAATACACTATTAAATAAATCTTCAGGAATCATAATTTTTAACGATGAATTGATACTGGCATAGTTGTAATTAAATTTAAAAACTTTTATTTTGTTGGGAGAAACTTTTAACTGTGCAGATATGTGATGCAACACATCTTCAGCTGTAGTGTCACTCGCAAACCGAGAAATAAAAATAGATTTTCTTGGTGGGACAACAACAAGCTTTTTAGGTTGTGACATAGTATTAGGACTCGAAGCCGATTTTAGAGCAATATTAAGAACACGAACAGCTGTTTTTGATGCCACTTTAGCGGACGAAGTTATCAAGTCAACGTTGTTTTTAGAACAGTCGCTGACTTGATTATCAGCATTGGATTTGGCGACATCTTTCTCCTTTGTATAAGCAACATAAGGAGAAAGGTTAAAGGCTTCAGACAATTTCGATGCCAGTCTAATTGGTGTAGACAATTGGTCTGATTCTAAATCAAAAATAGGAATAGGAATAATATTTATTTTACTCCTTAAATTTAAATTTTTGGCTCTTTGGAGAAACGTAGTCTTTGTCCAAAAACTTAAACTCTTTGAAAAAGCTCTCATAACACAGTTCGACAAAAATAAAATTTTGGTAACGCACATGATCGCGACTGACAAGATCTGTTAGAGGGGGTTAAAAAAAAGTATCCGTGTCTCCCAGTTTTTTCTAGATCAATTCTTAAAACCATTTAAATCGCATTTATGCTTTTTCATTTTTCTATTAAATATTAAAATCACTTTACTCTTAGCAAAAAATGCACTTCCAAAAAATTTATAGGGTTGCATGGCAAATGAATTTTTACATTATTCAATTCCCAAAAAATACAAAAACAAAATTGTTTTTGGTATGATTGGCGTACCCTCCATGTGTTTATTTAGTAAAAAATTCCGATTTTTATCGAGCTTTTCAAAGTTTATATATTAATTATGGGTTTTAGCTCATTTTCCAAAAAATTAATTTTGGAAAAGGGGCAAAACAACCAAGACCCAGCCGGGATGTTTGTAACACCAAGAAGGAGACGTGTCCGGTATAGAAAACTATATATATTCTTGATCAGCGTCACTTCCTGAGTTGTTTTAGCCCTAACCGTCTGTCCGTCCTCTTTTCTTGTAAACACTATTGCAGGAGCTAGGCCCTAGAAGGTCCATCCTACCTCCCTTATAAGTGAAAATTTGTTTTGGGGACCTGATCACAGTGGCATCATTGGTTTTTTCCCCCTCTCATCGAGTTCAAAAGTTATTGGCAAAAAACCAAAAATGCAAGAAATGCTACATTTTTCATGCATACATTTTTTAAATCGAATTTAAAACATGTTTCTCGTATACATGAGTATATAAAGGTAACATGAGTCAACAATATTAACTAGTTAAGACAATTCTAACTTATTGGTGTCCTTCAGTATATTATAAAAAGGTCTCGAATTTCGCAATAAAGTGGCATCTCAGCAAAACATCAATATCGTGGTAATTAAAAGTGCTCCAAAGTTGTGCTTGGTCACTATGGAAAGCTGAAACGTTGACCTACAAAATGGCGGTGGTTCAAATTAGCTCAGTCATAAATTTATTGACGAAAAAAATATATATAATTTTTTCATTTAAAAAAAGGAGTGGTTGGTCACTATGGAAAGATGAAACGTTAACCTAAAAAATGGCGGTAGGCTTTTTTGGCTCAGTCAAAATTTATTAAAATGCATAAAATAAATAGTTAAATTTTCTATAAAAAACAAAAAAATTTTTTTTTTTCAAAAAACAAATAAAAAACCTTTTAACTATATCACTATGCGACAAAAAATGTTTGAGTCGTATTTTTTGCATATTCGGTTTCTACTAGTCAGAATTAGTGATACACTAAAAGGGTTTGTCAAAATTCGTGGCCTATCATAATTTTTTTCACGGTTTTTGTCTTAAAAAAATGCCGTTTGTGTCAACTTTCCAGTGTTTTAAATCTTGCTTTTTGTATGAACCACTCTACTTTTTTGATAGAGAGGCATTCCTTACACATATTTTAACGAATCCGCAAAGGAGCTACGAGAATCGGTATCTCAATTTTCGTAACTGTCTGTGTAATTTTTTGTGTTTGAAAAATATGATATGCTGCTAACTTTGACAAAACCTTTTAGTGTAACACTAATTATGACTAGTAGAATCCGAAAATACAAAAAAAACTAGAGAGTGGACTATCTTCGGCTATACCGAAGTTGAAATACCCCCACACAGTAGGAAGAAGTACCTCGAACATATTAAATTGTGGTCTCAAGACCCTATTTTGAGCCAATTATAGGTGGTTTTGGAGCCCGGACAATGTCCAAAATCCATTTCTAAAAATTTCCAATTAAATCCACAAAAAAAAAAATTGGTCTCAAGACCCCATTTAGACCCTTATATATGTGGCTTCGGAACCTCGGACCATGTCAAAAATACGTTTCTAAACATTTCCAATCGAATACAACAATAAAAAATTTTTTCGGTGTATGGGAGCCACGCCCAGTTTTTGTCCGATTTGGCTGATTCTCGAACTTGATCTCAGTATTCACGAGAAAAACATGTACCCAAAGTTTCAAGTCGATATCTCCAAAACTGCGACCGCTATCGTGCGGACGGACAGACGGACGGACAGACAGACGGACATCGCTAAATCGACTCAGGAGGTGATACTGATCAAGAATATATATACTTTTCCATACCGGACACTCCTCCTTATGGGCGTTACAAACGTTGTGACAAAGTGAGTATACCCTGCCACAGTGAGTGTGGGGGTATAACTAGAGAGTGGACTATCTTCGGCTATACCGAAGTTGAAATACCCCCACACAGTAGGAAGAAGTACCTCGAACATATTAAATTGTGGTCTCAAGACCCTATTTTGAGCCAATTATAGGTGGTTTTGGAGCCCGGACCATGTCCAAAATCCATTTCTAAAAATTTCCAATTAAATCCACAAAAAAAAAAAATTGGTCTCAAGACCCCATTTAGACCCTTATATATGTGGCTTCGGAACCTCGGACCATGTCAAAAATACGTTTCTAAACATTTCCAATCGAATACAACAATAAAAAATTTTTTCGGTGTATGGGAGCCACGCCCAGTTTTTGTCCGATTTGGCTGATTCTCGAACTTGATCTCAGTATTCACGAGAAAAACATGTACCCAAAGTTTCAAGTCGATATCTCCAAAACTGCGACCGCTATCGTGCGGACGGACAGACGGACAGACAGACGGACATCGCTAAATCGACTCAGGAGGTGATACTGATCAAGAATATATATACTTTTCCATACCGGACACGCCTCCTTATGGGCGTTACAAACGTTGTGACAAAGTGAGTATTTTTTTGTAGCAAAGTGCAATATTAAAAACATCGCATAAAATAAAAAAGGCATTTAATATGGCTTAACTTGGTATTTCGAGCAAAGTAAGGTTGGAATATGTTCGTTGGAATGTGATTGCTTTGAATCAAGAAGAAAAGACATTCAAACAAACTTTTTCCAACATTTATCGAAGATAACAGTGGAAAACGGAAAGAAAATCAGGAAATTGCAATTTTTGAGTAAAATAGTTTTTTCCCATATTTTTGATTCACCTCCAACTGTTGTTGCTGCTAAAATACTAATAAAAAAAATAAAAAAATTGTTTTAATGGTTTAACGTAGGATTTTTTAGAAAGTTTTGATACCGTTGTGTTAGTTTTAATGAGTTCTATTAGAATCAATCGAAAAAACCAGCCAAACAAACATTTTTCCCAATTTGGTCGCATAGTGTATTCAATTGAATGCCTGCACTCCAGACCCTTTCTTCTATCGGTTTCAGCTATTTGGTTTATGCAAATTTGCTTTAAAATAAATGATACAAATTTTTATCAAAAGCGAAATTTCGTGTATTAAACAATCTATTTATACAAATTTTATTAGAACATTCAATAATAATAATGAAATGAATGCAGTTTGGTTAAGAACAAATATCATAGGCCATTCTAAACACAATGGCGTTCTCAGCTTTTCGTCATCTGGAGTAATTTGAAGAATGGAAAATACGATGTAAACATCCTGACGATGTAAACCTCTTTGTGTTTAGAATGGTCCATTCATACATAAAAATAGAATATAGAACCCTTTGAAATATAACGGCATGTGTATTAAATTGTTTTGTGAAAAAATTTTTAAATTAAATGTTTCTATTTTTACTTTATATAAAATTCAAGTTAATCGAAGAAATTTAACTAAACTAAATGAAAAAGTTAATGGTTTTCGAAATTAACCGAAACGTTAAAAGTTAACCAAAAATTTAGCTTCGTTAATTAACTATTAACTAATTAACTAGTTAATGTCCAGCTTTGCATATTTCACATACTTCAGGTGACTGATGAGTGTTTTCACAAGGTGTGCTGGATAATGTGTCTGCAACAACATTAGTCCATCCAGGGTTGTAATCAATTTCAATATTGAATGGTTCAGCAGGAGCGCTCACCTGGCTAAACGTCTAGTTGGTGATTTCAGAGACATCAGCCATTTAAGTGGTTGATGGTCTGTAATTAATTTCACCTCTGCACCATCTATATAGCCTCTAAATTTAAGGACAGCTCAAACAATAGCTAGAGCTTCTCTCTCAATTGTTGAGCAATTACGTTCAGCATTGGATAAAAGTCTAATGGCGTATTCTATAGGATGTTCATCGGGCCCCTTCCCCTGAAGGAGAACTGCCCCACGTGCATAACTTCAGGCATTCATTTTAAATGACATATTATCTTCCGCTTGCCTTAAAATGGGTGCCGTAGTAAGGTTAGGTTAGAGTGGCGGCTAATTGCCTATTTTGCACGCATAATAGACATTATTCGCCTTTTTAACGCGTTCCTCGACATTTGTTTTCCAAGACAATTTTGTATCAAGAATTACCCCAAGGAATTTTGCCTGTTGATATATAGGTAAAATAACACCCTCAGAATGAAAAAAATGTCTGTGCAAACAAAAAGGAGAAGAAATTGAACGAAAAATAAAAGAACAAATTTAACGATATGGAACATGTAATAAAACAAGGGGAAAAAGAAAGAACTCGAGTTATTTCTGTTTTACGCTGACTTCTTTTGTTTTTTCACTAAAGAATTTTGTACTTTTCTCAAAAGAGTTTGGATTTTTTTTTGGCAATTGTGTTTTTGGATATACTTTTCACATATTTTGTTGTTGTTTTGGTTCTTGGTGCGTAGTTTGATGCGATTTACAATTTCTATGCGCTGAAGGGATTTTTTCGCATCTGATAATAAGAAAAATATTATTGTAGCTGCGTTTGTGTTATTTGTATGTACATATTGTACGTATGTTGTACGTGCAATTATAGAATGTATATTGAGACAATCCAAAAAAGGATTTGCAATATCTTCAGCGAAAACAGTTTAAATAAAAGCCAAAACTGATCACTGTAACAGTTTTCGCTGTCAATCAAACAGTTCTTCGACTGTCGGATGGTTTTTAACTGTTTTTGTAACAGTGTTTTCGCTCGGTGTATGTAAAATAACACCCTCAGAATAAGAAAAATAGAAAAAAAATGTCTGTGCAAAAAAAAGGAAAAGAACAAATTTAACGATATGGAACATGTAATAAAACAATGCTGAGGGGAAAAAAGAAAGAGCTCGAGCTATTTCTGTTTTACGCTGACTTCTTTTGTTTTTTCACTAAAGAATTTTGTACTTTTCTCAAAAGAGTTTGGATTTTTTTTTTTAATAATTTGACCATTATATGTAATTAAATTTTCTTGCATAATGAAATGGTCAAATTTCATGTTTTTAATTTTTGTTTCCTTCATAAAATACAATGCTGCAATAAGTTCATTGAGCTACATACTTTTTGGCGTTGGCGCGCCGAGACATTTGCGTTTGTTGTTGTTGTTTTTCAACTATTTGGCTGATCATTCAAATAACCTTTGGGATAATATGTGATGCTAAATAGCGGTTCATCAAACTCCTTTATAAGATGCAAAATATTTAAAAATAAACAAAAATATAAATAAGAACCAAAGTAACAAAAAATAGACAAAACATTCAAATATTTCTAAGCGCGCGACCACATGCAAAACGCGTGCAATTCTTGTCGGATTTTCATCTTTTCTCTCCTTTGGGACAAACGAAAATAGCGCAAAATACACAAGTAAATTCGCACGCACAGAAAGGGTTGAAACTGACGCGCTCGCTTGTTGTTGTAGTAGACAACCATTTTATGTCCAATATGTGTGGTTTTTGAATGCTTTGTAACTTGCGAAAGTCATTTTTAAAAAAGAAAAATGGTATGCCGCTCTTTACCATCATTTATTCATGTTGCATATTATCCCAACAATAACAAACACAAATGAGACCTTGTAAACTCCTTTATAGCTGCAAAAAATGTGAAAACGTCAAAAAAGAAACTAAAATATAAACAAAAACCAAAGTAACATGCAATAGACAAAAGAAATTCAAATATTGATTATCGTACGCGCCGTGAATTCTTCTTCCTCACAAAAAAACCGAACACACGTAACAACAAAAATAACATGCAAAAGCAGTAGAAACTCTCCACACAAAACTCAAAGAATTTTCTAATATGTGTATGACAAACGCCACCTATCCCAACTAGCATGCGCACACAACAAAAGCTGTTGTGGTTTTTAAAATGCTACTGCTTTTGTAAAATTGTAAATTGAATTTGTCATTTTTTTGTATTCTTCAAATACGCATAACTGTTGTCAAAAAAATTAAATAATTCCTACTATTCTTAAAACCGGTTTATGTATATACAAACACACAAACAATTTATGAACCGCTTTTTAGCATCACACACATGTCGCATATTATAACAAATATTATTTGAATGATCTGCCAAATAGTTGAATTACAACAACAACAAAAAACGCAAGTCACATCTACCAATTTCCTGCGGTGAACTTACTGCAGCATTGTGTTTTATGAAGCAAACAAAAATTAAAAAACATGAAATTTGACCATTTCATTATGCAAGAAAAATTTAATTACATATAATGGTCAACTGAAGATATTGCAAATCCTTTTTTGGATTGTCTCAATATACATTCTATAATTGCACGTACAACATACGTACAATATGTACATACAAATAACACAAACGCAGCTACAATAATATTTTTCTTATTATCAGATGCGAAAAAATCCCTTCAGCGCATAGAAATTGTAAATCGCATCAAACTACGCACCAAGAACCAAAACAACAACAAAATATGTGAAAAGTATATCCAAAAACACAATTGCCAAAAAAAAATCCAAACTCTTTTGAGAAAAGTACAAAATTCTTTAGTGAAAAAACAAAAGAAGTCAGCGTAAAACAGAAATAACTCGAGTTCTTTCTTTTTTCCCCTTGTTTTATTACATGTTCCATATCGTTAAATTTGTTCTTTTATTTTTCGTTCAATTTCTTCTCCTTTTTGTTTGCACAGACATTTTTTTCATTCTGAGGGTGTTATTTTACCTATATATCAACAGGCAAAATTCCTTGGGGTAATTCTTGATACAAAATTGTCTTGGAAAACAAATGTCGAGGAACGCGTTAAAAAGGCGAATAATGTCTATTATGCGTGCAAAATAGGCAATTAGCCGCCACTCTAACCTAACCTTACTACGGCACCCATTTTAAGGCAAGCGGAAGATAATATGTCATTTAAAATGAATGCCAGTGGTTATGCACGTGGGACAGTTCTCCTTCAGGCGGAGGGGCCGATGAACATACTATAGAATACGCCATTAGACTTTTATTCAATGCGGAAAGTAATTGCTCAACAATTGAGAGAGAAGCTCTAGCTATTGTTTGAGCTGTCCTTAAATTTAGAGGCTATATAGATGGTGCAGAGGTAAAATTAATTACAGCCCATCAACCATTTAAATGGCTGATGTCTCTGAAATCACCAACTTGACGTTTAGTCAGGTGGGCGCTCCTGCTGAACCATTCAATCTTGAAATTGATTATAACCCTGGAAGGACTAATGTTGTTGCAGACAGATTATCCATTAACTTTTTCATTTAGTTAAATTAAATTTCTTCAATTAAAGTGCATTAGTTAACTTTAAAACGAAAAATTTTTTTTTTATTGAATGCAAAAAAAAAAAAAAAAGAGTAAAAAAACAGTTTTTTAAAATATAACCCTTTTACCAACTAAAAAGCAGAAAATAAATTTTCTTTAAATTTATTTCCGCAATTCCGATTTAAAATTAGGGGTTTTTGGCTACTTTGTTCCTAATATCTCTCTAGCTCATGAGGAAGTGTCTGAAAAAGCTCGCCGCAAATTTGAGGCGATAATTTATCAATAATTTTTCGATAATTAATCGATAATTTTCCAATATTTATCGATAATTTTCCAATATTTATCGATAATTTTCCTATATTTATTGATAATTTTCCAATATTTATCGATAATTTTAGTTTCTTGATCCATTTATAAATTTTGTTCCAATTCCATTTTGTTCCGGTCCAATTCCATTTCGTTCCGGTTTCTCTCCCATTTCGTTCCCGACCTCATTTCCAACCCAATGCAAAAAACCGCATCCAAATCGGTTCAGTATTTCTTAAGATAAACGAAAATAATATAAAATTGGCGGCCATTTTGTATGGGAGGTAGGCGTGGCTCATTTTTGCCCATTTTCAATACCGTCCAATCATTCGCCAAAATAAGAGGAATCCCAAAATTTGGAGGCGATCGGTTAAGTATTTCTCAAGATAAACGAAAATAATATAAAATTGGAGGCCATTTTGTATGGGAGGTCGGCGTGGCTCTTATCCGATGTTGCCCATTTTCAATACCATCCAATCATTCGCCAAAACAAGAGGAATCCCAAAATTTGGAGTCGATATCTCAAAAGCTACGACAGTTATCGTGCGAAATGACAGACAGGCGGACAGACGGACATGGACTAATGGACTCAGGAGGTGATGCTGATCAAGAATTTATATTTCCATACCGGACACACTTCCTTATGGGCGTTACAAACGGTGTGACAAAAACAATATACCCTTGGACACTAGTGTGCAGGGTATAAAAAACCGATGACTTTGCGCATTGACCAAGCGGCTATGTGATGAATGAATGTGTGCTCTACCACGGCGAAGACAGCGAAGATGCTGCCGACTTTGAATTATTACCACAATACGGCACCAAGCAACGAATACCTAGGTAGTTGCGGTCGTTGTTTACTGAAATGGTACCAATAGTTGGTGATTTTGTAAATACCCGCAATATTTCTTTGAAGTGATAAAGAAAATGATAATTTCCACATCTGGTAGCAGTTTGTCAGTCTGGGTGGAAGTTCCACATACACAGCGGAAGTGTACAAATACAAATGTACACAACTAAATAGGATCTGTCTCGGCCGATAATGAGGCCCAATATAAAGGTCCTTTGTTCCGCGAAATAGATAACACTATGCAACAAAAAATGTTTGAGTCGTATTTTTTGCATATTCGGATTCTACTAGTCATAATTAGTGATACACTAAAAAGGTTTGTCAAAATTCGTGGCCTATCAACATTTTTTTCACGGTTTTTGTTTCAAAAATATGCCGATTTTGTCAACTTTGCAGTGTTTTTAATCTAGATTTTTGTATGAACCACTCTACTTTTTTGATAGAGAGGTATTCCTTACACATATTTTAACGAACCAACAAAGAGCTACGAGAATCGGTTGTTAACCGCGTCGCTATCTCAATTTTCGGAGCTGTCTGTATTGCCATACAATTTTTTTTGTTTAAAAAATTTGATATGCTGGTAACAGTGACAAAACCTTTTAGTGTAACACTAATTATGACTAGTAGAATCCGAAAATACAAAAAAAAAACACTCAAACGTTTTTGTGTCGCACAGTGCAATATTAAAAACATTGCATAAGGTAAAGTAAGGTTGGAATATCTTTATAATATTTTCAATATAATATGTTTTTAGTCTGTTGGCCCTACTCTATTAGTTGGATGTTTAAAGCGGTCCTCCGCTGTAGTTTATACTTGGCGAAGTCGCCGCAATTAGTGAATGAAAGATGTTTTCGGTTTTAAAGCCAAAAAGTATCTCCGCTTTATTTCTGAATCGCCATGGCTTTTATACCCTGGCGACCCTTTCAATTTCTTTTCAATTTTCTTTCAATTACATTCAATTCCTAAAAAATATGCTTACATATACAATTCTATAATACAAAAATCATTTCTACATTCTGCGAGAAGGGCATTGGCCGATTGCATTTATTGCCAAAGCCAGGATTCAAATTTCATTCTGCCTCGCGCTGACAGAAATGCAAACGAAGTGAAAAGTGACAAAAGCAAACAAACGTTGGTTTACGTACTATTATGCTGCGGCAGTTTCAAGTGTTCGCTGCTAGCGGTACTTTTTCGTTTGTATACTCTTGTGGGCTGGTGCGCTACACTGTAGTATATGCATATACACTAGATCACCCATGAGCTATATGGGAATTGCAAAAGTGTTTTTTTGTTCGCTCCCCGCGCATTTTCGGAAAGGTGGGGGCTTAAAAAAAACATCTGCAAAAAAAACTGGACTTCGGTAGTGGAAAAAAGCCAGGCCGGCTGGACTTTTGTCTTAAAAATTGACTAAAAAATAGTATATAGCTTTATCTATCTGTAACTTTTAAAATAGGAGATATAGGCGATAGGACTATATGACATTTTTTTGCAGAATGAGAGGATAAACATTTTTCCCATAAACACTCTTAGCCTAGGTGGAACCGTACATGGTGTTTTAAGAGGTCAACCTAAAAATATATTGTAAAGCGTTTTTTTAAATTGATCTCATGCATATTTGGATGGAGGTAAAATGTAGTGCTTATCATCATTGAATAGGGCATATTATCGATATTGGTATCATTGCAAAGGTCTAATCAATACCTTTCGAATGAATTTGTCAAATGGCTTTATTGTTAGGCCTTCTTTTGCAAAGTTGCTTTATTTTGACCAGAGCACCTTTTTGCATACAAAAAACAGTTTTGTAACCCCCAGGAAAAAAGTTCGAAAAGTAGGTTAATTTTAAATTAAATTTTCCAAATAGGTACATAACGGATTAAGGCGTCCTAGTATTCATTCGAAAGGTATTGATTAGACCTTTGCAATGATACCAATATCGATACTATAAAGTGTGTCTGTGAGCCACTGCACAAGAAATAGTTTTATACGCAGACTTCATATTGCTAGTGTGGGTATATACTATAAATGTATCAACAGTTTCTGTGTATTCGATCTTAAAACACTCTCCGAGTATCCCTGAAATATTTACATGAAGGAGGAGGAGGTATCTTGAATCTGCACATATTTTTCCATACTAATAAAAAAAAGAAACAATTTTTTTTTTCTTTTAAAATCCATCTTTTCCTTAAAAATCAAAATTTTTCTAAAATTTCAAATGCTGAAATACACTACATTCAATGCCCTATTCAATGATGATAAGCACTACATTTTACCTCCATCCAAATATGCATGAGATCAATTTAAAAAAACGCTTTACAATATATTTTTAGGTTGACCTCTTAAAACACCATGAACGGTTCCACCTAGGCTAAGAGTGTTTATGGGAAAAATGTTTATCCTCTCATTCTGCAAAAAAATGTCATATAGTCCTATCGCCTAAATCTCCTATTTTAAAAGTTACAGATAGATAAAGCTATATACTATTTTTTAGTCAATTTTTAAGACAAAAGTCCAGCCGTCCTGGCTTTTTTCCACTACCGAAGTCCAGTGGTTTTTGCAGATGTTTTTTTAGAGCCCCCACCTTTCCGAAAATGCGCGGGGAGCGAACAAAAAAACCAGGGTTGGCAACCGAAACCGTAACCGAAACCGAAACCGAATGAAACCGATTCATTTTAGGGAGCGAAACCTAAACCGAAACCGATTCGTCGTAACCGATTGAATGGGTTCAACCAAAACCAATTGAAAAGGTTACGGGTTTTTAATCGGTTTTCAAAAGGTTTTCGTACACAAAATTGACTTGAAGTTTTTTTTTCCTAAGAGAAAATTCATCGTATTTCATTTATTTATTTCATATATTTTTAAAATATAGGAAATATTTTTTTAAATATTCAATAAATCTTTTTGCAAGGCCGGCGCACACAGAGGCGATATTCGCTATATAATTTCAGAACCATTTCCATATTTAGCTTCGAAAACGCAAAGTGCCTCACACAGGCAGCGATTTCGTCGCAGTAGATTTTTTTTTTTTTTTATATTGCTATGGAAACAATCAAAAAGTTTGACTGAAATGGTTCTGAAAATTACTATTTTGTTTGTTATTTATTAGACTACTATGGAAACAGTCAAAAGGTTTATTTTCAAACTGATTCCAATTGGTTTTGAAACTTTTTGTGTTTGTTATTTATTGTATTGCTATGGAAACAGGCTGTATAAAAAACGCTATATTTTCAAAAATACAATTATTTGTGGCAAAATTAATTTCGGAACCGCCTGCGGTACGAATAACGCCTCTGTGTGCGCAGGCATTTGAAAAGACTTGGAAAATTTTCGCTATTTTTTCCTAGTTTTCGTCCGAATTAGCTGATTCTCAAACTTGATCTCAATTCGGAGATAAAAACGTAAACCCAAAGTTTCACATCGATGTCTCAAAAAAAAAAACATTCCAGCCTGTATGGTGACAGGAAGACGGGGATATGGCTAAATCTGTTTTCGATGCTGATCATGAATATATATACTTATCCATACCGGACATGCGTCCTTATGGACGTTTCAAACGTTGTGTAGGGTATAAAAACTAAAAATTTAAGCAGAAATTTGTTTGAAAATGCGATTAGATAAGGAAATTCGGTAAATGTAGTTAGATTCAGCACCCTTGATTTATATTGAATTGATATAAAATTTCCTAATATTGGGCCATCTAGAAACCTTTTAAAACCTAAACCGAAACCTTTTCAATCGCTCCAACCAACCGAAACCTTTTCAAAATCAAGGAGCGAAACCGATAACCAAAACCGATTGGCAAGTGGGAGTAAAACCGAAACCGAAACCTTTATTCGATTCGGTTGCCAACCCTGAAAAAAACACTTTTGCATTTATGGGTGCTCTAATATACACCACATCTTCGTTAGAATGTGATTTCTTAGAATCAAGAAGAAAAGACATTCAAACAAACTTTTTCTAACATTTATCGAAGATAACAGTGGAAAACGGAAAAAATCAGGAAACATATTAATGTTTGGGTCATTTAATTGCCTACCAATGAAAACAATTTTCGAGTATTTTTATTTGGTTGGCAATTAAATGAACTAAAAATAGTTTTTTTCCCATATTTTTTATTTACCTCCAACTGTTGTTGCTGCTAAAATACTAATAAACAATTTTTTTTTTTTAAATTGAAAAAAAATTATTATAATGTTTTAATTTACGATTTTTGAGAATGTTTTGATACCGTTGTTTTAGTTCTAATCAGAGCTGTGCGGTATCGATTACTTTTGTAAGCAATTACACAAAAAGCACTATTGCAAAGTAATCGTATTAAAAATGGTTTGAGTAAAATTACTTTAAGTACAATTACAAGTAATCGTCCTCAAACAATTTTGATTACCATTACTTGTAATCGTACTCAACTCTTTCTGAGTACGATTACAAGTAAAGGATTACAAAATTTTTTTGAGTACGATTACAAGTAATTGATTACATATTTATACCCTGCACACTAGTGTCACACCGTTTGTAACGCCCATAAGGAGGTGTGTCCGGTATGGAAAAGTATATATATTCTTGATCAGCATCACCTCCTGAGTCCATTAGTCCATGTCCGTCTGTCTGTCATTTCGCACGATAACTGTCGTAGCTTTTGAGCTATCGACCCCAAATTTTGGGATTCCTCTTGTTTTGGCGAATGATTGGACGGTATTGAAAATGGGCAACATCGGATAAGAGCCACGCCTACCTCCCATACAAAATGGCCGCCAATTTTATATTATATTCGTTTATATTGAGAAATACTTAACGGATTCGGATGCGGTTTTCTGCATTGGGTTGGAAATGAGGTCGGGAACGAAATGGAATTGGACCTTAACAAAATGGAATTAGAACAACATTTTTAAATGGATCAGGATACTAAAATTATCGATAAATATTTGAAAATTATCGATAAATATTGGAAAATTATCGATAAAATATCGAAAAATTATCGTAAAATTAACGAAAAATTATCGATAAAAAATCGAAAAACTATTGATAAAAAATCGAAAAATTATCGATAAATTATCGAAAAATTGGCGATAAAAAATCGAAAAATTATCGATAAAAAATCGAAAAATTATCGATAAAAAATCGAAAAATTATCGATAAATAATCGATAAAAAATCGAAAAATTATCGATAAAAAATCAAAAAATTGTCGAAAATTATCGAAAATTTATCGATAAAAAATCGAAAAGTTATCGATAAAAATCGAAAAATTATCGATAAAAAATCCAAAAATTGTCGATTAAAAATCGAAAAATTGTCGATAAATTATCGAAAAATTATCGATAAAAAATCGAAAAATTATCGATAAGAAATCGAAAAATTATGAATATAATATCGAAAAACTATCAATAAAATACCGATTTTCGATAAAATTACTAACATATGGTCTCAGAATGTATCGTACTCGCATGTGCAGGGTATTATAGCTTCGGTCAGACCGAAGACAATTCTCTTACTAGTTTTTGATTAGTTTTACTATTGGATCAAGAAGAAGTAATACTAAGGGTATTCATTTGAAAGTGGAAGTTGTGTATTCTGCAAAGCTTTGACCAGAATTGTTTGATGAGATTGTAAATAAAAATTTTTGGCCGGATAAAACTCTAGTTCGTGAATTTGTTTATAAAGAGAAATCAAATCTAGTAAATCCAGTTCAACTTCCTCAAAGAAAATTAAATTCTAATCAAAAAAACTAAATAAAATCCCGAATAATGTTGTTTGTCTTCTGTACCAAAATGTTCGAGGGCTAAATACAAAGTTGAACGATATTTATATTAAAAGTTTCGATTGTAGTCATAATGTCTTGGTATTTACCGAAACTTGGCTTAAACCAAATATTTTTGATTCAGAAATTCTGTGTGCTGGGTATCAAATTTTTCGGAGGGATCGTAAATGCAGGACTGGTGGTGGAGTCCTCATTGCAGTAAAAAACCTTTTTTCATCTGAGGAAGTCATACTTTCAGATGTCTCTGACTTGGAATTTATTTGTGTACGAATTCGAGTTTTTAGTATCGATATTTTCGTTACTTGCTCGTATATCCCACCGAATTCCGATATTACCGTTTATCTAAGACATGTGTCGCTTATATCATTGGTTTACTCAAATGTTAAACCTGCCGATTCCATTGTTGTTTTTGGAGACTTTAATTTACCGAATATATCTTGGAATTTTTGTGGCGATTCAAACCAGTTTCTTCCGTATTCTTCTCGTGACTGATTAAATGACTTTCTGGATTCATTTTCAGATATGAGTTTACAACAAGTAAACGGGATTCAAAATAAGAATAGTAGAATTTTGGATTTAATTTATGTTGATGATTCTTCGAAGTTTTCAGTGCAACGCTGTGATGCTTTTGCATGTCCAGAAGATAACCATCACCCAACACTTGAATTATCTTTCGAATTTGTTCAAAACAACTTAGAACCAGTTTCTACACCGTTGAAGTCATTTTTTTGCTTCAAGAATACAAATTTTGTTAAAATGAACCAACTCTTATCTGAAACTAGTTGGGACATGAACTTTGAAGATGTTGACGACGCTCAGCAAAATCTTCGAGATATGTGTTCCAAAGAACATTAAAAAGAATTCGAATGAACTTGGTATGTATGGTTTACAAAAGAATTGAGGAAACTAAAAACTTCGAAAACTCGGGCATTTAAAACATATAAAAGAACTTTAAACCTTCAAGATTATTCAAAATATTCGCTTCTGAGACATAAATATCAAGTACTTAATAAAAAATGCTATGATGAATATTTGAACGATTTGAAATCCAAAATCAAATACGATTCTAAAACTTTTTATAACTTTGTAAATTCAAAAAGGAAAAACACTGGTTTTCCAACTACAATGAAATGGAATGATCGTGAGTCCAACAATCCTACTGAGATTTCCAATATGTTTGCTGACTTCTTCAAAACGACATATTCTGATAATACTTATGGCAACACATCGTATCCATATAACATCCCCACTTATAATTCCATTCTCAATCCTGTTATAGAATCTGATGATGTCTTACAACACCTAAAATCGTTGAAATATTCATATAGTACTGGTCCAGATAATATTCCTAGCTGTATTTTGAAAGTTTGTGCAGAAAATTTATACATTCCACTTTCAAATATATTTAATGCCTCTATTGAAAGAGGTTATTTTCCGAATTCATGGAAAGAGTCATACATTATTCCTCTCTATAAAAGTGGAACCAAATCATTCGTATCTAACTATAGAGGTATTGCTAAACTTAGCACAATACCAAAGTTATTTGAACAAGTTGTCACAAAGCAATTGGTTCACTCGGTCACAACTTTAATATCTCCTTCACAGCATGGTTTTCTGAGAGGTAGATCAACATCTACAAATTTATTGGAATTTTCTTCATTAACAATAAAGGGATTTTCAAAGAATCTTCAAACAGATGTCATATATACTGATTTTAGTAAAGCTTTTGATAAAGTTAATCATTATTTGTTGATTGAAAAGCTTAAAAGATACGGATTCCCAGATCTTCTTTTAAAATGGGTAGAATCGTATCTGACAAATCGGAAGCAACAGGTGTTATTCGAATCATCAACATCAAAAACTATAGATGTCACCTCTGGAGTTCCTCAAGGAAGTCACTTAGGTCCTATTCTGTTTAATCTTTTTATAAATGACCTTCCTTCTGTCATTAAACATTCGAATGTACTGTTGTATGCTGATGACGTTAAATTGTTTCTATCCTATGACATCTTAGATCAACATAAGTTGTTACAATCAGATCTGACCAGTATAGCTATCTGGTGTGATAATAACTTAATGGAACTGAACCTGAAAAAATGTAAATTTATGACATTTGCTAGAAGACACCAACTTTCATCGCTGTATCATATAAATAACTGTAATCTAGAAAAGGTTTTTACTTTCGTGGACCAAAACTTCGCTTTCATCTACATATTGACTTATGTGTGAATAAGGCGAGGGGTGTTCTAGGTTTCATTAAAAGATGGTCAAAAGAATTTAATGACCCATTCGTTACCAAAAGTCTTTACATATCACTTGTAAGACCAATTTTGGAATATGCATCAGTCTTGTGGAATCCACAATACAACTGCCACTCTGATAGAATTGAATCGGTTCAAAAACAATTTTTATTATTTGCTTTAAGAAACCTTCGCTGGAATCCGAATCAGAACCTACCTCCATACGAAAATCGTTTAAAACTCTTGGACATCCCTACTCTAAAAAATAGAAGAACGATGCTTAATGTAACATTTTTGATTAAATTGATAAATGGCTCTCTGAATTCTACATTTTTGCTTCAAGAAATTGATTTTAATATCCCAACCCGTCGAACCAGATCTTTCATTCCTTTGATATTAAGTATGTGCCGCTCTAATTACGCGCAGAATGAACCTTTTCGTTGTATTTGTAGCGATTTTCATAGCCTGTATTCTGTCTTTGACCTGTCAGATTCACTTAATAAAACTAAAACTTTTATTTTAAATGCACTTGATCACACTTAAGCCTTTGTTGCTCTTTGAGTTTTTGGACCGCTTAGGGTCTAACGAAATGACAGGGTTGCCATACTCCACAAAGATCGACATTGTCGATTTTTTGAAAGTGTTGTATTTTTGTTGTATTTTATATTTATATTTCAGCAGAATTTTGTTTTTTACTGTATATTGTATACAAATAAAACAAAATTTTTAGCTGAATTCACATTCGTTCCGTTACTGTTTACTTAACTGTTCTATTTGTATTTGATTTTTTATATTTCGTATAAAAAAACAAAATACTAAAATTAATATTTGTAATCTTTGTCGCGTAAATTAACTGTTTGGATTGTTTTGTCTTTGTATTTTTGTTAAGTCTAATATCGTAAAGTAGGCAAAAATTATATTTGATCAAATTCATATTCGTCACATGAATTCTGATGCTTCATAATATTTTCTTTTAATTCTATTGTTTATTATCACGTTAATCTTATATTATGTTATGTTTGGAAGAATTCTCTCTTGCATTCATAACCTAATTCGCGTTTTATTAATATGCGTTTTATCAGCTGATGATTTTAATCTGTAGCTATATCAATTTTATTGTTCGACATCACTACAATCGCACAACATTTGTGCAGTTCTTTCCGCACCAAAATCGACGCGCAAAGTTTTCCACTTTGTGCAATTCTCTTCTCATACAATTTTTGACAGTTCTCGTCAACAACTGAACCACTGCGCGTTTCCCAGGGTTTTCCCACTTTAATGAATACCCCTACTATATATTACAACTTATTACATTTTTTCGTTTTGGCCCGACTATCTTCTTTCTGAAAAACAAAAGCTACTAACAGTTAGTCTTTAGTTATAGACAAAAGTCATCTGGTAAGAAAAACTAGATTTACAACATGCACTTTAGGACAATAATTTCGAAAAATTGGTTTTGCTAAAGGCTAGTAAAGACTTCATTGAATTTTTATTGTATTTGTACACACGGTTAAATTTAAAAACAAAAGTTATGTTTTTTAGTATCTTACTTTAATATCTTCTCTATTTCACTAAGTTCTGATATTTCATATTAGGTTGAACCAAAATAAAAATGTAATACTTAATCCAATAAATAACAAGCAATTAAAAATTTTGTAATCAATTACTTGGAATCATACTCAAACAATTTTGTAATAGATTACATATAATTGTACAAAAAAAATTTGTAATAAATTATTTTGAGTACGCTTACAGTAATCAAAAATTTTTAAGTACGATTACAGTAATTGTAATCAAAATTTTTTGATTACGATTACGGTAATCGTACTTAAAATATTTTTAGTATTTGTATTTAGTATTTGAATATTTGGAAATCAGTATCTCATATAGAAATTCAATACGCGCGTATTTAAATGTTTTCTATAAACTTCATTGCCGCCAGCCAGTCTTGAACCTACGACCTCTGCAAATTGGAAATAAGAAATTCACACTGATCTATCACAGGGATAATTTTTCTGTGTCTAAACTGAAATATATATGAAGCAGAAAATAAACAAAGTTTTTTTGTAAGTTTTTATTTTTAGATTCAAAAACTTCAGTTTACATTTTTCTAGAAGAAAAAAATCAACGCTTGCTGAGCAATATATAATTGAAACTTATATTTTTAGATTTGAAAACTTCAATTTAAAAGACTTGCTGAGCAATATACAAACATTTAGACGCTTGTGAATAATGCCGGAAATAGACGTCTCTGTTAGAGCGCGCTCCAAACTCCAGAGGTTGTCGGTTCGAATTCCGGCAAAACCGAATTTGTGGAAAAGTTGTTACAAATGATTTTTAGGAAATTGGGAAATAAAAAAAATAAATAATTAAATACTAAAAAATGCAAATAAATAAAAAAAAAATTTTTTCCGCAATTTAAAAATCTAATATTTCCATTAGAGACCGACCGAAATCGCTTTTTTTAATTTCGGCCAAAACCGAAATGACCGAATTTTTTTTATTATTTTTTTTTGGCCGAAACCGAAATGACCGAATTTTAATTTTTTTTATTTCGTCCGACACCGAAGCTGAAACCGAAAAAATAAAAGAAAAAATTGTGAATATAAATGTAATCAAGTTGTACATAATTAAGCGTATCAGTAATCTGAAATCAATCATTTTAAGTTCAGATCATGAATTAGATGAATTTAGAAGCAAACTATCAAATGCGTGGAAATCAATTGAAGGGGCAGGGTTCTCTCTTTTTGCTAAGGCGAGAGTTGTAGATATTCGATTTTAGGGGAGTAGATTTCAAGAAAGGGGAGTAGATTTAATTTTTTTACGTAGAGTAGAAATTCTACGAGAGTAGTAGAAATTACTGTCAAGGTAGCAGATTTCAAGAGAGGGGAGTAGATTGGGGTTTCTGCGCATAGTAGTAGAGATTCTACAATAGTAGTAAAAATTTCTGTCATGGTAGTAGATTTGTAGAAAGAGTAGTAGCATTGTATGAAACTCACATAATATTTTGAGGAGAAGATTTCTTACAATAGTATAGAGGAGTAGAAATTTAAAAATCATCGAAGAGTGTGAACGCTGTGAAGGGGTGAATGGATGAAGGCTGTATGTAACATACAAATTCTTTCAAGAAAATAAGTTTCAAAGTTTTTTATCTTTCTTTTTTCAATACAAATTGGGGACTTGTCTTCTTTGTCGCTTCTGATTTTCGAAACTATGATCAATTCTTAAATTTGTGTTACATACCGCTTTTATCCACTTGGTTGTTCCTTATGTATTTTGTAATTATATATATAAGTTTAATAATGACAATTACACAAAAATTTAATTTTTGGTGCGTACTGTAAAATTTTTTTTTTTTTTTTTTTAATTCATTGTTATTTATTGAATCTTTGAAAACTTAGAACTAACAATAATTTTTGACGGTACAAATTTCACATTATAATTTACTAGTTGACCTAATCCAACGATTTGGACAACCTATGTAGTTATCATTCATACACAGAAAAAAAAAAGATAGGTTAATCTAACCAAAAAACGTTGTAAAAAAACAATTTTTTATTTTATATGGAAAACACAAACAACAATTACAATTGTTGTGGTTAATCTAATCGTCAAAAAATTGTTAAATGATTTGCCAGCATGGTCGTATTTCGGCATATGATTCGCAATGTCATCGCTCGATGCAGAAATGCAACCATGCCGCAAATATTTCATAATTCTGAAACAGCATGACATTTAATACAAGAGAGAAAAATTATTATATATGGCTGTCTCGTTTTCGCTCTCAAAGCAACAAGTGCTGCATAATATATGAATAATTTATATTCGACACTTGACTCATGAAGTACTTGGTTCCATTAGTATGCGATACTATTATTGGTATTTTAGGGAAGTTTGTATGAAAATTGTTGGGTCGTAATAATAAAAACGTCTTAGAGCAATTGCTACGTGCATTTACTTTACTCAGAGATTTTATTTCAAATCAAAATTGAATGAAAATTATCGTAAAAATTATTAAGTATTCACAAGAAAGTATCCGGTTGTATCGAATACAAAAAAATCGAATTTTCGCAGCACTAGAAGATGGCGTCCAATTTGTTTACATTTTACATTTTTGATATTTCGAAAACAATTTTTAAAATCAAATTATGACTATGTTATAATTCATTATTAACAAATATTGTGATATTACGATTTTAAAAATTGTGCAGAATGTTTTTCAGCTCGTTTTTTCCAGGGAAAACATTAATTTCAATATTACAATATTATTGTAAACTTAATGAAATATTAAAATATTGCGTTTTGTGGAAGCGCGTTAGTTCTAAGTAATGAATATTATATATATTCGCAGTAGAAATGATGTTGCCCGACAAATTTGTGTACGAAACGTAAATTATCTCGTTTTTAAAGTCTTGGGCTTACATTAAATTAATTTAAGCTTCATAAATATATTTCAATACAACACATCTACAGAAATACCAAACACATCAGCTATCTTTTTTTTGCATTCTTTTTCTAATATGTATCTATTTATTTTTTCGCTCAATTGGATAATTGCTTTCTCTGTCTTCCATAAAGTAATATACGAACAATTTTTAATTGTACGCCAACAAAATTTGATTGTACGCCAACAACTTTGAGTCGGTTCCATTTACAACGTTTCTTGGTTGCTGCATTTTTAATCGTCTTTTTTGGTTAGATTTACCTACTTTTTTTTTTGTGTGTAGGGGCGTCATCAAGGCGACGGATGTTGGCATCGTCCTGATGGCCTCATATGCGGTATGTTGGAGTTGCTGAGGGTTACTGGGCTATCTATTCAAAAGCTAAAGAATAGTTACGCTTTCGACTGCATTCTTTGTAGTTTCTCAACATTTGATGGAGATGCTGTTCCCCAGAGCTCAATCCCATATGTCCATATGGGTTTAATTACGCTTTCATATAAAAGGATTTTGTACTTGGTGTTGAGTTTTGATTGTTTCGAAAGGAGCCAATTTAGTTCGATTTTTTTTAATTTGATTTGTATATTTTTAGCTTCGATGTGCCTTTTCCAAGTGAGCCTGCGATCGAGATGCATTCCAAGGTATTTGGTTTCACGACATTGTATCTTTCCTTAGGGTGAAGGTTAGATGAACGCTCTTAGACTCATTGACTTTAATTCTCCACTGAGCTAACCAATTTTGCAAAGTGATTAAATGCTGTTGCACGTGTTGTGATGCCATTTTGGGGTCTGAGTGTGAGCACAATATCGTCGGCAATTGTTGAGATGAGGGTCTGATCATAAGTGGGCATATCAGCTGTATAGAGTATATAAGCAGGGGTCCGAGGACGCTGCCTTGTGGTACACCGGCAAGAATATCAAATCTACGAGAAACGAAACTTTTATGTTTAACTAAAAATTTTCTGTGAGTCAAGTAGTTGTCAAGCAAAATGTGCATGCTTGCGGGTAATAGTTTTTGTAGTTTGGATATCAATCCTCTATGCCATACCTTATCAAAGGCTTGGGTGATGTCGAGGAATACTGCTGAGCAGTATTGCTTTTTCTCGAATGTTTTTTTGATCAATTCAACAATGCGATGAACCTGTTCAATTGTGCCATGCTTTTCTCTAAATCCGAATTGGTGATTGGGTATTTCACCTTTAGCGAGTATTGTGGGTAACATCATTTTTATCAGAATTTTCTCAAAAAGTTTTGATAGGGTAGAGAGTAAGCTTATTGGGCGATATAAACTCACGTTTGTAGGGTCTTTTCCGGGTTTTGGGATCATCGTGATCTGCGACAGCTTCCAGTCAGTTGGGTACTGACCTATTCTTAATATAGAATTATATATATGCAATAAGTGAGTAACAGCAATTGATGGCAGCTCTTTCACCGTTTTAGCCGTTATTAAGTCATGTCCTGGAGCTTTTTTTGAGTTCAACTTGGCAATATCGTCCATAAGTGCTTCTCTTCTGATGAGTAGTGGGTTAAAATTTGACCTGGTTGCGAGCTGTGGTAACGGGTAATTTGCATTTGGGGGGTTTGGAGTAAATACATTTTTTAGGTGACTTGCAAAAGCAGTACCTTTTCGGCATCACTTCTCGCCCAGTCTCCGTTGGGTAAACGAATTGGCGATTCTGCAATAATGGGTCGTTTTAAATTTTTTGTGGAACGCCAAAGAGAGTAATTTGTTGAGCTCGTCGGTGTAAGCTTTTCCATGAATTGATGCAGATCATTCTCGTTTTTCGCCTTCAGTTAATTTTGGAGTTTTCGTGTAATGAAGGTCAGCTTTTTTTTCAGATAGGGTGATCTGAACTTTTGCCAATCACGCCTTTTTGATCTCTTTTCTGTTAAGAGCGCAGCTATATTTTGTGGCACAAATTCCTTTTTTTGGGTAGTGTTATTGATTTTTGGGGTAGCTGCCAGTGCTGCGTTTGTAAGTAGAAGGGTAAAGGCATTCAGTTGTTCCTCAGTTTTCAGTGACACATGCAGGGTAATGTGTGAACTTATATGTTTTCTGAATTTAAGCCAATTCATATACATACTGGTGAGTTTGTCGGGTGGGTTGACTTCTGAATTTGGCACATATTTTACTGTAATTATAGTGGGTGTGTGGTCAGACGAGAGTTCCACTGAAGACTCAATGGTTAGTTGAGTTCGTTTAAGGGTCTTGATTACTGCAAAATCAATAACGTCTGGAATTTTGCGTCTGTCTGATGGCCAGTATGTTGGCGTGCCTGACAAAACCACATCAGTCTGCTGAATTTTCGGCCAAGGGTTGCAAAAAATGTCTGAAACTGCTGTTCAGTTATTTTGGAGCTGGGTGGACAGTAAATTGTCGATATTGTTAGTCCTTTTATGTATTCATCAAGGCATACTCGGTGCAAATTTCGTTTTCGGCCGAAATTTCGATATTTCCGCCGAAAATTTCGGTTTAATACGAAAAATGTAACAAATAAATAACAAAGATTACACTGATCAACAAAACTGAACATTTTGTGTGTTAAATATACTTGATAGACAAATTCTTATGTATTTTACAGTAACGGTTAAGCAATTGATGGAATGTGCGGACGTGAAAAATTTTGCTCCATACTATTTACGAAAATTGAAGTGATAAAAACACACAAAAAAAATCGAAATTTGTGCGGGACCTGTGCGCGGAAAAAGCGTCCAACAATCTCGCATTAGTCTTAGCACTGACTGTAAAAGGCCAAATAAAAAAATCAATAAACAAAATTAAAAAGTGATCAATATGGTGAGAACGCCGCCACTTGATTCAATCTCACAAACCGGTTTGTCGGAAAACACTAACAATGCTGAAGCACCCGCGAAAGCGTCGCAGTTAAAAGTCTCTGCATTCTCTGAGATTGCATCGCAACTCAGTCTTGTGTTTCCCGCCAACAATGCTATTCTAGCTGAAAACACTATTTTGAAGAGTCGCTCTGCAGAGGCGCTCTTCGTAAGCTCTCTCGCATCACCATCTGTTCCTTGGCGAGAACAATGCGAAACCCCAACACCCTACACCCAGCAAAAGATGGAAATGGCAGCAGCCTTTAAGATTTTTAAATCCAAATCGAATATCCAGCCCGTAAATCTTGGCGAAAATAGATATTCTTTATTGTATGAAGAAGAAAATTCAGACCCTAAACCCAAAACGTCGAAGCCGCAGCCAATTTATCTCAGAGAAAAAAACTCAAATTCTCTTGTCAATCTCATAACACAGCTTGCTGGTTCCAACAGATTTCATGTGATGCCCATTCTCAAGGGCGCTATCCATGAAACTAAAATTCAAATTTATAATGATGTAGATTTTCGAAAAGTTATTGATAATTTCGATAAGTGCAAAAGGAGCTATTACACATACCAGCTCAAAAGCAGCAAAGGCCTTATGGTTGTAATAAGAGGTATTGACTCATTCATCGAATGAGATGAACGCATTAACAGAGCAAAAATTGCAGGTCAGATCTGTATCTAACATAAAAAACAGAGATAAGTTACCCCAACCCCTCTTCCGCATTGAACTCGAATTTGACCCCAAGACTCTAAAAAAAAGGCGAACCCCACCCCATATATAATCTGCGGTATTTATTACACCGTAAAGTCAGTGTTCAGGAGCCACGTAAAAGCCGAGGTCCAATACAATGCCAAAATTGACAGGAATTTGGCCACACAAATAAATATTGTACACTTCCCAGTGATTGTGTTATTTGTGGTGAATTGCACCAGACCCAATTATGCCCAAAATCTAGGAACGATGCAGCCGTTAGACATTGTAGTAACTGTGGTAAAAATCACACTGCAAATTATAGAGGATGTGTAGTCCATAAAACACTTAAAAATAAGGTTTCTTCCCAAACGAAGCCCTTCAGGGCAACAACTGCGACGATGTCAAACCCTACTCCAGCCAATATTGCCCAGATGAAATCATACCCACCACTCCAAGGGAATGGAGCTATGACTGCACCACAACAACAACCATTTTCATATGCAAATGTACTCAAAGGCAATAACCAAGTTATTCAACCCGCTCAACAGAACATTGGCCTTGAACAAACACTCCAGATGTTTATGCAAAATATGTCGCAGTTTATGAACGGCATGCAAACTATGATGCAAGAAATGTAACGCAATCAAAACATGCTAATCCAGACCCTTATAAATAATAAACCATGAATGCGATAAAAATATCCTTCTGGAACGCGAATGGCTTATGCCAACATAAATTGGAACTTATACAATTCCTCAATTCATACTGTATAGATGTAATGCTAATTTCAGAGACCCATTTGACCCAAAAACACATTTTTAATATACCCGGATACAAGTTGTACGACACTAAACACCCAGGTGGTAAAGCTCGAGGCGGATCAGCGATTCTAATTAAAGACAGAATCAAACACTATGTTTTACATGAATTTTGCACCGAGTATTTGCAAGCCACCAGCGTATGCCTTGATGAATACATAAAAGGACTAACAATATCGGCAATTTACTGTCCACCCAGCTCCAAAATAACTGAACAGCAGTTTCAGACATTTTTTGCAACCCTTGGCCGAAAATTCAGCAGACTGATGTGGTTTTGTCAGGCACGCCAACATACTGGCCATCAGACAGACGCAAAATTCCAGACGTTATTGATTTTGCAGTAATCAAGACCCTTAAACGAACTCAACTAACCATTGAGTCTTCAGTGGAACTCTCGTCTGACCACACACCCACTATAATTACAGTAAAATATGTGCCAAATTCAGAAGTCAACCCACCCGACAAACTCACCAGTATGTATATGAATTGGCTTAAATTCAGAAAACATATAAGTTCACACATTACCCTGCATGTGTCACTGAAAACTGAGGAACAACTGAATGCCTTTACCCTTCTACCAAACGCAGCACTGGCAGCTACCCCAAAAATCAATAACACTACCCAAAAAAAGGAATTTGTGCCACAAAATATAGCTGCGCTCTTAACAGAAAAGAGATCAAAAAGGCGTGATTGGCAAAAGTTCAGATCACCCTATCTGAAATAAAAGCTGACCTTCATTACACGAAAACTCCAAAATTAACTGAAGGCGAAAAACGAGAATGATCTGCATCAATTCATGGAAAAGCTTACACCGACGAGCTCAACAAATTACTCTCTTTGGCGTTCCACAAAAAATTTAAAACGACCCATTATTGCAGAATCGCCAATTCGTTTACCCAACGGAGACTGGGCGAGAAGTGATGCCGAAAAAGGTACTGCTTTTGCAAGTCACCTAAAAAATGTATTTACTCCAAACCCCCCAAATGCACATTACCCGTTACCACAGCTCGCAACCAGGTCAAATTTTAACCCACTACTCATCAGAAGAGAAGCACTTATGGACGATATTGCCAAGTTGAACTCAAAAAAAGCTCCAGGACATGACTTAATAACGGCTAAAACGGTGAAAGAGCTGCCATCAATTGCTGTTACTCACTTATTGCATATATATAATTCTATATTAAGAATAGGTCAGTACCCAACTGACTGGAAGCTGTCGCAGATCACGATGATCCCAAAACCGGGAAAAGACCCTACAAACGTGAGTTTATATCGCCCAATAAGCTTACTCTCTACCCTATTAAAACTTTTTGAGAAAATTCTGATAAAAATTATGTTACCCACAATACTCGCTAAAGGTGAAATACCCAATCACCAATTCGGATTTAGAGAAAAGCATGGCACAATTGAACAGGTTCATCGCATTGTTGAATTGATCAAAAAACATTCGAGAAAAAGCAATACTGCTCAGCAGTATTCCTCGACATCACCCAAGCCTTTGATAAGGTATGGCATAGAGGATTGATATCCAAACTACAAAAACTATTACCCGCAAGCATGCACATTTTGCTTGACAACTACTTGACTCACAGAAAATTTTTAGTTAAACATAAAAGTTTCGTTTCTCGTAGATTTGATATTCTTGCCGGTGTACTCCAAGGCAGCGTCCTCGGACCCCTGCTTATATACTCTATACAGCTGATATGCCCACTTATGATCAGACCCTCATCTCAACAATTGCCGACGATATTGTGCTCACACTCAGACCCCAAAATGGCATCACAACACGTGCAACAGCATTTAATCACTTTGCAAAATTGGTTAGCTCAGTGGAGAATTAAAGTCAATGAGTCTAAGAGCGTTCATCTAACCTTCACCCTAAGGAAAGATACAATGTCGTGAAACCAAATACCTTGGAATGCATCTCGATCGCAGGCTCACTTGGAAAAGGCACATCGAAGCTAAAAATATACAAATCAAATTAAAAAAAATCGAACTAAATTGGCTCCTTTCGAAAAAATCAAAACTCAACACCAAGTACAAAATCCTTTTATATGAAAGCGTAATTAAACCCATATGGACATATGGGATTGAGCTCTGGGGAACAGCATCTCCATCAAATGTTGAGAAACTACAAAGAATGCAGTCGAAAGCGTAACTATTCTATAGCTTTTGAATAGATAGCCCCGCAACCCTCAGCAACTCCAACATACCGCATATGACGCCATCAGAACGATGCCAACATCCGTCGATGTCAACATCGCCTCGATGACGCCCCTACATAGGTTGTCCAAATCGTTGGATTAGGTCAACTAGTAAATACTTCAAAATTTATTCCGAAACTAGACCGTCCTCATAGAATCATCGAAAAGAAAGATTCTACAAGTTACGTTATTGCACTTTAAGACGACTTAAATGTAGCTTCGGCTGATTATCATGCATCAGCTCTTAATTCTGCATTTGATATAAAAACAATATGTTTTTATATCAAATGCAGAATGTAGCAATACAAACTTTTTCATGCTTACACACAATTGTTGTTCCAAATTTTGTTGGTTTTCTTCTTAACAAACACATAACGGTTTATTTATGCGTGATGACTGTAGTAGTGATAATTTTTCAAGAGTTGTAGTCATTGTCAGCGTATAAAGTAATTTGTTAATCGTAAATTGTTAATGAATATGTGTTTTGAAATCTAACAAAGTGGAAACGTGGCATCGACGCTTAAAAGCTGTTGTTGGGAAAAGTCATGCTGGTTTCTACAAACTAATAACCGATGTAAAAAAGGAATTGATAGTGTCCCAAGTTGAAATCGCTAGGAAATTGAACGTTGAGGTTGAAAAAGAGTAAAGAAAATAAAACTAAAAATCGGCGCATTCAAAAAATCAAAAGGAAAATTAATTGTTTAAGTCATGTCGAATACTTAAAAAGAATTGCGAAAAATGTAATTCTTTATTAAAGTACTTTTGTTTATTTAGAAAGGGTTATATTTTGTCATGTATATCCGCAAACGCCACTAACCCTTTAAGGCCGTAGAAATTCACATTTTCAAAAAATAATTTCCAATTTACAAATTGTTTACATTTTTCACTTCACCACCTTTTTAACATTTTTACCAAATTTTTTACACTTTTTTATTCGTTTTGTCTCATTCTTCTTCGTATTAAAAGCGAAACAACAACAATTCGTGGTGAACTCACATATACAGTGTGAAGCAAACACGAAAAATAAAAAAAAATGGTCGGCCATATTGGATTTCAGTCGATTTACAGAGAGTGTCGCCTCTGTATACTCTGTGACTTTGGTTACGAGTGGTTGACTTTTGTCCGATACTGAAATGGAAGGAGCACCTGCAAGCACTTTAATTTTGTCATTTTGCACATTTTGGTTGACTTTTATCCGAATAGCTTCGGATGAAGCTACCGTAATGTTTATTGATTTTGTTTTGTTGCATTATAAGTAGTGTCCGACCGAAGGTGGTTTTTTCGGCGAAAACCGAAGCCGAAGCTTAATCTGAAGAAAAAATTAAAATATTAATACATTTATTGAAAATGTTTTTTTGTGTATCGTAACGAACACTTAGTAAGTGAATGTAAAACTTATTTTCTTATTAACCCTTAAAGTCCTGGAATTGAAATACGAGGAATTTTGTTATGAGAATTTTGGTTCTAGGATGATTTTAGGTTGAAAAACACGAATTTCAAGTCAAGCGCCAGGTGAAAAAGATTGAAGACTGTAGACGGTCTTAGGACTTTAGCTGAAAAAAATAAAACTTATTCAGTATAAAAAATCGGTTTTTTTTCAAAGTAAATGCTTACCCAGCGGGCCGTATTGTCAGCTCTACCCAGAAAAGCGCAAATGGAGCAATATAAACCTTGATCGGTATGCCATGAAAAATAAATTATTGAAAAAGTAATTTTTATTTCAAAAAAGAAAGTTATATGTTTCTCTATGAAATTTTTCTATTCTATAAAATAAATAAAATAAAAAGCGAAAAAATAAATATCAATAAGTAAGTATGAATATTTGTGCCTTATTAAAAGAAATTGCAATTTTGCATTCCATATTGTTTTCTATTTTTGTTCTTTTAAGTTAAATGGTTTATCGACCCAATGTTGTGTTCGGACAAGAAGTAGGCGCCGTCTCATCAAGCTGGCCGAATTGGGTAAATTTATCAAATTCGTACACATTGTGGAAAAAAACCACTCTATTACCATTAATTTCTCATTCCAGAAAAAGAAAACAAAACTATTAAGGCGCAGTTAGAACACATCACATTGTTGTTAGCGCATTTCAAAAGGCATCAAATCTGAATTTCTTCCCAATCAACTCAAAGGAGGACTTCGACGAAGTTCAACTTAAAATCGGTACGTTCAAAGTTAATATGTAATATGTAATACGTAATACAAGAGAGACAGACTGGGCAAATATATATCTTAATTGTTTAGAAATATATCTGCATATAATTAATTTCAATTATTTAATTTGTTACAGATTAAATACATTCGCGAAACTATCGGGACCACAGAACTATCCAAGACTCTCCCCGATTTCTTTAGTGAAGAGTTTTTGATGTAAATAAATTGTGACGGCCATCAAAACAAAATCGCGATTTAAAGCTCAAAGCCTTTTAGTAAATTTGTTTACGGTAATTTAAAATGTAAAATAAATAATCAATTAATTTAACTTTTTATTTCCAATAAATGTAAATTTTCCTTTTCTGAAATATAAAAACGGTAACAAACACTGCTTTTTTATTAAACAATTGGAGATAGGAAAAACCGAAGAGAGAAGTCGAATTCTCTCAATAGGTATAAAGCAGAAAACAGAAAAACTGTGCTGACGTCTGCATTTCATGAAAGCGATCATGGAGCTGTGCTGACCTCTGCATTTCATGAAAGCGATCATGGAGCAGTTTCAGGAAGGGTAGAATACGTGCTCTTTCCCAATGACATGCAATGCTAAAAAAAAAGAAAGCGTCTTACGGAGAGTCAGCGCTCACTGCTGACAGAAAATTGCTTTCATCGGCATTTTCATTTCCTGTTTCAGCGTAAATTTTGTTCCTCTAAGTTCTAAGACCGTCTACAGAAGGTCTTCACAACTCGATTTGAACAACAATTTAGATTTACAAATCAAACTAGCAACAAAATCCCGAAAATCCCGGGTTTTTTTTTCCTAAATCCCGGGATTTTCGGGACTACGTTTTAAATAAATTAGTCTATAAAAACTGACTAATACAAGAAAAATACAACTTTTCATCACTCATAAAATATAAAAAAAATCGTGTAATCAGAAAAATAGTTTTTGACAACATTTGGACAACCCCAAAATGAAAAAAAAGTTAGTTAGAAAACTCAAAACTTAAAAATGTTTAATTTATAAAAAAATACGAATAAAATTGTTTGTGCTTGAAATTTTTTCTTAAAGAAAAAATAAATTTTTATTTATTTCTGAAGAAAATTGGTATTTTCAGTCTTAGCGAACGCACAAAAATTAATTGCTTAATAAAAATAATTAAGTAAAACTGAAAACTGATACAAAAGTAATTTCAGAAACCTTACTTAAGTATATGTGGCAGGGTATACTCACTTTGACACAACGTTTGTAACGCCTATAAGGGGGAGTGTCCGGTATGGAAAAGTATATATATTCTTGATCAGTATCACCGCCGGAGTCAATTTAGCCATGTCCGTCCGTCCGTCCGCACGATAGCGGTCGCAGTTTTGGAGATATCGACTTGAAACTTTGGGTACATGTTTTTCCCGTGAATACTGTTCGAGAATCAGCCAAATCGGACAAAAACTGGGCGTGGCTCCCATACACCGAAAAAAGGTCAACATTTTTCAAGTTTTTTTTATTGCTGCATTTGATTAGAAATGTTTAGAAACGTATCTTTGACATGGTGCGAGGTTCCGAAACCACATATATAAGGGTCAAAATGGGGTATTGAGACCAATTTTTTTTTGGTCGATTTGATTGGAAAGTTTTAGAAACGGATTTTGGACATGGACCAAAACAATTTATAGGTGGCTCATAATGGGGTCTTGAGACCAAATCATTTTATGTTCGAGGTACTTCTTCCTACTGTGTGGGGGTATTTCAGAATATAGTCTACTCTCTAGTTTTTTTTTAAAACATCACATCTGTGCCAAGGAAGACAATAGGATACTTTTTTTTTATTTTCAAAAGGTTAATATCTTAATTTTCGGTATTAAGTTTTATTGAACATTCAATCGTATGCTTAGAGATTTCCGTTCGATTGCATTGACATAATCTGTGCTTGCAAAACATTATTGTATGTTTCTTTCCACTCTCTTCTGCGTATAGATCGCTGAAAATGGAGAGTTATTTTTTTGATATGGAGTTTTGTTCTCTCTCTCTCTCTCTCTTTTTATTCACCATGATCAGGGTTGTTAGATTGTGGTGAATTAACCATTTTGTGGGGAATTTCGAGCTTTTTTTAGCGAAGTTAAATTTTTGATTAACTTTTACCGGGTTTACGAAGTTAAATTCTCGATTAACATGCCCAGCTTCGCTGAATTCTGTATTAGATTTTTCTTCGCCGTACTTTCGGCCGTACATTCGGCTTCGGTCTTGAATATTGGACGAAGCCAATTATGGGCCGAATGTGGAGTTTTAGGCCGAATATGGCCGAAGACGAATAATTGGTTGGACACTAATTATAAGTTTCTTTTAAATACAATTAAACTCGTTTATAACACTGAGGACCCGCGTCTTGTTTTATGAAAAAACGATACAATTTACGATCCCCCACCAGGGATCTTACAATAGTCTTTACAACAGTGCGATGGTAAATGTTCTTTCTGAGCATTACTTTTCATAATCGGTCATAAATGAAGTAAGTCCGAACTCAAACAGATTTGCATTTATAAACTGGAATATATGCTTATACGCGGCTAGTACAAAAATTAATGGATATAACTGGAAAAGGAAATCAATAATGAACACTATTATTATTTTTATTTAATAAACTCAGGGGATGCCTACTATACATGCACGCATTAAGGGAGTTCACAAAGCTCTCATATTGGTCATAAAGTCATATTGTTGTATAAATATACAATAGTCATAAAAATTTTGTTGTTTTTTTCCATACAAAAAATTTTACGATCAATACAACTCAGCGAGCTGTGTTTTTCGACTCTCATACTCACTATTCCTCCCATTTAAAAGTTGTTGTCAAAAAAGTTGTAGGAATTTGTGAAAATTGGACTTTGGGACTAAAGCATGAAACGTGCACGACTTGCCGAAAATATTGCAACAAAGATCGTGGAGATCACTCTTCCGACCATTAACTTTAGCCAGATGGCCACTTGTACAATCGGGCACACGAATGCCGGGCCCAGAGGATTTTGGAAGCATTTTGAATGCATTAAACATGTGCGACTGTTTGAAAATATTAAAACAAAGCTCACGTGAACCCGAGACTGTTCCGACTTCCGACTGTTAATTCGTGTTGCATCAACACTTCCGCGATTGGTGGCGTGCTCCCCGGGGCCAACGAATTAGGTTAGGTTCGACATTTATAATGTAAGAGAGTTTATTTTGAAATGAGTGCTCTCACAACTATCGTATTTTTTTCAAATATGATTATATGACAATATGACTTTATGATTACTTGTGAGATCCCTATGTTTATTCGAGAAAGGATGATAGGTTAGTGGGAAGGAAGAAAGAGTGCATAATGTCAAAGAATGTTGGATTTGAATTCGGCAATGCCTTAAATGGTGGGAAAACCCCCGCTGCGGTATTTTTCCACATTCGGATTGAGCTACTGCAGAACGAACTATCACGGTAGAGCGCGGTACCTGGAAACATCGTCGCTATAAAGAACGGGTGGGCCTCTCTGGACAAACGAGTAGTTCTTGCGAATAAACGGAGTGATCCGGCCTTTTTATCTCAGAGTAACATCTACCATTGAAAT
Source organism: Heteromyza rotundicornis (assembly GCA_951394025.1). Classification (NCBI taxonomy): domain Eukaryota; kingdom Metazoa; phylum Arthropoda; class Insecta; order Diptera; family Heleomyzidae; genus Heteromyza; species Heteromyza rotundicornis. The sequence goes on along the minus strand of OX596010.1, from coordinate 51,040,503 downwards.
AACGGTAGAATAGCGTAATACATTCCACACTACGACAATGCTCCAAGGAGTCAATAGGGCTGGATACACTACTGTCCCTAATAAGCGTAATCGCACGTCGCTGCACACGGTCCAGGAGCTCAAGGTAAGTTCTTGAGGCTCCTGCCCATATATGCGGATTATACTCCATTTTAGACCGGATATGAGTGTCATAGATGGAGCAGAGATCGGCAGGAGTGAAGTATTATTTATGTTGGTTGGCATTATTAAAGAATTTGTTCTATTTATCGTCGCAGGCTACAATTTTTAAATATAGTATAATTTTTGACACACAATTTTCGTATTTTAAGCGTTAATATTGGGTGGCAGGAATTGAAGAATTAATGAATTAATAGGAAAATTTATTAAAATTTTTACTATGTAGTAACTCAATGATTAGAATTCAGTAAAACTGACAATTTCTGTTTTTAACCAATTCCGTAATATTTGTTGTTTTACATTTTTTTTCAGCGAATCAAGAAACTATAGTGGAACTCCTTGGATTTATACAGCGAATAATGTATACTCATGAAAATTATCAAATGGAAAATAACAAAATGGATCACCAAGAAACTCTTGAAAAAAGAAGAGAGAAAGCCAACATATTTCAACACTTGCGAACTGAGATAAGCTTTGATTTTCACCGGCTTAATATCCTTGTTCTTCGAACTTTAAAAACAGAGAACAATTTTTTAGGACGCAAAGTTGGAACTTTAACCATGAGTGAAGCTAAAATACATGCTACTTTGGGAAAAAATGTTTGTGTATCTGGCTCATTGGGTGGAATTCAAATAATTGATATAACACCTGAAGGAGTAAATCATCAAAGAATATTTTCGGTTGGAAAAGATCCTTTAACAGATCCTCCTACTCTTCATGAGTCCGGCTTTTTGTGTACATCAACAAATGAAATAAAATGCAACAATAAAGGAGATGCACAGTATGAACAAATCAACGCTTTAACTTTCAAAATTGATCGGAACAATAATGCAATTGTGAACTTGAGAATACGAGTGGCTTCTGTGTGGTATACACATTGTCCCAGATTTTTACTAGAAATAAATTTATGCGTGTCACAATTTAAACACTACCTCAAGTAAGTGTGTTTTATTATACTAAGAATATTTAAAAACTATCATCGGCTATGGCGAACCTAAAATACCTCCACACAATATCCCATTTAGAAGTACCTCGAACATAAAAAAAATGTCTGTTTCAGGACCCCATTTCGACCCATTTATATGTGGTTTTGGAACTTCGGAACATCTTTTGTGTGGCAATAAGATGCATTCTTCACCTTTCTAAAATGCCCAAAACCGCTAAAATCAGATAAGAATTTCTGTAAAAACAACGAAGTCTTCAGTGTTCTCACAATTGAGTTGTGAAGCTATGCTGTAACTGATTTGCTTTAAAATGAAGGTTTTTAATTTTTTTCGTGAAATTTTCCTGGTAATTTTTGCCGAATTTTTTGTGTATTGCATTTTTATATTCTACACCTTTAGGGGTACGGATATACATAACTGTTCACTTTGGTCGAAAGTTTGTAACCTCCTATAATCTTCCACTTCCCCCAAATGCCCCCCTATGTCCCCTATATAGCCCCCATGTCAACCTTACGACCCCCATATGCCCACTATATGTATTCCTCGTGTTCCTCATGACCGCTTATGTCCACATAGTTCTCCCCATACGTACCTAAAACGCCCCTATGTCCCGCCCATGACCATCCTATCTTCGCTCGACGGTCTAACTATATCATCCCATGCCCTTCCATGAGCCCCTTATGTCCCCCGTCAATATCATACCCAATAAAAAAAAATAATTACATTTTTCAATATAATCGTCATACCAAGTACCATATGAAAATTTAGACCCCATTTAGCAGTGATGCGTTTGCACAACAGGCTGGCACTCCGGAACCGGAAGTCAACAAAATTTTACGTGGAGTGTTTTTTGACCAAAATAAGCAATCTCACCAAAAATCTCGCAAAAATTCGAACTTTTTTTTGCTCTGGACGGAAATGGGTTAAAAGAATTTTTGATACAAAAAAACTTCATGAAAAAAATTAAAAACCTTTACGAGTTGTTTGTGTTTTTGCTAAATTTCATTTTTATGCATTTTGAGTGTCAGGCTGTTTTTAGTATATAATTTTGTTGTATGCAATGAAAAGATCACTTGAACAAGCAAACAGGAAAGTAGCAACATGAAAAAAGGAAACAGTCCAAGCATGGCTTGAGTCGTATATCTATTTCAAAATTTGCCAGATTTATCATCAGCGACTTATCGAGCTATTTTTAGCTAAACTTAAAAAAAACTAATATCCAAAAATTCCCACGCGATAATTAAAATCCCTAATTGCCCGAATAGCACAGTCGCGAAGCGTGGGATTAAAGCCGACCCTCGCGGTATGGTATCCCCGGCCGAACGAACAACACGAACAAGCGAAAACCTGATAAATAAACTTTTTTTTAAAATTTTACCGAAACTGCCGCAATATATATATTTAAGTATATGTATATATATATATATAAATAAAAACAGAGTAAAAAACAAGTTTTTTTAAATATAACCCTTTAACCGACTAAAAAGCAGAAAAAAAATTTTCTTTTAATTAATTTCAGCAATTTCGATTTAAAATTAAGGGTTTGAGTCTCCCCACGGCCCCCTACGCCTCTGATGGACCCCAAAATTTAATAGAATGCATTGTCACCGGAGTTTTATCAGTGTTCCAAATTTCAGCTCTCTAGCTCATGGAAGTGTACGAAAAAGCTCGCCGCAGATTTGAGGATATATATATATAGATATATATATAGTCCGCCCAAAGCAAGTTAATATAAGGGTTATAAAAAGAAACGGAAATTTTCCCGACACAAAGAAAATAATACCGAACACAAACCCTTTTTCAAAATTGACACAAACCGACAATCACCCAAAAGAAAGTATTTATATACCAAAAATTATATTTGTTTAAACGCAATTGTTTTGCGGGACCTGACCAACCTGTCTGAAATCCCTCGCACGATTTTTTGCAGAATTAATTCACCAGCTGGACTCCGATAAAATCGATGTCCAGCAACCACTTGGCTCAGATGCGGGACGACACAAACAAAAAAAAGAATGGGTGAGGAAGAAAGGGGGGAAACGGCCAAACAAAATCCCAAAAACGCCACTACAATTTTGGAACGGAAAACACTTCACCAAATATCAAAATTTCACCGAACACGACCTGACAAACTTTATTAATTTTTCACAAAACTAAAGGGCCGACTGCCACAATAAAAAACTACAACCACTCGGTGGTAGAAAAATACCACCAGCACGCAAAAATACTCCCTTTGAAAAATTCTTCCTTCTTTGTCCTTTGGACTTTTCTTTCATTGTTACAATATACACAAAAACGATTCGGCGGGACAATTCATTTCGCTCACTTTGAAATATTTAAACTTTACTTTTTCATTCAATACTTTTAATCACGGACAAAGAAACAGAAATTTTATTTCGTTTTGTGCATTTTGTCGTGCTTGGCTTTATTTTTTAAATTTTCGTGATATTTTTAATTTAGAGCCTTTTTTTTAGCAATAAGAGACAATGACAAGTCTTGTCACCTTCTATTTACAACAATTTTTGTTGTCACTTTTGTTGGTAGAATAAGACTACTACTGATGTTCTGAAGCGCACGTAAATAATTCGGAACCTTGTGTTCCTGTTTGACTTGGGTCTGGTTCTCGTAGTGTTTCCGATAAGCCGATAAGTGAAAAGCAGGAGTGGTTTCAGAATCGTTATAATATTTTTATTCCAATCTGACTCGTTCGATTGACGATCTTCGATGGTTTTTCTAATACAATTGAATTATTTATTTGGCGTTTTCGGTGAAGCAGAAGTCGCTGTTTTTTGGGTTTGACAAGAGAGTCAAACGCCATCTACATCTCAAACTTAAATATATACAAATCACAAAACAGTGGGCTCTTGGCGTAAACATTCCGCCCGCCATGCAGCATCACTGCAAAATAACTTAAAATACTCAGCACAGCGTACACAGAGACGAACCTCACTGTAAATTCCCTAAAATCCGGCGGACTATTTTTTTTTTGATTCTTTGGTCTTTGCTTCAAACACTATACCCCTGCCAACCAGCTACCGGTAGTCTTCATACAAATTACCGGTAGTTATCGGGTAAAACTACCCTTAATGTTTGGGGTAACGAACACAGGGCATTGTGAAAAAATTACCCGATTCTCTCCTATATGTGTACGTGTGAAGGTTTCTCATTCAAATGGGAAAACTGGTAAATAGACGCTCATTCAAGTCATTGCCAGTAGCTCAGGGGATAGGCAGTAGGGCTTTCGATCCCGAAGGCTTTTCGCAATCCCGGGATTTTCGGGACTGAAAATTGCAATCCCGGGATTTTTCGGGATTTAATACTTTTACAAGCAAAATGCATTTTAAAAAAATAAAAAAAAGTTTTTTATATGTTTTATTGGAAAACTGATAGTTTTAGCGTAAATAAATAAACATTAATTTCAATTTATTAAATGAATTTTTTTTTTATTTTTAGTATTTGAATTTCCGTTTCTTTAGGAAAGACACAATTCAATTCAAAATATGCTTAAGTAAGGTTTCTGAAATTACTTTTGTATCAGTATTCAGTTTTACTTCAATATTTTTATTAAGTAATTCATTTTTGTGCGTTCGCTAAGACTGAAAATATCAATTTTCTTCTGAAATAAATAAAAAATTTATTTTTTCTTAAAGAAAAAATTTCAAGCACAAACAATTTTGTTTGTAATTTTTTTAATAAATTAAAAATTTTTAAGTTGTGAGTTTTCTATTTTTTTTTATTTTGGGTTTGTCCAAATGTTGTCAAAAACTATTTTTCTGCTTAGACGATTTTTTTTATATTTTATATTTTAAACTTTTTTTATGGACTTATTTATTTAAAATGTAGTCCCGAAAATCCCGGGATTTAGGAAAAAATATCCCGGGATTTTCGGGACTGAAAATAGACCGGGATCCCGGGATCGAAAGCCCTAATAAGCAGTTGGCCCTATAAACGGAAGGAACCGGGATCGAATCTCCGATCCGGAAAATGTTTTTTTTTAATAAATATTTTATTTTAATTGAAGATTCTGCAAATAAAATTAACCACTGTTCCTCCATGTACCTATTTACCATTCTTTAACTTCTTTTCAAACAGAAACTTTATCACACTGAACTGGATTTGAACGCCGGACCTTCGGATCTTGAGTTTATCACTTTACCCTCTGTGATACTGCTCTGCTTTGAATCTTGTCGTCAACAGACGAGATTCGAGCACGGGACCTAAAGTTTAAAAGTTCCACATCTACACGCTGTGCCACTAAGCTTCTTTCGTTCAGGTCAACAAAAACAGAATTGTTTTGAAATTTCAAAATTTCTTTGTTTATTTTCAAATTTTTCATTTGACAGAAATGTCAAATATTTTTTTATTTTCAAAAAGAAAATTTCTCATTTGTGTGAATGTGTGCGTTTTGCTTCGATTTTTGTCAATGTAGTGGTAGTTTCGGTAGCCCAGGTTGGGAGGGTACGTGGGTTCACCACGAATTTTTTCGATTTTTCTCAGGAATGTTTCGATTTAGTATGAAAAGTAACGGGTGATGACAAAAAAATGAGACTTTTTTCAAATTACTATAATTTGAAATCTATTGCTTTGAATTAGTGGATGCTGAATTTTATTGTTACCATGAATACCTAAGATATTTGTGTAATTTTGTTATTGAGATCTAGTCGCATTTTGTTTATTAAAATGCAGTCGAAGCAACATATCCTCCGCAAGCGCGTTATACAATTTTTTCAAATCAATGAAAAGCGTGGCAAAAAATGTACAGTGAATCATTTTATAAACGAAGGTTATACAGAATTCTTAAGACTATGGAAGTGGAAAGAAAATGTGGAAGTGGAAGGATTCCATCAATAATGAATTAGTTCTATTTTAGGTATACAAATATTTGTACAATTTTATACTACTTTTCATACGTTTTCAAAGAAAATTAAATAATATTTTTATGAATTCCAAACCAAAAGCGGGGGTTTATTATATGACCATTTCCATTCACTTCAAAATTAATTTAAAATTTAAATTTTTGTTTTATTTTTGTGTTTAAAACTGAAACACACTGAGATTCATTGAACTAATTAAAATTTTTTTTATTGTAATAATATTTTTATGAACGTTTCCTCTCCGCATAAAAAATTTGTTAGGAACATATGTTTATTCAAAAAATTATAAAAATAAAGCAATATGTATTATATACGTTGTAAAAATTAATGCTGAAATGTTAATGGTTCCAAAGAAATAGGGTTAAATTTATAGGGAAACAAAAAAAATAATTTATCCTGTAAAATTTACTTTTTGGAGGAAAACCGAAATGCAATTGTAGTAAAAACATTTCACTGTAAATTTTTAAATTTTATGTTAAGGCAGTCTTGGTTTTTTTTATTATATTTGAGCTAAAAATATTCTTTCTACGTGGAATTGTGGAAATTTCTTGGGAAATTTATATATTTGTTGCCAAAATTCAGAAATGGTCTAATTTTTAAAATCATTAAATTCACTGGCGCATATTTATATTCAAAGTTAGTAGCTAATAAACCTTAGTACCTTAGAATACACCACTCGGTGTATTCTCTGTCTACTTAGTAGAGTTCTAAAGTTAAGTTGTAACTTCATTTGACAATGAATATGGGCCATTATGTTTAGATAAGTATTTTATTAAATTTTAAAATTTATTAAGTTGTACCGAAAATGTCTCAGTTGTAGGAAAGTAAAAAAGTACTACTGTACTGAAAAAATCATCCCTGCTACGAAAAAGTATGAGAAAATGAATAAAAAAAAGTGTAAAAATGTGGTGAAAAAGTAAAAAATGTAAACAATTTCTATAAATTACAAAAGATAATTATTTGTTTTAAAATATTCCTACGGCTTAAAAGATAAAAAATACAAATTTATATAATATCCGTACAATTATCCAAATACGATAAAAGTGAATAAAATCGAACTGAACAACATTGAGAAAGCCGATCTAATCCGGCAAAGTCTCGGGGGGTTTGGATTTTACGGCCCGCAATGAACGTGCAGTGATTATTACTGGCCTGAATTTTCCTCTTTTATAGGATCCGAAAGTCCCCGTAAAGAGACGACATTTGGAGCACAATCGTACAAAGTAAAAGGAGGAGATCCTGATTGTCGTGTTGCGGCGCTGGGTGCACTGGATGATATACTGGAAGAGCTGGAGGCTAATCGTTTTTAGTAGCTTTACAAAATGATTAGGACTCCTTCCACGGATGGTGAGAATGCTGACAATGAAAAGGATCTGACCGCTGATGAGCGCAATTAGCTCTCTAATGTTGAATAAATTGAAAAGGCAAAATATGGCCCAAGAATTCAGTGGATACTCAGCACAAGTATCAATTGCAATTTGCCGATGTGTCTGAAGGATAACACCAGGCTCGTGCAAGTGAATCTAATGGGTCCACTGACCAAATTCGTTGAACGTTTGCGCAAAATTCATTGAATCCCAAAATACGAGTAAGGCATCAAGTGCTATGGACATGGGTGACAATGGGTCCATTCTTGCAGCGTATATGTGGTAATTTGGAATGTACTACTCATATTTTTCATAACGCTGAACTTTTGGGATTCAATGAAACTCCCGCATCATGCGAAACTTAGATGCATTCGGGCATGCGCTCCGACAAGGGGATGACGCTCCCGTAAACCAGGCAGGAGTTAAAATTTAAAATTATATTACCCAACAAGAGGACAAAGTATTCTTATAGGTTTTTGGATGCTGAGCACAATGAATTTTGAGAAATTCATGGTATAGTCAAAAATGGCAGATGAGGAATTTCCAAAATGCTAAGTATATTCTGTAATTGTTAGATATTTTGAAACCGTAAAGTTTACAATAAAATTGAAATTTATGAAACTATCTCAGAAATGTTTTTTTTAAATGGTTTTTTAATTTGATTGAGTTCTAGTGTAACCATTGGGTTTTTGTGAACTCCACTCGGATGCGGTAGTTTTAAAGATGATCGGAAGATCACCACCTGAGGCTGAGGGGAAGAGCTCCTGCCAAGACCTACAAGGTGCACACATGACGTGGCTCATCTGTTCAGCTGCCCAACCAAACCAATGAACACCACAAGAACTTCACTTTGTAATTATCCTACGGACCCTTTCAAGTCTGGGCATTTCATGACGCATTCTCTCATTGTAAATTATTTGATGTCTGCAACTATATTGCAAAATACAATTAATTAAATTGAATTTACACCCCAATATTATAAATCACTTCTGCAATGGAGTGTGGAATTTTGTACTCAGTTTATTGAAAAATTACCGATGAAGAAAACTATATAAAAATGTAAAATATTAGTTGAAGTTATAACATTTTATTTATTAAAACATACCATTTTTTATATTTAATCAAAACAAAATAAAAACTAGTCAGAGAATTATCTTCGGTCCGACCGATGCTCTAATACCCTGCACATGGGAGTACGATACATTCTGAGACCATGTGTAAGTAATTTTTTTTATTGATAGTTTTTCGATATTTTATGGATATTTTATTCATAATTTTTCGATATTTTATCGAAATTTTTCGATTGGTTGTCGATAATTTCCACTTCATTCCCGATTCATTTTACAATTTTGTTCCAATTCTATTTTGTTCCAGTTTTATTTCCATTTCGTTCCCGACATCATTTCCAATCAAATACAAGAAACGGCGTCCGACTCGGTTAAGTATTTCTCAAGATAAAGGAAAATAGTACAAATTTGGCGCCTATTTTGTATGGGAGGATTTGTCGATATTTTATCGAAAATTTTTCGATTATTACTTTATAATTTTTCAAAATTTTATCAATTTTTGGCGATAATTTTTCGATATTTTATCGATAATTTTACAAAAATTTATCGATTTTTTATAGATAACAAAAAATGTCAAAAATACGTTTCTAAACATTTCCAATCGAATACAGCAATAAAAAAAGACTTGAAAAATGTTAACCTTTTTTTCAGTGTATAGGAGCCACGCCCAGTTTTTATCCGATTTGTCTGATTCTCGAACTTGATCTCAGTATTCACGAGAAAAACATGTACCCAAAAGTTTCAGGTCGATATTTCCAAAACTGCGACCGCTATCGTGCGGACGGACAAACGGACTGACAGACGGACATGGCTAAATTGACTCCGGCGGTGATGCTGATCAAGAATATATATACTTTTCCATACCGGACACGCCCACTTATGGGCGTTACAAACGTTGTGTCAAAGTTAGTATACCCTGCCACAGGGAGTGTGGGGGTATAAAGATACAAATTTGGCGGCCATTTTGTATGGGAGGTAGGCGTGGTTCTTATCCGATGTTGCCCATTTTCAATACCGTCCAACCATTCGCCAAAATAAGAGGAATGCCAAAATTTGGAGGCTATCGGTTAAGTGTTTCTCAAGATAAACGACTATAGTTCAAAAGCAACGACAGTTATCGTGCGAAATGACAGACAGACGGACAAACGGACATGGCCTAATCGACTCAGGAGGTGATGCTGATCAAGAATATATATACTTTTCCATACACGCCTCTCTTGGACATTAGCGTGCAGGGTATAAAATTGATGGTGGAGTTTCTAAAATCAGCTGAGCTCTGGTGTTGAGTTTCTATCAACAGTTGAGTGAATAAAATTCATAATTTTGACGTATACCAATAAAGTAATTTAATTTTTTCACGCACACAAGTAAACAAATTTGCTGTCACTTCACTCACATTCCCTCTCGCTTAAGCAGAGCGTCGCCTCTGTATACTCTGTGCTACTCAGTACGCTGCATTTACTCATGGTACAAGTGCATTAAATATAACAAAAATTTCATAATGGAAGTTCAGTCAAATGGTCAATTCAGTCCTATACTGTAAAACATTGAGGCTCTTCACGACGATATGCGTTGCGACCATTTGATGAGACCTTCACCAATGCCGTGGGAATGAGTGTTGAAACGCGTTGTACTAGCGGTTCGCTCTTGGTTTGACCAATGCGTTCACACGCATCTTGGGGTCTGCTTGAGTGCGACCAATACGACCTCGCGTATCATGGGGCTGACTGCCGCGCTAATTCCTTCGATTCTGGTCAATGCGACCTCGCACATCATGCGGCCTTGTCCATCTTGGGTCCGATCAAATCGACGATGTAGGGCAATGCGACCTGGGGCCGACACAATTGATTTTGTGGGCCAATGCGACCGCGCGCATCCTATGGCCGAATCGCTTCCATCCATCCCAGTGCACAGTGTTTCGTTTAGTAGAAGCTAGCAAAATAGTTTTATGACATTAAATGGTTGTTTTCTACTTTTTAAGCATAAATAAGCATCGTTATTATAATCTTCTTTTTGCGTCTATTCAAAAGCCACAATTCGGAGTCAATAGCTCAAAAATTACGGCAGTTATCGAGAAAATGTCATATATACGGACGGACGCTGTAACTCATAGTCCGCACGAGATCGCACTCCGGAATCTTGGATGCTGATAATAATGTAATTCTCTGTAGTACTTGCTAAGGTATTAGAGGACGCAAAAAAGCGACATACAAGAAAAAGTCTAAAAAAACTTTTTTTTTACATGCAAATTTAATACTTTTTCAACGATTTTTAAAAAAGTATTGCGAAATGAATTTTTAATTATTTTCTTTTTTTAAATATAGTACATACTTTTAACCTCCAATTGAAAACAGACCGATTTCGTGCACCATATTTTTTTAAGACAAATTAATAGACCTTTTTTGTTTTTTTAATTGGTTTTAAAGAAAGGACAACTTTGAGAGCTCCCCCATGCTTCCAGGGTCGCCAAATAACAAAAAAACATACCGTTTCATTCTAATTGGACAATTTCTGAAGTAATACACCCAAAACATTTATGCTATTCCCAGTTTTAGTTTTGACCGAAAGACTGTGCAGTGGCTTCGTAATTTTAATAAAATGATCTTTATTAAACTATCTTCATGTGAAAAAGTTTTCTTTGGAATTTCCTCTGAATCCCAGAATTTTGTTAATTGTTGCGATAATGGCTGCCAGCTATGATAAGCAACATAAGTTGTAAATGTTGATATCTCAGCCTGTGGAAGGGGGCCCGTAAATATCCACTCGAACAAGATTTGTTGGGCCATGAGAGATCCTAATATTTGGTGACGTATGCCTTCCAAAATAATTGTAGGATAAAGGTCCGCTCCTATCAATAAGTCAATTTGTCCACTCTTATGGAAATTAACATCTGCTAAAGATGAAGATCCGGCAAACCTCGAACACAAGCATCATCAATAGAATGGGTTGGGATATTTCCGGTTAATTGGGGAAGGATGAGACCCTTTGCCTCGATCTTTAAATTCGAATCTATTGGAGATCCTTATACAAAGCTGCATGCCTTTTGAACATTGGCCGATACAACTTTGTTCAAACCGCAAAATTCTCAGTTGGAAGCAGAAGAGAATCCACGTGTTGCTGAATTGGCAGTGTTGGTTGTTGTTGGCTGGTGTGCTCTTGATGAATGTTCGGTTGTTGTTGATTCAAAAGCTGCTGAATATGTAGAAAATTCTGAACTTGTTGCGGTTGTTGTTGTTGTAATGCCGTTTGTTGACGAACTTGTTCTTGTTGCTGCTGTGGCATATATTGTTGTTGTGCTAATTGTTGTTGTAACAATTGCTGTTGTTGTAACAATGTTTGTGTTTGGCTCACTCGTAAAGTGGCCAAACGATATAAAAAAGAAAGGGTGGAAATCGAGAATTAGTAAAAATATAATTAAAGGCGTGTGGATGTAGGTTTTTAAGTAGGTGTTTGGGAGTCCCTGATTTAATTTATAATTTTTGGTTAGTTTGTTATATTTTCACAAAATACCGAATTGCAGCTAAGCATTCTAGCTGCCTGGCTTTAGGCGTTTTTTGCAGTTCAAGTGACGGACATTTGATACCACTACTCAAGGTGATACAAAGTGTCAGTGCACTTGAAGGCAATATGCAACTAAGCAATTTGTGCCTTGCTTGCTAGTGACTTCGCTGCACTTCGGTAAAGGTAAAATCTGTTATAAATAGGGAAGTTAGAATAATAAAAAAATCAGTTATTAATTATAATTCAAGCGCTGCATTTTGATCCAGAACAACTTAAAACATCAAATTCTAGTTTATGTGCTGGAATTTGATTGAACATATTGCAAGTAAAACCAAAACGTCAAATTCTGGTTTATGTGCCGGAATTTGATTGAATATATTGCAATTCAGACAAAAACGTCAAACTCTGGTTCAAGTACCGGAGTTTGACTGAACATTTTGGTGACCCCGACGTGATGGACATCTGCATCTATCATGGGGATGGAGGATTTAGCACGACAAGGACGAGAATGCGGTGAAGATTCAGAAGTTTGTTACCAACCTCAGGAAGGCGCCGCTGGACAGGAGGACCATCGAGTTCTACAAGGCCAAGGCAAAGGAACTCGACGAACTGTGGACAGTGTTCAACCAGCTCTACAATACAATTCGGCAATGGCACGGCGCAGAGGTGTCGCACATGTACTTCGTCAAGGACATTCATCGCACGGTCGGCCAGTTATACAGCGATGCGCGGGAAGAAATCGAAAATCTATTAACGAAGGCTCCCCCAATCACAGCAGTGAAGGCAGCCCAAGTCAAAGAAACGACAACTGAAAAAGCGCAAATCACGGCATCAACAAGTGAAGCAGCAACCGCGATGGCAGCTTCTGGAGCAGCGGTGTCAGACAAAACCATCAATATTAGCTGGAATCCAGAAGCAACGTAAAATCATCGAAACAGTAATGCGGTCGTTGAAAAAACTGTTAAGTGATGAAACATCTCATCCGTCCAATTACTATTCTATGCATGCTAAAAGCATAGGACAGCATTGGCAAGCGGCACAGGATCTACACAAGACCATTTGGGAATCGCTGGATACCATCGATATAAACACGTATGATTTCGATGCATACTTCCAAATAGAAGAGGACATAAACAATGACCTTCTGCGACTCCATGATATGGCACTGGTAAGACCAGCACTATTAGGTGCTGAAACAACAACTTCAACTCTAAAGTTGCCTCGTATAGAGTTGCCTAAATTTGATGGCAGCTATCTAAAGTGGCGACAGTTTCATGACCTTTTTGTGGAACTAATAAACAATCAACCGATTCCAGAGTGCCAGAAAATGTGGTATCTGCAAACAAGCCTCACTGGCGAAGCTGGAAACCTCATAAAATATTTCACTACAACTGCATCAAACTATAATGCAGCATGGAAGGTAGTCAACGATCGGTACGAAAACACCCGATGTCTGGTGAATGCTATATTGGCAAAACTGTTGTCACAACTAGCAGCTAATGGTGAAAGCGCTTCGTCAGTAAAGGCGCTTCATGACACCACCCAAGAATGCATTCTCAGCCTGCAAAATTTGGGAATAAATACCGATAACTGGGACGCAATATTAATATATATCCTGGTTCAACAACTAAGTAAGTCGACGCATACATTATGGGAACAATCACGTACTGAGCCGAAGCAGTTGCCGACGCTGGAAGAGTGTTTGAAATTCCTCAATTTACGATTTCAATCTCTCGAAACACTTGGACCAAAGGCAACCAAGGGCACCATGGAACAAGGAAAGCATGGATCATATCGCGCACTCAGCGCTGCATTTTCATCCAGAACAAATTACATTGTATTGTATGCAAACACAACAACAAAACACAATGCTCTCCCCATGTGTCAGAGTTTTCTTGAGATGACACCAAATCAGCGTTTGAACTGCATTCAGAAGGCCAAACACTGTGTCAACTGTCTTCAAGATGGCCACAACGCAAAGGCATGTACATCAGGTACTTGCAACAAGTGCGACAAAAGGCATAATACCCTTCTTCACCTGAACAACCGGGAGAAACCTGTGTCTAATAAATTGGAAAAATCAACGACAGTGATGAGCGCCACATCAAACCCTCACCTCTCTGATACTCCAAATGCACAAAATTCACAAAATTTCGCTGAGAAACCCAAATCGCTTGCTGCCTTACGAAGTCAGTCATCGACGACACTACTTAACACTGTGTATGTTACCGCAACTGATAAATGGGGAAGACAAATTCATTGTCGCGCACTCTTGGACAACGGGTCACAGGCTAATTTTATAACAAAGTCACTGGCAGGAAAACTTAGACTACAAAAATCTCCATGTGCCATTGGAATCGAGGGAATTGGACAATGCCAAAATCGTATATCCGAAAGAATCAATCTGCAACTACTATCAAGTGCAACAGGTTTCAGCAATCGAATTGAAGCCCACGTCATACCTAAAATCGTCTCCAGCCAGCCGGCAAGTAACATCAACACGAGCCACTGGAATATTCCAACAAATTTACAGTTGGCTGACCCCAATTTCCACGAATCTCGAAGCATCGACATTTTAATTGGAGATGGCCTTGTCTACTCATCACTTTGTGCTGGGCAAATAACATTGGGACATGGATTACGAACACTGCAAAACACGCTTTTTGGATGGATAGTAGGTGGTGAATACAATAATCAGAACAACATTCTTACACCCCTAACATGTGGAGTCAGCACCGAGGACGATACTCTATCCAAAACTCTTGAGAAATTCTGGCGCTTGGAAGAATGCGAGACACGACAAAACAATTTCACTGCTGCTGAAAGACGTTGTGAAAATATGTTCATGCAAAATACTCAGCGACATACCGATGGGCATTTTGTAGTGCGACTACCATTCCAACAAAATCCGCTGGGTCTAGGAACCTCCAAGGAGGTAGCTCTTCAGAGATTTTACGCCATGGAACGGAAGCTCCTGAAGAATCCAGATATCAAAGAGCAGTACGTGAACTTCATGCGTGAATACGAACAACTCGGCCACTTAGAGGAGGTTTCACTAAATACCATTGAAGGTCCGCACTACTTCCTTCCACATCATGCAGTTTTAAAACCCGACAGCACAACAACGAAATTAAGGGTGGTCTTTGACGCCTCCGCCAAAACATCAACAAACCTGTCACTAAATGACATATTGGCTACTGGACCCGCTATTCAAGATGACGTATTCACCACACTCATTCGCCTTCCTCGTTATGCGTTCACTGCCGATATAGAAAAAATGTACCGACAGATATGGATGGACAAGGATGACCGAAAATACCAACTTATTTGGTGGAGGGAAGAGCCGTCGAAATCCTTGAGATGTCTGCAACTGTCAACTGTAACGTATGGGACAACATCAGCTCCTTACTTGGCAACGCGTTCCCTTCAAGCCATTGCTGAAGAGTACACTCAGAGATATCCACTAGCAGCATAAGTTGCCAAAACTAACTTCTATGTAGACGATGTCCTGAGCGGCTCAGACCAACTCTCCACTGCACTGGCAATTCAAGAGCAGCTGCGAATAATTTTGTGTTCAGCAGGATTCAAGCTTCGAAAGTGGGGTGCCAATCCTCAACGTTTACTTCAAAACATGCCCACTGCAGATCAGGAAATATCAGCAAACTTCAATAACCCAGAAAAGGAACATATCAAAACAATGGGCCTCATCTGGCACCCAAAAATGGACAACTTTACAATCAGGGTTGAAGAAGTCATAAACAAAAAGATAACAAAACGTACAGCTTTAGCTGATATTGCTTGCTTGTTTGATCCACTCGGTTTCATCGCCCCCGTAACAGAAACTGCTAAAATATTCCTACAGGAATTGTGGAAGCTAAAGCTTGACTGGGACGCAACATTACCACAAGATCTTCACGACACCTGGCTCAATTTCAGACATGATCTTCAACTGTTGCCAAACATAAACATTCCACGTCACATCTTTGGAAACGCCACGTCGAAGGCCCCTCGGATTCACATATTTGCCGATGCATCAGAAAAGGCTTACGGAGCAGTAGCGTATGTCCGAACAGTAGATGTTCACAACATCATTATTGTACGTTTTCTGTGCGCAAAATCAAGAGTGGCACCAGTAAAAGAAATAACTCTGCCCAGACTTGAATTGTGTGCCGCTAAATTAGCAGTAGAGGTTTTGCAGAAACTTCAGGAAACCCACATCTTCAAGGGTACGTCTGTATTTTTCTGGTCTGACTACACGGCAGTTCCTCCCACTATCATACCTTCGTAGCCAACCGAATATCTGTTCTTCAACAAATATCATCATCGCAGCAATGGCGACACGTTAGATCTGAAGATAATCCGGCAGATCTCATATCAAGAGGCCTGACACCAGACAAACTAATAAACAACAACTTTTGGTTTTATGGTCCAACATTTCTACATGGATCAATAACATCATGGCCGTTGCAACCACCGCTTGAGAAGAACTTTTCGGATCTCAGACAGAAGATAGTGTCAGCAACTGCGACACAACCTACAATGACAACAGCCATATTTGAGACCATCAATCACAAGAACTCTTTCCGTCGTTTGCAGAGGGTCGTTTCATATGTACTTCGATTTATAAAACATTCTCGGAGTCCCACTACAAAACGAAACGAGTCAACAATAATAAAGGCAGACGAAATGGAGGACGCCTTAATTTACATCATAAGGAGCATACAGCTTCAAGATTTTGCTGATGAACGGGCCCAAATAGCACGCCATTCTTGCGTAAAAAACCACAGTTCGATTAGCAGCTTGACTCCTTTTATCGACGAAAAAGGAATCTTGAGAGTAGGAGGACGATTAAACGCTTCCACATTGAGCTACGATGCTAAACACCCGATACTTATGCCGTATCGCAACCCAATTACGAAACAATTATTAGAAGAGCTGCATAAGGAACATCTTCATGCGGGTCCCCAAACACTTATATCCATCGTAAGACAACGTTTCTGGTCAATCAAAGTAAAATCTCTTGCCCGCTCAATCGTTCAAGGTTGCGTTTAATGCAACAGAGCTAGACCAAAGCTATCTCAACAGCTAATGGGAAATCTGCCAGCAGATAGGGTGCAACCAGCAAGACCTTTTGACATATCCGGAGTCGATTTCTTTGGACCCGTCTGGACGCATGTTAAAATTCGCGGCAAACGACCACTCAAGTCATACGTCGCAGTATTTTGTTGCTTCGCCACAAAAGCCGTACATCTCGAGCT
Source organism: Heteromyza rotundicornis (assembly GCA_951394025.1). NCBI lineage: Eukaryota > Metazoa > Arthropoda > Insecta > Diptera > Heleomyzidae > Heteromyza > Heteromyza rotundicornis. The sequence continues at coordinate 51,023,315 of OX596010.1, read as the reverse complement.
AGTGACAGATCTCTCAACTGAAGCTTTCATTGGAGCTATAAAACGATTTACAGCGCGTCGTGGACACTGTAAGAAGTTATACTGCGATAACGCAACAAACTTTGTTGCAATAAGAAGTGCATGGAATTCTCATTTATTCCACCCCGCGCTCCACACTTTGGTGGACTTTGGTAAGCAGCAGTCAAATCAGCCAAACACCTGCTGCAACACACATTAGCAGCTGCTTCATTAACTTATGAAGAAATGGAAACGATGGTGATCCAAGCAGAGGCCATAATGAATTCTCGACCAATTACGCCATTGACAGCTGATCCAAATGACTTCCAAGCTCTAACTCCTGGACATTTGCTAATTGGAGAACCACTCACTTCAACAGTAGATCCAGTGGCCGGACGGAACACTGCTAACAATCTTACAAGGTGGAAGCTGGTCACACAAATGAGGGAGGAATTCTGGAAGAGATGGTCCTCTGAATATCTCAACAGTTTGCAGCATCGCCATAAGTGGAAAAAGGAATGTCACAACGCTAAACCAGGGATGATGGTGGTTATAAAGGACGACAACCTACCATCTTTAAAATGTCTTTGGGACGCATAGTGGAAGTTTTTCGTGGTGAAGAAGGGAGTGTTCGTGTCGCAGATGTTCGTACAGCGTCCAACGTACTACGTAGACGGATACATAAATTAGAGCCATTACCAGTCGACGAGGAATGCCAACGTGACGAACCTACTCTAAATGCCTGTCCACAAGCAAGTAGCAAACCATCAACAAGCAACCAAGGCTGTCCACGCACTGACCATGAACCCTCCCTTCCTTCAAAGAAGACACGCCTACACACAACATCAACTTTAGTTATATTATTACTAGCCTGCCTATTTTTGTTTAACACCAATCCCGGCATCTATTTTGAGAATCTCGGTGTTGCGGAAGTTATCACCAGTGACTGGTCAGTAATCACATACATCGAAATGCGAGCGTGTTGGAAGGAAATTGAAATTGTCAAGGGATACTTAACCCTCCTGAACACAGCATGTGAAGCAATTCACGCTTCAACACATTGTTCCGCAACAGTGATGCTCATAGACCGATTTGTGAATGAAGTCAACCTGAAGAACCAGCTTCTTACCGTCACCCACCTTTCAAGAACTAAAAGAGGAGCATTCAACTTGGTAGGCAACGTCGCCCACACTTTATTTGGAGTTCTTGACTCGGATTACGCAGAGGAAGCAGCGCTCACCATCGATCAAATTCGGCAAAATGAGGATCATCGGGTCACTCTAATCCACAACCAAACCACATATTTAGACATACCGGAACATTCTTTAGAATCCGACCAGCGTATCCATTTCTGATGATTAATCTACATCGCGACACCTACTATCCGCTGAATGAAGACGAGCTGAGGACTTGTATGCTGACAGAAGGAGATCGCCATTTGTGTCATCTTAATCATCCACTGTATAAACAAGGTTCAACAATAAGCTCATGTGAGTTGAATCTGCTCCATCACAAACCAACAACCGCATGTTCGATTGAAGCAGCTGGACAGGGACCTCATTGGATTCAACTTCAACAATACATGGATCTATTCCGTTGCTGGTGAACTAACAATCAATGCAGTATTTGGACCGAACCTTCAAGAGCTGCATTTGCAAACCTCCGGACTGTTAAAACTGGGCGACAATTGCATCATCAGGCAACCACTTCTTACAATTCAAGGTCACAGAAAACAAGAGAGCACAATTAAAAGAGCATACATCCCAGCAGTTGATATAAGCAAGCTGGTCACACCAACTGAAAAGACGTCCTCAGCAGAACTGTATGCATCAAAATATATATCTCACCATGAAGAACTAGAAAGGGTCCAACAACAGCTTTCAACATTAAAGATCAACCTTCCGAACAAAATTCGACCGCACTCATTATACTCTGGGTTACACCTGTTTGTTAGTAGTGATCTGCATCATTGCAGTACTGGCTTGGAAACATCGCATCTTCACTTGTAAGACCGCTTCTCACAAGGGACACCAACAACCAAATTACAAAGACGACGAAGCCGACGAAGCCGATATCAACGCCACTCAAGACTTGTCCAAGATCACGGTGTATGACAGAGAAGGTTGAACGAAACCGCTCAACGCCTGGCAGGATGTTTGGGAGTCCCTGTTTTAATTTATATTTTTTGTTGAGTTTGTTATATTTTCACAAAATACCGAATTGCAGCTAAGCATTCTAGCTGAATGGCTTTAGCAGTTCAAGTGACGGACATTTGATACCACCACTCAAGGTGATACAAAGTGTCAGTGCACTTGAAGGCAATATGCAACTAAGCAATTTGTGCCTTGCTTGCTAGTGACTTCGCTGCACTTCGGTAAAGGTAAAATCAGTTATAAATAGGGAAATTAGAATAATAAAAAAATCAGTTATTAATTATAATTCAAGCGCTGCATTTTGATCCAGAACAATTTAAAACATCAAATTCTAGTTTATGTGCTGGAATTTGATTGAACATATTGCAAGTAAAACAAAAACGTCAAACTCTGGTTCAAGTACCGGAGTTTGACTGAACAGTAGGCTTTATTAAAAAAGGAGCACAAAGGTTGCTTACTTGCGCTCAACAGAATGTTAAGCGGTGTTCCAGTAGGTTTAATGGTATAAAGTTGGTTGCCGTACAATTCCGTATACAGGGTGGCAAACAGGGTGTTTTGGCGTAAACAGTTTGTTCTTGCAATTGTTGTTGTTGCAGTTGATTCTGCATATTTTAATCGTTTATAACTACGTTTGCTGCATTTGTATTTTCATCATGTGTAGGTAGGACTCACCACCATGGCTTTGGGTCACTGGATGTAATGGAGAAGCGTCGTTGTGAAATTCAAGGCTTCTCCTTATTTCTTTATTAAAATGGTATTTTCCAGAACCTTTTATGTAGATTATTTATGTATATTGAAATTTCCTGACTCCACTATGGATGAATGTAAATCTAAAGTGTAGTACCGTTTTATGGTATAGTAGGGAATTAACTCCACCCTTCCTTAAAAAATGTCGTCCCGCCATTTCTATTTAAGTTTAAAATGTTATATTTCAATGATACGTTTCTGTTTCAGCTAATTGATCTGTTAATTTTTCAATTAGATTATACATTTGTTGATAGGTTTTTATACCCTGCACACTAGTGTCCAAGGGTATAGTGTTTTTGTCACACCTTTTGTAACGCCCATAAGGAGGCGTGTCCGGTATTCTGGATCAGCATCACCTCCTGAGTCGATTAGTCCATGTCCGTCTGTCTGTCATTTCGCACGATAACTGTCGTAGCTTTTGAGCTATCGACCCCAAACTTTGGGATTTCTGTTATTTTGGCGAACGATTGGACAGTATTAAATGGGCAACATCGGATAAGAACCACGCCTACCTCCCATTCAAAATGGCAGCTAAATTTGTATTATTTTCGTTTATCTTGAACAGATTTGGATGCGGTTTTTTGCATTGGGATGGAAATGAGGTCGAGCACAAAATGGAATTGGAAAAAAATTTTTAAACGGATCAGAAAAATAAAATTGTCGATAAATATTGGAAAATTATCGATAAAATATCGATAAATTATCGTTAAATTATCGATAAATTATCGATAAATTATCGAAAAATTTTCGAAAAATTATCGATAAAATTTTGAAAAATTATACATTAAATATCGAAAAATTTTTGATAAAATATCGACAAATCCTCATATCTCCCATACGAAATGGCCGCCACATTTGTTTATTTTCGTTTATCTTGAGAAATACTGAACCGATTTGGATGAGGTTTTTTGTATTGGGTTGGAAATGAGGTCGGGAACGAAATGGGAATGAAACCGGAACAAATGGAATTAGACCGGAACAAAATGGAATTGGAACAAAATTTTTAAATGGATGAGGAAACTAAAATTATCGATAAATATTGCAAAACTTTTGATAAATATTGGGAAATGATCGTTAAAAAATCGATAAATGATCGAAAAACTATCGACAAAACTATCGATTGGCATATAATTTGTTTGTTGTACTAGATGCACTGTATTAGCCAAGCAATTCTTGCTAGGATTCGAATACAATTGCAACTTAAGTGTGTGTTGTTTCCAGCGATTTTAATTTCAAATATTTGAAACTAGCTGGGCCCGGTCCGCTTCGCTGGGCCTAAATATATTTTTTTGTTGTTGCATTGTCTGCAATGTAATGGATGAATGGATGAAAGTAATTTTTAAATATATGTTTAATTGGTGTTTATACTGTGGAGTTAATTTTGTACAATTTTATAGAGAGGAAAATTGATGTAGCGATTGGTATTGAAATAGGTTTTGATGAATGAATGATTCGTATTGTATGTATGTATGTAGCGCAGAAAAGTATGTTTGGAAGATTATTGAAATTTATAACGGAGGGTGCGGGCCAGGAAAGTCAGCGTTTGCGACTATTCTTGTCCTCGTACCACGTTAACTATATTTTCTTCGGATAACACTAGCCGCAAGAGCCAAAACTTGTCTACATGCGTCTAAATGTTACGAAGACAAAAAATAATGATAAGACGGGAGGAGCGCTTTTGCAATTGAACTTTATTGTTCGAGCTCCAGAAGATTATTGATTTTATGTTACAAAACATTTATACTCTAAGCCTATCGACTGATCTTCGAAAATATCACGGATAGCAGTTATGAGAATTTACATTGTAAAGTAGAAATGAAAGAGAGTAATTAGCAAGTGATTGTTATTGTAAATTTGAGTGATAACAAAACAGGTTTCTGCAAATGACAAATGCATGCAATCATTATACTATATAATAATAATTAAATAGTGTAATAATAGATAATAAACAGATAACAATATATAATAGTGATAATAATTCATGAATATAATGATGATGGTAAATGTGGGCGCTACATCCTCCCCCTCTGACGCATAAGATCGTCCCGATTATGCGGCAGTAAGATTGCGTATCTTCATTTTCGAGGCCTTAGGACCATTCTTGATGAAGTTGTTTGCTGTTGTTCATCGCTGGTGTGTTGCTGGTTAACGATGTTGTGTTGTTGTTGTGCGTTATGATTTTGCGCACTTCCCTGTTGGGCACTTTGTTGTTGTGCGTTTTGTTGTTGATAATGTTGCTGTTGCCGTGCGTTATGATTTTGCGCACTTCCCTGTGGCGCACTTTGTAGTTGTGCGTTTGGTTGTTCAGCATGTTGTTGTTGAGCATGTTGTTGTCGAGCATGTGTGTGTTGATCGTGTTGTCGTCCCTTAGGACGGCCCCGTTGCCTTATCGGGTATATTGGTTGACCGCTTGGCAATTCGAATGGCGTCAAGGCTGATGCATGGTGTACTGCGATCGGAGTTTCAGGCTCGTCTTCTGATGCAATAGCGTAACAGGATACACCCTTCTTCTCCAATATCCGGTATGGACCATCTCGACGAGGCACGAATTTGGAGGTTAATCCTTGCTTGGCTTTGCTTAAGATATGAGTATCCAGCAAGACTTTATCTCCGATGTTATAGGTATTGTGCTGTCTTCTCTTCGAATCAACATATGATTTATTTTTATCTTGCATTTTCTCCTGCGCTTCTTGAGCTGATTTCAGAGTTTCAGCCAATCGAAAGAGATGCGGTGATATTTGTGGTAAAAAATTTTCTGCTTTGACAATCGCTTTAAGATCGTGATGTGCCTCTAGTGGGCTTCTAAGCTCTCTTCCGAATGTTAAGTAAGCAGCTGTGTAACCTGTGCTTTCACATAGCGCCGTATTCATCGCGAACCTAATTGCAGGTATCTTCAAATTCCACGAAGTATGTATTTTACCTACGTGAATTGACAATTGGGTTTTCAAATCGCGATTTTTTCGTTCTACCGGATTCGCTTCTGGATGGAACACCGGGGTAAATGATTGGTGTATGCCAAGACAGAATGTAAGTTTTTGCATAATTGCTGAAATGAATTGGCATCCGTTATCGGTATGAATGCGCCTTGGAACGCCATATCTTAGCACAATTTCATTTAGCACTATGGTAGCGCAATTTTCAGCAGTTGCTTCTGTCATTGCAAACAGTTCTACCCATCTGCTGCATACATCTTCGATTATCAAAATCCACTGATGACCTTCCTGAGTGCGTGGTAACGGGCCAAATAAGTCAATTGCAACTATTTCGAAGCGTTTGCTGCTTGAGACAGTTTGCATAAGTCCAGCCGGTTTTAAATTGGTTGGTTTGTATTTTCTGCATTCAATGCATGATTTCACATATTCTGCAATCTTTGATCGCATACCTGGCCAGTAATAATGTGCCTTAATGCGATTCACAGTACGATCTACACCGTAGTGGCCTGCCGTAGGATCATCATGAAACTTTGCTAATATTTCGTTTTGCATAGATTTTGGCACCACAAGCTGTCCATTTTCTGCATCTTCGTCTGCGCAAAATCGATATAAAACACCATCGTTCATTATATAACCGCGGCTCGTGTATCGAAATACGTTTTCATCATCTGCGTCAAATGAGTCGATTATCTTCTTGATTTCTTCATCATCCATCTGAGCATTTCTAAATTCGTCGGCCCCTTTTCTTGGAAAATCTATTTCAATCGCCTGGCATTCGCACGTAACATCCTGGTGACTATAAACTGCGCATGGTGGCCGAGATAGTGTATCTGCCACAACGTTTTGTTTTCCTGGCGTATAACCAAAATTTATGTTGTATGTTTGCAGCTCGAGGGACCATCTGGCTAAGCGACCTGTGGGTGTTTTTAGCGTAAATAACCATTTTAAAGGTTGGTGATCAGTCAGGATGGTAATTTCCGACCCTTCGACGTAACCACGAAATTTCTTAAATGCCCAGACTAAGGCCAAAGCTTCTCGTTCGGTGGTTGAATAGTTTCTTTCTGCTGGAAGCAGAAGTCGACTTGCATATTCTATAGGGTGCTCCTTATCCTTCTCCCCCTGCAGTAGAACCGCCCCGATTGCATATTTGCTCGCATCGGTTTTCAAACAGAATGGCTTATTTTCTGCCACTTGTTGTAAAATCGGTGGTGACGACAAAATACTTTTTAATTTATCAAAAGCGTCTTTTTGCTCTGACGACCACTTCCATGAAATATTTTTCTTTGTTAGATTAGACAGTGGCTTAGCAATTTCGAAATTTGGTATAAAACGCCTACACCAAGAACAAGTTTGTAACAATGAGATTAATTGTTTCAAATTCTTTGGGTTAGCGCGGTTTAAAATCGCTTCAGTTTTCTCGGGATCTGGCATCAAGCCGTTCATCGTAAGAACATGACCCAAATTCTTTACTTGAACTCTACAAAAGTGACATTTTCCTCTGTTCAAATGGAAACCAAACTCTCGAAGTCTTTTAAATATTTGTTTTAATTCTTTTATATGTGAATCAAAATCATTAGAGCATATAATTATGTCATCGAGATAAGCTAGAATTAATATTTGAGGAATTCCAGATTTAAACTTATCAATTAATCTTTGGAACGTTGCCGGAGCGTTTTTCAGCCCGAATGGCATTCTGTTGAAAGCAAATATAACAAATGGCGTTGTGAATGCAGTTTTTAAAACGTCCTTTTCTGCCATTTGTATCTGCCAATAACCGGCTTTCAAATCAATCGTGGTCATAAATGGAGTGGCCTTGGCTGCATGCAGCAAATCATCAATCCGAGGCAATGGGTATGTGTCCGTAACAGTTATTGTGTTTAAACGACGATAATCGACACAAAAACGGATGCCTCCATCTTTCTTCGGTATGAGTACTACAGGAAATGCCCAGGGCGACTCTACTTCATGAATTATTCCCTTGTCCAACATTTCATCCAGTTCTTTCTTTAACTTCATTTTCATCACCGGTGAAATTCGATATGGCGGAGATGAAATTGGTTCATGTGATCCCGTATTTATGGCATGTTCCACATATGGTATGGGTTGCGTGATGTCATCAAAAATGCTTCTTTATGCATGGAGCAACTTTTCCAAAATCAATCTTTGGTTATCTTGCAGATAATGACCTTCATCTGGTCGTAACTCAATATGGAATGAATTTATATCTATAGAGCAACTAGCGTTACATTCAGAATTATCATTAGCTTTTAGTTTTTTCAGCGGAGGAAATAAATTAGTTTTCTTTGGAGAATCTGTATGCAATGGAATGCTATCTTGGAAAAAATCGTTTATATAGCCTGGTGAATACCCATTATCTGATTGTGTGGCTTTCACATTTGAATTCTCAAACCAAGACATAAACTCATCCCGAGCATGAACCTTTGTAGGCACTAAGGCATTCAATCCCGGGATCCCAAACGTTTTTTAAATCCCGGAAACCCGGGATTTTGAGTCCGGAATCCCGGGATTCAAAAAATTGAATTTTTATACATTGTTTAAGATATTTTCGACGCTTTTCCACAAAAATACTGCAGTGCGTTTACTTTCAATCTAATTGGTAAACACAAAAAGCTCACTTTCGTAGACTTAGTACTACACACACATAAAATTAAGACAATTTTTGTCAATAACAGTGAACAAAACATTTTCATCGATCTGAATAAAATTTTTTCAAATTGAAACGAAAAGGGTAGATATAATTAATAAAATTATTTTGTGACAGCGTGGCAAAATAAATAATAAAGCAACTCAATTTAACACATTGAATATCAAACTGGTTCGATCAGAGTAATTTAAAATTTTTGTTTTAGTTATTTTAATTTTTGTTTTGATTAATGCAATAGGTTTTAAATATTATTTCTACGTTGAAATAAAAAAAAATTAAGCTTAAAATATTGTTGCAACAGTTTTTTCTTTAATCCCGAAAATCCCGAAGGAATCCCGGGATCCCGGGATTGTAATTTCAAATCCCGAAATCCCGGGATTTTCAAAAACACTTCGGGATTGATTGCCTTAGTAGGCACCTTCTTCGTATTAACCCCTCTCAGTTCAACAGAATTTTTTATTGTAGATTTTTGGGTTTTGAAATCAAATATTACGTTCGGCGCATCTTTGAAATGCCATGTGCGCTGCGCTATATCCAAAACAATTCCGACGAATTTGTTTGAACCGCTTCCCGATAATTGTATCCAGCACCGCTGACCAAACCATTTCCTTACGAGGTATACCGTCGGCTAGTATAATTTCTGCACAAATTTTTTGGAATGGAACTCCTCCTTGCTTGAGCTTGTTGAAAAGCTGGTAGCCAGCCACACTTGTTCGTGCCGCCGTATCAAAATATGCTTCTCCGGCCATTGAATGAATTTGTATGTCCACTGTTGGGACGTTTCTGCCTACAAATTCTGTGTCAATCGAGTTGAAATCGATCTGCTTTGGAGTATTCTTGCCATGATTGCCCTGGTTACATTTAGGACAATTCGACCGATAATATCCAGCCGCGCCACAACCATAACAATTATGATTGCTACCCTGCACTTGAGCCTTATTCTTTTGTTCGTCAATCTTCTTATAGCAATTTTCTGCTGAATGGTTCTTCTTCCTACAATAGGTATAGCGAGTTCCTGATTTTTCTGCTTTCTCGGAATCGTGCACTCTGACTGTCGGCAATTTGTTCTCATTCATATTTATTTCTATTTCCATTGCTTTTTGCAACAAGTCCTGAAATGTCTCTACACTATCTCGCGGAATCTTCTCACGGATTTGCAGGCATATTTGCGAAAATATTATGTTTATCATGATTTTCTCAGATAATTTATCAGAAAGCTGGAAAAATAACAGCCTTTTTTTACAAATGAAATTGTCTGTCGGTTCCATAAACCTCTGCTTTTCTTGGTAGATTTCTGCGAAAATTCGCCAATCTGGCTTAGGTGGAGAAAATGCTTTTTTGAGCAGCACCATCGTCTGATTAAACGTTGTGGCTTCATTTTTAACACCCTGCTACCAGGTGGATGCATAACCCTCAAACAATAGTGGTAAGCTTATTAATGCGTGAGCATCAGAGATGTTTTCAGCTGCCTTGTAGATTTTTGCCGTTTCTATGAAGTCATCGATTTTTGCAGTATTACGGCCTCCATAAAAACGAGCAGAACATGTGCTGAATGTTAATACCCAGGCGGAGCCTGGTTAACTTGCAAACCACCTAACAACTCTCTAAATTGATTTTCAGTCAAACTTATGCTAACTTATACTAACCTGCGTCGGATGAAACATCTGCAGAGCCAGAAACCCCTTGAGCGCCTGATACTGGTGTGCCAGCAGTTTTTGATCGCGTAGTCATATTCAATGCAATTTTGTTAAATATAAAATTTGCATGCAGTAAGCAACAACCAAAAAGTATTGTTTGCCTAAACACGGGAAAATAAGCAGTAGCTTATTGTAACGGCCTACGGTATTTTGCCAAGAACAACAACAACGCATGCAAGCTCTCGAAACAACAACAACAACAGCTAACTGAATCGCTACAAGTTCAGCATGCAGTCTTCAAAATGCCGTTCGCTCAAAATTCGTCGATTTTTGATCGAATATTTCTGACAAATTAATTGGAAATTTGTACCAAAAAAATTTAAATTTTCGTTGGGAGCCACTTATAACGGAGGGTGCGGGCCAGGAAAGTCAGCGTTTGCGACTATTCTTGTCCTCGTACCACGTTAACTATATTTTCTTCGGATAACACTAGCCGCAAGAGCCAAAACTTGTCTACATGCGTCTAAATGTTACGAAGACAAAAAATAATGATAAGACGGGAGGAGCGCTTTTGCAATTGAACTTTATTGTTCGAGCTCCAGAAGATTATTGATTTTATGTTACAAAACATTTATACTCTAAGCCTATCGACTGATCTTCGAAAATATCACGGATAGCAGTTAGGAGAATTTACATTGTAAAGTAGAAATGAAAGAGAGTAATTAGCAAGTGATTGTTATTGTAAATTTGAGTGATAACAAAACAGGTTTCTGCAAATGACAAATGCATGCAATCATTATACTATATAATAATAATTAAATAGTGTAATAATAGATAATAAACAGATAACAATATATAATAGTGATAATAATTCATGAATATAATGATGATGGTAAATGTGGGCGCTACAAATTAAATTAAATGACATGTGGTATAAGTATTTGAAACAAATGCCGTCAATTCGGCCGGTGCAAACGACTGGATTACGATCTTTGAGCTTTGGTACGTAGCCGAATGCTCGCACAAAATGGCCCGGCAGTGTAAACACTTGAAAACGAACAAATCTGTAGATTCCGATGCTGGTGTGGGAGGGAATATTCAGTCAGTGTAAAAGGTTGCTCGAACGGAATTTCGTTTACGATTGGAGTTCACCTTCAAATTAAGTGCACCTTCAAATTAAGTAAAAATAAGTACCTTTATCCCTTTCAGACAAAATTAAATCAAAAATTCCCTTAGGAAGGGAAATTTGCCTAAAGTTGGCTGCACTGGTTGATCGCCCCGTCTGTGAGGAGTGTTGCCACATTGAGAGACGTTCTGTTGTGTTTTTGTAAATTTTTCTTGTAGGAAGAGAGTGATTTCTATAACTTGTCTGGACAATTTTGCAGTGCTTATTTGCCGAAAAGGCCAATTGCAGTGTGTGCATTTAAGTCAAGTTTAATTTAATTTTCATTCGAAATGGACGTCTTCTCGTAATATTAATGGCGGTTTGCCTGCATTTAGGTCCCCATAAGCCAACGCGAAATTCCGCAGCCGGTACGGAACTTGAACAAAAATGTTGCTTGAATATGCGATACTGCGCTTTTTTAAAGAAAATTTATAAATGATACACATTTTTAGTTGTAGCTTTGAAATTTTTCACCGGAAACAAATTTTTTTATTCCAATATCTTTCCGGCGGCGGAATTTTGGGTATTTTAAGTACTGTGTGTAGGGTTACTCACTTTCGCAGTGAGCATTTAAGGTCGCCACACATGAATGCAAAATTTCGTTGGTGTCGTGGTACTTTTTCTTGAAAATACGATAGTGCGCTCTAGAATGATATGCATTTGTTTTTGTGTTTGTGAAATTTTTCAGCACGAAAAAATTTGTCCGAGCCGAATATTGCCTTGCACTTTTTGAGCTATTTTTGGGGAAATTTCGCGGCAGTGTGTGGGGAGCTTTAAGTTGGGTATAATTTAATTTCCATTCACAATAGACATTTTTCCGTAGTTATTTGGAATGTAAATGGCAAATGCATTTAAGTGGAAATGAAGTACTGTGAAAGTGGCCGTAAAATGTGCACTGAGAGATTGGGGCAAATTATGGAATTGCGAATATGTAATAATCAAGGAGAAGCCGTGTTATTTTGGCATTGCCTTAGGTTTTTTCCATTGTTGAAAAGTTACATGCAATCAAATGGAAATAACCTTAATTATTACTCCCTACTGCATTTAATGTTGAAAATACACGAAGTTGTTGAAATTTGTGATCGGTACATCGACTTGAAATACTTTAGCAAATCGATTTCATACTTTGAAAGAAACCGAAAAGTAAAAAACCCGCAGATATGGTAACACTGCTTGGGTGGGGAAAAATTAAGTCCTAGGTGGCAACCAAGTTGATTGTTGATCATATGGTATTTGCTTTAAAAGATTCACAAATGTGATAGAAATACGTATTTTCTAACTTGTGGGCGGTAAAAGTGGGCGTGTCAAAACCTATCCTATATCCACGACCCCTAGAACACATATATAAATTTTGGTGAGAATCGGTGCTGTAGTTTTCGCGTCTACTGGTGACAAACGTACACGTCTCTTTTATATATATAGATTAGACATTTTAAATTATGTCTAAGACAATTTGTATTTAAAGGAGTTTACCGGGTACACTGTACCCACCTTTTAATATCGCTGGCAAGAGCACACACTTAAGTTTTTGTTTTCATTTAATTTTTTTTTAAAGAAATTAACACTGCCACAAGACTAGCGTTGCCACCTAACAATATTTTCACCTATTACGGTGGTGGATTAGATTTTCATATTAGACTTTTATATTTGCATATATTCCCAGTACAATATTAATGCGAAATACCGCAGCCGCTGCGAAACTTACTCAAAAATGTTCCTTGCAAATGCGATATTCGAATCAAAAATATTTGTTGAGGTGAGAAATTTCATAAAAACAAATAAAAATGTATATCAATTATTAGTGCCCGACCGATTAATCGGCTTCGGCATCGGCTTCGGCCGTTATCGGCCAAAAATGCACATTCGGCTTCGGTTTTTCCAAAAAAAATGGCCGAAGTTTTAGCCGAAGCTTTTCAATTTTTTTTTCTTGTTTTTGCGATACTGAAAACCAAAATTAATTTTTTACGATACGATTTTCTAAAAATTGTGTAATTGATGGAATTTCCAATGGAACATAAGAGGCTCACAAAGCAAAAAAAATGATTAAAATTTAACTTTGTAATCATCGAATATTGAGTGAATCTCGCCTCAAATTGTGTGGCACGGGGTTACAGCTGCCACAAAGTACATCCTTGGACATTTTCTGGGTGGATTACTGAATTTTAAATATAGATTTGGAAGCTTAATACTCGCCCTGATGTCGATGTTAAAAGGAGTCCTGGTAAACTGTATGAAATTTCAAATATAGGGGTAGGAGGCTCACGGAAGGATTCTACCTTTTACAAATGTAGCCCAAATCGAACGATTAATCGGATTTTTTTAAATAGAAACGATAAAGATATCATCTTTTCAAAATTATTGTAGACACCTTTCTTAAAAGTCACTCAAGAAATTGTATAAAGAGAAATCGAAGCTTAAAAAATTGTATATCACGGAAAGCAGATTTTTGGGGCAAAAAAAGGTGTAAGATTTGGTTTTAGGACGTCAAAGTACATAATACAAAAATAGAAAATTGGAAAAATCAAATTATTAAATCGTCAAACGGAAAAAATTTTTAGCCGTCAAGGTGGCAATGGCTTCTCTCTAACATGATTTTTTTGTGTGTAGACACTGGACAGAATTGTAGATTCTGTCCACCGAAGAGAAATAAATATCTTGTCCGGCAGAGTATCTGTATGATACTGTTTTTATTAAATTTAAATTCGGGTTTATATACAATCTTAAAACTATTTCTTAAAACTATAGCAGATGCAGGTCGCCTATGAACGCTCGTAGTTCGGTGTACCTAGTGTACCTGTTTGTAACTGTATTTAGCGGAAGAACGACTCCTTACAATGAACTTCTTAGAAATACTTAAAATAAGGGATGAAACATTCATAAGTGTACTTCCTCAAACTGTTTCATTGTTTGGATGTATCTGTGTACTCCTAAGAATCGATCATTAAATTGTCATTCACTAAATTGTACACAATATTGAGGGAAAATCCTTTAGAAATTAGGTTCCTTAAATTAGCTTATTATAAATAAGTGTATGTTATTAGGTGAGCATGCTTAATGACATTCCATAAATTAAATCTTTCACGCCGCAGATTTAACGTGTTCATAATCACTTGATTTTTGTATGGAAAAAAAGCGGGAAGATGTAAGTTCTTTATTTATATTAAAAAAAGCGTAAATTTAATGATTTCTTGTGTTATTTCAGGAGTAAAACCATCAATTAAGTGCAGGGCGAAATCCTATTAAATAGAGTGATGGAAAAACCGGACATTGCCACAGGATTTGTGAGGGCAAAGCGGGACTCCGTCGACCGATTTTGGAAGGTCCTCACGGTTGAGCTAAACAGTGCAGGCCCACCAATTGGAAGAGTGGAAGAAGGTACGATATCATAAAATTATATATGCAGTCGAATAAAATTTAGGTATTTTAATTTAGGTTTGGACAGATCAAAAGCGCTACATTCGAAAGAAGGCTCCTGCAAATAAGATGCACGAGAGAGGTACTGGAGGTGGACCTTACAAGACTCAAAAGTTTTCACCTGGAGGAAACCATTTCCAGCTCGTCGGCATGAAGGAATCAGTGGAGGGTGTGGCTAACGCGAAAAGCTTCGGTTTGGCTCCGGCCGAGAAAAGGGCTGAAGGCAAGAACGACTTTGTAGTCTTGCAAGAACTGGAGACGCAACAAGAACTGGTCTCCAAAGAAGGTGAAGCTGTAACAATCATTAAGGGTCATCAGAAAGAAATACAGTGCAGTGCCAATAAAAATTTACCGAGAACTGGACCGCATACAGGAACAACAAAGCCTAACACTGAATGAAATGAACCGGCATAATACAGCAATGGAGAGCTTGAGGAAAATAGAAAATAACCGCCGACTTCTGGAAAAAGAAGATCTGAAGGCGGGCGTTCTCCGACAAAAGCAATACTAGTGTAACAATGGAGTTTGGAAGTGAAGAAATCCAACCCCGCCACAGTCGAAAGCACGAACTCTGTTAACCTTTGCTTAGTATAGTATACTAGTATACTATTTCCATATAAATGCAAGACTTTAAAGGACTGCATTTAGGATTAATTGCTTTAAGAAAAGGACTATAAGATTTTATGAATTTAAAATGTTTTTTTAACATATACTCTTATTTATAACAACTTACCAAATGACTGAATGAATGTGAAGTTTGGAGCCAATCGGATAAAGAAAAGTTGGCGCGGAATGCACTTCTTTTTCCCCATACAAAAATGAAAAACATTGGAAATAGTGCTCGGATTTTGATGACACTTTTATATTAGATAATTTAGGGTCGCTGATCTCAAATATGAAGTCAGTTTTAATTTTACACTGTTAATTTGGGCAATAATTGCTATTTAAATCGAAATTTTCTTATTTTTTAAAATTGTCTGGTAGCTGAATGCAAGCTTTGATTTTAACATTTTTTTCTTTAATAGATCTGACATATCTTATTCCATCTGTTTTAACCGATTCCAAAAAAGTTCTCGGGCAATTTCCCATTGCTCTCTCGGTGCGTCCACGTTCTTAATTGTGCGCATAATGTGGACTCAAAAATATTTAATACTTCGGAAAGCACCTCACTGAAAAAGGATTGCGCCAAACCAACTTCATAGTCCTTGCTAACTCCTTTTTGGTATCCGCCCTGGGCAAAAAAGCGTGAAGAAGCGATGAGTTTAACGATGGGCGGAATCGCAAATATCTGTCTTGATGGTGGCAAAGAAGCAGTCAACACATCCAACAGATTTTTGAATGCCGGTTTGTTCAAGCGGTAATATTGATGAAATCTAAAAAAACATGCTCATTTATAAAAAAGAACAAAATAAACATTCAATCTTACAATGGTTCATACAACTCCAAAGGATTACAATAGTCTCGTAAGCGCCTTCTAAATGTGCGTTGTCCATTCATTTCTTCTTTTATGGTCAAAAGTCGCAACGCTACACTATTCATTTTTGCCCAATATTTTTGAGTCGTTGGATGATTAAAGATTGAGTTGAAGGATTCAAATTGCAATCTTATTGTCACAGCCAATATGAGGTGAAATTTTGTTCGGGCGAAACTTCCGATATGCATTTATTTTCCGGGTGAACAAAAATATTTCGGGCGACAGTTTTTTCACCCGAAACTCCCGATAAGGGTGAATTTCATATTTGAACATTCTGACGAGGGCACCAACACTTACGGGTACCAATCTTCTTATCAATTCTTGCTTTATAAAATATAAAATTATTATAATAATTCCTGTTCTAACTAAACTCAATGCGGTGTGTCCGCTTACATGATGAAAGTTAAGCCCTTTCAAACTTATCTTCTCATTTTTCAATTCTGTAGTATATTTCTTCTGAAGTTCTATCTCACGTGTATGGTAGATTCCTGTTGACCCCAACGGATGAAGTGAGTCATCTAACGCCATGCTGATATCCTTCACTTAATTGATGTTAATCTCTTCGTAATCAGTAGACTCAATGTTGTGTAGCGCAGCTCATGTGATTCCGTTTATCCGAGCGTTACATCCAGCCTCCAATGTTAATACTCCTTGTCTCGGTAATTCCATATTTTGTTGAGATGTTTTCGTACATTGTACTTGCGCTGAAGACTTTTTGAAAACCTTGAGTAACCAATTTCCTTTCCGCCGAAGATGGATCCAAAATGAAGTCATTCGCGCTTCGATCGATTTGTCATTCACATCTCTCCAAGGCCAATCTCCGTCACAAATTAATTTATTGTCTAAGTTTCTACTACACTCAGTTAATGTAGTTTCGGACATAAAATGATACGAATCCATACCGAAGTTATAAATGACGTGTTTGTGTCCGTAACATTTTGCAGGCAGAATCAGTTTCTCCGATGTAGTTGCTTTAATCTTGATTTGATCTTGTAGCTGTGCCGGGCATTCGTCTACTAGCGCCGCAGATTTGGCGTGTTCATATTTTATATTTGAACAGACACATTAAAGTGTTCACCATACAGCTTGCTGAACTTAATCGCCATTAGCTGAAGTCTTTTAAGAGCTGGCTGTGGTTCAGTTGGTTAGAGCTTCCGCTTTCTCTGCAGCAGTCATAGGTTCCAGCCCGCCAGCGGTGATAGTTTTTTTTTTAAATCCATTACTTCATATTTTTTTTTAATCTTTTGTTTTTTATTAATTTTTCTTTTTTAATGTAACAATTCAACTTCCCACACTAGGCCACAATTACATCATCAAAAAAATGTTATTCTATTCTTTGCAAAATTTATCAAAGGAAATTCCTATCACAACATTACATGATCAAATACAACCACTTATTATCACAAAAATTTCCTACAACAAATAAAAATTTCATTCTTTACGTGTTTCAGGAGATTACATTCCGCTTCACCGTTCAGTTATGGAAAGTTTACTTCTTATAACTAACTACCTAAAAATAGTTAATTTATTAAGTGTCTCCTAAACGTGCTTGGCCAGGTCAAGATAAGTTGGAGAAAACCTAAGGGCGCCATATTTCTACATCTAAATATACAAAATATATTTAGTAATCATTTAATTTTTCAAATTAGTGTGTTTTTTCCCGGGCAAATTAAATAGTTATCAATAATAGTTGTATTTTCAAAAGTTGTTAAATATATTCCTTCCAATGGTTGATTTTCGACATTATGTTTTTCAGAAATTAATATTGCTCCTTCTTTTATTTTGTCAATTTCCACATTTCTTTCTTTTGTAGAGTTTTGTGTATTTGAAGATTTAAAGCTTCTTCAAGCATATAAGGGATTGGCGCTAGGCACCACAATTAAATGAGAAGGTAGAAGAACAAAGTTCCAATTCAATCTGGTTTTATTAGTGGCCAACGCGGCTCTTTTATATCTTTACTTATAACTGTTATACATTAGTTCTTAATCTATCCTACTTACTTACACTACAATAATATAATTATACTTATGTTCTGCATTTCATTTGCACCCGTTGCCCTGAGTACGCTAATTTGGTTTTGACGAATGGTGTCGAAGGACGGTCACCGAAATTGAGTGCATTCAATATACACTCAATTGTTGTTGACAACATCCAGAATCATTTGTGTATATTGGGTCAGCGTACTCAAAAGTGCAGCGCTAGCATGTCGATACATTGTCGGTACATTTGTACTAATGAAATGCAGGGGTAGGTAATGTAGACTTGTATGTATACACTACACCCTTACCCTTAAGATGAAAATTATTTGAAGAATAATGATTTTAAAAGAATTTTCAGAGAGGATTGTAGTTATAAAATGGTTAGGTGATATGATTAAAAATAATATTTATACCCCCACACTCACTGTGGCAGGGTATACTAACTTTGTCACAACGTTTGTAACGCCCATAAGGAGGCGTGTCCGGTATGGAAAAGTATATATATTCTTGATCAGTATCACCTCCTGAGTCGATTTAGCGATGTCCGTCTGTCTGTCCGTCCGTCTGTCCGTCTGTCCGTCTGTCCGTCTGTCCGTCCGCACGATAGCGGTCGCAGTTTTGGAGATATCGACTTTAAACTTTTTTTTACATGTTTTTCTCGTGAATACTGAGATCAAGTTCGAGAATCAGCCAAATCGGACAAAAACTGGGCGTGGCTCCCATACACCGAAAAAAAAGGTAAAAATTTTTCAAGTCTTTTTTATTGTTGTATTCGATTGGAAATGTTTAGAAACGTATTTTTGACATGGTCCGAGGTTCCGAAGCCACATATATAAGGTCTAAATGGGGTCTTGAGACCAATTTTTTTTTTTTTGGTGGATTTAATTGGAAATTTTTAGAAATGGATTTTGGACATGGTCCGAGGTTCCGAAGCCACATATATAAGGGTCTAAATGGGGTCTTGAGAGCAATTTTTTTTTTGTTGGATTTAATTGGAAATTTTTAGAAATGGATTTTGGACATGGTCAGGGCTCCAAAACCACCTATAATTGGCTCAAAATAGGGTCTTGAGACCACATTTTTTTATGATCGAGGTACTTCTTCCTACTGTGTGGGGGTATTTCAACTTCGGTATAGCCGAAGATAGTCCACTCTCTAGTTTTATAGAATATTGATTTATATTATGAAATTCTTAAATAAGCAAATATATGATTATAATTAATAATTTATAGTAAAATACAATTAAAATTTATTTTTGTGTTTTTTTAAATTTGTTTTAAGTGTATAATTATTATTTTTATGAAATAAACTAGTAGAGCCCGACCGATAAGCATTTTCAGACCGAAGTCGAAGCCGATGCCGAAGGTCAATTGGCAGCCTATTACTTCGGCCGACACCGAAGGCCTATACCGAAGCCGATACTTAAATAAAAACCCTTTAAATCTTGTTTATTCGTGTATTTTCATTCAAATTCGAGTATATAAATACACATTTAGTTTTTTAAGGAACTACAAATTTATTTAAACAAATAATAAAAGTAACCAAAAGAATTCACAAACAAATTTGGGCCTCCTAGGTCAAAACTAACAGGAGAGTCAAATTATTCCATATATCCCATGTAAGAACAATTGGATTTTTTTAAAATCACTTTTAAAAATTTGGGAATTTAGAAATTAGGAAATAGGGAAATTTAGAATTTAGAATAGGGAAATTAGCTTAAAATAATGGGAATTTAGAAGAAATGGTAGAGAATTCTTCAAAGAATAAATCCATCTAAGTAGCTGTTTTTTAAGGACTCCCCAAATCCGTCAGGTGATGGACAAAGGATGTTCTAGTTGATGGTAAAAATCACCTTTAAATGTCAGCACAAGAACTACTTTTCATATATGTTGGCGCAGCAATTTGGTCTAAATTTCTAAAAGGTAGAATCCTTCCGTGAGCCTCCTACCAATATATTTGAAATTTCATACAGTTTACCAGGACTCCTTTTAACATAGACATCAGGGCAAGTAGTAAGCTTCTAAATCTATATTTAAAATTCAGTAATCCACCCAGAAAATGTCCAAGGATGTACTTTGTGGCAGCTGTAACCCCGTGCCACGCAATTTGAGGCGAGATTCACTCAATATTCGATGATTACTAATTTAAATTGTAATCATATTTTTTGTTTTGTGGGCCTCTTATGTCCCATTGTAATTCCATCAATTACACAATTTTACATTCAAGTCTCAAGAAAATCAGTAAGACCGTTTAGATGCGATGTGGGCTAGAAAATCGTATCGTAAAAAATTAGTTTTGGTTTTCGGTGTCGCAAAAAAAAGGAAAAAAATTGAAAAACTTCGGCCAAAACTTCGGCCATTTTTCGGAAAAACCGAAGCCGAAGCCGAATGTGCATTTTCGGCCGATAACGGCCGAAGCTGATGCCGAAGCCGATTAATCGGTCGGGCTCTATAAACTAGTATGATTTATAATAACATATATGTAAAAAAGTTTTTAAATTTAATAGTTATTTTCTTATTGCTATATTGCTGCCTTGTAAGGTATCAGCTGATTGTTATGAATAATTTTTTGTTTCCCGTTATATTCTATTTTTGTATTAACTGCTAATTTATCTAGTACTATAAATGGTCCCTTATATGGTTTTTCATGTTTCTTGCTATTTTCTACTTTTAATAACACTAGGTCTCCTATTTCTATATTAAGTTTTTGTATATTATTTAAATTTTTGTCAGTTCGTTTCTCCTTAGCCCTAATTAACATTTCTTTGGCTTTATTTAGTGAAAAATTTAGTTTCGTACGCATCTCGCTTCGATAGCTGTCAAGCAGTGTCAACGTGTGGAGTCGTGTTGTAAGCAAAAGTAAAATACGGTATCCACTTGTCCCATTCATGGTCATTTGTTGATGTTAAGAGAAATTCATTAAGAACTCTGTGGTTCCTTTCAAGTGACCCTATCGTTTGATGATGGTATGGAGTAGAAAATGTTTGTTTTATTTTTAATAGTTCACATATGCTGTGCATTAACTCATTTTTGAATTCAGTACCATTATCAGATCTTAGTACTTGAAAATGACCATACTTTAAAATTATTTGTTCTACGAGTGTTCTTGCGACAGTGTCGGCGTCTTTTGTTGACATAGGGTATGATATTACAAATTTTGCGAGATCACATTGCATTGTTAGTATGTACCGAAATCCATTGGATATACGTAACGGTCCTACGGTGTCGATTGACAATGTTTGGAAACTATTACTAGGCGTGTCTGTTATCGTTAGTGGTTCAATAGTGTGGCGTGTTTGTTTACTTTTCTCGCATATGTCACATTGCGATACAAATTTCTTTACCATTTTGTACATGTTTTTCCACACGTACCTTTGTTTTAGTTTTATCACTGTCCTTCTAACTCCTAAGTGTCCTGTTGTGTGGTATTCGTCAATGAGTTTAAATTTCGTAATGTCATCTTGTATTCTTTTTGGTGGGTCATAAATTAAAATTTTGAGTTGAGGACTTTTTCTATTTTAAGGGCTTTGTTGTATGTTTATAAATATGTTTTTGAATTCTTCTTTTGAGATTCTTTGGAATATTTTATCATTGTTGGCTAGCGCTAGCTCTACTATATTCTCATTTTTCATTTTGGATATCAGTTTCTTCATAATCGAATCTAGATTCGTTGAATTATCACTGTATCTCGCATGCGTATTTAAATTATTTTGTTGGGTTAGCTTCTTCGAATACGAAACTGGTTTCGTTGAATTATCGCTGAATCCCACGTGTACAATATTATTTTCAATATATATATTATTTTCTTTGGCCATATAAAATTTTAAATTCTTCATATTCCTGACGTCACTAACGGATGTGCAATCCCATATCGGAAGTTGGTCAGTTCTGGGTTTTGTCACTATCCACAATGATTTCTTCATCATTGTTTGCCTCTTTATTTTTAATGGCTTATTTATTTGCCATGCCTCTTGTAATTATAAGTGTTTTCTTCGCATTTTTATCATCTTCTTGCGGTATCATATTTTTTTAAATTTCTGAATTAATTTGTATTCTGGATAATGCATCGGCATTAGTGTTCATACTACCCTTTTTGTAAATTATGTCATAGTCGTAATCACTCAAATCTAGACGAATTCTAGTCATTTTTGATGAAGGATTTTCGTGCGAAAATAATGAGACTAGTGGTCTGTGGTCAGTTACCACTGTAAATTTTCTACCGTATAGGTATGGTTTGAAAAAATTTATCCCCCAGTGAATAGCTAACAGTTCCTTTTCTATTACTGGTTTATTCAAATCATGCTTTTGCAGCGATTTACTTGCATACGATATAGGAATGTCATTGCCTATCTCGCCTTGTGACAGTACTGCGCCTAAAGCATAATTTGAAGCATCAGTCGTTAAAATGAAAGGTTTGCTAAGATCTGGATATTGTAGCAAAGGCGGAGTAATTAATTTTTCTTTCAGTTTATCAAAAGCATGTTGACATTCTTCCGTCCAAACAAATTTACAAGATTTCTTCAAAAGTGCATTTAAATTTTTCGCAATATCTGCAAATCTTCTAACTTCGTCCGCATTTTTCGGGATGGGGTAATTTTTTATAGTGTCATATTTGGCGGGGTCAGTTTTAACACCATCGCCAGTAGTTAGGTGTCCCAAATATAGTACTTCTGGACGCAAAAAACAACATTTGGCAGCATTTAATTTTAAATTATACCGTTGCAGCCTGTCTAATACTTTAATCAAATTTTCATTATGGTGATTTATGCTACAACCATGGATTATTATGTCATCCACGTAAAGAAATGCATTTGAATCTAAACCTGCAAGTGCAAGTGTTAGCATACGTTGGAAACTATTTGATGAGATTTTAAGTCCGAAAGGTAATCGCTTGAAGTGAAAATGTCCGTTCGGTGTAGAGAAAGCTGTCAAATTTCGTGACTTTTTGTCAAGTTTAATTTGATGAAATGAACTGGTCATATCAAGTGTTGAGAACCATTTTGCTCTTCCCAACTTGTCTAGAATGTCTTCTAGTCGAGTTAGAGGAAATTTATCATTAACAATTTTATCATTCAGTTTTCTGTAATCCACTACAAGTCTCCATTTTCTTTTGTCATCAATGTTCTTTTTAGGTACTAAAAGTAATGGGGAATTGTAAGGACTAACTGATGGTTCAATAATATCGTCCTCAAGCATTTTCTTGACTTGTTCATTCATTACGTCAGTGTGTGTGTGTGGTAGTCTATAGTTTTTAATGTAAACTGGTGTGTTGGTTGTCGTCGTTATGTTTTGAGTGTACAAATTATTTGTTGTCAAGGGTTCGTTATCCAAGTGGAATACGTCTTGGTATTTTTGGAAAATGTTTGTCAAGTCGTTTTTAATTTTTGTGTCATTACACTGTATGTTTAATGTTTCTAAAATCTTATTCAATCGTTTTTGCGAGTGTTGTGGTTTTGTATTGTCGTAGGTCAAAATGTCGTAATTGTTCAAAGAATCAGTTTCCAACTGAATACCATTTAAAATTATTTCCTTATCTGTTGAGTTTAAACTTTTTATATGTGTCATGCCTTTTTTGGTGCTATTGAATTACTCAAAAAAATGCCTTCTTGTATGTCTTTATTTAGAATAACTGTATCTTCTGTTAGTTTGATACGAATTGGTTGTACGATTTCAGTTCTTGGTGGAACTTTTATTGTCATTGTATTAAAGGATTTTGAATGCATAGGTAAAATGATTAGTGATTCTTTTATCAATACTGAAATTGTAAAAGTTTCGTAATCTATTTTGCAAAGAAACTTCTTGAAAAAGTCTCTACCTAATATACCATCAGTTTCAATCGGAAATTTCGAACTGACCAGTTGAAACTCATGTTTGCTGGACTCCTCCCCAAAATTAAGTGTTAGGCTTATACTACCTAGTGAAAAAATTTCTTCGTTTGTAATGCCCGTTAATTTGCATTTTTCATCTGGATTCAAAAAATTGTTATCTACATGTTTATTAATTTTACAGAGTGAAATGTCTGCGCCAGTGTCGATTAAAAAAGTCATAAAGTTGTTTTTGTACTTAATTTTTATGAAATTGGAATTATTATCCGAGATTTTATAAATTTTTAGTTTTGGCTGTCCGGAATAACTTTGTTTTCCGAGCCCTGATCGTTTCCCTGATCATTTCCTTCATTGTTTATGATTCTTACATTTCGATTTGTGTAATTGGAGTAGCGTTTCTGTTGTTGTTATTGTTATTTTTCATATACAATAATAATATGGTAATATATATATATATTTTTTGTTTGTTTATTGTTTGCAACAAAATTAATTTAGTTAATATTTTGTGAATATTTCAAATGCTTTAATTTTTTATTTAGAAATTGTAACTTTAAAAATGAAAATTTAATCAATTCGGGTTTATTTACAATTTTTTTTTTTTTTTAAATAAAATATTTTGACAAATGCAAATTTAGTAAAAATCGTAAAATCGTAAGATAGTAGTTTCAGAGGATGTTGATGGCAAAACAAGCAATTTAATATGGAACGTTAAAAAAATGATAAAAGACATTTTCGCCATTGTGTGTCCTCCTAACAGCTTCGGAGAACATCATTGACATCGAATTGATCGGCGCCAATTGTTGGTGCTTCCTCGGCGTTAACGGGTACTTCAACTTTGCATCGCTTTGCATCGCTGTGGTTTCAATGCTTCCCAATGATACTGGCTCAGAGATAGAAAATGGTTTCGAGATGCACACCGGTGGTGATGCCAACGTTATAAAACACAGAATTTCGTAAGAATCGTCTTCCGAGTCACTGAGCAGATGAATGATTTCTCCGTTTCGTAGCGGTTCATTGGCTTTTGCCACTTTTGGTTCGTTAGCCACCTCCTCTGCTACGGACATGGTGGCCTTTGCCATTGCCGCATCTTGTTCATCATTAAACTCGAAAATTTTCATTTTGCTTGGTTCGTGTTCAGTGAAATAATAGTCCATGTTGATGATTTTTATCTTAACCTAACTATGCCCATTACAATGGACTCGCTACGCTGGATCGTCTCAGTAAAACTCCAAGGTTGGAGTGGCAAGATCGCCATGTAGAGTAAAGTGTTTTGTGTATTTGAAGATTTTAAGCTTCTTCAAGCATGTAAGGGATTGGCGCTAGGCACCACAATTAAAATGAGAAGGTAGAAGAACAAAGTTCCAATTCAATCTGGTTTTATTAGTGGCCAACGCGGCTCTTTTATATCTTTACTTATAACTGTTATACATTAGTTCTTAATCTATCCTACTTACTTACACTACAATAATATAATTATACTTATGTTCTGCATTTCATTTGCACCCGTTGCCCTGAGTACGCTAATTTGGTTTTGACGAATGGTGTCGAAGGACGGTCACCGAAATTGAGTGCATTTCAATATACACTCAATTGTTGTTGACAACATCCAGAATCATTTGTGTATATTGGGTCAGCGTACTCAAAAGTGCAGCGCTAGCATGTCGATACATTGTCGGTGCATTTGTACTAATGAAATGCAGGGGTAGGTAATGTAGACTTGTATGTATACACTACACTTTGATTCTTTTGCCTTGGCTTTTCTTTTTATTTAAAATTTCCGATAAACATGATTTTTCAGATGTAATTTTACAATAAGTACTTGGTAATTCCAGTTTACATTCTTTTTTTCCATCTTTTTGCGCTATGGCATAAACTTCATAAAGATTACAATCATATTTAATTTTTGGATACTTTATATAAATTACAATGACATCCTTATTCTGTACTATATTAAATTCTGATGCGTCCATTAAGTCAGTTAAGTAAATTTTTCCAATTCCATTTTCATGTCTTGTTATGTTTTTTAGTTCGTTAAGGTTGTAGTGTATACATACATGTCTACATTACCTACCCCTACATTTCATTGGTACAAATGCACCGACAATGTATCGATATGCTATTGCTGCACTTTTGAGTACGCTGACCAGGCATGATTTTTTTGGTACAATTGTACTTTTTTGGTACAATTTCAAAGACAAAAGTACATTGCTACTACATTGACATTTTTGGTACAATATATGCGAAGATATCAGATTAATAATAAACTTATTTTACAATTTTTTTTCTCAAATATTTTTTTTGTTTAAGGTTTGTTTCCAGCTCTAAAGTACTTGTCAAACTTCATTTCGAAAAAAGCTAAGAAATTGATAAGTAATTTTTCTTTAACTCGTATCCACTTCGGTAAAATTGTTGTTCCATTTTTTAACGAAATGCGACACGGCCACTCTGTGCGCTCTTCAGAAATTTGGAATTATTTCCAATTTCTTTAGAAAAGTTGACATTATCAGCTGTCAAATCACTAACCAAAATAGAAAGCAAAAGTAAATGAAGAAAAGCGGAAATGAAAATTTTTGCTTTGTCATTTGTCAAAAAATGCTGATCTAATAAAATTTTGCAGCATAAGAAACTTGACAAGATTTTTCTTGAGTCATTTCTTTAGAGCTGGAAACGAAGCTCAACGTTTCATTTATGTAACGGTAAAAGTAACTTCATTTAGTATAATTTTAGTTTATAATCTTAAAACTTCTGTGTTAAAAGCTTCATGAATTGAAGTATGCTTATATATATTTAACTTGTTTACATTTTTGAATATTAATAATTTTTCTGTTCATATCGATACCTTAAAGCACAACCATACATTTTTTCAAAACTCTTGTAAATGAAAAACAAGTTTTCAAATGGTATGTTTTGTATGGAAATGGGTTTTCATTTACTTATTTTCAATTGCGCCAGCCCTGTCCGCCACTCAATTGGGGTTCATTGGCATACGAGAATTATTGAGAATTCAATACTTCACATGATTAACGTGAAAAATTTGGCTCCATACTAGTTATTAAAATTTAAGTGATAAAAATACAAAAAAAAATCGAAATTTGTGCGGGACCTGTGCGCGGAAAAGGCGCCCAACAATCTCGCATTAGTCTTGGCACTGACTGTAAAATGCCAAATAAATAATCAATAAACAAAATTGAAAAGTGATCAATATGATGAGAACGCCGCCACTTGATTCAATCTCACAAAACACTAACAATGCTGAAGCAGCCGCGAAAGCGTCGCAGTTAAAAGCCTCTGCATTCTCTGAGATTGCATCGCAACTCACTCTTGTGTTTCCTGCCAACAATGCTATTCTAGCTGAAAACACTATTTTGAAGAGTCGCTCTGCAGAGGCGCTCTTCGTAAGCTCTCTCGCATCACCATCTGTTTCTTGGCGAGAACAATGCGAAACCCCAACACCCTACATCCAGCAGAAAACAGAAATGGCAGCAGCCGCAGCATCTAAATCGACTTTGGCAAGTACAAATTCTCTTAATACCCTTACGCCAGACCCTCACAATAAATTTACAGAGAATCAAAAGTCTGTTCATAAGCCCCAGTCAGCGAAAAAAGACAATAAAATTAACTCTCTCGAGCAGACTACTGCAGGTTCGGCAGTGCAGACAGGCATGCACCGCTACCTGCAAAAACCAGACCCTACAATGCAAAAACGTCCAGAAAATACCAATACGCCTAAGATTTTTAAATCCAAATCGAATATCCAGCCCGTAAATCTTGGCCAAAATAGATATTCTTTATTGTATGAAGAAGAAAATTCAGACCCTAAACCCAAAACGTCGAAGCCGCAGCCAATTTATCTCAGAGAAAAAAACTCAAATTCTCTTGTCAATCTAATAACACAGCTTGCTGGTTCCAACAGATTTCATGTGATGCCCATTCTCAAGGGCGCTATCCATGAAACTAAAATTCAAATTTATAATGATGTAGATTTTCGAAAAGTTATTGATA
This sequence comes from Heteromyza rotundicornis, assembly GCA_951394025.1. Lineage (NCBI taxonomy): Eukaryota > Metazoa > Arthropoda > Insecta > Diptera > Heleomyzidae > Heteromyza > Heteromyza rotundicornis. The sequence continues at coordinate 50,995,325 of OX596010.1, read as the reverse complement.
ATTTCGATAAGTGCAAAAGGAGCTATTACACATACCAGCTCAAAAGCAGCAAAGGCCTTATGGTTGTAATAAGAGGTATTGACTCATTCATCGAATGAGATGAACGCATTAACAGAGCAAAAATTGCAGGTCAGATCTGTATCTAACATAAAAAACAGAGATAAGTTACCCCAACCCCTCTTCCGCATTGAACTCGAATTTGACCCCAAGACTCTAAAAAAAAGGCGAACCCCACCCCATATATAATCTGCGGTATTTATTACACCGTAAAGTCAGTGTTCAGGAGCCACGTAAAAGCCGAGGTCCAATACAATGCCAAAATTGACAGGAATTTGGCCACACAAATAAATATTGTACACTTCCCAGTGATTGTGTTATTTGTGGTGAATTGCACCAGACCCAATTATGCCCAAAATCTCGGAACGATGCAGCCGTTAGACATTGTAGTAACTGTGGTAAAAATCACACTGCAAATTATAGAGGATGTGTAGTCCATAAAACACTTAAAAATAAGGTTTCTTCCCAAACGAAGCCCTTCAGGGCAACAACTGCGACGATGTCAAACCCTACTCCAGCCAATATTGCCCAGATGAAATCATACCCACCACTCCAAGGGAATGGAGCTATGACTGCACCACAACAACAACCATTTTCATATGCAAATGTACTCAAAGGCAATAACCAAGACCCACCAGTTATTCAACCCGCTCAACAGAACATTGGCCTTGAACAAACACTCCAGATGTTTATGCAAAACATGTCGCAGTTTATGAACGGCATGCAAACTATGATGCAAGAAATGTAACGCAATCAAAACATGCTAATCCAGACCCTTATAAATAATAAACCATGAATGCGATAAAAATATCCTTCTGGAACGCGAATGGCTTATGCCAACATAAATTGGAACTTATACAATTCCTCAATTCATACTGTATAGATGTAATGCTAATTTCAGAGACCCATTTGACCCAAAAACACATTTTTAATATACCCGGATACAAGTTGTACGACACTAAATACCTTGGTGGTAAAGCTCGAGGCGGATCAGCGATTCTAATTAAAGACAGAATCAAACACTATGTTTTACATGAATTTTGCACCGAGTATTTGCAAGCCACCAGCATATGCCTTGATGAATACATAAAATGACTAACAATATCGGCAATTTACTGTCCACCCAGCTCCAAAATAACTGAACAGCAGTTTCAGACATTTTTTGCAACCCTTGGTCAAAAATTTCTCGTAGCTGGAGATTTTAATGCCAAACACACTTATTGGGGCTCTCGTCTGATTTCGCCCAAAGGAAGATTACTATGGAATACTACCAGCAGACTCGGCCTTGATGTGGTTTCGTCAGGCACGCCAACATACTGGCCATCAGACAGACGCAAAATTCCAGACGTTATTGATTTTGCAGTAATCAAAACCCTTAAACGAACTCAACTAACCATTGAGTCTTCAGTGGAACTCTTATCTGACCACACACCCACTATTATCACAGTAAAATATGTGCCAAATTCAGAAGTCAAACCACCCGACAAACTCACCTGTATGTATACGAATTGGCTTAAATTCAGAAAATATATAAGTTCACACATTACCCTGCATGTGTCACTGAAAACTGAGGAGCAACTGAATGCGGCAGTGCGTAACTTTACCCTTCTACTTACAAACGCAGCACTGGCAGCTACCCCAAAAATCAATAACACTACCCTAAAAAAGAAATTTGTGCCACATAATATAGCTGCGCTCTTAACAGAAAAGAGATCAATAAGGCGTGATTGGCAAAAGTTCAGATCACCCTATCTGAAAAAAAAGCTGACCTTCATTACACGAAAACTCCAAAATTAACTGAAGGCGAAAAACGAGAATGATCTGCATCAATTCATGGAAAAGCTTACACCGACGAGCTCAACAAATTACTCTCTTTGGCGTGCCACAAAAAATTTAAAACGACCCATTATTGCAGAATCGCCAATTCGTTTACCCAACGGAGACTGGGCGAGAAGTGATGCCGAAAAAGGTACTGCTTTTTCAAGTCACCTAAAAAATGTATTTACTCCAAACCCCCCAAATGCAAATTACTCGTTATCACAGCTCGCAACCAGGTCAAATTTTAACCCACTACTCATCAGAAGAAAAGCACTTATGGACGATATTGCCAAGTTGAACCCAAAAAAAGCTCCAGGACATGACTTAATAACGGCTAAAATGGAGAAAAAAAGCTGCCATCAATTGCTGTTAGTCACTTATTGCATACTAGCTGGGCCCGGTCCGCTTCGCTGGGCCTAAATAATTTTTTGTTGTTGCATTGTCTGCAATGTAATGGAAGAATGGATGAAAGTAATTTTTAAATATATATGTTTAATTGGTGTTTATACTGTGGAGTTAATATTATACAATTTTATAGAGAGGAAAATTGATGTAGCGATCGGTATTGAAATAGGTTTTGATGAATGAATGAATGATTCGTATTGTATGTAGGTATGTAGCGCAGTAAAGTATGTTTGGAAGATTATTGAAATTAAATTAAATGACATGTGGTATAAGTATTTGAAACAAATACGTAGCCGAATGCTCGCACAAAATGGCCCGGCAGTGTAAACACTTAAACCAAAAATTCCCTTAGGAAGGGAAATTTGCCTTAAGTTGGCTGCACTGGTTGAGCGCCCCGTCTGTGAGGAGTGTTGCCACATTGAGAGACGTTCTGTTGTGTTTTTGTAAATTTTTCTTGTGGGAAGAAAGTGATTTCTATAACTTGTTGGGACAATTTTGCAGTGCTTATTTGACGAAAAGGCCAATTGCAGTGTGTGCATTTAAGTCAAGTTTAATTTAATTTTCATTCGAAATGGACGTCTTCTCGTAATATTAATGGCGGTTTGCCTGCATTTAGGTCCCCATAAGCCAACGCGAAATTCCGCAGCCGGTACGGAACTTGAACAAAAATGTTGCTTAAATATGCGATACTGCGTTTTTTTAAAAAAAAATTATAAATGATACACATTTTTAGTTGTAGCTTTGAAATTTTTCACCGCAAACAAATTTTTTTATTCCAATATCTTTGCTGGAAGAATTTTCGAGAAAGTACCGCGGCGGCGGAATTTTGGGTATTTTAAGTTGTAATGAAGTACTGTGTGTAGGATTAGAATGATCTGCATTTGTTTTTGTTTTTGTGAAATTTTTCAGCACGAAAAAATTTGTCCGAGCCGAATATCGCCTTGCAATTTTTGGGGAAATTTCGCGGCAGTGTGTAGGAGCATTAAGTTGGGTATAATTTAATTTCCATTCACAATAGACATTTTTCCGTAGTTATTTGGAATGTAAATGGCAAATGCATTTAAGTGGAAATGAAGTACTGTGAAAGTGGGCGTAAAATGTGCACTGGGAGATTGGGGCAAATTTTGGAATTGCGAATATGTAATACTCAAGGAGAAGCCGCGTTTTTTTGGCATTGCCTTAGGTTTTTTCCATTGTTGAAAAGTTACATGCAATCAAATGGAAATAACCTTAATTTTTACTCCCCGCTGCATTTAATGTTGAAAATACAGAAGTTGTTGAAATTTGTGATCCGTACATCGACTTGAAATACTTTAGCTAATCGATTTCATACTTTGAAAGAAACCGAAAGGTTTTTTTACCCGCAGATATGGTAACACTTGGGTGGGAAAAATTAAGTCCTAGGTGGCAACCAAGTTGATTGTTGATCATATGGTATTTGCTTCAAAAGATTCACAAATGTGAGAGAAATACGTATTTTCTAACTTGTGGGCGGTTAAAGTGGGCGTGTCAAAACCTATCCTATGTCGCGACTCACGACCCCTAGAACACGCATATAAATTTTGGTGAGAATCGGTGCTGTAGTTTTCGCGTCTACTGGTCCCAAACATACACGTCTCTTTTATATATATAGATAAATAATGCTATATTAAGAATAGGTCACTACCCAACTGACTTGAAGCTGTCGCAGATCACGATGATCCCAAAACCGGGAAAAGACCCTACAAACGTGAGTTCATATCGCCCAATAAGCTTACTCTCTACCCTATCAAAACTTTTTGAGAAAATTCTGATAAAAATGATGTTACCCACAATACTCGCTAAAGGTGAAATACCCAATCACCAATTCGGATTTAGAGAAAAGCATCGAACAATTGAACAGGTTCATCGCATTGGTGAATTGATCAAAAAAACATTCGAGAAAAAGCAATACTGCTCAGCAGTATTCCTCGACATCACCCAAGCCTTTGATAAGGTATGGCATAGAGGATTGATATCCAAACTACAAAAACTATTACCCGCAAGCTTTCACATTTTGCTTGACAACTACTTGACACACAGAAAATTTGTAGTTAAACATAAAAGTTTCGTTTCTCGTAGATTTGATATTCTTGCCGGTGTACCCCAAGGCAGCGTCCTGGGACCCCTGCTGTATATACTCTATACAGCTGATATGCCCACTTATGATCAGACCCTCATCTCAACATTTGCCGACGACACCGCAATATTGTGCTCACACTCAGACCCCAAAATGGCATCACAACACGTGCAACAGCATTTAATCACTTTGCAAAATTGGTTAGCTCAGTGGAGAATTAAAGTCAATGAGTCTAAGAGCGTTCATCTAACCTTCACCCTAAGGAAAGATACTTGCCCCACCCTTAAAATAAATGGTAGTGTAATACCACAATGTCGTGAAACCAAATACATTGGAATGCATCTCGATCGCAGGCTCACTTGGAAAAGGCACATCGAAGCTAAAAATATACAAATCAAATTAAAAAAAATCGAACTAAATTGGCTCCTTTCGAAACAATCAAAAATCAACACCAAGTACAAAATCCTTTTATATGAAAGCGTAGGGAACAGTATATGAAAGCGTGGGGAACAGCATCTCCATCAAATGTCGAGAAACTACAAAGAATGCAATCGAAAGTTCTGCGTCAAATCGTTGCAGCTCTGATGGCCAGTATGTTGGTTTATAAGAAATGCACAAATCCATCGAGGTTTACAAATACCGAAAATTTCCGATGAGATCCCTAAGCGTACATCAAAGTACAAAGATAAGCTTAAGCTGCATCCAAATATTCTAGCTAGAAATTTGTTTAGACCCACCCAACCCCTACGTCTAAAGCGTAACTATTCTATAGCTTTTGAATAGATAGCCCCATAACCCTCAGCAACTCCAACATACCGCATATGACGCCATCAGGACAATGCCAACATCCATCGATGTCAACATCGCCTTGATGACGACCCTATGAATGATAACTACATAGGTTGCCCAAATCGTTGGATTAGGTCAACTAGTAAATTATAATGTGAAATTTGTACCGTTAAAAATTATTGTTAGTTCTAAGTTTTAGAAGATCCAATAAATAAAAATGATTTTAAAAAAAAAAAAAATTTTTCAATTACTTCCATCACCACTATCGTCTATCTGATGCAGCTTCTTCTCAGGAATCCAAAAATGACAAAAACTCGATTTTCATGGAAATGGAAATCGTATGGTTGTGCTTTAAGGTATCGATATTAGAAACTATTTTTAATTATAAAATTTGGAAATTGAAGAGTTGGTACTTTTTCTATAGATTTGGTACTATTTTGTTTGCCTTTTTGTACAAAATGGAACAACCCAAATATCATCCCTGACGCTGACCCAATATACACAAATGGTTCTGGACGTTTTCAACAACAATTGAGTGTATGTTGAAATGTACTCAATTTCGGTGACCGTCCTATGACACAATTCGTCAAGACCAAATTAGCGTACTCAGGGCAACGGGTGCAAATGAAAAGCAGAACCCAATTATATTATATTATTGTAGTGTAAGTAAGTAGGATAGATTAAGAACTAATGTATAACAGTTATAAGTAAAGATATAAAAGAGCCGCGTTGGCCACTAATAAACCAGATTGAATTGGAACTTCGTTCTTTTCTTATCTCACTTAATTGTGGTGCCTAGCGCCAATCCATCACAGTTCGGAGCAGCTAAAATATCTCAAAAATTCCAACACAAGGTACAAAATGGTTGGATTTCAAATTCCTGCCTTGGCTAATGTTACTGTATTTGTTAAAGTTTGCAATTCATTAAGAATATAACTATTTCTTTCTTTTAATACTAATTTGACATGTGAACCCCAATTTAAATCTTGAATTATTTCGGTCAATTATTTGATAGCCTTAAAGATTTCAGAATTTGTGGTAAACTGTTTATTCTTATTTTCAACTAATTCATTTAAATTATTATTTATTAATACCAATCCACTTACACAACTTGCCTAATTCATTTGTTCCTCTTTTATATCTTTAATCTTTTTTTTTGTAATTGTCCCATTAATGTCTCATAAGTTCAATTTCCGACTCAAATTCTGCTTCACAATATCAAAATCGTATTGTTTTGAATTTTTTGAAATGGTAATCTTTCATGTAAAAATTTCTTTGTAGAAAGAAGTACCTCGAACATAAAAAAATGTGGTCTCAGGACCCTATTTTGAGCCAATTATAGGTGGTTTTGGAGCCCAAACCATGTCCAAAATCCATTTCTAAAAATTACCAATTAAATCCAACAAAAAAAAAAATTGGTCTCAAGACCCCATTTAGACCCTTATATATGTGGCTTCGGAACCTCGGACCATGTCCAAAATCCATTTCTAAAAATTTCCAATTAAATCCACCAAAAAAAAAAAAATGGTCTCAAGACCCCATTTAGACCTTATATATGTGGCTTCGGAACCTCGGACCATGTCAAAAATACGTTTCTAAACATTTCCAATCGAATACAACAATAAAAAAGACTTGAAAAATTTTTACCTTTTTTTTCGGTGTATGGGAGCCACGCCCAGTTTTTGTCCGATTTGGCTGATTCTCGAACTTGATCTCAGTATTCACGAGAAAAACATGTAAAAAAAGTTTCAGGTCGATATCTCCAAAACTGCGACCGCTATCGTGCGGACGGACAGACGGACAGACGGACGGACAGACAGACGGACATCGCTAAATCGACTCAGGAGGTGATACTGATCAAGAATATATATACTTTTCCATACCGGACACGCCTCCTTATGGGCGTTACAAACGTTGTGACAAAGTTAGTATACCCTGCCACAGTGAGTGTGGGGGTATAAAAACCCTAGCTGGCAAAACTAAACCAGAGCGCAAAAATACTCCCTTTGGAACACTTGTCCTCCAGCCACAATCCGACGTTGGCAACCGCTCCACCTCACCACTCCAAACATACAATTTAGAAAACAAGAAAGAAAATTATCAAAATCTTCCAAACAAATTATTTAAGACCAAATTAAATTCAAAATCTCAAACTTCACTTTTCACTTTTCTTCTTCCTTGCTCAAAAAGAACTTAAAGAATCAGAATATGTAAGCGCCCACTTTCCATTTTCTGCTCTCCCCCCACACATAAGCGCGACCTAACGCAGAAGTCAGTATTCGCGGTTGGGGCTTTACCCACACCTATATGTGAAAAATCTCTTCGGATTTTCCTAGAGTGTGTTTGGTAAATTTACATATATGCCCCCGCACCCACCAAAATGAATATACAAATTTGGCGGCACTCATGTGTGTATAGGCGAGAGCATCAATATTTTCAAACTCCCCTCCCTTAAACTGGTTCAAAGAGTACAAAAAGCTTTAGTTTTTAACATTTTCCTATTCTCGTACCGTCCGTATAGTTTCGGCAATACTGGCAATACCGTCTACAACGCTGGAAACTGAAGCCGTAACCAAAGAGAAGGAAAGATCTTGACAGCTCAAAAAAAAGTAATTGTCAATTCTCCGTCCGGCCGCATTTCACCCGCGAGTGGCGAATTTGTTTTGCTTAGAAATTAGGCAAAACAAATAATAGAAAAAAAATAATAAAAATAGTTAATAAAATTATCAGTGCGTTCTTTCGGTTAGTGCGTGTGTGATTTTGTTCCTCCGATTTTGTTCGCCCGTCGCCCCGAACAAAAGGGAAACAAAAAAACAAAACAAACAAAACAAACAAAACAAACAGAACAAACAAAACAAACAAAACAAACAAAACAAACAAAACAAACAAAACAAACAAAACAAACAAAACAAACAAAACAAACAAAACAAACAAAACAAACAAAACAAACAAAACAAACAAAACAAACAAAACAAACAAAACAAACAAAACAAACAAAACAAACAAAACAAACAAAACAAACAAAACAAACAAAACAAACAAAACAAACAAAACAAACAAAACAAACAAAACAAACAAAACAAACAAAACAAACAAAACAAACAAAACAAACAAAACAAACAAAACAAACCAAACAAACAAAACAAAACAAACAAAACAAACAAAACAAACAAAACAAACAAAACAAACAAAACAAACAAAACAAACAAAACAAACAAAACAAACAAAACAAACAAAACAAACAAAACAAACAAAACAAACAAAACAAACAAAACAAACAAAACAAACAAAACAAACAAAACAAACAAAACAAACAAAACAAACAAAACAAACAAAACAAACAAAACAAACAAAACAAACAAAACAAACAAAACAAACAAAACAAACAAAACAAACAAAACAAACAAAACAAACAAAACAAACAAAACAAACAAAACAAACAAAACAAACAAAACAAACAAAACAAACAAAACAAACAAAACAAACAAAACAAACAAAACAAACAAAACAAACAAAACAAACAAAACAAACAAAACAAACAAAACAAACAAAACAAACAAAACAAACAAAACAAACAAAACAAACAAAACAAACAAAACAAACAAAACAAACAAAACAAACAAAACAAACAAAACAAACAAAACAAACAAAACAAACAAAACAAACAAAACAAACAAAACAAACAAAACAAACAAAACAAACAAAACAAACAAAACAAACAAAACAAACAAAACAAACAAAACAAACAAAACAAACAAAACAAACAAAACAAACAAAACAAACAAAACAAACAAAACAAACAAAACAAACAAAACAAACAAAACAAACAAAACAAACAAAACAAACAAAACAAACAAAACAAACAAAACAAACAAAACAAACAAAACAAACAAAACAAACAAAACAAACAAAACAAACAAAACAAACAAAACAAAACAAACAAAACAAACAAAACAAACAAAACAACAACAACTGTGCCGCGAATTTATACCGCGACAACCCCACCTCCATCTCCGCGAAAGTTGCTTGGTCTCTTGAGACCAACCAACTGTCGAATATAACCGGAGAAACATATTCGGAGCTAACTTCGCTGCAAAATAGTTTGCAGCATCGGACAAAACAAAATTACGTCTCCATACTAACTCGTGAGGTAAATACTGTACATCTCTACGTCTGAGATTGTACGTTTTCGCTGTCTTGGCACTTGCCATTTCTATCTTTTTCCGTATGTCTTCCCTCAATTCTGCCATTTTCTTGGCCTGGTCCTCACTACTACTGTCGGGTTGGTCTGAGTCTCCCACTCGTCTATAATCTCTATCACCCCTGACCGCCATATTTCGGCCAACATTCACGAAGTATGGAGACGCCAACACCTCATGCTGCGCTGTTCGAATGCAGCACGTGACCCTTGAGAGGTGAGTATCCCACGTCCTGTGGTTCTCCGACACGTACGCCCTCAAAGTGGTCTTAATAATTTGGTTAATCCGCTCGGCCGGATTAGCCTGTGCAGTGTACCGCATCTGCACACCATACGACGCGCATAAACTCTGCAGCTCCTTGCTGCGAAACTGTGGCCGATTGTCGCATACAATGGACCTCGGAACTCTAAAGAGCAAGAACACGTTGTCCTCTAACTCCTTGCAAACATTCTTTGCCGTTGCATTTCGCAACGGAAACAACAAGGGGAATTTGGTGAAGTAGTCAACCACCGTCAAAATATAACAAAATCCCCGACTAGACTTCACCCTCTGGTCCCATCAGATCTGCGTAGATAATTTCCCAAGGTTCTAACTTCTTTGTCCTCTCTACCATACAACCAGCGATAATGAATTATCGTGACACTCGAATAAAATACTGCGCCTATCACTCCTGCCCACAACTCTCTTCCACAGGGACAAACTATTTGTCCCTGCCTTTATGTGTTTATATAACACCCCATTTTCAATTCTCCAAGCTGGGTAATCGAGTGGTTTATCCTCCACTTTCCGAACCATGCTCTTCAGCCATAGATCTTCTACACGCCCATCTACCTCCCCTACGACTGGGACACTTCTAGAAAGCATGTCGGGCACAACATGATCTTTCCCTTTCCGATGAATGATTTCATAATCATACTGCTGGAGCTTTAAAGCCCACCTGCCAACCTACCGCAAGGATCTTTCAAATTGTTGAGCCATACCAACGAATAATGGTCGGTCACCACTGTGAACCTAACCCCTTCGATGTATGGCCTCAACTTCTCAACTGCCCACAAAACAGCCAAACACTCCTTCTGGGTAGTGGAATAATTCCTCTCAACGACCTACTCAACGACCTGCTCAAATACCTTCTCCCCTTCATCAAACTGCTGTGTCAAAACGGCACCTATTCCAAAATCGGAAGCATCAGTTTGAACTACGAAGGGTCGTTCGAAATCGGGACAGCTCAGGACACTCACACTCCGGCGACCATCTAAACCTGTTCTTCTTCTTTAGAAGATCAGTTAGAGGTTTAACCAAATCTGCGAAATTCGAAACAAACCTACGATACCAAGAAATGGTGCCAACAAACGACCGGACTTCCCTTACATTTTTGGGCGCTGGAATTTTCAGCATTGCCTCAACTTTTTTGGGGTCAACATGCAAGCCCTGTCGATCAACAACATAACCTAGATACCGCAGCGAAGAAAGACAAAAATTACATTTTTCCCTATTCAATCTAAGCCCTGCCGAACAAATCCTCCTCAGGACCCCCTTGAGAACCTCAACATGCTTGTCAAATGTATTTGTAACAATAATAATATCGTCCAAATACACGAAAACATGGGGTTCCAAGTCAGCCCCAAGGACCTCATCTATAAATCTCTGCCAAGTTGCAGGCGCATTGTGCAGGCCATAAGGCATGCGCTTGAACTGGTAGAGCCCCCTACCCGGAACTGTAAATGCCGTGCAGGCCCTAGACTCCTTCTCTACTGAGAACTAGAGAGATATTTGGCGTCCTTTAGCTTATCTAAAGTAGCCGAAATATAAGGGAGGGGGTAACTATCACGATCCGTATTTTTATTTAATGTCCTATAATCCACGCAAAACCTATAACTTTCATCTTTTTTCCTAATCATCACAACCGGTGATGCCCAAGGGCTTATCTTACATATCTAACATATCCTCCTTCATCTATGCGCCTCTGAATAGCGGGCGATACCGGAGTGTATCGCTGCGTGACTGGTTCCACATTTGGCTTTATACGAATCCGATGTTCGACCAAATGTGTACAACCAAGTCCCTCAGGCATAGCTCTAAAAACTTCAACGACTAACTCTTCAAGAACCGATTTTTCCCTAGTTGACAACGAAGACCTATCAACTACCGCCGCTACTGACGAGACCTTCGCCCGCACAGCCTCCAGTTTCCGACCCAAGGAAACCAACTCCAAAAGACTCTCAGGCTCAGCAAAGCCCAGCTGAGTCTGATAAAAAGGACACAAATTAGCCCTGACCAGACTCAACATACGCTTCTCCGGCAAGGACTCGGACAGACGACGGAACAGACCCCTCATAACCGCTACATAAATGCCTATGAACTCAGCCCCACCTTGAGTCCTTTTCCTAATTTCGTCTAACAAGAGGTCATCATAATTATGGGGCAGAAACTCTAACTTCAGCTGAAAGACCAATTCTCGCAAGCTGGAAACATACCTTCGGGCATCACGGAACCAAATCAAAGCCCTGTCCGAAAATATATCTACCGCCCCTCTAAACAACTGGTCCTCAATGACCCCACAAAACTGGTCATTTAAAAATATTATTAAAAAAACTCAAAAAAAAATTACCAAAAATTAAAAAAAAAAATAAATCACAAAAAACAGAATTCAAAAAAAATTTAAAAAAATAAAATCAAATTCAAAAAACAATTATTAAAAATAAAAATTTAAAAAAACAAAACAGTAATTGGAAAAAGGCGGACAACACCACCACTGTTTAATAAAATTTAGCAATAAAAAAATTAAATTTTTGTTAAAATGAAAATAAATAAAATAGTGCAACACATAAAACACACAAAAAAAATTTAAAAGAATTATTAAAAAAACTTGGATATAAAAAAAAGGTTACAAATGTTGCACCAAAAAAAAGGAACGGACTCACCGAACAACAAAAAAAACCCACTGCCGCTACTCAGCCGTCGATAGCACTCTCACTGGAAACCAGAGAAATTCCAAAAAAAGCAAAGTAAATAAAAATACGAATTAGTAAATTATAAAAAAAACTGAAATAATACAACCAAAAAAAAACGGCACAAAAAAAAATGTTTAAAAAACCGTAAAATAATAAAATTAAAAAAAATTCTTAAAAATAATTATCAAAAAAAATTAAATAAAATAGCCCCACGTTGGGCGCTAGCTGCGCGATAAGCTAGCGCCCAACGTGGGGCTATTTTATTTAATTTTTTTTGACAATTATTTTTAAGAATTTTTTTTTTTTATTTTATTATTTAACGGTTTTTTAAAGATTTTTTTTTGTGCCGTTTTTTTTTGGTTGTATTATTTCAGTTTTTTTTATAATTTACTAATTCGTATTTTTATTTATTTAGCTTTTTTTGGAATTTCTCTAGTTTTTAACTAAACTTTAAAAAAAACTCTAAAACCAAAAATCCCCACGCGATAATTAAAATCCCTAATTTCCCGGTAGCTCAATCGCGACGCGTGGGATTTGGGCCGACCCTCGCGGAATGGTATCCCCGGCCGAACGAACAACACGAACGCGTGAAAACTCGATAACTAAACTTATAGGTATATATATATTTATATATATATATATAACAAGAAACTGAAACTTTCCCGACACAAAGAAAATAATACCGAACACAAAATGACAAATGACCGAAAGAAATTATTTATACACCCAAAAATTATATATTTTTAAAACGCAATTGATTTGCGGGACCAGACCGACCTGTCTGAAATCTTTCGCACGATTCTTTGCAGAATCTATTCACCAGCGGGACTTCGATAAAATTCGATGTCCAGCAACAACTTGGCTCAGATACGGGACGACACAAACAAAAAAAAAAGGAATAAGGAAGAGGGGGAAACGGCCAAACAAATTCCAAGCAAACTACTTGAAATTCCCAGGACGGAAACACTTCACTAAAACAAATCACGACCGAACACAACCTGTCCAACTCTATTAAATTCCTCAAATTCAAAACACTAAATGGCCGACTGCCACAAATAAAATAAAGTAAAAACTAGAGAGTGGACTATCTTCGGCTATACCGAAGTTGAGATACCCCCACACAGTAGGAAGAAGTACCTCAAACATATAAAAATGTGGTCTCAAGACCCTATTTTGAGCCAATTATAGGTGATTTTGGAGCCCGGACCATGTCCAAAATCCACTTCTAAAAATTTCCAATTAAATCCACAAAAAAAAAAAAAATTGGTCTCAAGACCCCATTTAGACCCTTATATATGTGGCTTCGGAACCTCGGACCATGTCAAAAATACGTTTCTAAACATTTCCAATCGAATACAACAATAAAAAATGTTTACCTTTTTTTTCGGTGTATGGGAGCCACGCCCAGTTTTTGTCCGATTTGGCTGATTCTCGAACTTGATCTCAGTATTCACGAGAAAAACATGTACCCAAAGTTTCAAGTCGATATCTCAAAAACTGCGACCGCTATCGTGCGGACGGACAGACGGACAGACGGACAGACGGACAGACAGACGGACATCGCTAAATCGACTCAGGAGGTGATACTGATCAAGAATATATATACTTTTCCATACCGGACACGCCTCCTTATGGGCGTTACAAACGTTGTGACAAAGTGAGTATACCCTGCCACAGTGAGTGTGGGGGTATAAAAACACTAGCTGGCAAAACTAAACCAGAGCGCAAAAATACTCCCTTTGGAACACTTGTCCTCCAGCCACAATCCGACGTTGGCAACCGCTCCACCTCACCACTCCCAACATACAATTTAGAAAACAAGAAAGAAAATTATCAAAATCTTCCAAACAAATTATTTAAGACCAAATTAAATTCAAAATCTCAAACTTCACTTTTCACTTTTCTTCTTCCTTGCTCAAAAAGAACTAAAAGAATCAGAATATGTAAGCGCCCACTTTCCATTTTCTGCTCTCCCCCCACACATAAGCGCGACCTAACGCAGAAGTCAGTATTCGCGGTTGGCGCTTTACCCACACCTATATGTGAAAAATCTCTTCGGATTTTCCTAGAGTGTGTTTGGTAAATTTACATATATCCCCCCGCACCCACCAAAATGAATATACAAATTTGGCGGCACTCATGTGTGTATAGGCGAAAGCATCAATATTTTCAAACTCCCCTCTCTTAAACTGGTTCAAAGAGTACAAAAAGCTTTAGTTTTTAACATTTTCCTATTCTCGTACCGTCCGTATAGTTTCGGCAATACTGGCAATACCGTCTACAACGCGGGAAACTGAAGCCGTAACCAAAGAGAAGGAAAGATCTTGACAGCTCAAAAAAAAGTAATTGTCAATTCTCCGTCTCTTGCTTAGAAATTAAGCAAAACAAATAATAGAAAAAAATAATAAAAATAATTAACAAAATTATTCAGTGCGTTCTTTCGGTTAGTGCGTGTGTGATTTTGTTCCTCCGATTTTGTTCGCCCTTCGCCCCGAACAAAAGGGAAACATAAAAAAAAAACAAACAAAACAACCAAAACAACAACAACAACTGTGCCGCGAATTTATACCGCGACACATTTCGATACCACATCTTTCCATTGAATTGAAAATTGTACTGAACTGAATCCTGGTTCATTGTCCATTGTAAGGAGTTCAGCTTCTGGATATCCTTGTAAAATTTTTAATACATTTTCTCCTAGGTTAATTTTGTCATTAATTAATTTAATTGTCAAATATTTTGAGTACGCGTCAATTATTGTCAAAAATATTTTGTTTTGAATATAAACTAGAGAGTGGACTATCTTCGGCTATACCGAAGCTGAAATACCCCACACAGTATGAAGAAGTACCTCGAACATAAAAAAATGTGGTCTCAAGACCCTATTTTGAGCCAATTATAGGTGGTTTTGGAGCCCGGACCATGTCCAAAAACCATTTCTAAACATTTCCAATCAAATCCAACGAAAAAAAAAAATGGTTCTCAAGACCCCATTTTGACCCTTATATATGTGGTTTAGGAACCTCGGACCATGTCAACAATACGTTTCTAAACATTTCCAATCGAATACAACAATAACAAACTTTTACCTTTTTTTTCGGTGTATGGGAGCCACGCCCAGTTTTTGTCCGATTTGGCTGATTCTCGAACTTGATCTCAGTATTTACGAGAAAAACATGTACCCAAAGTTTCAAGTCGGTATCTCCAAAACTGCGACCGCTATCGTGCGGACGGACAGACGGACGGACAGACGGACGGACAGACGGACGGACAGACGGACGGACAGACGGACATCGCTAAATTGACTCCGGCGGTGATTCTGATCAAGAATATATATACTTTTCCATACCGGACACGCCTCCTTATGGGCGTTACAAACGTTGTGACAAAGTTAGTATACCCTGCCACAGTGAGTGTGGGGGTATAAAAATGTCTATATATACGACCCTTTGCGATAAGTTTTATCTCCTCAAATGACTTTCCTGTAGCTTTTATTTCGTAATCGAGCGTTCTTTTCCATGAGTCTTGTAGTTGCTTGGTTTGGTTTTTTCAGATTTAAATTTCTCTAGGTGGAACTTCTTGTTAGCCCTTTCTTCCATCGGGCGGCTTATAGCAACGAGGTGGTGGTCCGAGCCGATATCAGCACTTCTTTTAACGCGCATATCCAGTAAACTTCCCATCCAGAGCCTGCTTATACAGAAGTGGTCAATCTGGTTTTCGGTTCTATTGTCTGGAGATACCCAAGTTGCTTTGTGGCAGTTCTTATGGGGGAATAGGGAACCCCCAATGACAAAACCGGCGTCTTTGCACGCTTATATTAGTAGCTCGCCATTTTCGTTCTGAACTTCCTTTAACGCGCACATCCAGTAAACTTCCTCTCCAGAGCCTACTTATACAGAAGTGGTCAATCTTGTTTTCGGTTCTATTGTCTGGAGATACCGAAGTGGCTTTGTGGCATTTCTTATAGGGGAAAAGGGATCCCCAATGACAAGACCGGCGTCGTTGCTCGCTTCTATTAGCAGCTCGCCATTTTCGTTCCGCATGCCAATTACCTGATCGAACTTTCTATGGGGGTTGGGTACCTCATCTTCAGAACGGGTACTCACGTTAACCAGAGGGCACCATTCGTGGAGGTGAGAGTAGGAATTGGGGAACTCGATTACTGAAGATTGCACACTCAGTTTCACGACTGTCTCCCGTTTACCCCAATTTCCTTTCATTTGAACTATTTTCTACAGAAGATAATATTTCCCATACTTCCAATAACGAATTATTTTCTGTATGAATACACTGAGTAAATTTTCAAAATAATCTATATTAAAAAAAAACACCTGGAATAAAAAAAGAGTACTTAAGAGTACATTCGGGAAAAAAGAGTAGGGTCAAAAAAGAGTACTGTACTCCTTAAAAGAGTACGTCTGGTAACCTTAATCCCACCACGACTAAACAACAACACAAAAACAGAAAGTGATGTTGGACAAAAAAAAAACAAAACAAAGCAATTCAACGTACATTTTAGGTAATAAAAGTATATACGCAAATTTTTAGGGTATACTACCGCGCTTATCTGGAAAATATTTTTGCTTCGATTTGACCGAAAATAATTATCTTACTAGTTTTTATTCTTTTCAGAGAATTCGCCAAATCGATTCGTAACAAAGCGACAGATATGGCAATAGGACTGGTCCAACATATAAACGACACCAGCTTTTCAATAAATGATCAGAAAAATGTTATGACAGATACCGATTCAGGAAAAATTTCGTAAGTACATAAATCAGAAATATTAATCTACTATTTAGATAATTGAAGGCAGAGAAATTATATTTATAGAGAAGGTTCACAAGCTCTTCCTTTTTGCCAACTGGGAGCAGTAATGCCAGGTGATGCTGACAGAAAAACGTCATTTTGGCTTTGAGAAAACGTCATTTGGGTTTAAAAAACGTCAAAATGGTTAAATGCTATACTTGTGAAGAAAAAAAAAATTGGGATATCATAAAAAGAACTAAATTTGTATTATATGTTCTTTTGTGTATTTTTATACTCATTTTATGAGTTTAGTACCATATTTTATTAATACAAAAAACAATTACTAACAAAACAAAGAATATAGTAAGATTCTTTAAAAGAGGTCCAGATCGCAGTGACTGTCCAAGAATAATGACCCCAGCAGAGCATCACCGTCTCCTCCTCCTCCTCATCCATACAACTCCTACAGAAGTCGTTGGCGAATACACCAAGCCTTACCGCTTCGAGTCCTATCAAACTCTGACTAGTGATCACACCTACCACCTTCGAGATGCTGGTCGTAGGCAGTGCTATGAGTCTCTTTGAACGATTCAGATCCAGCATCGACCAGATCAAGACGAAGTATTAGCGGTATACCTGGCTTCACGTAGTCCGGTAGAAGCTGTATTGTGGTACCCTGCCTTGCGAACTCATCAGCCTTGCAGTTGCCTGGAATGTCTCTATGCCCCGGCACCCAGACGAGGTGGATGTTACGCTGCGTAGCCATCTCGTTTATAGATATGTGACAGTCCTAGGCTACCTTTGATGTTAGGAGGACAGACTCCAAGGATTTGATTACGGCCTGACTGCATGTGAAAATATCCAGAGCAGATATTACGTTCCGATTCAGCCAGTTCATAACTTCTTTGATAGCCATCACCTCTGCTTGAAATACGCTGCAGGGGTCTGGCAGGCGAAATGAGAGACCTACATTAAGTTCGTCAGAGAAGACTCCTCCACCGACTTTGTTGTCGAGTTTGGAGCCGTCAGTATAAAAGTGAATTTGATCCCTCTGCCGTGGTCACTGCTCCTCCCAGTCGGACCGGGACGGACCGACTCTTATGAAGGAGAAGAATGTAGTCGGTTGTACCAGGAATGGATTCAGAACCAACCAGAGAAATGCGCAATTTGACTTTTTAGTGTTTCAATTATGAAAATGTAGCGAAACGAACAAGTCATTGTAGAGAGCAACAGAAAAAATCAAGTCATGAATTGTAGCAAAGCAGCAATGCAGACAGCAGCCAATGTAGGTAATGCAGACAACAGGCAAGCAGGGATTTGAAACGCAGGCAAAAAGCTTTTATTTTGCCTCCTTTTTGTTTTTTTTTCAATTATTTCAACTCATTTCGGATTTACACGCTGTAAATCGCGTTGCTTTAATTGTTGGTCAAATATTCTGAAGAGCTTGTTGTACCGAAAACTTTATTATTTAAACATTCCCTTTCATGTGGAAACTTTCCAGTTTCCCGGAAACCATCACTCATAATACCAGTGCATAAATCCGGCAGCAAATCAAGTATTACAAACTATAGTGGAATAGCTAAATTAAGTGCAATTGCAACACTTTTTGAAGAAATAATTTGCATTCAAATAAACCCTAGTATCTTCAAAATAATTTCACCTTTTCAACATGGATTCTTACCTGGCAAGTACAATTAACTTATTCGAATTTTCATCTCATGTAATGGAAAATTTTTAAAAAGGATTGCAAACTGATGTTATTTACACTAATTTTAGCAAAGTTTTCGATGTAGTTTATTGGATAGAAAACAACGAGTTATTTTCAAAACAACCAAATTTACTGAATTTAATGTTACATCTGGTGTACCTAGGGGTGCCAGACGTACTGTTTTTTTTTACAAAGTACTGTTTTATTCAAAACACTCAAAACAGTACCCGAGAGTACTGTTTTTTGTACTGTTTTAATTTTGTTTTTTAATTTTTGTTTGTTATTTTGAACACTGAAATAAAAAAATCATGTAAAATTGAAATTTCATGCCTTTCAATTTTAGTTTCACGTCAAAATTGGTTAATTTGATGAGAATTGTATCAGTCCATTCGTTTTTCATATCATATTGATACTTTTTTGTTAAATTGTTTTGAAAAACAATAAACTGATAGTATCACGTTTTACACTGCATTATCAATTCACAACATCAAACTTGCAGCACTACTTATCAAGTAATATCCTATCAATACTACTTAACTCCCGTAATTTTATAGAAAATAAAGATCAGAATACACATACTTCCACCATAAAAAACGGGCGTTGAATAATATTAGACGGCTTAGAACTCTGCCAATTTTTCTGTGCCAAAACAATTACACAAATACAGAAAATGTGAAAAAACCATTTTGTAATGAAAATAATGCGTTTATGGATGGAAATATATGACCACTAAGTTAAATTATGCATGTGAAAGTGATTGTTTAGTTTTTCGATGCTTAAATTCTAGTGTAGTGACGTAGTTACAGTGAATTGCAGCTCTGTAAATTCTATTCAATTTCCAAAATTATTGAAGTTCATACATTTTACAAGGGGTGAATTGAAATATTAGAAATGCAATTCGCATCTATTTTTCTTTCTTTTGCGACATTTTCAGGCATCATAATAAGCATCACATGTCATATCAATTGTGACATCATACATATGTAAATGGAAACATCTTTAATTTTTATGTGTTCGTTTTTGGTCGCTTCTAAAACGAATACATTTCTTATTTTCTTTTTCTCCATTTTCATAATTATTTTTTTGGAGCGAATTTTCTCATGTAAATTTACGTTGGATCCTTATCAAAATTAAGTTGGTATCCCATCAATTCCCCACTCTTCCATAAAAATGTAGTATCAAATTTGAAGATTTGATGGTATTTTTAGCATTTTTTTGGTTCGGTGCATAGACAACAAATTTTTTGCTTGAGTCACTCTGAAAACATCTAGCTAAATATTATTAAAAATAGTGATATGGATTTACTTTTTGATGCGTCGGTTTCGGTAAAAAATTTTTCTGAAATTGTACAAAATGAAAAACCAGTTGAAGAGTTTCTAAAAAGTTGTTCATTTCCGAACATTGAAAATGTATTAAGGCATTCAATCCCGGGATCCCGAATTCCGAAATCCCGGGATCCCGGACGTTTTCTCAATCTCGGAAACCCGCGATTTTCTCAATCTCGGAATCCCGCGATCCCGGAATTGTTTAAGATATTTTTGACGGTTTTCTACAAAAATACAGCCATGCATTTACATCCAATCTAATTGGTAAATTAAAAAAACCCACTTTTGCAGATTTAGTGCTACACACACACAAAAATTGACAACATTTTTGTCAATAACGGTTAACAAACAATTTTTATCGATCTGAATAAAATTTTTTGAATTTAACCATTTTTTTTTTACAAAAAAGATATATGTTTTAAACAACAATTCGTGTATCCGTTCTAGCTATAATACTAAAACTACTGAAAGTAACTTTTTCGTGTGTAGCATGAAATAGAGCTGGCAGAATTTTATAATAATATTCAGATTCAGGTGGCAAAAAAAAATTATTTGTTCGATCAATGTAATTTAAAAAGAATTACTTTTTGTTCGACTTATTTTAAATATTATTTGTGTTATTTAGTAAAAAATTCAGATTTTTATTGAGCTTTTCATAATTTATATATTAATTATGGGTTTTAGCTCGTTTTCCAAAAAACTAATTTTGGAAAAGGGGAGTACAACAACTAAACAAAAGTTTAGTCTGGCAGAGTGTACAGCTGTTTCGGATCCAGCCACGGATCCTCGTCAGCACTCTTTATGCATTCTATTTTATCCAAGCGACGCTATAAGTAAGTATTAGTATGACGCACAAGAGAATTACTTCTCCTTTGCATCACACGCCAACTCACTGAAGCAGCGAATGGTAAAATGCAGCAAACTGAATTTTTACTTGTTGTTGTATAGCAACCTACTACTATGCCTGGTTGAAGAATTTCCTCAAAGTCCCAGCAAGCAAGTTGCATGGCAAATGAATTTTTACATTGTGTGTGCTCTGATACACACACAACAATTCACTTGCCAGAAAATACAAAAACAACAAAATTGTTTTTGGTTTAATTGGTTTATTTAGTAAAAAATTCAGATTTTTATTGAGCTTTTCATAATTTATGTATTAGGAGAAGTAATTCCGTTGTGCGTCATACCAATTCTTACTTATAGCGTCGCATGGATAAAATAGAATGCATAAAGAGTGCTGACGAGGATCCGTGGCTGGATCCGAAACAGCTGTACACTCTGCCAGACTGAGCTTTTGCTTAGTTGTTGTACTCCCCTTTTCCAAAATTAGTTTTTTGGAAAACGAGCTAAAACCCATAATTAATACATAAATTATGAAAAGCTCAATAAAAATCTGAATTTTTTACTAAATAAACATATGGAGGGTACGCCAATTAAACCAAAAACAATTTTGTTGTTTTTGTATTTTCTGGCAAGTGAATTGTTGTGTGTGTATCAGAGCACACACAATGTAAAAATTCATTTGCCATGCAACTTGCTTGCTGGGACTTTGAGGAAATTCTTCAACCAGGCATAGTAGTAGGTTGCTATACAACAACAAGTAAAAATTCAGTTTGCTGCATTTTACCATTCGCTGCTTCAGTGAGTTGCCGTGTGATGCAAAGGAGAAGTAATTCTCTTGTGCGTCATACCAATACTTACTTATAGCGTCGCTTGGATAAAATATAATGCATAAAGAGTGCTGACGAGGATCCGTGGCTGGATCCGAAACAGCTGTACACTCTGCCAGACTGAGTTTTTGCTTAGTTGTTGTACTCCCCTTTTCCAAAATTAGTTTTTTGGAAAATGAACTAAAACCCATAATTAATACATAAATTATGAAAAGCTCAATAAAAATCTGAATTTTTTACTAAATATTATTTGTTTTGTTTAATGCTGTATTTAACAAATATTATTTCTTTGTCGAATTAAAATGAAATTAAACTTAAAATATTGTTGCAACAATTTTTTCTTTAATTTTATATTAATTATTGTATTTAATTGGAAAATCCCGAAAATCCCGAACAAATCCCGGGATCCCGGGATTGTAATTTCAAATCCCGAAATCCCGGGATTTCCAAAAACACTTCGGGATTGCCTTGGAATGCCTTGGAATGTATGCAACTTAATTTTTTGCATAGCGCATTCAAATGTCGCCACTGAAAAAATATTCAGTCTCATATTTTCATTTAAAAAAATAATAAAAAATCTTTGCTAAAGAAAGTTTAGTTATAAAAATGTTCTTTAAATTTTGAGAATTTTTCAAAACTAGAATTTCGGCCAAAAATTACAAAAAATTACCAAAAACCCAATTTTTAGAAAAATGCTAAAAATTCAGGGAAGGCATTAGTTTGACGTTTTCAACGATACCAATTTCTACATAATCAAATTTGAGGAAAATATAAATATATAATCATTTATGGTATACACGATTTGAAGTGACACGCACTGTAAAAAAAATTAAGAGAAAACATACAAACATTTTATTTATAAAGCGAGAAAAGAATTGCATATTTGAGTACTTTGGACAGAAAATATTCCCAACCCGTAAATGTTGAAAAAAATTATATGGCTGCCCAGATTAAATGAAAATTTTAACAGTATTTTCAGGCGGCATTTTCTCGGTAGTGTAATAGGGCACTAAGTGAGTATTTTTGTTTTTTTATCTGAATGAAAAAAGTGTACTGTTTTTTTTCAAATTGTACTGTTTTTTAACTCAAGGTACTGATTTTCCCTATTTAAAATCTGGCAACCCTAGGTGTACCTCAAGGAAGACCTGTCCTCTTCTTATTATTCATAAATGATCTATCATCAAAAATAACCATATTTTAATGTATGCAGATGACGTCAAACTTTTCCACTCGTTCAATGACATACGTGAAACAATAATTTTACAGACGGACCTCGACAAGCTATGTAACTAGGGTTACCAGATTCTCTTGAGTCAAAAAGAGTACAAACTCCTCGATTTTAGACCACATATTTTTTGAAAGTCAAAAATTAAAAATAAACTGTATTTATATAAGTAACAAACTCATTAAGTACACACGTATACGCGGACTCAAAAGTAAAATTTACTACTTAGTTTTCTTTAGGCGTTATTGATATTAAATTTCAAACTCCAAAGGGTCTAAGTGACATACTAATTAAGCGAATAAGTATAACGCTTAATTTTAGACCCCGGGTGCTACTGTTCCGATCCCTCCTCAAGAAATTGAAAAATGTAGCTATATATTTGGATTGTTTTCGATAAAGACATTCAAAATTTGTTTTTAATATTTTGGTTAAAAAAGTGGTAGGTCTCAACTAAGGCATTCAATCCCGAAGTGTTTTTGAAAATCCCTGCATTTCGGGATTTGAAATTACAATCCCGGGATTTGTTCGGGATTTTCGGGATTAAAGAAAAAACTGTTGCAACAATATTTTAAGCTTAATTTTGTTTAAATTCAACGTAGAAATAATATTTAATACATATTGCATTAAACAAAACAAAATTTAAAATAAATAAAGTCAAACCAAAAGCTATTAATTTTAAATTACTATGATCGAAAAAGTTTGATAACACTGTGCAACAGAAGTTATAGGGCCTCAACCAAATTTTTGTGGGATGAAAGTATTATATGTGGGAGTAAAACCCTATCAAGGTTTTGCTCCACCTCATCACAATTTTTTTTTAGACGTCATAATGCATTTTTTCATCTTTTCATTAGTAAAAACTGTTTAGCGGTTGAACTGATTTAGATAATCCCGTACTCTTTTTTTTGTTGGAAAGGTAATTTGATCTTTCCTCCAGTTTTAAGGAATTGAAAATCGAACTATTAGTTGTTGAGAAATCGGAATTTGAACGTTGCAACTTTTAATTTAAAAAAAAAAGAAATAAATAAAAAATAAATAAAAATATAAAAAAATTAAAACGTTCAAATTCCAAACAACTACTAGTTCGATTTTAAATTCCTTATAACTGGAGAACAGATCAAGAAATTACCGTTCCAACAAAAAAAGAATACGGGATTATCTAAATCAGTTCAACCGCTAAACAGTTTCTACTAATGAAAAGCTGTAAAAATGCATTATGACGTCTAAAAAAATTGTGATGAGGTGGAGCGAAACCCAGCTAGGGTTTTACTGTCACATACAATACTATCATCCCACAAAAATTTCGTAGAGGCCCTAAAAAATGTGCCTCAAATTGTTGCAAAGTGTAATTTATGTGTTAAATTGAGTTGCTTTATTATTTATTTTGCCACGCTGAATCCATTCAAAAGTACAACACTCAAACGGTCAACAAAATAATTTTATTATTTATATCTACTTTTTTGTCGAATAAAAAAATTGTTTCAATTTGAAAAAATTTTATTCAGATCGATAAAAATGTTTTGTTCACTGTTATTGACAAAAATTGTCTTAATTTTTTGTGTGTGTAGCACTAAGTCTACGAAAGTGAGCTTTTTGTGTTTACCAATTGGATTGAAAGTAAACGCACTGCAGTATTTTTGTGGAAAAGTATCTTAAACAATGCATAAAAATTAAATTTTTTGAATCCCGGGATTCCGGACTCAAAATCCCGGGTTTCCGGGATTTAGAAATCGTTCGGGATCCCGGGATTGAATGCCTTAGTCTCAACTAATTTTTTTTTTAATCTTAGAATTTAAGAATTTTGGTAACTTTTTGAATGCAATGTGACGAAAGATGATTCAAACTAACATATATACCAAAATATTTGAAGGTTTTTATTTTAATTCTGACGAATAATAAAAATGGGTGACCTTACTGTGGCGATACATTCATATGATATATATATGATAAAGTCCCAGAAATAAGAAAAAGAGTACTTAATAGTACTTTCGGGAAAAAAGTGAGAGTAATAAAAAAAGAGTAAAAAACAAGTTTTTTAAAATATAACCCTTTAACCGACTAAAAAGCAGAAAATAAATTTCCTTTAAATTAATTTCCGCAATTTCGATTTAAAATTAAGGGTTTTTGGCGACTTCAAAATTTGCAGTGATATTAGGAACAAAGTAGCCAAAAACCCTTAATTTTAAATCGAAATTGCGGAAATTAATTTAAAGGAAATTTATTTTCTGCTTTTTAGTCGGTTAAAGGGTTATATTTTAAAAAACTTGTTTTTTACTCTTTTTTTATTTTCCCCTTTTTTTAAAAAAATTTTTTTTTTTCGGTATATTTCTTTCTAATTTATATTTTGCCCGTATAGTTTTTCTTCTTCAATTTTTACATTTAAAAAATTTTTTTTGATTTAAAAAAAAAAATTGTTCCCACCTTTTTCCCCCTTTTTTACTCTTTTTCCCCAATGCTAGCCTAAGTGAAAAATTTCAGCCCTGTAGCTTAAAAAATACGAAAGTTAGAACTTTAAATTGGCTCCATTCCGCTCCCCTTTGCCCCCACACCCCCTTTCCAAAGGGTATAAAAAATCATTTCGTCAATAAGAACCCACCTACCAAATTTCATCATTGTAGCTTGAAGGAATCGGAAGTTATGCCATGTTTAAAAAAAAAAGGTTTGAGTCCCCCCACGGCCCCCTACGCCTCTGATGGACCCCAAAATTTAATAGAATGCATTGTCACCGGAGTTCTATAAGTGTTCCAAATTTCAGCTCTCTAGCTTATGTGGAAGTGTATGAAAAAGCTCGCCGCAGATTTGAGGATATATATATATATATATATATATATATATATATATATAGTCCGCCCAAAGCAAGTTAATATAAGGGTTATAAAAATGAGGAGGGCCTAAAAAAGTACTGTACTCTTTAAAAGAGTACGTCTGGTAACCCTATATGTAACTGGTGTAAAATAATCAATATGAATCTAAACTTGAAGAAATGCAAACAAATGACTTTTAGAAGAGTGAACCTCATCTTACACACTTATAGAATTGAAATGAAGAACATGAGACAATAAATTCTTTTCATGATCTTGAAATAACTATGGATCCCAAACATTGTTTCAACACGGATGTGAACAATACTATCAACAAAGCAAATTGTGTTCTAGGATTTATTAAACGATGGTCAAATAAGTTTGATGATATTTCTCTTGTCCGTCCTATTTTGGACTGTTACATCAATGCCATAGAATCAGTACAGAAACAGCTTTTAATTTTTAAGCAGGAATCCAGATGTTAATCTTCCAACATACGAATCGTTTAAATTAGTTTCCGTCTAATGCTTAATTCAATATTAATTTTCAAAATTATACAAGGCAATGTTAATAGTGAATGTCTGTTGAGCAAATTAAACAACTAGAAACTATAATTTACTTCAAGTAAAAATAGTAAAATCCAACAATATGAAATTTGAGCCGTTCAGAGCAGCGTGCGACGATTTCAACAATATTTGCAATGCAAATAATTTCAACAATTTAATTCAAAAGACAAAATCGGAAATTCTTCTTTTCCTAACAAATAATAATTCAAATACCTAAAATTCAATTAACATACCTATAACTATAACTTCTAACTACTTCGCTATAGCCCTAATGCTTATCAGAATAAACACTGCTAAAAGTCCATGGCGCATATTCATAGTCAAATTTAGTAGCTGCCAAACTTTAAAACCTGCTACTACAGCTGTCAATTCAGTGTATTATCTGTCAATTTAGTAGATTACTAAAGTTAAGTTGGTGCCTAATTTGACTATGAATATGGGCCCATATTGCTTAGCTTAATGTTATTAGGACACAAACCTTCTAAAGTCTGCAATCTGAATGAGTACGCTTAAAGTGATCAAATTTTTTGCAGTCAACTGTTGAGTTCTTTTTGTGTAATTGATTACAAAAGTAATCAGTTCCCGCACAGCTCTGGTTAAAAGTTAGAAAAAATATTTGTAGATCAACATTTTTTTAATTGGAAAATTGTTAATTTAAAATTTTTTTTTGCTTTTGTTTAATTTATATTTTACGCCATTAATTTTATAATTTAAATTTCACTTCAAACTTAAAATTTCTTAACTTTTGTACTTTGAAATGAGAAAATAAAATATTTTTTTTCAGTTTGGAGTCACTCTGTAAAATTGGTAGGCGCCTCAATAGTTGTTGAGAAATCGGAATTTGAACGTTGCAACTTTTAATTTAAAAAAAAAAGAAATAAATAAAAAATAAATAAAAATATAAAAAAATTAAAACGTTCAAATTCCAAACAACTACTAGTTCGATTTTAAATTCCTTATAACTGGAGAACAGATCAAGAAATTACCGTTCCAACAAAAAAAGAATACGGGATTATCTAAATCAGTTCAACCGCTAAACAGTTTCTACTAATGAAAAGCTGTAAAAATGCATTATGACGTCTAAAAAAATTGTGATGAGGTGGAGCGAAACCCAGCTAGGGTTTTACTGTCACATACAATACTATCATCCCACAAAAATTTCGTAGAGGCCCTAAAAAATGTGCCTCAAATTGTTGCAAAGTGTAATTTATGTGTTAAATTGAGTTGCTTTATTATTTATTTTGCCACGCTGAATCCATTCAAAAGTACAACACTCAAACGGTCAACAAAATAATTTTATTATTTATATCTACTTTTTTGTCGAATAAAAAAATTGTTTCAATTTGAAAAAATTTTATTCAGATCGATAAAAATGTTTTGTTCACTGTTATTGACAAAAATTGTCTTAATTTTTTGTGTGTGTAGCACTAAGTCTACGAAAGTGAGCTTTTTGTGTTTACCAATTGGATTGAAAGTAAACGCACTGCAGTATTTTTGTGGAAAAGTATCTTAAACAATGCATAAAAATTAAATTTTTTGAATCCCGGGATTCCGGACTCAAAATCCCGGGTTTCCGGGATTTAGAAATCGTTCGGGATCCCGGGATTGAATGCCTTAGTCTCAACTAATTTTTTTTTTAATCTTCGAATTTAAGAATTTTGGTAACTTTTTGAATGCAATGTGACGAAAGATGATTCAAACTAACATATATACCAAAATATTTGAAGGTTTTTATTTTAATTCTGACGAATAATAAAAATGGGTGACCTTACTGTGGCGATACATTCATATGATATATATATGATAAAGTCCCAGAAATAAGAAAAAGAGTACTTAATAGTACTTTCGGGAAAAAAGTGAGAGTAATAAAAAAAGAGTAAAAAACAAGTTTTTTAAAATATAACCCTTTAACCGACTAAAAAGCAGAAAATAAATTTCCTTTAAATTAATTTCCGCAATTTCGATTTAAAATTAAGGGTTTTTGGCGACATCAAAATTTGCAGTGATATTAGGAACAAAGTAGCCAAAAACCCTTAATTTTAAATCGAAATTGCGGAAATTAATTTAAAGGAAATTTATTTTCTGCTTTTTAGTCGGTTAAAGGGTTATATTTTAAAAAACTTGTTTTTTACTCTTTTTTTATTTTCCCCTTTTTTTAAAAAAATTTTTTTTTTTCGGTATATTTCTTTCTAATTTATATTTTGCCCGTATAGTTTTTCTTCTTCAATTTTTACATTTAAAAAATTTTTTTTGATTTAAAAAAAAAAATTGTTCCCACCTTTTTCCCCCTTTTTTACTCTTTTTCCCCAATGCTAGCCTAAGTGAAAAATTTCAGCCCTGTAGCTTAAAAAATACGAAAGTTAGAACTTTAAATTGGCTCCATTCCGCTCCCCTTTGCCCCCACACCCCCTTTCCAAAGGGTATAAAAAATCATTTCGTCAATAAGAACCCACCTACCAAATTTCATCATTGTAGCTTGAAGGAATCGGAAGTTATGCCATGTTTAAAAAAAAAAGGTTTGAGTCCCCCCACGGCCCCCTACGCCTCTGATGGACCCCAAAATTTAATAGAATGCATTGTCACCGGAGTTCTATAAGTGTTCCAAATTTCAGCTCTCTAGCTTATGTGGAAGTGTATGAAAAAGCTCGCCGCAGATTTGAGGATATATATATATATATATATATATATATATATATATATAGTCCGCCCAAAGCAAGTTAATATAAGGGTTATAAAAATGAGGAGGGCCTAAAAAAGTACTGTACTCTTTAAAAGAGTACGTCTGGTAACCCTATATGTAACTGGTGTAAAATAATCAATATGAATCTAAACTTGAAGAAATGCAAACAAATGACTTTTGGAAGAGTGAACCTCATCTTACACACTTATAGAATTGAAATGAAGAACATGAGACAATAAATTCTTTTCATGATCTTGAAATAACTATGGATCCCAAACATTGTTTCAACACGGATGTGAACAATACTATCAACAAAGCAAATTGTGTTCTAGGATTTATTAAACGATGGTCAAATAAGTTTGATGATCCTTATATCACCAAACTTTTATATATTTCTCTTGTCCGTCCTATTTTGGACTGTTACATCAATGCCATAGAATCAGTACAGAAACAGCTTTTAATTTTTAAGCAGGAATCCAGATGTTAATCTTCCAACATACGAATCGTTTAAATTAGTTTCCGTCTAATGCTTAATTCAATATTAATTTTCAAAATTATACAAGGCAATGTTAATAGTGAATGTCTGTTGAGCAAATTAAACAACTAGAAACTATAATTTACTTCAAGTAAAAATAGTAAAATCCAACAATATGAAATTTGAGCCGTTCAGAGCAGCGTGCGACGATTTCAACAATATTTGCAATGCAAATAATTTCAACAATTTAATTCAAAAGACAAAATCGGAAATTCTTCTTTTCCTAACAAATAATAATTCAAATACCTAAAATTCAATTAACATACCTATAACTATAACTTCTAACTACTTCGCTATAGCCCTAATGCTTATCAGAATAAACACTGCTAAAAGTCCATGGCGCATATTCATAGTCAAATTTAGTAGCTGCCAAACTTTAAAACCTGCTACTACAGCTGTCAATTCAGTGTATTATCTGTCAATTTAGTAGATTACTAAAGTTAAGTTGGTGCCTAATTTGACTATGAATATGGGCCCATATTGCTTAGCTTAATGTTATTAGGACACAAACCTTCTAAAGTCTGCAATCTGAATGAGTACGCTTAAAGTGATCAAATTTTTTGCAGTCAACTGTTGAGTTCTTTTTGTGTAATTGATTACAAAAGTAATCAGTTCCCGCACAGCTCTGGTTAAAAGTTAGAAAAAATATTTGTAGATCAACATTTTTTTAATTGGAAAATTGTTAATTTAAAATTTTTTTTTGCTTTTGTTTAATTTATATTTTACGCCATTAATTTTATAATTTAAATTTCACTTCAAACTTAAAATTTCTTAACTTTTGTACTTTGAAATGAGAAAATAAAATATTTTTTTTCAGTTTGGAGTCACTCTGTAAAATTGGTAGGCGCCTCAATTTTTTACAAAATAAAAAAAAAAGCTTCCAAAAATATGCATCTATTCAAAAGTTACAGATTTTTTGCCACTTTTCCCTCAAAAAAAGTGCACTGTGCGTCGCTAAAAAATCGTAGACTAATGCTTAATTCAATATTAATTATCAAAAATAATACAAGGCAATGTGAATAGTGAATGTCTGTTGAGCAAATTAAACATTAAAGTATCCCGCGCAACAAGAAATTATAATTTACTTCAAGTAAAAACAGCAAAATCCAACTATATGAAATTTGAACCGTTCAGAATAGCGTGCGACGATTTCAATAATATTTACAATGCAATTCATTTCAATAATTCAATTCAAAAGACAAAATCAGAAATTCTTCTTTTCCTAACAAATAATTTAATAAATAATTGCCATATCTATAACTTCTAACTTTTCCGCAACAGCCCTAATGCTTAGTAGAATAAGCACAACTAAAAGTCCTTTTTGCTTAGCTTAATGTTCGATCTTTGAAATAACTTGCGCTATAGCCTTCATGCCTAGTGAAACGAAGAATACTTGAACTTGGAAATGCTCCGCTACAGCCCTTATGCTTGGCAGAATCAACACAGCTAAATGTCCTTTTTACTTAGCTCAACGTAGATCTTTATAACCTTCATGCTTAGCGAAACAATGAATACTTAATTACTTCCACTATAAAGCCTTTATGCTTCGTGTAATATTCCCAAAGGCGAACTCATCTAGCGCCTGACTCTTCGATGCAGAACAGTCCGGACTGTTGGTGTTTGGTCACCGGTCCGTGCGTCATACGAATGTGCCTCTCGGCCGGTCGGGTGGGAAAAATATAAAAAAAAGCTAGAGTTGAAAATTTTTACAGTATAGGTAATGTAGGCAATATATGAAATGTATGCAATGTAGGCAACAGCCAATGTAGGATTGGAAACGAAGGTAAAGAGCAATTCATTTTGCCGGCGATCTTCAAACATTATTCGGGTACCCTTTGCTGTTGTAATGTAGTCAGTTGGTATATAAAAATGATGCAATTTTTATTAAACATTATAAAAATAACAATAAATTTAGTAAGTTACTTAATAAAATACTTACACCCAGAGAAATCTTCATGTATTTTAATTAACACTATTCATGTTATATTAACATGAAAAACATTTGTACGCAAAACAAAAACAATTCCAAAAAACTACAACTACATTGACAAAAATCGAAGCAAAACGCACTCATTCACACAAATGAGAAATTTTTTTTTCGAAAATCAAAATATATTCGACCATTCTGTCAAATGGAAAATTTGAAAATAAACAAAAGAAATTTTTGAATTTCAAAACAAATTTGTTTTTGTCGACCTGAACGAAAGAAGCTCAGTGGCACAACGTGTAGATGCGGAACTTATAAACATTAGGTCCCGTGTTCAAATCTCGTCTGAGTTGAAAAAATGCAATGATTTGAATGAACGCATATTTACCAGTTTTCCCAGTTTAATCACAAACCTCTTCACACGTACACGTACACATATAGGAGAGTGTCATTTTTAACAATAGCATCTTGTTAAAACAACCTGAAAGATCGGTTTGAAAAATATTAACCACAAAATTGGTTAAAAATTGGTTAATTTAACACGATTTTTTCTCTGGGTGTACTTATAAAAAAAATTAGTTTAAAATTTTTTTTTGGAATTTCTTTAAAATATTTTGGAAAAGTAACATTTTAAGATGACTTTAAGAATGGTTTTCCAGTTAAATAGTATTTCATAATCATACTGCAATTACATTTAAATACTAAGTTTCTCTCATAGTTGTTATCCAAAAATTGCTCAATATATTTAAAAAGATCATCTCGTTGAAATACCGTACAACAAACGCACAAGTGCAAAAGTCGCTCGCCGTTCATCTTCAACGTGGTTAACTGTGCGCCAACGGAAGCAACAATAGAAAAACAAGGATACTTTCTTCGTTTTTTAGTTTTCCTTTCTTCTGAATGCGTGCTCATGTGATCCTTTTTCTGTTCCTACAAAGTTTGGTGTCGATCAAGTGAAAATGAGTTTGGCTCCTTGGATGGTGGCTGACTAGCAGCTTGCAATGTGCGAAACTGTCGAACGTTACTTTGAAATTGGGTATAATTTCAGTGCATTGCAGCCATCGTGGAAACTTATGCCTGGTTTTCATTATGTCAAAATCAGTGACAACATAAGCTGACAACGACTGACGCAAATTCACCATTTTGCTGGGGCCGGTTCGCGTAAGCCGATACTCGAATATCACAGAATCGATAGTTGAAATCGACACAACCAAACAGATAGTGCAAATTTGGTTCGCGTAAGCCGATAAAATAAAAGTCGAGTGCTATTTGCGTAAGCACACAAAATTTATTACATTATTTGCGAACAAGTCATTTAAACAGCTGACAACTGTCAAATGACAGATTTTAAATTGAAAAAAAGAAGTTTAAATAACAAAATAACACGAAAGTGATCAAGAAATGTGTCCGTTGAGGCATGTTCTGTTGGATGTTGACAGCGACGAGGGTTTTGATCTTGTTAGACGACAAAGAATGCGGAGGGATGTCTCAAATCCAATACGGCTTATTGAAATGATTTGGTTTTAAAAGCAAAAACGTCGTACGGTACGCCGCCGGTTTTGAAGAGACTTTTCCTTTTTTGTGTCAGTTTTTTCTTGGCTGCACTGCAAAGTAAACCCATGGTAGAGTAGCCATGAGTAAACCTATCTTTTGGTGTAAAATTTTACACACAACACACATTTTTAAGTGTATATTTATTTTGATAAATAAAAAAACAAACATTCAAGATTTTGGCATGTTCTATTAACACGCATGCGCGTATTTTAAAAGCACTTACAGTGTTTATACACGCAAAGTTGTGTATAAAATGTGTCTACAAGTTTTACACACTTTAGGTGTGTATGAATAACACATTTCACTTTGCAGTGTTCGTATTTGTGGTCGGTCCAAACCAAAAATTTCAATTGGACGCATTAAAAATGTTGTTAAATATTACTAGATAAATTAAATTACTTTTTGCCAGCATTTTTTAATTTTTTTTGCGAGCGCAACAGTTTTTTTTTTGTCAATTGTTTGAAAAATCAGTGAAATCGAAAAGGTGTCGGTTTCAACTATCGGTAATTTAAATACTTTTTTGTCGAGTATCGGCTTACGCGAACCAAAACCGATACTCACACTGTCGGTTTCGTTCACTATCGGCTTACGCGAACCGGCCCCTGAACTTTCTGGCCCGTGGCATATGCAGGATTTTTTTTAATTCACTGACGACATTACAACAGCAAAGGCAAAATGAATTGCTCTTTGTCTTCATTTCAAATCCTACATTGGCCTATATTCCCTACATTTCCTACATTGCCAACATTTTCAACTCAAGCTTTGACTAACAAAGCTTGAGCAACACACGCTATTAATCTGAAATGAGTCGAAATAAATAAAAAAAAAGCCAAATAATTTTGCCTCCTTTTCCCTCCGTTTTAAACCTCGCTGGCTGCTTTCCTATATTTTCTTCTTTTGCGCGACCGCAACAAAATGAGTTGAAATGAAGGCTTTGCCGAACAATTAACATATCTGCGTTAGTTGGTAGTACCTACCAATTACTCCAACTTGTGCAATCACACGTCGTCAAGTATGAGTTGCGCAGGCTTTTTAAGTAGAAAGCAAATCAATGTTTTTATAAAAATTCAATTTAACTCAAGTCTGTCCAAAATGAAAAACTAATTGGTGGAATCTAAGCCTGATCGCTGCCATCGCATCCATTTGTTTGACAAGAAGATCAGATGTAATAAAATATCTAATGCGTCTGAGGGAGTAGATCTCAACGCCCCACTGATAGAAATGGAGGCCATTCACTGGACTTTCGTCAGCACCTTGCGATGTCCTACACGAGAAGGCCTAAGCCTATCTTATTATATGGAATAGCCGTATACAGCCAACGAACACCCCGAGGTTAGGTTAGGTTAGGTTAGGTTAGGTTAGGTTAGGTTAGGTTAGGTTAGGTTAGGTTAGGTTAGGTTAGGTTAGGTTAGGTTAGGTTAGGTTAGGTTAGGTTAGGTTAGGTTAGGTTAGGTTAGGTTAGGTTAGGTTAGGTTAGGTTAGGTTAGGTTAGGTTAGGTTAGGTTAGGTTAGGTTAGGTTAGGTTAGGTTAGGTTAGGTTAGGTTAGGTTAGGTTAGGTTAGGTTAGGTTAGGTTAGGTTAGGTTAGGTTAGGTTAGGTTAGGTTAGGTTAGGTTAGGTTAGGTTAGGTTAGGTTAGGTTAGGTTAGGTTAGGTTAGGTTAGGTTAGGTTAGGTTAGGTTAGGTTAGGTTAGGTTAGGTTAGGTTAGGTTAGGTTAGGTTAGGTTAGGTTAGGTTAGGTTAGGTTAGGTTAGGTTAGGGTGGCGGCTATAAGCCTCGCATAGACCACAATGGGTCCATAGCAATACCACAAAGCTCTCTTATCCTTTACGTGAAGATTGTAGACCTTCTTCCATGGTCTACATCTAGCCCGAACGTGCCGGACTTTATTGCGAAGGTTTTTAGACTTTTAAGTTCAGTGGTTGCGACTTCTTCTAACTTGTGGAACGTTGCTCTACCAAGAATCTTCCATCTGCTTCTGGTTAAAGCCGGACAGTTGCAGAGTAAGTGTTCCAGAGTTTCCTCCTCATCAGGCTCATTGCAGTTGTTGCACCAGTCTATGGATGTGAGCCCCATACGTCGTACATGGTGGCCGATGAGGCAGTGACCTGTTGCTATTCCAATTGTGAGTCTACATTCCATCCGAGTTAGAGACAGAATAAAGTTAGACCCCGAGGTGACATACCCCATGTTTTCCCAATAGCTTCTTTGAATTCGATGATGTTTGGTTTCCAGCTAAGTTTCCTATCCAAAATTAGACCAAAGTATTTGGCTTGATCTAAAAAAGCTAAAATGCATCACTAAAATGCAATTATATTCAAACTCAATACTTTTCACGCTCTAAGAGTTAGACTTTATTCATCGGATTGAATTTACCTATCGAATGGTGTCGGTTTCAACGCGATCCGGTGACAGTTTTGAAAGCTACAGCAACTTCTGTCAAAAATTTTACAAAAACAGGTGCGAAAATTACTAAAAATTTTTGTGTAAATTCAAATTTAAAAAAAAATACTTCGCAACTGCTCAATCGACTCCGTAATTTTTTTGGTAAGTTGTTTGAAGGTGTATTTTGATATTTTGTTGGTAGTTTGATTTGTGAATCAAAATTGTGGTTCAAATCGAGTTTTTTGTGAAGACCTTCTGTAGACGGTCTTAGGACTTAAAGGAAAAAAAATTTACACTGGAGCAAGAAATGATAACATCTTTTTGCCTGATAAACCAAACATTGGAGTAACAGGAAATGTTGTAATCAGGTAAAATATATGTTTTCAAAAGAAATTTTCGTTTTTCTTTTGTCTGTTAGTATTTACCTGTATTGATCAATGTAGTAAGCATTTACTTCGAAAGAAAAAACGATTTTTTATACTGCAAAAGTTTTATTTTTTTTCAGCTAAAGTCCTAAGACCGTCTACAGGCGGTCTTCAATCTTTTTCACCTGGCGCTTCCAGGTAACATTTTTTTGACAAACGGACTTGAAATTCGTGTTTTTCAACCTAAAATCATCCTAGAACCAAAATTCTCATAACAAAATTCCTCGTATTTCGATTCCAGGACTTTAAGGGTTAATCTGCAGTATCCTGAGCATCCTCAAAACTTGCAGACTTCTCCACCACAGTGTTATTGGCCTCATCTTCATTATCAAAGGAAGCCAGAAGCTCTTCCTCCTGATATTGGCCAAACATGCCCCCAACATGTCTGAATCTGAGGATACCTCAGCACTGGTACGACTGTCAGGTAGCATAAAATACTCATCCCCTCCTCCATGACCACATCAGTAACACCGACTGCAGTCGTGGATTTGGTTAGGGCACACCTGTCCTCTGTAACCTCGTCCTTCTTGTAAATCTTGAAGACTACAGTCGTAAAGCCAAAATTGACCATCCCCTTTGATGCCGATAGGGGACCAAGGGACTCCGCGTTCAGGATCAAAACGGCCTGTTTACGGATCTTCAGCCGTCCAATCTTGCAGTCGTGAGTTGGAAGAATGTGGTTCGTGACTTTCAAAATAGTCAGAATGCCCTCGGCGTCAGATGGAGTCACAGACGCGAGCCCTTGGCCGTGAAGGGATCATGTCCTTATACACGTCGTCGAGATGAGCCCCCGGCCAGACCTCACCCAGCTGCACAACGGCGGCTTTGAATAGGGTCACGGCTGCCCTTCGCAGCCTCGCTGATGGACCGCTCAGAAGTGTTGTGCGTATTCATCATTTTGGCCGTCTTGAGGTCTGGGCCAGGATTCCTTTACCCCAGAGAAAATAAGCTTTCTGCCGTCAGCGTATCTGCCGGGGCCTCTCCGATGCTTGCCAAAATTTTGGAAGCTGAGCGGCGCTCATGATATGCTTTTTTCGAAGGGGCAACACTATTTTGGTCGAATTCTGTTGCCCCTGGATATTTTATTCATAATTTTTCGATATTTTTCGATTGTTTGTCGATAATTTCCATTTCCACTTCATTCCCGATTCATTTCACAATTTTTTTCCAATTCCATTTTGTCCCAGTTTTTATTCCATTTCGTTCCCGACATCATTTCCAATCAAATACAAGAAACGGCGTTCAAATCGGTTAATTATTTCTCAAGATAAAGGAAAATAGTACAAATTTGGCGCGCATTTCGTATGGGAGGCGTGAGGATTTGTCAATATTTGATCGAACATTTTTCGATATTCAATGGATAATTTTTAAAAATTTTATTGATTTTTTGTCGATAATATTTCGATTTATTATTAAAAATGTATCGACAATTTTTTAATATTTATCGATAATTTCAATTCTCTGATCCATATAAAAATTTTGTTCCAATTCCATTTTGTTCCGGTCCAATTCCAATTCGTTTCCGACCTCATTTCCAACCCAATGCAAAAAATCGCGACCAAATCGGTTCAGTATTTCTCAATATAAACGATCATTTTGTATATGAGGATTTGTCGATGTTTTATCGAACATTTTTCGATATTTAATGGATAATTTTTCAAAATGTTATCGATTTTTGTCGACATTTTTTCTATAATTTTTCGAAAATTTATCGATTTTTTATCGATAATTTTTTGATAATTATCAATAATTTTTTAATTTTTATCGATATTTTCAATTCCTTGATCCATTTAAAAATGTTGGTTCCAATTCCATTTTGTTCCGGTCCAATTCCATTTCGTTCCAGTTTCATTCCCATTTCGTTCCCGGCCTCATTTCCAACCCAATGCAAAAAACCAAATCGGTTCGGTATTTCTCAAGATAAACGAAAATAATACAAATTTGGCTGCCATTTTGTATGGGAGGTAGGCGTGGTTCTTTGTCCATTTTCAATACTGTCCAACCATACGCCAAAAAAAGAGGAATGACAAAATTTGAAGTCGATAGCTCAACATGGCCTAATCGACTCAGGATGTGATGCTGATCAAAAATATATATTCTTTTCCATACCGGACACTCCTTCTTGAAAAAATTTTCCAAATTTGAAGAAAATTTTGATTAATAAAATTTCTTTTTTTTGCAAAGATTTATTATAATTTTGTAAATGAAAATATGAGATTGAATATTCTTTCATGGAAAAGCTTACGCCGACGAGCTCAACAGATTACTTTGGCGTGCCACAAATAATTTTAAACGACCCATTATTGCAGAATCGCTAATTCGTTTACCCAATGAAGACTGGGCAAGCAGCGTTTTCTTCAAAAAATGTAAACTGAAGTTTTCGAATCTAAAAATAGAAACTCACAAAAAAACGTTTTCTATTTTCTGCTTCATATATATTTCAGTTTAGACACAGAAAAATTGTGCCTGTGATAGATCAGTGTGAATTTCTTATTTCCAATTTGCAGAGGTCGTAAGTTCGAGACTGGCGGCAATAAGGTTTTTATTTATAGAAAATATTTAAATACGCGCGTATTGAATTACTATATGAGATACTGATTTAATCACACTGCAAAATTGGTTATCTCAGTTTAGAATTAAAGTCAATAAGTCTAGGAGCGTCCATCTAACCTTCACCCTACGGAAAGATACTTGCGCCACCCTTAAAATAAATGGTAATGTAATACCACAGTGTCGTGATACCTTGGTATGCGTCTCGATCTCACCTGGAAAACATACAAAATCCTTTTATATAAAGCGGAATTAAACCCATATGGAAATATGGGATTGAACTCTGGGGAACAACATCTTCATAAAATGTATAGAAACTGCAAAGAATGGAGTCGAAAGTTCTGCGTCTAATCGTTGCAGCTCCATGGTTTACAAAATCCATCGAGATTTACAAATGCCGACAATTTCCGATGAGATCCCTAAAAGTAAATCAAAGTACAAAGATAAGCTTAAGCTGCATCCAAATATTCTAGCTATAATTTTGGCTAGACCCCTACGTCTAAAGCGTAACTATTCTATTGCATTTGAATAGAAAGCCCCGTAACCCTCAGCAATTCCAACATACCGCATATGACGCCATCGGGACGATGCCAACATCCATCGATGTCAACATCGCCTTGATGACGCCTCTATGAGTGATACATACATACTTTGTTCAAATCGTTGGATTAGGTCAACTAGTAAATTATAATGTAAAATTCATATATAATGTTAAATTTGTACCGCTAAAAATTATTGTTAGTTGTGGAGAAATGTGTTGGTGTTTTGAAAGATTTAAGCTTCTTCAAGCTGTGAGGGATTGGCGCTAGGCACCACAATTAAATGAGATAGTAAAAGAACGAAGTTCCAATTCAATTTAGTTTTATTAGTGGCCAACGCGGCTCTTTTATATCTTTACTTATAACTGTTATACATTAGTTCTTAATCTATCCTACTTACTTACACTACAATAATATAATATACTTATGTTCTGCATTTAATTTACACCCGTTGCCCTGAGTACGCTAATTTGGTCTTGACGAATGGTGTCGAAGGACGGTCACCGAAATTGAGTGCATTTCAATATACACTCAATTGTTGTTGACAACGTCCAGAACCATTTGTGTATATTTTGTCAGCGTACTCAAAAGTGCAGAGCTAGCATGTCGATACATTGTCGGTGCATTTGTACTAATGAAATGCAGGGGTAGGTAATGTAGACTTGTATGTATACACTACACCCTTACCCTTAAGATGAAAATTATTTGAAGAATAATGATTTTTAAAAGAATTTTCAGAGAAGATTGTAGTTATAAAATTGTTAGGTGATATGATTAAAAATAATATTTTTATAGAATATTGATTTATATTATGAAATTCTGAAATAAGCAAATATATGATTATAATTAATAATGTATAGTAAAATATATTTAAAATTTATTTTTGTTTTTTGTTTTTAAATTTGTTTTTAAGTGTAAAATTATTTTTATGAAATAAACAAGTATGATTTATAATAACATATATGTAAAAAGTTTTTAAATTTAATAGTTATTTTCTTATTGCTATATTGCTGCCTTGTAAGGTATCAGCTGATTGTTATGAATAATTTTTGGTTTTCCATTATATTCTATTTTTGTATTAACTCCTAATTTAGCTACAATATAAATGGTCCCTTATATGGTTTTTCATATTTCTTTCTATTTTCTACTTTTAATAACACTAGGTCTCCTATTTCTATATTAAGTTTTTGTATATTATTTAAATTTTTGTCAGTTCGTTTCTCTTTAGCCCTAATTAACATTTCTTTGGCTTTATTTAGTGAAAAATTTAGTTTCGTACGCATCTCGCTTCGATAGCTGTCGAGATCATAAGTTTTGGTTTCAGTTTCAAAAATTTGGTTGGGTAAACATGGTAATTTTCCGTATACAAGTTCAAAGGGTGTGTATCCAGTGTCAACGTGTGGAGTCGTGTTGTATGCAAAAGTAAAATACGGTATCCACTTGTCCCATTCATGGTCATTTGTTGATGTTAATAGAAATTCATTAAGAACTCTGTGGTTCCTTTCAAGTGACCCTATCGTTTGATGATGGTATGGAGTAGAAAATGTTTGTTTTATTTTTATTAGTTCACATATGCTGTGCATTAACTCATTTTTGAATTCAGTACCATTATCAGATTTTAGTACTTGAAAATGGCCATACTTTAAAATTATTTGTTCTACGAGTGTTCTTGCGACAGTGTCGGCGTCTTTTGTTGACATAGGGTATGATATTACAAATTTTGTGAGATCACATTGCATTGTTAGTATGTACCGAAATCCATTGGATATACGTAACGGTCCTGTTATCGTTTGTGGTTCAATAGTGTGGCGTGTTTGTTTACTTTTCGCGCATATGTCACTTTGCGATACAAATTTCTTTACCATTTTGTACATGTTTTTCCACACGTACCTTTGTTTTAGTTTTATCATTGTCCTTCTAACTCCTAAGTGTCCTGTTGTGTGGTATTCGGCAATGAGTTTAAATTTCGTAATGTCATCCTGTATTCTTTTTGGTGGGTCATAAATTAAAATTTTGAGTTGAGGACTTTTTCTATTTTGAGGGCTTTGTTGTACGTTTATAAATATGTTTTTAAATTCTTCTTTTGAGATTCTTTGGAATATTTTATCATTGTTGGCTAGCGCTAGCTCTACTATATTCTCATTTTTCATTTTGGATATCAGTTTCTTCATAATCGAATCTAGATTCGTTAAATTATCACTGTATCTCGCATGCGTATTTAAATTATTTTGCTGGGTTAGCTTCTTCGAATACGAAACTGGTTTCGTTGAATTATCGCTAAATCCCACGTGCACAATTTTATTTTCAATATATATTTTATTTTCTTTGGTCATATAAAATTTTATATTCTTCATATTCCTGACGTCACTAACGGGTGTGCAATCCCATATCGGAAGTTGGTCAGACTTCTGGGTTTTGTCACTATCCACAATGATTTCTTCATCATTGTTTGCCTCTTTATTTTTAATGGCTTCTTTATTTGCCATGCCTTTTGTAATTATAAGTGTTTTCTTCGCATTTTTATCATCTTCTTGCGGTATCATATTTTTTAAAATTTCTGAATTAATTTGTATTCTGGATAATGCATCGGCATTAGTGTTCATACTACCCTTTTTGTAAATTATGTCATAGTCGTAATCACTCAAATCTAGACGAGTTCTAGTCATTTTTGATGAAGGATTTTTGTGCGAAAATAATGAGACTAGTGGTCTGTGGTCAGTTACCAAATATGTAACTGTAAATTTTCTACCGTATAGGTATGGTTTGAAAAAATGTATCCCCCAGTGAATAGCTAACAGTTCCTTTTCTATTACTGTTTTATTCAAATCATGCTTTTGCAGCGATTTACTTGCATACGATATAGGTAAGTCATTGCCTATGTCGCCTTGTGACAGTACTGCGCCTAAAGCATAATTTGAAGCATCAGTCGTTAAAATGAAAGGTTTGCTAAGATCTGGATATTGTAGCAAAGGCGGAGTAATTAATTTTTTTTTCAGTGTATCAAAAGCATGTTGACATTCTTCCGTCCAAACAAATTTACAAGATTTCTTCAAAAGTGCATTTAGGTTTTTGGCAATATCTGCAAAATTTGGAATACATTTTCTATAGTAATTACAAAATGCAACAAATCTTCTAACTTCGTCCGCATTTTTCGGGACGGGGTAATTTTTTATAGTGTCATATTTGGCAGGGTCAGTTTTAACACCATCGCCAGTAATTAGGTGTCCCAAATATACTACTTCTGGACGCAAAAAACAACATTTGGCAGCATTTAATTTTAAATTATACCGTTGCAGCCTGTCTAATACTTTAATCAAATTTTCATTATGGTGATTTATGCTACAACCATGGATTATTATGTCATCCACGTAAAGAAATGCATTTGAATCTAAACCTGCAAGTGCAAGTGTTAGCATACGTTGGAAACTATTTGATGAGATTTTAAGTCCGAAAGGTAATCGTTTGAAGTGAAAATGTCCGTTCGGTGTAGAGAAAGCTGTCAAATTTCGTGACTTTTTGTCAAGTTTAATTTGATGAAATGAACTGGTCATATCCAGTGTTGAGAACCATTTTGCTCTTCCCAACTTGTCTAGAATGTCTTCTAGTCGAGTTAGA
The DNA here is from genome assembly GCA_951394025.1 of Heteromyza rotundicornis. Taxonomy (NCBI): domain Eukaryota; kingdom Metazoa; phylum Arthropoda; class Insecta; order Diptera; family Heleomyzidae; genus Heteromyza; species Heteromyza rotundicornis. Next base: position 50,952,756 of record OX596010.1, on the reverse strand, counting down.
GGAAATTTATCATTAACAATTTTCTCCATTTTCTTTTGTCATCAATGTTCTTTTTAGGAACCAAAAGGAGTGGAGCATTGTAAGGACTAACTGATGGTTCAATAATATCGTCCTCGAGCATTTTCTTGACTTGTTCATTCATTACGTCAGTGTGTGTGTGTGGTAGTCTATAGTTTTTAATGTAAACTGGTGTGTTGGTTGTCGTCGTTATGTTTTGAGTGTAAAAATTATTTGTTGTCAAGGGTTCGTTATCCAAGTGGAATACGTCCTGGTATTTTTGGAAAATGTTTGTCAAGTCGTTTTTAATTTTTGTGTCATTACACTGTATGTTTAATGTTTCTAAAATCTTATTCAGTCGTTTTTGTGAGTGTAATGGTTTTGTATTGTCGTAGGTCAAAATGTCATAATTGTTTAAAGAATCAGTTTCCAACTGAATACCATTTATAATTATTTCCTTATCCGTTGAGTTTAAAATTTTTATATTGTCATGCCGTTTTTTGGTGCTATTGAATTACTCAAAAAAATACCTTCTTGTATTTCTTTATTTAGAATAACTGTATCTTCTGTTAGTTTGATACGAATTGGTTGTACGATTTCAGTTCTTGGTGGAACTTTTATTGTCATTGTATTAAAGGAGTTTGAATGCATAGGTAAAATAATAAGTGATTCGTTTATCAACGCTGAAATTGTAAAAGTTTCGTAATCTATTTGCAAAGAAATTTCTTCAAAAAGTCTCCACCTAATATACCATCAGTCTCAATCGGAAATTTCGAACTGACTAGTTGAAACTCATGTTTGCTGGATTCCTCCCCAAAATTAAGTGTTAGGCTTATGCTACCTAGTGAAAAAATTTCTTCGTTTGTAATGCCCGTTAATTTGCATTTTTCATCTGGATTTTAAAAATCGTTGTCTACATGTTTATTAATTTTACAGAGTGTCGATTAAAAAAGTCATAAAGTTGTTTTTGTACATAATTTTTATAAAATTGGAATTGTTATCCGAGATTTTATAAATTTTTAGTTTTGGCTGTCCGGAATAACTTTGTTTTCCGAGCCCTGATCGTTTCCCTGATCATTTCCTTCATTGTTTATGATGTGTACCTTTTTTTGTTCCATGCTATGTTCTCAAAAATGTAGAAAATAAAAAACCAAATAAATGTTCACGAAAATTATTTGACAAATTTTATTGAAGAACACAAATTTTTTTAAATTAAAATTTTATTGAAAGAAGTTTTGTTTTTAAATTTTGTCACCTAGTGTACATAAATAACGAATATTGCACAAATTACAAACTCCTACAAACTAAAAAAACCCAAAAACCAAAATTTAAAAATTTGTTCCCAAATTCACTGCGAACAATACAAAACAACTTGCAGCTAACAAACTTGCGTTTCCATTTTTCACAAAAGCGATAATATTAATATATCTAAATTTTAAATATGCTTCGAAATAAAATGAAGCCGTAAAATTATAAACAAATATTTAGCTCAAAATTTCTTCAAAATAATGTTTTGTACAAAATTCTTCTAAAAAGTGCTTTTTGGAAAAAAATCTGCATAACAAAATTTTTCACCGAAAATTAATAAAAAGCTTTTTAGCGTAAAAGTCTGATGGCCGCTCCATCAATTTTTCAAACTAAGCTTTCTTGCACCAAAATTCGTTCTCGATCACTTTGCACGGCTTCTTCATGCTAAATTTTTTCCACGGCTTTTTCGCAAACACATTTTGTTTTTTCAATCTGAGGGTGTCATTTTCGCCATTGTGTGTCCTCCTAACAGCTTCGGCGAACATCATTGACATATCAATGCAGTGATCATGACAATCATAATCATCATCGAATTGATCAGCGCCAATTGTTGGTGCTTCCTCGGCGTTCACGGGTACTTCAACCCTTTGCATCGCTGTGGTTTCAATGCTTCCCAATGATACTGGCTCAGAGAAGGAAAATGGTTTCGAGATGCATACCGGTGGTGATGCCAACGTTATAAAACCCAGAATTTCGTAAGAATCGTCTTCCGAGTCACTGAGCAGATGAATGATTTCTCCGTTTCGTAGCGCATCATTAGCTTTTGCCACTTTTGGTTCGTTGGCCACCTCCTCTGCTACGGACATGGTGGCCTTTGCCATTGCCGCATCTTGTTCATCATTAAACTCGAAAATTTTCATTTTGCTTGGTTCGTGTTCAGTAAAATAATAGTCCATGTTGATGATTTTTATCTTAACCTAACTATACCCATTACAATGGACTCGCTACGCTGGATCGTCTCAGTAAAACTCCAAGGTTGGAGTGGCAAGATCGCCATTTGGAGAAATGTGTTGGTGTTTTGAAAGATTTAAGCTTCTTCAAGCTGTGAGGGATTGGCGCTAGGCACCACAATTAAATGAGATAGTAAAAGAACGAAGTTCCAATTCAATCTAGTTTTATTAGTGGCCAACGCGGCTCTTTTATATCTTTACTTATAACTGTTATACATTAGTTCTTAATCTATCCTACTTACTTACACTACAATAATATAATATACTTATGTTCTACATTTCATTTGCACCCGTTGCCCTGAGTACGCTAATTTGGTCTTGACGAATGGTGTCGAAGGACGGTCACCGAAATTGAGTGCATTTCAATATACACTCAATTGTTGTTGACAACGTCCAGAACCATTTGTGTATATTTTGTCAGCGTACTCAAAAGTGCAGCGCTAGCATGTCGATACATTGTCGGTGCATTTGTACTAATGAAATGCAGGGGTAGGTAATGTAGACTTGTATGTATACACTACATAGTTCTTAATTTTAGAAAATCCAATAAATAAAAATTAATTAAAAAAAAAAAAAAAAAGTGGCGACATTTGAATGCACTTTGGAAAAAATCAGTGATGGTATTTGACGCGTCAACAAATTCATTTGACGTTTTGACGTCAAATTTGACGCGTAAAATTTGACGTACAAAATTATTCAAATAAACGTTTAAATTGAAATTCTTTTGAAACAAATTTGGTTAATGCAGAAAGTTGTATTGTTTGCTAATTTAGATCGGTTTTTTTGATGTTTTTTGGTGTTATAAATATTACATTTAAGAGCTTATCGTCCCATATTTTTAATAATATAGCACAATTAAAGATTTAACGTCAAATTTGAAGTCAACAAAAAAATTTTACGCGTACATTTTTCGTATTGACGTCAAAAAATTTTACGCGCCAATCACTGCAAAAAATGAAGTGGCATTCTTTCTCAATTTTTGGAAATGTACCACTTTTTGGAAACTATTCATGTGGTTTTTCTTTTTATACCATTTCTGAAAAAGCATTTACCGACACAAACGCATCAAAAAGTAAATCCATATCTTTATTTTTAATAATAATTTAGCTAGTTGTTTTCAGACTGAATCAAGCAAACAAACAAAAAAATATTCTAAGAAAGAACAGTACAAAAAACAGTACATTTTTTAAGAAACAGTACTTTTGCGTACTGTTTTGAGTGTTTTTAGTGCTTAAAACAGTACATGTACTGCTTAAAACAGTACGTCTGGCACCCTTCTGGCAGTATTCCGAGAATCAATGACCCTACTCAGCCCCCTCACCACGACAAGGCAGATATTAAGAAAAACCGAAAAAACAAGAAAAAATACCATGAAGTAGTACAATTAACCGTATCAGTAGGCTGAAATCGTTCTTTTTAAGTTCAGTTAATTAATTTGATGAATTTAGATGCAAACTATCCGGAATTTAACATTTCAGATTAGCAACTATCAATACTAATATTTGAGAGGGATCACATTTGCCCAAAAAATCCACTTTGAAATTTTTGTTACATATCGCTATATTGACTCAGGAGGATGCTGATCAAGAATATATATACTTTTACAATAGAAACAATAGAATTAAAAGAAAATAATTTGAAGCATCAGAATTCATGCGACGAATATGAATTTGATCAAATATAATTTTTCTCTACTTTACGATATTAGACTTAACAAAAATACAAAGGCACAAAGATTACAAATATTAATTGAAATATTTTTTTTTTTTTTATATGAAATATAAAAAATCAAATACAAATAGAACAGTTAAGTAAACAGTAACGGAACGAATGTGAATTCAGCTAAAAATTTTGTTTTATTTGTATACAATATACAGTAAAAAACCAAATTCTGCTGAAATATAAATACAAAATACAACAAAAATACAACACTTTCAAAAATCGACAATGCCGATTTTCGTGAAGTTTGGCAACCCTGTCATTTCGTTAGACCCTAAGCGGTCCAAAAACTCAAAGAGCAACAAAGGCCTTAAGTGTGATCAAGTGCATTTAAAATAAAAGTTTTAGTTTTATTAAGTGAATCTGACAGGTCAAAGACAGAATACAGGCTATTAAAATCAAATACAACGAAAAGCTTCATTCTGCGCGTAATTAGAACGGCACATACTTAATATCAAAGGAATGAAAGATCTGGAACGACGGATTGGAATATTAAAATCAATTTCTTGAATCAAAAATGTAGAATTCAGAGAGCCCTTTATCATTTTAATCAAAAATGTTACATTAAGCATCGTTCTTCTATTTTTTAGAGTAGGGATGTCCAAGAGTTTTAAACGATTTTCGTATGGAGGTACACCCAGAGAAATCTTCATGTATTTTAATTAACACTATTCATGTTATATTAACATGAAAAACATTTGTACGCAAAACAAAAACATTGACAAAAATCGAAGCAAAACGCACACATTCACACAAATGAGAAAATTTTTTTTCGAAAATCAAAATATATTCGACCATTCTGTCAAATGGAAAATTTGAAAATAAACAGAAGAAATTTTTGAATTTCAAAACAAATTTGTTTTTGTCGACCTGAACGAAAGAAGCTCAGTGGCACAGCGTGTAGATGCGGAACTTATAAACATTAGGTCCCGTGTTCAAATCTCGTCTGAGTTGAAAAAAGTTTTTTTAAATAGAAATTTTTAGATTTCAAATTCAGATTGGTCTTTGGACGACATGAATTTATGAAGCGCAGTAGCACAGAGGGTAAAGTGATGAACTCAAGATGCGAAGGTCCGGCGTTCAAATCCAGTTCAGTGTGAAAAGGTATCTATTTGAAATGGTAATGTTCATTTGAAAATAAGGTAAAGAATGGTAAAAAAGTTACTTGGAGGAACTGTGTTTACAATTTTATAAAAAAAATTAAATTAAAAAAACTTTTTCCGGAACGGGGACTCGATCCCCGTACTTCCGTTTATGAGGCCGACTGCCTAACCCCTGAGCTACCGGCAATGATTTGAATGAACGCATATTTACCAGTTTTCCCAGTTTAATCACAAACCTCTTCACACGTACACGTACACATATAGGAGAGTGTCATTTTTAACAATAGATCTTGTTAAAACAACCTGAAAGATCGGTTTGAAAAATATTAACCACAAAATTGGTTAAAAATTGTTTAATTTAACACGATTTTTTCTCTGGGTGTAGGTTCTGATTCGGATTCCAGCGAAGGTTTCTTAAAGCAAATAATAAAAATTAGACACAGATCTAACTTTGAATTTTTGTTCTATTAATGCTGCTTTTAGTTTGTCGCATTCGATAAAAGAGTCTATACCCCTTATTACAACAATAAGGCTTTTGCTGCTTTTGAGCTGGTATGCGTAATACCTTTTTTTTGCACTTATCAAAATTATCAATTACTTTTCGAAAATTATAAATTTTAATTTTAGTTTCATGGAAAATTTGTTGGCACCAGCAAGCTGTGTTATCAGATTGACAAGAGAATTTGAGTTTTTTGGGTCTGATTTTTCTTCTTCATACAGTAAAGAATATCTATTTTGGCCAGCATTTACGAGCTGGATATGCAAAAATAGCCAAATGTTCAAAAACATGCAAATTTTAAAGCAAATTTTTTGATTTGTAAAGATATCTGGTGAAGATATACGCTAAATAAAATATAATTCCCCAAAATTTTTTTTCGGCCGAAACCGATATGGCCGAATTTTTATTTTTTTAATTTCGTCCGAAAAAGAAAAAATAAAAGAAAAAATTGTGAATTTAAATGTAATAAAGTTGTATATAATTAAGCTGAAATCAATCACTTTAAGTTCAGATCATGAATTAGATGAATTTTGAAGCAAGCTATCAAATGAGTGGAAATCAATTGAAGGGGCAGGATTCTCACTTTTTGCTACGAGGAGAGTTGTAGTTATTCGATTTTAGGGAAGTAGATTTCAAGAATGGGAGTAGATTTAATTTTTTTTACGTAGAGTAGTAGAAATTCTACGAGAGTAGTAGAAATTACTGTCAAGGTAGCAGATTTCAAGAGACGGGAGTAGATTAGGGTTTCTGAGTAGAGTAGTAGAGATTCTACAATAGTTGTAGAAATTTCTGTCATGGTAGTAGATTTTTAGAAAGAGTAGTAGTTTTGCATTGTATGAAACTCACATAATATTTTGAGGAGAAGATTTCGTACAATAGTAGTAGAGGAGAAGAAATTTAAAAATCATCGCGAGAGTAGTAGATCTGCTCCGATAGGAGAAGAGTGAGAACGCTGTTAAGCGGTGAAGCGGTGAATGGGTGAAGGCTGTAGTAACATACAAATTCTTTCAATAAAATAAGTCACAAAGTTTTTTTATTTTTCTTTTTTCAATACAAATTGGGGACTTGTCTTCTTTGTCGCTTCTGATTCCTCGAAACTATGATCAATGCTTAAATTTGTGTTACATACAGCTTTTATCCACTTGGTTGCTCCTTATGTAGTTTCCCACGCTAAATCCGAAAATAATAATGAAATTTTTTCAGCATGCACCATTTTTTCGCAAATGTCACAAAAAGTGCATTTTTGGTGAGTGCTGGAAAAATTTCATTATTATTTTCGTATTCAGCGTGTCAAAATGCATAAGAATTTGTCTATCAAGTATATTTAACACACAAAAAGTTCAGTTTTGACGATCAGTTTATTCTTTGTTATTTATTCGTTACATTTTTCGTATCAAACCGAAATTTTCTGCAGAAATATCGAAATTTCGGCCGAAACCGAAGTTTGGCCGCAAACGATATTTTATTTTTCGGCCGAATCCGAAACACGGCCGAAACCGTTTTTTTTGTCCGAAAAACCGAATTTCGGTCGGTCTCTAGTATATACTACAAAATACATACCAAAAACGTTTGTACACTGAGAAAAAAATCAAAACCAAACGTTGTCAAAACGTTCCGGTTTAAATTTTTGTTTACTTACCACAATTTGGCCATTCGGATTCATAAACGCTCCCCTTAGCACGCATGCCTACCGCTGTGTGTATTTTGCAATGTTTTAACTGCATACATATACTATGAAATTGCTTGGTTAGGATTTGAAACTGTTTCAGTTCTGAAATATAACTGAAAACAGTTTTATTTTTTGTTGGGATAGTGGGTTCGAATCTCAGTCGGAGCAATTTATTTTTTGTTTCCTTTTTAACACATTACTTTTTGTATTCTTTTTTTTGAATCCGGAGTTTGTCTTGCTGCGCTAACTCTAAATTTCTTGAAATCGACGTTAAGTACCGCAAAAATGCAACAAAATTAAAATCGTCAAATGCAAATCGGATTTTTTTGCACAAATATATAAAAAAAAAAAATTAAATAAATTTTAAAAGAAATTTGGTCTGACTGAGATTCGAACCCACGCTCCAGTAACTCATACCATCTTCAAAAAGTGAAACTGTTTCGGTTGTGTTTTAGAACTGTGCGGTGTTGAATTTTTCTTAACGATAAAGATCCGTGCTAGGCCACCCGACACAAAACTACATTTTAACACCCGACGCGCACAACTTCGTTTTACATCCGACGAGCACAACTTCGTTCTACATCCGACGCATACAATTTCATTTTATAGATCCACAAACGCTAAAACTCAACTAAAAATGTTTATAAAATTACTCTTATTTGTATATACAATTCATCAAATGAACTCTAACATACAATCAAATAAATTGCTGGCCTACTTCGACCAGTTATTCCGACATCCTCACATAATATACATTAACATTTTTACAGTTTTTTATACAATTAAAATTTTCAACAAAACCATCTAAAACCTACCTTTTTATAAAAATTGTCCATGAATTTCAAATTAAAATCAAAGAATTATATCCAAAAACCTAACTACACAAACCTATACTGAACAGACAAACAGAACGTATATATTGAATTTAACACATCTCAACATAAAACAAGTGAGTAAGTTTCAGTCGGGCAAGCCGACTTATATATACCCTACACCTACTGGGCCATATTGTATCCGCCATCTAGAATTTTGAAAATGCGACATCAAATTCGAAATTAGCGACCCCGAAAACCCCACTATACAAAATTTCATACGGTTTTGATGAAATCTTACAATTTCGGTAAAAACACGATTTTTACTTATATGGGAGGTAGGCGTGGCAGTCGACCGATTCCGCCCATTTTCAATACCAACTCCTTCTAGGGCCTAAGAAGGATAAATACAAAATTTGGGATCCCTAGCTTTCTTCTAGCTCCTGCAATCGTGTTTACAAGAAAAGAGGACGGACAGACGGATATGGCTAAATCAACTCAGGAGGTGACGCTGATCAAGAATATATATACTTTTCCATACCGGACACTTCTTCTTGGTGTTACAAACATCCCCATACCTCATGAGGTGTAGGGTATAAAAAAAGAAATGTAAAAGTAATTGTCAATATATCGAGTTTTTCAATATCATTTTGGTTATTGGTTATTTACAGCCGCTTGGCAAACATTTTAAAATTTGTCTGGTACTGCAACCGTCCTTAGACTGTTGCGTCTAATATGCACAACGAACCAATTGTCTGTTGCTCAGTTTGACTGGATGTGGCGAATCATACACTAAGAAAAAAATCAAAACGAAACGTTGTCAAAACGTACCGAACCGTTGGCAATTTCCAGCCAAAACTAAATGTTCTGATTTGACAACAAAACGTTAAAATTTTTTTTAAACTGTCCATTGATGAATTGAAACAGCACATTGATGAATTGAGACTGAAATGTTGTTGTTTCACTGCTGAAATTGTAATGTTTTGTGACTACCATATTAATGATTTGAGGCGGCTACGTTTTTGTTCCACGACTTTTTTAAATCAAATTTTATCGAAATTAATTAAGTTTCGTTCAATGTGAAATTCTCTACAAAATAATTTTGCCCATTCGATTAATAGTTTTTCATACAAATCCCATTTTTCAAAAAGTACAATCATGCATAAAAAATCCACATTCAAATATTGACACTGTTTCACGTTATATTTTAGAACTGAGCAGTGTTGATTTTTTCAAAGCGATGCCCGTTTCAAATCAGTGTATTTCAAATATTTAAACCTAAATATGTTATTAAAGAAATCGAATATAGAATGGGTTTGGGAAACCTAATTATAAGCCGCTTTTGTTAACTTTTATCCCTAATATTATATTGCTACTGAATTTAAAGCGAAATAACTATTGCCAATCAACTTTTTTTGTTTTTAACTTTATTAAGATCAAAAAAGAACATAACTTTTAGCATTTCAAGAATAAATTTTTGTATGAGAAAAATCCGAGGCCAGTTCACACAATCAGATTTAAAAGGAAAACTGTTCATCGTAGAGATAAAATTATTAAGAGATCATTTGTAGAAAATTTTCCAAGAAACAAACGGCATCATTCATAAAAATTAAAACTATAACAGAGATGATGCAAGAAATGATTAAAAATCAAAGACTCTTACTACAACATCTCATGTCTAGACCATGAATGGTTTAAGAATATCATTCTGGAATGCAAACGGCCTGTGTCTTCACAAACTAGAACTTCTCGATTTCTTGAAAGAGTCTAGCATAGACATTATGCTAATTTCTGAAACTCCCTTCATTAAAAAACACTTTTTTAACTTACCAGGGTACAGACTCTATGACACAAAGCATCCAAGCGGAAACGCTAAAGGTGGATCCGCCATTCTTGTTAAACGCCGAATAAAGCATTACAGAATTATTGCACAGAATATATTCAAGTGACAAGTATTTCTCTCGATTAACAGCTATATACTTTCCGCCCAGACACAAAAGAACTGAGCAACAATTCCAGACTTTTTTCCATTCACTTGGGCCAAAGTTTCTCGTTTCCGGCGACGTCAACGCCAAACATATATATTGGGGCTCTCGCCTAATATCACCAAAGGGCAGGCTCCTGTTGAACACCATCAACAGACTTGGCCTAGACGTAGTCTCCTCTGTCACGCCAACGTATTGGCCAACTGACATTCGAAAAACTCTCGACGTCGTTGACTTTGCAGTATTTAAAACTGTAAAAAGGAGCCAATTGACTATAGAATCTTCTCTAGATCTCTCATCAGACCATACGCCTACTATTATAATAATACTTTATTGTTATAATTATAACAATAAAGTACGCGCTAAGTTCTGAGGCCGATCCAACAGATAAATTGACCAGTAAACTCACAAACTGGCTCAAATATATAGGCAGTATAAAAGCTCCCACATTAACCCAAATGTGTCACGAAAGATAAAATAAACACAGCTGTTAGTTATTTCACACTCTTGCTTTCCCAAGCAGCTACAGCGGCCACTCCCGCCCAAATCCCAAACAGCTCAACTAGCAGCTATGCAAAATCTACCCCAAAGAACATAGAGAAAAAAGGAAATTCGTCGCGATGGCAAAACAACCTAAATCTAAAAAACAACTCAATCACTCGATCTCTACAAAAACAGCTAAAGTGAAAATCCGAAAGAGACTTCCAACAATTTGTTGAACATCTCGCAACCACAAAAACTACGAACTACACAAAAACTACGAACAGTACTGGCAGAACCCCCCATACGGCTGCCAAATGGAAACTGGGGCAGAAGCAATGCAGAAAAAGGTGCAGCTTTTTTTAACCACCTAAAAACCGTGTTCACCCGAACGCGACAACTGGTCGCGATTAAAGAAATGAACTTATGGAGGCATAAACAAATGCTTGGATCCAAAAAAAGCACCAGGACCGGACTTAATGACGCCCACAATGATAAAAGAACTGCCATCAGTTGCAATAACTCAATTATTGCCCATATTCAATGCTTAACAATTATTCCACTATAGAAAATTTGTATTGAAATATAAAAGCTTTGTCTCTCGAAAATACTGGCCGGAGTACCACAAGGCAGTGTCCTTGCGCCCCTGCTATATATTCTCTAAACCCAGACATGGCAACTCTTTACGTGCCAAAAACTTGTGTCATTTGGGAGTTGTATTCTATGGGATAGAATACAATTCTAGGTGGACAAAATACCCACACAAAATTTTACTCTAGACTTTTTTTGAGTATAAGGGTTAGTTTCAAATTCTCATGTTTTCATATTAAAATGGCCCATGGTTTCCACGGTTTCAAGTAGAGAATTGCTGTCTTCTCTACTTGAAACCGTGGAAACCATGGGCCATTTTAATATGAAAACATGAGAATTTGAAACTAACCCGTATACTTAAAAAAAAGTCTAGAGTAATTTCAAAAAAGTAATAAAAATACGTGTTTTCTATCTATTATTTTGTCATATTTAAACGCTAATGTTAATTTTTTTTTTTTAAAAACCATAAAGAATTAAGTTTATACATTAGTATAGCACGTGCAATGCGGTCCTTTAATTCAAGGACCCAAAATAACTATTATTCAAATTTTTTGAAACGAAAAAGTTGCCCTGATTTAAGGAATATTTTTAAAAGTTGCCGCATAACTATTACATCGCAACTTATATTTTTCCCATTGCCGATAACAGTTATGGTTTGAAAATATTTTTTTACGTTGCCGCATAACTATTATGAGCATGAAATATTTTTCCCATTGCCGATAACTGTTATATTTTGAAAATATTTTTTTACGTTTCCGCATAACTATTATCGCTGACTTTTATTTTTCGAAAATAGTTACGGCATAACTATTATGATTTTAAAATATTTTTTTTACGTTGCCACAATATTCATTCTGTTCTTTCGGTGGTGGTGATGATGGTGAAGCCTGGTTTTTGGGTGATTCATGTCATTTGGGATTAATACAACTGGAAATTTTTCCGAACTGAATAAGTTCAGCTGATTTGGAATTTGGTTCAAATTCCAACGAATACTTGCCACAATTTTTAAAAACAAAACATTTTGAAAACAAGGTGAAAAAGTTTCTTGCATTGCTTTTCAAATAAATTTTTGCTATTTGAAATGTATTTGAATTTACTTGGAACACTTGGTGGTCAAATGACATTAATCACCCAAAAAAGTTCCAATGACGCACCTGGGAGTTTCTCTAATCCCAAATGACATGGATCACCCAAAAAAGTTCCAATGACGCACCTGGGTGTTACTCTACTCCCAAATGACATGAATCACCCAAAAAAGTTCCAATGACGCACCTGGGTGTTGCTCTAATCCCAAATAACATTTGAAATATTTTCAAACGATAATAGTTATGCCGTAACTTTTAAAAATATTTTCAAAAAATAAAAGTTACGAGCAATTGAAAAAATATTTCTCGCTCATAATAGTTATGCGGCAACGTAAAAAAATATTTTCAAACCATAACAGTTATCGGCAATGGGAAATAAATAAATTGCGATGTAATAGTTAGGCAACTTTTTTGCGATAAAACTTATAATAGTTATGTCCCTACTTTAATTACAACAATGGATTGTTATACCATAATAATGAAAGTATAATTAAATTGTCACATTTTATACCGGGAAAAAATTTGACCAAGACTGTCCAATAGAGCACCCATAAATGCAAAAGTGTTTTTTTTCGCTTCCCGCGCATTTTTAAAAAGGTGGGGGCTAAAAAAAAACATCTGCTGGACATTTGTCCTAAAAATTGACTAAAAAAAGATGTATCTATTTGTAACTTTTAAAATAGTATCTTTAGGCGATTGGGCCACATAAGCATTTTTTTGCAGAATGAAAGAACAATCATTTCTCCCATAAACATTTTAAGCCTACGTGGAACCAGGGTTTGAAATAACTACCAAATCGTATTTGCTTTTGCATATGCTTTGCTTCTACTACTTGAAAATGAATCAGCATAAGTAATAGTAAAAAGAATCAGCAGTAGCTCTAAAATCAATAATTCAAAAAACTAAAAATCATATTAGTTTTGCTTAAATAGTAAAATTTCAAAAAACTAAAAATCATATTAGTTTTGCTGAAATAGTAATAATTCAAAAAACTAAAAATCACATTAGTTTTTCTTACTACTATTAAATCCCATCGATTTGCAATTCAACTCAATATTTAGAAAAAAAGTTAGTGATAACTTCTGTCAAAAAATGATTTTGGCGATTTTCTTTTTTGTGTCTACAACCATTTCTACTACTGCCACTGAAAATCTACTACTAAATCGAGAAAATTGTAATGACTCCCTTTTCCTGAAATATGCAACCCTGTCTTCGGTATACTAAATGGCGGGCGCCAATAAAATACAAACATTCAAAAATGTTCAAAAACAGGAAAATTCAGTAGTGAAAAAAATTGAATAGTACACAGTAATAGTAAACGAAAATGCTGCGGGGTAAAAGTGACGAAGTGTTAAAGTTTTTCGATGTTAATGACGAGGAAGCCGTCTGTAAAATATGCCAAACAAAATTCAAAAACAATAGAATTTTCAATTTAAGACAACATCTTGTCAGAATACATCCTACCGACTTAAATAGTAGGGAAATCAGTTCAATTAACCAAAAAAACATCTCAACCAGTTAGAAAAAAGAAAATACAAATAGAAATTAATAAAAAACTAATTTTCAGATCGTACATCGGGCTAGTTACAGAAGACAGTGTATCATTTAATGTACTAAATTCGCTTAATATGAGAAATTTAATTGATCCCATTTGCAAAGGTTTGGGATCAAGTTCTGGAAAACGATTTTGCTTGAACTCTAATAATTGCAAAAAAACATTAAATATTGTTGCAAATAATGTTAGAAATGGGATTAGAAGTGAAGTAAAAGGTCGCCTTTTATCACTAAAAATTGATAGCGCTACTAGACTATTCGTGCACAATTCATTGACGAAGATGTAGTTAAATCGCGAATACAGGGGATGGTACAACTTAAGGGAGTTTTTTCGAGTCAAACGAGAAATTTAGCATCCGAAATTTTTCTCAATTTAAATAAGTACGATGTTAATACAATGGAGCCAATATGTTAAAAGCGACCAAAATTTTATCCCACGTTAGCATTGTGGAAGAGAAGTCCGAAGAAAATTACGAAGATGAAGGAAATGCTGTATACCTAACCAAGATCATCAACTTCGAGGATACACCAGATTTGCGCCTAGGAGACATCCAGATTTGTCGATGTGCTTCCCACACTGCTCAACTTTGTGCTTTAGGTGTGTCAAAAAATGTGGAAATAAAGAAATTCGTACTGAATTGGCGTAATTTGACTAAATTTATTAGGAAAACTTCAAATGGACACAGAGAAGTATTTGAAATCAGAAAGTGGCGAATTCCACAACTTGATTGTCCAACCAGATGGGGCTCAACATATAACATGATCAACGATGTGAAAGCAGCTAGAAGCTTGTTGTGGGACTTCATCGAAAGTTAATGTGACGTTTTTGCTCCATTGCAAAAAACAATAATAAATTTTCAACATGAACAATTGCACTACGGATATTTTTACGCTCAATGGCTTAAATGTAAAATATGCATCCAAAAAACTCTTGAATCCAATGCCGAGATTGAAAAACCTTTTATGCACAGAATTGGAATGTGCTTACTACGGAGCATTGAAGTCATGACGGAAAAACTTTTTTCAAATGAAGGTTTCAATGCTTGTTTATTCATGGATCCAAGATTTCACACATTCACGTCAGTACAGAAAACAAAAGCCATTGATAAATTAAAAAAAATTTGGGATAAATTGAAATCCATAAGTGTTTCGGTGGCTCTGCCATCCACGTCAAATTCCACAGCGCCTACTCTGTTCGATCATGATTTTCGTGATAATGAAGACGCATTTTTGAATGAGTTCCTGTCTGAGGGAGTATTTGAAGGTGCCAGTGAAGTAACAGACGTATATTCAAAAATTGAAACACTTCAACTTCCATTCCAACGATGCGATACCAATGTCCTACATTTTTGGAGAGACAAAAAAAGAGCGAAGAGATTCCCCAATGAATATTTCAATTTAATTTTTAAATTTTTTAAATTAACATATAAGTATGTTTTAACTGAAATTTTAAATTTATTTTATGTTATTGAAAAAATTAAGTTATAAATTTCTGTTTCCTGTTTTGTTACAGTGCATTTAATTAATATTCGTTTTGTTATTAAAAAATTAAGTCATAAAATTCTTTCATTTATATTATACTATCGTAGTTTTTTGAATTTTGAATATCAGGGTAGGAAAACTCAATTCGCGCACATGTATGGCGGTGCCAATTTTTGAATTACTGATTTCAAACCTTCTTCCGGATCTTATAACTATTTCAGCAAAACTAGTGTGATTTTTAGTTTTTTTGAAATTTTACTATTTCAGCAAAACTAATATGATTTTTAGTTTTTTGAATTATTACTATTTCAGCAAAACTAATATGATTTTTAGTTTCTGGAAATTTTACTATTTCAGCAAAACTAATGTAATTTTTTGGTTTTTGAAATTTTACTATTTCAGCAAAACTAATATGATGTTTAGTTTTTTGAATTACTGATTTTAGAGCTACTGCTGATTCTTATTACTATTTCAGCAAAACTGATATGATTTTTAGTTTTTTGAATTGCTAATTTTAAAGCTACTGGCAATTCTTATTACTATTACTTATGCTAATTCATTTTCAATCAGCATAAGCAAAGCTCATGCAATAACTAATATGATTTCGTATTTTTTTGAATTGCTGATTTTAAAGCTACTGCTGATTCTTATTACTATTACTTATGCTGATCCATTTTCAAGTAGTAGTAGCAAAGCATAAGCTTTTGCTGATAAATTTTTGAATTGCAATAGCGCTGTAAAATGAAATTCATAAAATTTAAAAGTAGTTTCAGCTCAAAACAGTGTTATTTTTCTTGCTTATGCTTTTTTTCTTGCAAACAATACACGGTTTGATAGCGGTACTAGACTATTCGTGCACAATTCATTGACGAAGATGTAGTTAAATCGCGAATACAGGGGATGGTACAACTTAAGGGAGTTTTTTCGAGTCAATCGAGAAATTTAGCATCCGAAATTTTTCTCAATTTAAATAAGTACGATGTTAATACAATGGAGCCAATATGTTAAAAGCGACCAAAATTTTATCCCACGTTAGCATTGTGGAAGAGAAGTCCGAAGAAAATTACGAAGCTGCAGGAAATGCTGTATACCTAACCAAGATCATCAACTTCGAGGATACACCAGATTTGCGCCTAGGAGACATCCAGATTTGTCGATGTGCTTCCCACACTGCTCAACTTTGTGCTTTAGGTGTGTCAAAAAATGTGGAAATAAAGAAATTCGTACTGAATTGGCGTAATTTGACTAAATTTATTAGGAAAACTTCAAATGGACACAGAGAAGTATTTGAAATCAGAAAGTGGCGAATTCCACAACTTGATTGTCCAACCAGATGGGGCTCAACATATAACAAGATCAACGATGTGAAAGCAGCTAGAAGCTTTTTGTGGGACTTCATCGAAAGTTAATGTGACGTTTTTGCTCCATTGCAAAAAACAATAATAAATTTTCAACATGAACAATTGCACTACGGATATTTTTACGCTCAATGGCTTAAATGTAAAATATGCATCCAAAAAACTCTTGAATCCAATGCCGAGATTGAAAAACCTTTTATGCACAGAATTGGAATGTGCTTACTACGGAGCATTGAAGTCATGACGGAAAAACTTTTTTCAAATGAAGGTTTCAATGCTTGTTTATTCATGGATCCAAGATTTCACACATTCACGTCAGTACAGAAAACAAAAGCCATTGATAAATTAAAAAAAATTTGGTATAAATTGAAATCCATAAGTGTTTCGGTGGCTCTGCCATCCACGTCAAATTCCACAGCGCCTACTCTGTTCGATCATGATTTTCGTGATAATGAAGACGCATTTTTGAATGAGTTCCTGTCTGAGGGAGTATTTGAAGGTGCCAGTGAAGTAACAGACGTATATTCAAAAATTGAAACACTTCAACTTCCATTCCAACGATGCGATACCAATGTCCTACATTTTTGGAGAGACAAAAAAAGAGCGAAGAGATTCCCCAATGAATATTTCAATTTAATTTTTTAATTTTTTAAATTTACATATAAGTATGTTTTAACTGAAATTTTTAATTTATTTTATGTTATTGAAAAAATTAAGTTATAAATTTCTGTTTCCTGTGTTGTTACAGTGCATTTAATTAATATTCGTTTTGTTATTAAAAAATTAAGTCATAAAATTCTTTCATTTATATTATACTATCGTAGTTTTTTGAATTTTGAATATCAGGGTAGGAAAACTCAATTCACGCACATGTATGGCGGTGCCAATTTTTGAATTACTGATTTCAAAGCTTCTTCCGGATCTTATAACTATTTCAGCAAAACTAGTGTGATTTTTAGTTTTTTGAAATTTTACTATTTCAGCAAAACTAATATGATTTTTAGTTTTTTGAATTATTACTATTTCAGCAAAACTAATATGATTTTTAGTTTCTGGAAATTTTACTATTTCAGCAAAACTAATGTAATTTTTTGGTTTTTAAAATTTTACTATTTCAGCAAAACTAATATGATGTTTAGTTTTTTGAATTACTGATTTTAGAGCTACTGCTGATTCTTATTACTATTTCAGCAAAACTGATATGATTTTTAGTTTTTTGAATTGCTAATTTTAAAGCTACTGGCAATTCTTATTACTATTACTTATGCTAATTCATTTTCAATCAGCATAAGCAAAGCTCATGCAATAACTAATATGATTTCGTATTTTTTTGAATTGCTAATTTTAAAGCTACTGCTGATTCTTATTACTATTACTTATGCTAATCCATTTTCAAGTAGTAGTAGCAAAGCATAAGCTTTTGCTGATAAATTTTTGAATTGCAATAGCGCTGTAAAATGAAATTCATAAAATTTAAAAGTAGTTTCAGCTCAAAACAGTGTTATTTTTCTTGCTTATGCTATTTTTCTTGCAAACAATACACGGTTTGATAGCGCTACTAGACTATTCGTACACAATTCATTGACGAAGATGTAGTTAAATCGCGAATACAGGGGATGGTACAACTTAAGGGAGTTTTTTCGAGTCAATCGAGAAATTTAGCATCCGAAATTTTTCTCAATTTAAATAAGTACGATGTTAATACAATGGAGCCAATATGTTAAAAGCGACCAAAATTTTATCACACGTTAGCATTGTGGAAGAGAAGTCCGAAGAAAATTACGAAGATGAAGGAAATGCTGTATACCTAACCAAGATCATCAACTTCGAGGATACACCAGATTTGCGCCTAGGAGACATCCAGATTTGTCGATGTGCTTCCCACACTGCTCAACTTTGTGCTTTAGGTGTGTCAAAAAATGTGGAAATAAAGAAATTCGTACTGAATTGGCGTAATTTGACTAAATTTATTAGGAAAACTTCAAATGGACACAGAGAAGTATTTGAAATCAGAAAGTGGTGAATTCCACAACTTGATTGTCCAACCAGATGGGGCTCAACATAAAACATGATCAACGATGTGAAAGCAGCTAGAAGCTTGTTGTGGGACTTCATCGAAAGTTCATGTGACGTTTTTGCTCCATTGCAAAAAAACAATAATAAATTTTCAACATGAACAATTGCACTACGGATATTTTTACGCTCAATGGCTTAAATGTAAAATATGCATCCAAAAAACTCTTGAATCCAATGCCGAGATTGAAAAACCTTTTATGCACAGAATTGGAATGTGCTTACTACGGAGCATTGAAGTCATGACGGAAAAACTTTTTTCAAATGAAGGTTTCAATGCTTGTTTATTCATGGATCCAAGATTTCACACATTCACGTCAGTACAGAAAACAAAAGCCATTGATAAATTAAAAAAAATTTGGGATAAATTGAAATCCATAAGTGTTTCGGTGGCTCTGCCATCCACGTCAAATTCCACAGCGCCTACTCTGTTCGATCATGATTTTCGTGATAATGAAGACGCATTTTTGAATGAGTTCCTGTCTGAGGGAGTATTTGAAGGTGCCAGTGAAGTAACAGACGTATATTCAAAAATTGAAACACTTCAACTTCCATTCCAACGATGCGATACCAATGTCCTGCATTTTTGGAGAGACAAAAAAAGAGCGAAGAGATTCCCCAATGAATATTTCAATTTAATTTTTTAATTTTTTAAATTAACATATAAGTATGTTTTAACTGAAATTTTAAATTTATTTTATGTTATTGAAAAAATTAAGTTATAAATTTCTGTTTCCTGTTTTGTTACAGTGCATTTAATTAATATTCGTTTTGTTATTAAAAAATTAAGTCATAAAATTCTTTCATTTATATTATACTATCGTAGTTTTTTGAATTTTGAATATCAGGGTAGGAAAACTCAATTCACGCGCATGTATGGCGGTGCCAATTTTTGAATTACTGATTTCAAAGCTTCTTCCGGATCTTATAACTATTTCAGCAAAACTAGTGTGATTTTTAGTTTTTTGAAATTTTACTATTTCAGCAAAACTAATATGATTTTTAGTTTTTTGAATTATTACTATTTCAGCAAAACTAATATGATTTTTAGTTTCTGGAAATTTTACTATTTCAGCAAAACTAATGTAATTTTTTGGTTTTTAAAATTTTACTATTTCAGCAAAACTAATATGATGTTTAGTTTTTTGAATTACTGATTTTAGAGCTACTGCTGATTCTTATTACTATTTCAGCAAAACTGATATGATTTTTAGTTTTTTGAATTGCTAATTTTAAAGCTACTGGCAATTCTTATTACTATTACTTATGCTAATTCATTTTCAATCAGCATAAGCAAAGCTCATGCAATAACTAATATGATTTCGTATTTTTTTGAATTGCTAATTTTAAAGCTACTGCTGATTCTTATTACTATTACTTATGCTAATCCATTTTCAAGTAGTAGTAGCAAAGCATAAGCTTTTGCTGATAAATTTTTGAATTGCAATAGCGCTGTAAAATGAAATTCATAAAATTTAAAAGTAGTTTCAGCTCAAAACAGTGTTATTTTTCTTGCTTATGCTATTTTTCTTGCAAACAATACACGGTTTGATAGCGCTACTAGACTATTCGTACACAATTCATTGACGAAGATGTAGTTAAATCGCGAATACAGGGGATGGTACAACTTAAGGGAGTTTTTTCGAGTCAATCGAGAAATTTAGCATCCGAAATTTTTCTCAATTTAAATAAGTACGATGTTAATACAATGGAGCCAATATGTTAAAAGCGACCAAAATTTTATCACACGTTAGCATTGTGGAAGAGAAGTCCGAAGAAAATTACGAAGATGAAGGAAATGCTGTATACCTAACCAAGATCATCAACTTCGAGGATACACCAGATTTGCGCCTAGGAGACATCCAGATTTGTCGATGTGCTTCCCACACTGCTCAACTTTGTGCTTTAGGTGTGTCAAAAAATGTGGAAATAAAGAAATTCGTACTGAATTGGCGTAATTTGACTAAATTTATTAGGAAAACTTCAAATGGACACAGAGAAGTATTTGAAATCAGAAAGTGGTGAATTCCACAACTTGATTGTCCAACCAGATGGGGCTCAACATAAAACATGATCAACGATGTGAAAGCAGCTAGAAGCTTGTTGTGGGACTTCATCGAAAGTTCATGTGACGTTTTTGTTCCATTGCAAAAAACAATAATAAATTTTCAACATGAACAATTGCACTACGGATATTTTTACGCTCAATGGCTTAAATGTAAAATATGCATCCAAAAAACTCTTGAATCCAATGCCGAGATTGAAAAACCTTTTATGCACAGAATTGGAATGTGCTTACTACGGAGCATTGAAGTCATGACGGAAAAACTTTTTTCAAATGAAGGTTTCAATGCTTGTTTATTCATGGATCCAAGATTTCACACATTCACGTCAGTACAGAAAACAAAAGCCATTGATAAATTAAAAAAAATTTGGGATAAATTGAAATCCATAAGTGTTTCGGTGGCTCTGCCATCCACGTCAAATTCCACAGCGCCTACTCTGTTCGATCATGATTTTCGTGATAATGAAGACGCATTTTTGAATGAGTTCCTGTCTGAGGGAGTATTTGAAGGTGCCAGTGAAGTAACAGACGTATATTCAAAAATTGAAACACTTCAACTTCCATTCCAACGATGCGATACCAATGTCCTACATTTTTGGAGAGACAAAAAAAGAGCGAAGAGATTCCCCAATGAATATTTCAATTTAATTTTTTAATTTTTTAAATTAACATATAAGTATGTTTTAACTGAAATTTTAAATTTATTTTATGTTATTGAAAAAATTAAGTTATAAATTTCTGTTTCCTGTTTTGTTACAGTGCATTTAATTAATATTCGTTTTGTTATTAAAAAATTAAGTCATAAAATTCTTTCATTTATATTATACTATCGTAGTTTTTTGAATTTTGAATATCAGGGTAGGAAAACTCAATTCGCGCA
The DNA here is from genome assembly GCA_951394025.1 of Heteromyza rotundicornis. Taxonomy (NCBI): domain Eukaryota; kingdom Metazoa; phylum Arthropoda; class Insecta; order Diptera; family Heleomyzidae; genus Heteromyza; species Heteromyza rotundicornis. The sequence continues at coordinate 50,931,146 of OX596010.1, read as the reverse complement.
CATGTATGGCGGTGCCAATTTTTGAATTACTGATTTCAAAGCTTCTTCCGGATCTTAAAACTATTTCAGCAAAACTAGTGTGATTTTTAGTTTTTTGAAATTTTACTATTTCAGCAAAACTAATATGATTTTTAGTTTTTTGAATTATTACTATTTCAGCAAAACTAATATGATTTTTAGTTTCTGGAAATTTTACTATTTCAGCAAAACTAATGTAATTTTTTGGTTTTTGAAATTTTACTATTTCAGCAAAACTAATATGATGTTTAGTTTTTTGAATTACTGATTTTAGAGCTACTGCTGATTCTTATTACTATTTCAGCAAAACTGATATGATTTTTAGTTTTTTGAATTGCTAATTTTAAAGCTACTGGCAATTCTTATTACTATTACTTATGCTAATTCATTTTCAATCAGCATAAGCAAAGCTCATGCAATAACTAATATGATTTCGTATTTTTTTGAATTGCTGATTTTAAAGCTACTGCTGATTCTTATTACTATTACTTATGCTGATCCATTTTCAAGTAGTAGTAGCAAAGCATAAGCTTTTGCTGATAAATTTTTGAATTGCAATAGCGCTGTAAAATGAAATTCATAAAATTTAAAAGTAGTTTCAGCTCAAAACAGTGTTATTTTTCTTGCTTATGCTTTTTTTCTTGCAAACAATACACGGTTTGATAGCGGTACTAGACTATTCGTGCACAATTCATTGACGAAGATGTAGTTAAATCGCGAATACAGGGGATGGTACAACTTAAGGGAGTTTTTTCGAGTCAATCGAGAAATTTAGCATCCGAAATTTTTCTCAATTTAAATAAGTACGATGTTAATACAATGGAGCCAATATGTTAAAAGCGACCAAAATTTTATCCCACGTTAGCATTGTGGAAGAGAAGTCCGAAGAAAATTACGAAGCTGCAGGAAATGCTGTATACCTAACCAAGATCATCAACTTCGAGGATACACCAGATTTGCGCCTAGGAGACATCCAGATTTGTCGATGTGCTTCCCACACTGCTCAACTTTGTGCTTTAGGTGTGTCAAAAAATGTGGAAATAAAGAAATTCGTACTGAATTGGCGTAATTTGACTAAATTTATTAGGAAAACTTCAAATGGACACAGAGAAGTATTTGAAATCAGAAAGTGGCGAATTCCACAACTTGATTGTCCAACCAGATGGGGCTCAACATATAACAAGATCAACGATGTGAAAGCAGCTAGAAGCTTTTTGTGGGACTTCATCGAAAGTTAATGTGACGTTTTTGCTCCATTGCAAAAAACAATAATAAATTTTCAACATGAACAATTGCACTACGGATATTTTTACGCTCAATGGCTTAAATGTAAAATATGCATCCAAAAAACTCTTGAATCCAATGCCGAGATTGAAAAACCTTTTATGCACAGAATTGGAATGTGCTTACTACGGAGCATTGAAGTCATGACGGAAAAACTTTTTTCAAATGAAGGTTTCAATGCTTGTTTATTCATGGATCCAAGATTTCACACATTCACGTCAGTACAGAAAACAAAAGCCATTGATAAATTAAAAAAAATTTGGGATAAATTGAAATCCATAAGTGTTTCGGTGGCTCTGCCATCCACGTCAAATTCCACAGCGCCTACTCTGTTCGATCATGATTTTCGTGATAATGAAGACGCATTTTTGAATGAGTTCCTGTCTGACGGAGTATTTGAAGGTGCCAGTGAAGTAACAGACGTATATTCAAAAATTGAAACACTTCAACTTCCATTCCAACGATGCGATACCAATGTCCTACATTTTTGGAGAGACAAAAAAAGAGCGAAGAGATTCCCCAATGAATATTTCAATTTAATTTTTTAATTTTTTAAATTAACATATAAGTATGTTTTAACTGAAATTTTTAATTTATTTTATGTTATTGAAAAAATTAAGTTATAAATTTCTGTTTCCTGTTTTGTTACAGTGCATTTAATTAATATTCGTTTTGTTATTAAAAAATTAAGTCATAAAATTCTTTCATTTATATTATACTATCGTAGTTTTTTGAATTTTGAATATCAGGGTAGGAAAACTCAATTCACGCACATGTATGGCGGTGCCAATTTTTGAATTACTGATTTCAAAGCTTCTTTCGGATCTTATAACTATTTCAGCAAAACTAGTGTGATTTTTAGTTTTTTGAAATTTTACTATTTCAGCAAAACTAATATGATTTCTAGTTTTTTGAATTATTACTATTTCAGCAAAACTAATATGATTTTTAGTTTCTAGAAATTTTACTATTTCAGCAAAACTAATGTGATTTTTAGTTTTTTGAAATTTTACTATTTCAGCAAAACTAATATGATGTTTAGTTTTTTGAATTACTGATTTTAGAGCTACTGCTGATTCTTATTACTATTATTACTATGCATTTAAAATTTTTGGAAAATGTTGATTTTTAGAGAAAAGAGTGACTTTTTAAGAAAAAAATATTGATTATCTTATTTTTATTTTTTCTACAGTTCGAATTTTATTATAAACTAGAGAGTGGACTATCTTCGGCTATACCGAAGCTGAAATACCCCCACACAGTAGGAAGAAGTACCTCGAACATAAAATTATGTGGTCTCAAGACCCCATTTTGAGCCACCTATAAATAGTTTTGGAGCCCGGACCATGTCCAAAATCCGTTTCTAAAAATTTCCAATCATAGCGCCCTAAAAAAAAAAATTGGTCTCAAGACCCCATTTTGACCCTTATATATGTGGTTTCGGAACCTCGGACCATGTCAAAAATACGTTTCTAAACATTTCCAATCGAATGCAGCAATAAAAAAGACTTGAAAAATGTTTACCTTTTTTTTCGGTGTATATGAGCCACGCCCAGTTTTTGTCCGATTTGGCTGATTCTCGAACTTAATCTCAGTATTCACGAGAAAAACATGTACCCAAAGTTTCAAGTCGACATCTCCAAAACTGCGACCGCTATCGTGCGGACGGACAGACAGACGGACATGGCTAAAATGACTCCGGCGGTGATGCTGATCAAGCATACCGGTCCATACCGGACACGCCCCCTTATGGGCGTTACAAACGTTGTGTCAAAGTTAGTATACCCTGCCACAGTGAGTGTGGGGTTATAATTAATACAGTTTGAGATCACATATAAGTAGTTTTATAATACTACAAAACAGAGGCGCACCCAAGGGGGGGTTTTGGATGTTTTGGTTTTGGACGCATTACCAAACCAAATTGCAGATAAAGGTTTTTTAATTTGATGGTTAAAAATATATTGATAAAACAAAAACAGCTAAAAAAAATCCCCAAAAGTTTAAAATGGACAAATGATGATGAGTTTCATGTATTTTTCACCATGTTGCATTCAAAAATGGCCAAAATCCTTATATACTTCGATACAAACAAAAATTTAGTATAGGCCTTTATTAGTCTTTTGATCCGAAAATTATAAAAAGTATTGACACGGCTATATTTTCCCTTCTTGCAAGAGTTCCAATTTCAAATCTAAAAAATCAATTTTTGTATCAAACTACAAATCATTTTTTGATTCGATTTCAAATCAAACTAGAGAGTGGACTATCTTCGGCTATACCGAAGCTGAAATACCCCCACACTGTAGGAAGAAGTACCTCGAATATAAAAAAATGTGGTTTTGGAGCCCGAAACATGTCCAAAATCCATTTCTAAAAATTTCCAATCAAATCCACCAAAAAAAAAATTTTGGTCTCAAGCTCCCTTTCAGACCCTTATATATGTGGCTTCTGAACCTCGGACCATGTCAAAAATACGTTTCTAAACATTTCCAATCAAATACAACAATAAAAAAGACTTGAACAATTTTTACCTTTTTTTTCGGTGTATGGGAGCCACGCCCAGTTTTTGTCCGATTTGGCTGATTCTCGAACTTGATCTCAGAATTCACGAGAAAAACATGTACCCAAAGTTTCAAGTCGATATCTCCAAAACTGCGACCTCTATCGTGCGGACGGACAGACGGACAGACGGACAGACGGACAGACGGACAGACGGACAGACGGACAGACGGACAGACGGACAGACGGACAGACGGTCAGACGGACAGACGGACAGACGGACAGACAGACGGACATCGCTAAATCGACTCAGGAGGTGATGCTGATCAAGAATATATATACTTATCCATACCGGACACGCCTCCTTATGGGCGTTACAAACGTTGTGACAAAGTGAGTATACCCTGCCACAGTGTGTGTGGGGGTATAAAAATGCATTTAAAATCTAAGACCACGCAGTATGGGCCATTTTATCGTGTAATATAACAATTTTTGATTTGATCCTTCAATTCTTTAATATTTATATCATATTTGAATTATAACGACTTGTTCATAAAAATTTCAAATTATCAAATTGCCACTTGAAAATAAGGTACTGTATGTACTGTAATTTTCATGAAATCGTCCAAAATAATGTAAAACAACGTTCGACAAATATCAACTTTTGGTAATGCACATGACCGGGACGAATAGATTCTGTTAGAGGGGGTTACAAAAGAGTACTCTTGTCTCCCAGTTTTTCTGGATCAATTCTTAAAACAGTTTAAATCGCATATTTGCATGTTGCATTTTTCCCATGCAAAAATGTTGTATTCCTGAGTATTTTCGGATTAAAAAAAAAAGCCGATTTAATTCGATTAATACTATCATTATTTTAGGAAAACTCAGTATTATAATCTGCTAACGACTAAACCTTATCTTCTAGCTACAGTGGTATTCATAAGTATTAAGTTGCTGGCAACACCAATTTCTATGTTCTTCACCAAAGAAAAAGAAGATGATGAAATGGAGAAGCGTCGTTGTGAAATTCAAGGTTGTTGGAAGCTTCTCCTTATTTCTTTATTAATATGGAATTTTCCAGAACCTAGATTCTTTATGTATATTGTAATTCGCTGACCATACTATGGATGAATTTAAAGTTAAAGTGGAGTACCGTTATATAGTATAGTAGGGTATTAACTTCCACATAAGAGTTCCCAAAATTTAAATATGCATTTGATAGAGGAAAACCATACATTTAAAAACATGTAAACTTTTTACGATTGGATGTAAACTCATCACGCTAGACTAGAAACATTGGCGCATATTCATAGTCGTATCATTCTAAGTATAGACTTTACCTAAGCTGTTAACTAAGTCATTCCTAGTCGATTTAGTATTGATTTATCTACTTAGTAGCTGCTAAATATTTAGAAACAGCTGCAGCCATTATTAAGTCGATGCCAAAGTAACATTTATACGTCAAAAAAGCTAACACGACCGAAATAAAAATGAAAACAAAACGAAAAGAAATGAAAATTAGGAATGCGTTTATTTCGATATCAATATTTGATATCATATGTGGTATCAAAAAGTAATGTGATTGTTAAGTTCGCATGTATATTACAAATGCTAAAATAACAAGTTATTAATTTAAAAAATGTTTCTTTATTGAAAACTGTTATAATGCATCAAATATGTTCCAATTTATATTGCAACACTCCTTGACATTTATCGCAAAAAAAGTATCGATATTATCCACACTACACTCATCTCTTGAACATATAAGCTGTTTTCTAAGTTGGTACTACTTAGTAGCTGCTAAAAAATCGACTATGAATAGAGACAGGTTTTAAGTTGGAACCTAAATTTGAGTTGGAGATTAGTTGGTATGAACTTAGAATCATGACTATGAATATGAGCCATTGTTTGAAAAAATGCATGATACAGAGAGTTCAATTTTCTGCTAAAAAATTTGTTCATTGTAGAGAAAAATTCACTCTATAAAAATTCAGAAAATGTTAAGCTAAAAAAATTTTAAAATGAAAATATCGGGGTTTTTTTATTCTGGCGAGATTAACTTTTTTTTTTTTTTCACTTACCCTCCCGACCGACCGAGAGGCGCATCCGCATGACGCGGTCGGAACAGCAACAGTCCGGACTGTTCTGCTTCGAAGAGTCAGGCGATAGAGTGAGTCCCTCGTTGGGAATATTCCACTAAGCATAAAGGCTTTATAGTGGAAGTAATTTAATAATCCTTGTTCCGCTAAGCAGGAAGGCTGTAGCGCAGGTAATTGTAAAGATCGACGTTGAGCTAAACAAAAAGGACTTTTAGCTGTGCTTATTCTGCTAAGCATTAGGGCTATAGCGGAAGTTAGATGTTATAGATATGATAGTTATTTATTAAATTTAGGTATTTGAATTATTGTTTGTTAGGAAAAGAAGAATTTCCGATTTCGTTTAATTTGCTCAACTGACATTCACTATTAACATTGCCTTGTAGAATTTTGAAAATTAATATTGAATTAAGCATTAGTCTACGGTTTATTTAGCGACGGAAGAGAAATTAGTTTTAAACGATTTTCGTATGTTGGAAGATTAACATCTGGATTCCAAGGCAATCCACGTAAACAAAAAATTAAAAACTGTTTCTGCACTGATTCTATGGTATTGATGTAACAGTTATAACGAGGGCACCACACAATAGATGCATACTCCAAAATAGGACGGACAAGAGAAATATATAAAAGTTTAGTGATATAAGGATCATCAAACTCTTTTGACCAGCGTTTAATAAAGCCTAGAACACAATTTGCTTTGTTGATAGTTTTTTTCACATGCAAGTTGAAACAAAGTTTTGGATCCATAGTTATTCCAAGATCTTGAAAAGAATTTAATGTTTCAAGTTCTTCATTTTCGATTTTATAAGTGTGTAAGATGGGGTTCACTCTTCTAAAAGTCATTTGTTTGCATTACTTCAAGTTGAGATTCATATTGTTTATTGTACACCAGTTACATAGCTTGTCAAGGTCCGTCTGTAAAGTTATTGTTTCACGTTTGTCATTGAATGAGTGGAAAAGTTTGACGTCATCTGCATACATTAAAATATGGCTATTTTTGATGATACATGGTAGATCATTTATAAATAACAAGAAGAGAATAGGTCCAAGGTGACTTCCTTGGGGTACACCAGATGTAACATTAAATTCAGTTGATTTAGTTGTTTTGAAAATAACTCGTTGTTTTCTATCCAATATATATGAATTAATCCATTTTAATAATCCTTTTTAAAAATTTTCGATTACATGAGATGAAAATTCTAATAAGTTAGTTGTAGTTGACTTGCCAGGTAAGAATCCATGTCGAAAAGGTGAAATTGATTTGAAGATACTAGAGTTATAGAGCAAATAATTTGTTCAAAAAGTTTTGCAATTGCACTTAATTTTGCTATTCCACGATAGTTTGTAATACTTGATTTGCTGCCGTATTTGTGCAGTGGTATTATGAATGATGATTTCCAGGAAACTGTAAAGTTTCCACATGAAAGGGAATGTTTAAATAGTAAAGTGATAGGTACAACAAGCTCTTCAGAACATTCTTTCAGAATGCACGAATATATGTTATCTGGACCACCTCTGAAACCAATATTTAGTTTTTTGAGATGTTCCAATACTATAACTTCATCAATGACAGGTTGTAAAACATCAAAAGGTGTTATATCAAAAGGATAGGTATTGTGACGGTAAGAATCCACAGAATATGTTGTTTTGAAAAAATTGTCAAAAATATTGCATATAGTTTCTTCATTATCGGATTCAACATCATTATATTTCATTAGCGATGGATAGCCACTATCTTTACGTTTAATATTGATAAAGTTCCAAAAAGACTTTGGGTCTTGCTTCAAAGATGTTCTCACTTTGTTTAAATAGTTGTTATAATTTAATTTGCAAGTAAAATTATATTTATAACGTAGATATGTATATTTCGATAAGTCAGTTAATCTGTGATGTTTTTTATACAATCTGTAATATTTAGTTTTAGAATTTCTTAGTTTTCGCAGATCGATGTTGAACCATGAGGGGTCCTTAGTTTCCTTTAGATTCGTTTTAGGAACCGCATACTCAAAACAATCATGAACGTTTTTGGTAAACGTTTCTACTAATTGTTCGAGGAGATCAGCTGTCATTAAGCAATTTGTTTTAGTTAAATAAGACCAGTTAATATCAGATATACGTTTTTTTAGTTTTGTGTAATTAGTTTTCTTGAAGTCAAAAACTGTTGTAGAATTGTTATTGTTATAGGAGAGTTGTGTATGGAGAGTTATTGTAATTTCTAATGTGGGATGGTGAGCATCTTCGGGCAGCGTTAGAGGAGCTGACCGCGATATATTTAGATTAGAGAAATCGTCAACAAATATCAAATCCAGGATTCGGTTGTTTGTATTAAGATTTTGGTTGATTTGTGATAAACCTTGTAAGGCAAGAGAGTTAAGGAACTCAATATCGTATAAATTATTAGATGATGGAAGCAGTTTAAAATGGTTCTCAATATCGCTTTCACAACAAATACTTGGCAGATTGAAATCACCTGAAACAATTACATGCTCATTTGGTTTCAGTCTGGAACAAATTTCATTAATAACTGATGGGTGTTTTAAGTAAATTTCACTGGAAGAGCTCTGAGGAATGTATGAGCACGTGAGGAAAACATTTAAAGACTGATACTTTACTTTGACACAGCAAAATTCAATATTTAAAGCATCTTGTAAAATAACTTCTTCTGAAAAATATGGATCGAATGGCAATGAAACAACCACCTCCACTTGTAGTATTATTTAGTATTGAATTACGATCTTTTCGGAAAACAGAATATTTATTACATAAAATTTCAGTATTTAGTGTTACGGGTTTGAACCACGTTTCAGTAAAAATTAATATATCATATTCTAAATCAAAACTAGTTACAAGCAGATCTTTAATTTTGGTGTTAAGACCGCGAACGTTTTGATACAAAATGGAACAAGAATTTGAAGAATTTAGTTTTTTGGAACATTTTTCTCGGGTGCACGAGGCAAACGTGCCGTTTTAGGAGGTCGAGGATTTTCACGTGGTATAAACTCACGGATGAAAGCATTTGGAGGCCAAAAGTTAGAGTTCAATGCACTATCAAATAAATGTTCAGGAATCAAAATTTTAAACGATTAATTTATACGGGCATATTTGTAATTAAATTTGAATACTTGCATGTTCTCGGGAGAAACTTTTAGCTGAGCAGATATGTGATGCAACACATCTTCAGCTGTAGTGTCACTCGCAAACCGAGAAATAAAAATAGATTTTCTTGGTGGGACAACAAAAAGCTTTTTAGGTTATGACACAGTATTAGGACTCGAAGCAGGTTTTGGAGCAGAATTAAGATTAGGAGCAGCTGTTTTTGGTGCCACTTTAGCGGACGAAGTTATCAAGTCAACGTCGTTTTTAGAACAGTCGCTGACTTGATTATCGGAAGTTGATTTGTCGACATCATTCTCCTTTGGAAAAGTATATATATTCTTGATCAGTATCACCTCCTGAGTCGATTTAGCGATGTCCGTCTGTCTGTCCGTCCGTCTGTCCGTCTGTCCGTCTGTCCGTCTGTCCGCAGTTTGGAGATATCGACTTGAAACTTTTTTTACATGTTTTTCTCGTGAATACTGAGATCAAGTTCGAGAATCAGCCAAATCGGACAAAAACTGGGCGTGGCTCCCATACACCGAAAAAAAAGTAAACATTTTGCAAGTCTTTTTTATTATTGTATTCCATTGGAAATGTTTAGAAACGTATTTTTGACATGGTCCGAGGTTCCGAAGCCACATATATAAGGGTCTAAATGGGGTCCTGAGACCAATTTTTATACCCACACACTCACTGTGGCAGGGTATACTAACTTTGTCACAACGTTTGTAACGCCCATAAGGAGGCGTGTCCGGTATGGAAAAGTATATATATTCTTGATCAATATCACCTCCTGAGTCGATTTAGCGATGTCTGTCTGTCTGTCCGTCCGTCCGTCCATCCGTCTGTCCGTCTGTCCGTCTGTCCGTCCGTCCGTCCGTCCGTCCGCCCGATAGCGGTCGCAGTTTTGGAGATATCGACTTGAAACTTTGGGTACATGTTTTTCTCGTGAATACTGAGATCAAGTTCGAGAATCAGCCAAATCGGACAAAAACTGGGCGTGGCTCCCATACACCGAAAAAAAAGGTAAAAATTTTTTATTGTTGTATTTGATTGGAAATGTTTAGAAACGTATTTTTGACATGGTCCGAGGTTCCGAAGCCACATATATAAGGGTCTAAATGGGGTCTTGAGACCAATTTTTTTTTTTTGTGGATTTAATTGGAAATTTTTAGAAATGGATTTTGGACATGATCCGGGCTCCAAAACCACCTATAATTGGCTCAAAATAGGATCTTGAGACCACATTTTTATATGTTCGAGGTACTTCTTCCTACTGTGTGGGGGTATTTCAACTTCGGTATAGCCGAAGATAGTCCACTCTCTAGTTTTTATTTTCAAACAGTGAAATTTGATTGTTTGATATGAAAATACACCAGCTCCATCTAGTGTTTCAAGCAATAAATTATTTTTGGTTTGTGTTCAAAGAGCGCAGTTATACTATGTCCCGAAAATTGTATTGGACATAGTATAGTTGGGCCTCTTAGAACTCAAAATAATGAAATTTTGTATGAAAACAAATTTGAATGTCAGTTATATTGGACCCAGAAAACAGAACTGCAATAAAAACGAAAAATTTATTTCAAAATTTGTTTTGCGTTTTCTACAGTTTGGGAAAAATGGACATAGGATGGTTACGCTTTAAGGTATCGATATGATTAGTATATGTATGCATTTAGAACAAAAGAAATGCAAGGCAGTAGTAGCTAAACGTGATAACGCGCTTCGATAGCAACCCAAGTATCCCAGGTTCAAATCTCGGCACGGCCAAACGTAAGTAAGTAAAGAAAAATGTATATGAACTATTATTTCTTAAATATAATATAACAATCAGCTAATATTACATTGAAATATTAATAATATAATTTAAAACAATTGAAAAGTAGATGTTGAAATTCAATTGAAAGTTGAATACAAATTGGGTAACATGATTGTAACCATCATGCAAATTTTTGGCTACAATCATTACATGTTTATTTTCAATCATGTAAATGGTTAGCTGCAATCATGTAAATGTTTAGTACGCAATCATGGCATGGTGCAATCATTTAACCAATCATAATATGGTCCCCTTAAAATATGATCAGGTCAACCATGTTTTTTCTCTGCGTGTGATCACTATTTAAGAACCTGTGTAAACAGTTTGAGACGCAGTGGAAAATACTGATAATATCAGAAACGTCAAAAAGGACAGCTTAAAGCTCACGGATAAAATATATTGATACAAACAACAAAGTTGTAAATTTTGTTGTTGTTATACTTAGCTTAGCACAGCAGCACAGGAATTAGCGAAAATAACACACTAAACTATGAAATGTTCACTATATATTATGCACTTTAGCTAGACTTTGTTTTTATTGTCAATTTAAAATAGCTTTGAAATTTTTAACACAATAGAATTATTCAAAAATGGTTAATTGACTCTTAGCAAAAAAATTCACTTCCCAACAAGTTGGTAGGGTTGCCAGGGCATGAAAAATGCAAAAATGCGATTTAAACGGAGCATTTTTTAGTGTAATAGAAGTTATAAGTTATTTTTGTCTTCAGTTGCATAAAAAAGACTTACATAATACATTTTTCTTTTTATCAAAAAAAATATTTTAAAAATCCTGAGGACGCGATGCAAGAAAGAAAGCCAAAGATTGCCAAAACCTTTCGGGATTAAATTCTCTAGCTGGTACCTGTACTCACTAGCTACTAACTTAATTCAAAGTAGTTAATAAATTTAGTAAGAATATCAATATAATAATTTTCAAAATTGAACAAAAAAATGGGTGCGCCACTGCTACAACATTAGTAAAGCAACTAAGAACACAGAAAAATGCAACTGTTGAAAAAAGTTAGGGTATATTAGAATAGGTAAGTAGGAATGGAATATGTTTGTTTTTTAAGAATTCGAAAGAGCAATATCATGTTTTGGAAAATGTTGATTTAAATACTGTATAAATTTTGATTTAGAAAAATTTTTTGATGACAGATTTTTATAATACTGCTCCATCGAATGGAGGATAAATTGTTTCTGCTTTTCTTGGTGCGTTAGTACTGCATTGAATCGTGTTATGAGTGAAATTCCACGTTCTGCAATGTCATTTACAACTAGTAAATTTTGAATAATTTTTTTTGCCGCATTATAACTTTTGTTTTGTTTCCAAGTAGTTGGATCTGCCATCAAAAAATTTTTCCTAATACATGCAATTTTGTTGTTTAGTATTGTATCGAAAAAAAAATTTGTATTTTTGGTGACAAAATCGCATAATTCAGAGGACATGATTTCTTCAACAGACAAACTAGCACGTTGTGGTTGATCGGGATGACCATCCTTTTCCAAATTTAATACCATTTTTCTTTATATTTCTACATTTACTTCATCGTCGAAGAAGGCCAATGCAATGTTAGCTTCGTTCAAGTACCAAAGATGTCCACGCAATTTTTTTTGTACCATTGTTCCGAAAATTTCGTCAATTGCTTTAAAGTCCTCTAGTTCTTGCAATAGTTTCAGATCATTGGCCGGAGCTTTTGGTGCCACTTGACACAGAAACCAGTACTTCAAATATATGCGTACCACGAATATATTAAATCTGCACATATTTTTCCATTATTACAGGTCAAAAGAGCAAAATGCCGACAGTGCAGACAGGAATCGACATTTACTTCGCAAAGCGAGTACTATCGTCCCCCACTAATGGGAATAGGCATCCCGCAAAAATTCAAAAGACGAATCCCGTTAAGTCATCTCTCGAGCTTGGGCAAAATCGATATGCGATTCTTGCTGAAGAAAATGATTCGGATCCCAAGCCGAAATCGCAAAAACCCCCACCTATCTACCTGCGTGAGCGAAACTCTAATTCGCTCATCAAAGATATAACTCAAAATATTGGTCCTAATAATTTCCACGTGATTTCAATTCTCAGGGGACAAGTACACGAAACAAAAATCCAAATTTACAGCGAATCCAATTATAGAAAAATTGTCAATCTCTTTGATAAACTCAAAAAGAGCTACTACACCTACCAGCTCAAAAGTTCCAAAGGCCTCTCAGTCATACTGAAAGGTATCGAGCCTTTCGTAGAATGCGACGAAATAAAAACTGCACTAAGCGATGAAGGCTTCCAAATAAAGTCCGTATTCAATATCCAGAATCAAAAAAAAATCCCACAACCCCTTTTTCGTGTGGAACTAGAGTTCGACTCAAAATTGCTCAAAAAAGGTGAACCCCACCCGATATACTCGCTCAGATATCTGCTACATCGCAAAATCACAATTGAAGTGCCTCACAAGCGCAGTGGACCGATTCAGTGTCATAACTGCCAAGAATACGGCCACACAAAGTCTTACTGCACTCTTCCCAGCGTGTGCGTAATTTGTGGAGACCTGCACGAAACAGGTTCGTGCACAAAAACAAAAGAGGATTCCACTATTAAAAAATGTAGTAATTGCGGTGGCAATCACACTGCTAACTATAGAGGCTGTGCAGTCTATCAAAGCTTCATAAAAAAGACGGAAAATGTTACGCAAAAACATGAAACATGGAAAACCAAAAAATTTCCTCCGCTATCCGCTGCACAATCCTTCGCAAACCCACTTACAAAACAAGGCGTTTCCTACGCCAGTGCCTTAAAAAGCGGCCACTCTGCCACTGTGCACGCGCAACCTGCTCCTCCTAGTAGTAGCCTTGAACAAACTCTACAAATATTCATGCAAAATATGTCTCAATTTATGTCTGGTATGCAAAATATGATGCAAGAAATGATAAAGAATCAAAGTCTTTTACTACAACATCTCATGTCTAAGCCATGAATGGTTTAAAAATATCATTCTGGAATGCAAACGGCCTGTGTCATCACAAACTAGAACTTCTCGAGTTCTTGAAAGAGTCCAGCATAGACGTTATGCTAATTTCTGAAACACACTTCACTGAAAAACACTTTTTCAATTTACCAGGATACAGACTCTATGACACAAAGCATCCAAGCGGAAACGCTAGAGGTGGAACCGCCATTCTCATTAAAAGTCGTATAAAACATTACGCTCTCCAGAATTATTGCACAGAATATATCCAAGCGACAAGTATTTCTCTCGATGAATACTTAAAAGGCCTAACATTAACAGCTATATACTGCCCGCCCAGACACAAAATATCTGAGCAACAATTCCAGACTTTTTTCCATTCTCTTGGACAAAAATATCTCGTTGCCGGTGATTTCAACGCCAAACATACATATTGGGGTTCTCGCCTTATATCGCCAAAGGGCCGGCTCCTGTTGAACACTGTCAACAGACTCGGTCTTGACGTGATCTCTTCTGGCACGCCAACTTACTGGCCAACTGACAGTCGCAAAACCCCCGATGTCATTGACTTTGCAGTCTTCAAAACTGTAAAAAGGAGCCAATTGTTTATTGAATCCTCTCTAGATCTCTCATCAGATCATACGCCTACTATTATCACAATAAAGTATGCGCCAAGTTCTGAGGCCAATCCACCAGATAAACTGACCAGCAAACTCACAAACTGGCTCAAATATCGAAAGTATATAAGCTCCCACATTATCCCTAATGTGTCACTAAAAACGAAAGTTGAAATACACACAGCTGTTAGTAATTTCACACTCTTGCTTTCCCAAGCAGCTGCAGCGGCCACTCCCGCCCAAATCCCAAAAAGCTCAACTCGCAGCTATGCAAAGTGTACTCCAAAGGACATAGAGCAGTTAATAAAAAATAAAAGGAAAATACGTCGCGATTGGCAAAACAACAGATCCCCAAATCTGAAAAAACAGCTTAATGATGTCTCTCGAATTCTAAAAAAGCAGCTTGAGAGGAAATCCGAAAGAGAATTCCAGCTATTTGTTGAACATCTCGCACCCACAAAATCAACAAACTACTCGCTCTGGCGAGCTGCAAAAAATATGAAAAAACCAATACTGACAGAACCCCCTCTAAGGCTGCCAAATGGAAACTGGGCCAGAAGCGATGCAGAAAAGGGTGCAGCTTTTGCCAACCACCTAAAAACCGTGTTCACCCCGAACACGACAGCTGGTGATATCCCAATACCAACATTAATCCCACATAATACCTCTTGTACAATCGCGATTAAAAAAAAACGAACTTTTGGAGGCAATAAACAAAAGCTTGGACCCGAAAAAAGCACCAGGACCGGACTTGATAACGCCAACTATGATAAAAGAACTGCCAACAGTTGCAATAACCCACTTATTGCACATATTTAACGCGATTCTCAGAACATGTCACTACCCAGATGATTGGAAACTATCTCAAGTTACAATGATTCCCAAACCTGGAAAAGATCCCAGTAATGTGACCTCATACCGGCCTATAAGTTTGCTCTCTGTAATATCGAAACTCTTCGAAAAACTTTTAATAAAATTGATTCTACCGAAAATTCTAGAAAAACAAGTGATTCCCGATCACCAGTTTGGCTTCCGCGAAAAGCATGGCACTATTGAGCAAGTGCACCGCATTGTTGACTCAATAAAAGGCACTTTCGAAAATAAACAGTATTGCTCCGCTGTTTTCCTCGATATCACCCAGGCCTTCGATAAAGTCTGGCACGAAGGACTTATTTACAAACTACAGCATATTCTTCCCGCTAATATGCACTGTCTACTCAAAAACTACCTCACGAATAGAAAATTTGTAGTAAAATACAAAAGCTTTGTCTCCCGAAAATACGAAATACTGGCCGGAGTACCACAAGGCAGTGTCCTCGCGCCACTGCTATATATTCTCTATACTGCAGATATGCCCAAAAGTGATAGAACTCTCATATCGACTTTTGCTGATGACACTGCTATCATGTGCTCTCACTCAAACCCAGACATGGCATCTCTATACGTGCAAAAACACTTGGACACTCTAAGTAATTGGCTACATCGATGGAAAATCAAGGTCAATGAATCCAAAAGCTGTCACTTAACCTTCACTCTAAGAAGGGGCACGTGTCCTGCTCTGAAGATAAACGGCCAAGTCGTCCCTGAAAGTTCCGAAACCAAGTATCTTGGAATGCATCTCGATCGCCGACTCACATGGCATAAACATATTGAATCCAAAATCACTCAGATCAAATTAAAGCAATTGGAACTAAATTGGCTAATCTCAAGGGCATCAAAGCTAAATCTCACATACAAAGTCCAAATATACAAAAGTATAATAAAACCTATATGGACATATGGAATTGAACTCTGGGGCACTGCCTCTCCCTCGAACGTGGAAAAACTCCAGAGAGTCCAATCTAAAATCCTGAGACAAATTGCCAGAGCCCCTTGGTATATAAAAAATACTAACATCCACAGAGACCTGAATATACCTGCAGTAAAAGACGAAATTCCGAAATTTACCTCGAAGTACAAGCAGAAGCTCATGTTTCACCCAAACATTCTAGCTAGAAATTTACTGAGACCTCTGAATCCCTCACGTCTCAAACGAAACTAATATATTCCCCATATATTAGTTACGATAACTCTACATTGCCTAAATCAATGGATATAGGGCAAATAGTTGTAATCTGAATATTATAAAAATAAGCTGAATTTCTGAATTTTTGAAAAATCATTGTTAGACCTAAGTTATTATTAGGTGATTCAATTGAATAAAATTACTATTAAAAAAAAAAAAAAAAATATTTTTCAAAAGCTCAGCTGAAATTATTAAAAAAAAACTTTATGATATTATATGGATTAGCTAGTATTAAATAAAACCATTTCCGAAAAAACTGTCGGTTACGTTGTTTTGCCTCTAATGTATCAATATAAAACAGGATTACGACATTTACTTACACGAAACCGCAAATTGTTTTCTAAAAAGAAAAATTTTTAAGCAGTAGATTATTTTTGCCATCTAGCGTGACTGAAAGCACCAGGCTGAGAAATTCTATAATCTGGTATTTCTTCTCCAAGAAATTTATTAAATCAATCCGAAGGTCATCAGGAAAGCATTTAGCGACATCTGGATCTGCTGTACCAAGTTCTAAATCGTCATGCTTTAGTTGTGGCCATGTTTTGCGAAATTTATCGAAAAAGGCTACTTTTGGGCCCGACGTTTTTGGCTCTACAGTTGCCTTGAATGCAGCTCCAGCCAACAATTCCATTACATGATGACGACATGCAAAATGCAACAGTTGCCTGTTTAGTTTCTGTTCTAGTACAGCGCAAGCTCCAATAGAAGTGCTGGTATTGCTTGCTGTTGTATTACACATCGCCATTACATTTTTCTCTACATTCCAATCCAGTAAAGCTAAGTATACAGCAGCACCTTCGGTAGCACCTGTTTGTTTTGTAACTTTTGGAATTCCTAGCACTGTAGAATTTCCACAGGAAGATAAAAAATTGGCTAATCTGTTGCATATTAGCTGGTCTGCGCTTGTACAATCTTCTAATATTTTGCCATCCCAGTGCACGGTGAATGCAGAATTTACAGAAAATTGATTTTTTATGCTGTTGAAAATATTTTCTCTGTGTTTGAGGAGTTGCATTCGGATGTGCACTAGACCGTCTCGAAAAAATGAAGTTATCCGCACACCATCTAATTTGAAGCATATTTGGAAGGAGATTCCGGAAAAAATTTTCTTTTTTTTTTGCCCGAGCGCATCTTCATATATCAACATTTTTGTCTCCAGGAGACCTACAATAATGCCTCATACGTCATTGCCCTCAAGTACACCCTTCTAGTACTTAACTTCCAGATCTCAGTTAGTACCACCAAAATGTACCATTCCAATTGCAGCTCTCGAAAAATCATTAATATATTTGCCGAACATAGGAGCAGTGATGCTACATACTTTTTAAAAAATCCCTACACTGGCGGAAAAAAAAACGTATTATTCCCTACGATTACAAAATTGTTTCCCGTTTCCCCCCGTAATTTTATTTTTTGCAGCTTTTAGAGATCTTGTATGCCGCCAGCAGAGAATTTGCACAAAAGTGAGTGCAGTTTAATTATTTTGCATATTCTTGCCCCCACTAAATTCGTTTAAACGAAAATTGGTTCGAAAGGGAAAACAATGGTGAAGCTCATAATTCATTGCATTTTTAATTCAAGAGTTGCTTTTGTTCATTCCGATTAAAAAACCGTACAAAATGGTTTAAAAATGTCTTTTTTTATTAGTGAATTAAATAACACCCAATTGCCAACGGAGCGCGATGTGATTAATTTCTTATTATATCTGCAGCGTAACAGTGATCGAAGGCGGAAGTTGGGTGCATTTAAACAGGAAGCTTTGAAAAACTTTATCATTTTGTGGAAAGGCGCGGGTATTCCAATATTATCGGAATCAGCTGTTCGTAAACGATTAGATAAGCTTGTGAATGATTACTATAGAATTGCTAAAAAAAACTCTTAAGATGCAATATAAATAAGCATTGAAAGACCTAAATATTTACTCAGCTTAACCATGCCATTCTCAAAACACCGAGCGCTTTGTTCATGTAGTGCATGAATCTGCCATGGCGGTCA
The DNA here is from genome assembly GCA_951394025.1 of Heteromyza rotundicornis. Taxonomy (NCBI): domain Eukaryota; kingdom Metazoa; phylum Arthropoda; class Insecta; order Diptera; family Heleomyzidae; genus Heteromyza; species Heteromyza rotundicornis. The sequence goes on along the minus strand of OX596010.1, from coordinate 50,912,685 downwards.
CCGATGAACAACGCATGGGACACATTTTAGCTAAACTCGAGAGCCGGCACAAATACAGCCAACTTGAATCACGTCGAGATTTGATCGATTAAAAGTAGGTTAATAAATAAATTAAAGTGGAGGTCCTTCGAGTTGCTGGACATCGACTTTAAACACTTAATTCGATTTTACTTTAATTTCTTTAATTCATGTTGTAGAAGTTGAGAAGTTGAAAAAGCAAACATTCCAATGTATACATTAGAGTACATTATGGTTGTACTAACTGAGATCTGGTAGGTAAGTACTAGAAGGGTGTACTTGAGGGCAATAACGTATGAGGCATTATTGTAGGTTGATATATTATACTTTAAAATCGGATCATAAATGGTGACAATATGATGAAATATGTCAATGCGCTACCCCTACGTTCGGTAAAAATATTAATTATATTTTTTATAAATAGTTCTAATGGTATAATCGGTATACTTCCTTTGCAAGAGTTTAATGATTTTTCGAGAGCTTTAATTTTCTGCACTTGGAATGGTACATTAGGGTGGTACTAACTGAGATCTGGTGGGTAAGTACTAGGAGGGTGTACTTAAGAGCAAGGACCTCTGAGGCATTATTGTAGGTCTCCCCGAGATAAAAAAAAAAAATTTTGATATATTATACATTAAAATCGGATCATAAATAGAGACAATATGAAGAAATATGTCGATGCGCTATCCGGAATCTCCTTCCAAATATGCTTCGAATTAGATGGTGTGCGGTTAACTTTTATTTTCCCCCCTATAAGGGTATACGGTCTAATGTGCACATCACTTTCGTAGCATTCTGTTTCGGAGCAAGCATCATCGCTTTTAACGTGATCTTCGGTTATATTGTCGTATTTTAAAAGCAATCTTGCACGTAATGCTACCATTGAATTGCGATGTTCATTGAGTAAAGTTATCGTTTGCAGTTTGTTTTCATTTTTTAACAATTGCATTAACATGTGATATATCGAATAATAAGTCCAAAGAATCACAGAACTTTTTTTCACAGTTTTTGTATTTTCGAATTTTGTTGTTTTTTTTTTTTACACTTTGATTCTCATTTTGTATGAAATGGAGAAGTCTACCTAAAACTTCTTTTTTTGTTGGAAGCATTCTTCCATTCAACTTTTTTTTTCAAACCTACAACAAAAACAAAAACATTAGCATTTAAAAATAGATAGGTTTTGAAAATTTAACAATTAATAGGTCCTTGTAGATGAATCGCTACCTTCCATACTTAATTTTTTTAAAACAGCAAATCTTTATTGAAAATAATCTTTGAATTCCCAACTTTCTAATGAAAAAATCAGTAAAATGTCAACAAGAATGACAGTAGCCAATATGTTTACTACAAACCTTTTATATGCTAACCCAAATTTTTTGTTAATAGTTGCATTTTACGTTGTTTTCAGTTGCTTTACTAATGTTGTAGTATTATAAAACTACTTATATGTTATCTCAAACTGTATTAATTTTTAATAAAATTCGAACTGTAGAAAAAAAAAAAAGATAATTAATATTTTTTTCTTAAAAAGTCACTCTTTCCTCTAAAAATCCGCATTTTCCAAAAATTTTAAATGCAAAAATAAACTCTTAAATGATGTAACCACTATTTACCACAATTTAAAAAAAACGCTTTTTAAAAATTTCGAGGTTAACCGCTTAAAACACCATGAACGGTTCCACGTAGGTTTAAAATGTTTATGGAAGAAATGATTGTTCTTTCATTTATGCAAAAAAAATGCTTATGTAGCCCAATCGCCTAAAGATACTATTTTAAAAGTTGCAAATAGATAAAGGTATACATACATCTTTTTTTAGTAAATTTTTAGGACAAATGTCCAGCCGGCCTGGCTTTTTTCCACTATCGAAGTGCAGTTTTTTTGCAGATGTTATTTTTTAGCCCCCACCTTTCCGAAAATGCGCGGGGAGCGAAAAAAAACACTTTTACTTTTACTGTCCAAGCTACAAACTTCAGAATTTGTTCTTCTATTCATTAACAACAGCATATCAAAAAATTAGGGGCCGTTCGCGAAATATTGCCAATTTTTTTATGGCTCCACTTACTTGATAATATTTCAAGTAAGTGGAGCCATAACCCCAAATTTCGACAAGGAAAAAAAATAATTGTGATTTTCGTGTTCAGCGAAATTAGTTTAGAAAATATAGTTTGCACAATGCTATATTTTGGCTGGTGTAATGCATTTTTATAACCCTTATATTAACTTGCTTTGGGTGGACTATATAAATATATATATATATATATCCTCAAATCTGCGGCGAGCTTTTTCATACACTTCCGCATGAGCTAGCGAGCTGAAATTTGGAACCCTGATAGAACCCCGGTGACAATGCATTCTTTTAAATTTTGGGGTCCATCAGAGGTGTAGGGAGCCGTGGGGGGACTCAAACCCCTTTTTTTTTAAACATGCCATAACTTCCAATTCCTTCAAGCTACAAAGACGAAATTTTGTAGGTGGGTTCTTATTGGCAAAATGAAATTTTATACCATTTGGAAAGGGGGGTGTGGGGGCAAAGGGGAAAAAGAGTAAAAAGAGAAAAAGGGGAAGAAAAGAAAGGAGAAAAAAAGAGAAAAAGAAACAGGAAAATAAAATAAAAGTAGAAAACAAGTTTTTTAAAATATAACCCTTTAACCGACTAAAAAGCAGAAAATAAATTTCCTTTAAATTAATTTCCGCAATTTTGATTTAAAATTAAGGGTTTTTGGCGACTCCAAAATCTGCAATGATATTAGGAAGAAAGTAACCAAAAACCCGTAATTTTAAATCGAAATTGCGGAAATTAATTTTCTGCTTTTTAGTCGGTTAAAGGGTTATATTTTAAAAAACTTGTTTTTTACTCTTTTTTATTATGTGTTAAATGGAGTTGAAAAGACTATTTCGTATGTATTTTGTCACGCTGAATCCGAATATATTTACGAAATTTGCGACCAAAATTTTAATTATTTTTTTCAAAGCCTTTTTGAATTTTTTTATTTGTGACGTACCATTCGAGGCCAGCTACTCCGTAAACCCCTCTATTAAAAGTTTCACGCCGAAAAATGTAACATTTTACCGAACTTGTCCACCATATTGGATCCGCCATTTTGAATTTTATATTTTGATGTCAAATTTAGCCAGTTTCTATTTTCATCAACAATAGCTTCAAATGTAGCTGCTTATGTCTTCCTTAAAACGCATGTAAATTTAAGATGGGACCAAGGCATTTAATCCCGGGATCCCGAGTGCCAAAATCCCGGGATCTTGGACGTTTTCTCAATCACGGTAGCCCGGGATTTTGAGCCCGGAACCCCGGGATTGAAAAAATTTAATTTTTACGCATTGTTTAAGATATTTTCGACGTTTTCCACAAAAAAACATCCGTGCAACTACTTTCAATCTAATTGGGAAACACAAAATACCCACTTTTTGTAAAATTAGTGATACACACATAAAAAATGAACAAATTTTTTGTCAACACCGGTGTTGACAGTATATTGATAAAAGTTTTATGTGTGAAATAGTATTTTCCTGTCAAGTTTGACATAAAATTTTTAGTTGAGACATATAATTATAAATTTTGGACGTTAAACCCTAAAATGTAATTTTTTTTACATATCTATATATATAAAAGAGACGTGTATGTTTGTCACCAGTTGACGCGAAAACTACAGCACCGATTCTCACCAAAATTTATATATGTGTTCTAGGGGTCGTGAGTCGTGACATAGGATAGGTTTTGACACGCCCACTTTTACCGCCCACAAGTTAGAAAATACGTATTTCTCTCACATTTGTGAATCTTTTAAAGCAAATACCATATGATCAACAATCAACTTGGTTGCCACCTAGGACTTAATTTTTCGCCACCCAAGCAGTGTTACCATATCTGCGGGTTAAAAAACCCTTTCGGTTTCTTTCAAAGTATGAAATCGATTTGGTAAAGTATTTCAAGTCGATGTACCGTTCACAAATTTCAACAACTTCGTGTATTTTCCACATTAAATGCAGCAGGGAGTAATAATAAAGGTTATTTCCATTTGATTGCATGTAACTTTTCAACAATGGAAAAAACCTAAGGCAATGCCAAAATAACGCGGCTTCTCCTTGAGTATTACATATTCGCAATTCCATAATTTGCCCCAATCTCCCAGTGCATTTTATGCCCACTTTCACAGTACTTCATTTCCACTTAAATGCATTTGCCATTTACATTCCAAATAACTACGGAAAAATGTCTATTGTGAATGGAAATTAAATTATACCCAACTTAAAGCCCCCCACACACTGCCGCGAAATTTCCCCAAAACTTGCTCAAAGATTGCAAGGCGATATTCGGCTCGGACAAATTTTTTCGTGCTGAAAAATTTCACAAAAACAAAAACAAATGCATATCATTCTAGAGCGAACTATCGTATTTTCAAGAAAAAGTACCACGGCACCAACGAAATTTTGCATTCATGTGTGGCGACCTTAAATGCTCACTGCGAAAATCGCCCACTTTCACAGTAACCCTACACACAGTACTTCATTACAACTTAAAATACCCAAAATTCCGCCGCCGCGGTACTTTCTCGAAAATTCTTCCAGCAAAGATATTGGAATAAAAAAATTTGTTTGCGGTGAAAAATTTCAAAATGTGTATCATTTATAAATTTTCTTTAAAAAAACGCAGTATTGCATATTCAAGCAACATTTTTTGTTCAAGTTCCGTACCGGCTGCGGAATTTCGCGTTGGCTTATGGGGACCTAAATGCAGGCAAACCGCCATTAATATTACGAGAAGACGTCCATTGCGAATGAAAATCAAATTAAACTTGACTTAAATGCACACACTGCAATTGGCCTTTTCGGCAAATAAGCACTGCAAAATTGTCCCAACAAGTTATAGAAATCACTTTCTTCCCACAAGAAAAATTTACAAAAACACAACAGAACGTCTCTCAATGTGGCAACACTCCTCACAGACGGGGCGATCAACCAGTGCAGCCAACTTTAGGCAAATTTCCCTTCCTAAGGGAATTTTTGGTTTAATTTTGTCTAAAAGGGATAAAGGTACTTATTTTTACATAATTTGAAGGTGCACTTAGACCGCAGGAGCGAACACAACTTTTGTCGCGAACTCCAATCGTAAACAGAATTCCGTTCGTGCAACCGTTTACACTGTCATCCATTCATCCATTACATTGCAGACAATGCAACAACAAAAAATAATTTAGGCCCAGCGAAGCGGACCGGGCCCAGCTAGTTTTCAATAAAAGAACCGATTTGCATTAAACCATTTTAAACCTTTTTCATTGTTAAATTTTTTTAATAAAAAGTATTATTTGATGTCAAATATTTTTGACGCGTAAAATTTGACGTCAAATTAGTTTTTTGCACGTCAAATCCCATCTCTGGTTTGATATAATATTATTACCATAAAATATTGTTACAACAGTTTCTTATTTAATTTTATATTAATGTCACTGCACAACAATTTTGAGCGGTCTCACACATATTTTCTAGTATTTCCTGGGCCGTTGATCACGAATATGCCATCGGTTTCTTCGGGTAACTTTTACTTTGGTCAGAAAGGTCCTTTTAAATATGTATCCTTTAGTATAAAAGTTCCATAATTTCAAAAGGCCAGATCAATCCAAACTTGAGACATCATTTATGAACCTTTACAATAGAAATCATGGAAATATAGCACTTCACAAAAGTTCTATCCTTGTTTTTTCGAAAATCTTGAATCCTAAATTGTTTTGTTAGTGAAAACTTTAAAAAATTGTATAAGCAAAACAAATGAAGCTATTAAGATAAAATTTTGTAATTTGTTGGTGCATACTCTGGTCTTAAATATATATTTTTTTTTCAAAATTTCAAAATCGTGGAAAAACTTTCAGGATATTAAAGACTAAAATCGTAAAAGGACATTTCAGACCAAACTAGAGGTTACCCGAAAAAATTATGGCATATTCCTGATCAGCGGCACAGAAAATACTAGAAAAAATGTGTGAAACCCTGGAAATTTTTAACTGTTGTACAGTGTTATTATATTTAATTGAAAAAACCCGAAAATTACGTTTTTTGTACCCGAAGTAGGTAGGTATCGAAAAGTATATATATATTCTTGATCTGTATCACCAACGGAATAAAAAAGGATCGGAACAAAATGGAGTTGAAAAAATATTTTTCCAACGCTATTTGAATTTAGCAAAATGTTTTGCAAAATTATTAAATTTGCATCTGGTGCTTATCAGCCCCCCCTATTAGTTGGGGAAAAACTAAGTTTGCAGAAAGTTGTAGGTTTATTACCCCTACAATCTATGAAAGTTTTAACAAAACCGCGAGAAGTTGAAAAAAAAGTGTCAAATTTCAAAAAAAGTGTCAAATATCAATATGTCAGATTCATATATAAAATCAATGGTATTTTCGATCCCTGCCTGAGACCAACATTTTTATATTCGAGATATTTTTGTTTTGTCCTAATTTCAGATTTCGGGGGTATATTCGAAATTCTTGGTAGGCAGTTTTTCTTTAATTTAATTGACCTATAACTTTGTGTTACGATGCAAAAAAGTAAAATCACGGAAATTTCTTCTTTAACTCATTTTTAATCATTTTCAGAATGGATATTATACTGAACAGTCCTGTGTTGGTGTTACCCCGATCTAGTCAAAGCACAGATGTGTTAGTAGCTAATTTGGGTAAAATTACTATCTACAATACACACGAGGCTCATTCTGCTGGAGAAACAGATCTTGGGGATTTAAAATTATGGACAAATGATAACTACTTTATCGAAATTCGAAATATTAATTTGTTTTCATTAAATACTTCAAAACGAAAAGAACCACGATTAGCTGTACTACCAAAAGCAGATGAATTGTATTCCTGTACAAATGACGCAATAGCCATTTTGGACGATACGGCAATGCTATTTAAATTTACAAAAGATTCAGAAAGAATTAAAAAAGGCTGTGAATGGAGTTTTACAAACACAATTTTGGTAAGTTGGATTGACACTTGTCCCGAGCGGACAAATCGAGTACTGTTTCAATAAAAGTCCCGATTGGATACAATGTTGTAAATCCAAAACGCAATTAAAAAAATTATATAAAAGATCATAATCAAAAATTTCAAAAAGTTTTATTACAAAATGGATGATCTTAGGCACACTTTTCTTTCTCAATTATTCCCAAATTCAAGTATTCCTGGAAAAAGGCGCTATGTCCATTAGAGTTAAGTTTGCCACATTGCCGGGATCGGCCGATATTGTCCCGGTATTCGTCCCTGGTCCAGGAAAATTTCTCCCGGAAAAGTTCATTCAAGTTCTTTTTTATATAACAAATTCACTACTTCAAATTCTTTCGAGAGGATAATTTAATAAAATTTTTGACTAATAAATGATAAAACAGTCTTCATTTCGTTGTAAACGCAAAAAACTTTTGATTTGGTAGGTACACTGAGAAAAAAATCGAAACGAAACGTTGTCAAAACGTTCCGAACAGTTGTCAATTTCCAGCCAAAACTGAATGTTCTGATTTTGACAACAAAACGTTTAAATTTTTTTGAAACTGCCCATTGATAAATTGAAACGGCACATTGATGAATTAAGACTAAATTGTTGTTGTTTCATGACTGAAAATTTTTGTTTTGCGACTGAAATTTTTATGATTTCATGAATTAAAAATACAAAAAAAAGGGTTTTGGAAAGGCCTATTTTTAGAATTATCAAAAAAAATTTTAATTTTAAATTAAATTTCAATTTATATTTTTTAACTCTAAATTATTTTTTTTAACAACATTATTGATATTTCATTGTTATATTTTATTTACGAAATAAAGAAATGGTATTAATTTTTGTTTACTTACCGAGATTTGAACCCTGGCCAATCGGATTCATAAACGCGCCTCTTAGCACGCTTGCCTACCGCTGTGTTTATTTTGCAATGTTTTAACTGCATACATATACTTTGAAACTGCTTGGTTAGGTTTGAAACTGTTTCAGTTCTGAAATATAACTGAAAACAGTTTTACTTTTTGGGGCCGTCGGTTCGAATCTTGGTCTGAGCAATTTAGTTTTTGTTTCCTTTTTAAACATTCTTTTTTTTTTTTGGTCGCTGGTAGAGACCGACCGAAATCGCTTTTCGTTTATTTCGACCGAAACCAAAATGGCCGAAATTGTTTATTTTTTGTTGGGCCGAAACCAAAATAGCCGAATTTAAATTTTTTTAAATGGTATATTTAATTGTAATAAAGTAGTCCATAATTAAGCGTATTAGTAGTCTGAAATCGACCATTTTAAGTTCAGATCATGAATTAGATGAATTTAGAAGCAATGAATTTGAAAGGGCAGGGTTCTCACTTTTTACTACGACGAGAGTAGTAGATATTCGATTTTAGGGGAGTAGATTTGAAGAAAGGGGAGTAGATTTAATTATTTTTGCGTAGAGTAGAAATTTGAGAGTAGTAGAGATTACTGTCAGGGTAGTAGATTTCAAGAGAGGGGAGTCGATATAGTTTTCTGCGTAGAGCAGTAGAAATTCTACGATGTTGTAGAAATATCTGTCGTGGTAGTAGATTTGCATTGTATGAAACTCATATAAAATGTTGAGGAGTAGATTTCTTACAATAGTAGTTGTTCGGACAATTAAATTTTTATTGATTTTGGTTATTTTATATTCAACTTATAATATACACATTTCATTTGTATTAAATTGGCTAATTATGCCTAAAGTAATCAGTAACCATTTATCGAATTTACCTAATTTCGAATTGTATAACACATTATCATATTTACTCACTTCTTATATTATTCTTTTTCTGAACGCATTTCTCAACATGCATAATGAATTGAAAATTTAGTTGCAATACGAACTCCAATTGAAATAAACGCATAAGCGCATTACAAAATAGTCTCGAGTTTCTTTTTACTCAACCTTTTGGCGACCTTGACAGGACGGTTCGTGGTTGAGAGTCTAAATTTAAATTAAATTTCGGTTCTACATAATTGCAAAATTAAGAAGCTTGGCCAAATCACAAAAATAGTGATTGTGGCACCTTAGCGGACGGATTGCTGAATCTCAAAGCACCATATTCAGCGCTTCGGAAATCGTCACCGGTGGAAAGCCTACACCCAGAAAACAAAAACTGTTGGGGCAGCAGAATTTTCGGCCAACCGAATGCTAGCGGCTGTCACAACATCTACTTTCAGATGTTGCAGCATCTACTATCTGTTGTCCCAACATCTACTGTCTGACGCAGCAACATCTCTCTTATACTGCAAAAAGAATGTCAAAAATAATGCTAACGTGTAAGAGCGAGACAACAATTTACTTAAATTGTGCAAATGAAAAAAAATATACAAAAAAAAGTATTACGAAAAAGAATGTAAGAAAAAGAAAGCAAATGTGTTTGATTTTGTCTTGTAAAACTAGAGAACTAATTTTATAATTTAATTTCATATATAAACACAAGACTTTTAATGCGAAATAATTCTCAATTCTTACACGAATTTGATATGCAACATACTTTTTACTGCAAATACATATGGTGTTTTATATCCACAATTAACGCGCTCTCATAAAACGCAATATTTAATTATTTCATTCAATTTGCAAAAAATTTAAAATCTTGAAATACGTGTTTTTCGGAAGCAAACAAAATAGAAACTATTCCGCACAATTTTTCGAAGCATAAAACACTTCTTTTTGTTTGAAATTCATTATAGTTTAATCATAATTAGGTTTTAAAAATATTTTCTAGATGCGTAAAAGATAAACAAGATGGATGCATAATAGTGATGGGTGATATACTAAAGGGGATGCTACACCGGCGTCAATTGACGCTGACAAATTTTTGTTGTTTGCCAAATTAAAATTTTGGTGGTTTGGCAAAATTAAAAATGAACACTAATTGAAAGAGCGAGTGAATATTTTTTCAAAGGAGTGTTATTTTAATTGCTAAATTTGTTAAAGAAATACGTAATTAAAGGACGCTATTACAAATGAATATTTTAATGAAATATTTATACCCCCACACTCACTTTGTCACAACGTTTGTAACGCCCATAAGGAGGCGTGTCCGGTATGGAAAAGTATATATATTCTTGATCAGCATCACCTCCTGAGTCGATTTAGCGATGTCCGTCTGTCTGTCCGTCCGCACGATAGCGGTCGCAGTTTTGGAGATATCGACTTGAAACTTTGGGTACATGTTTTTCTCGTGAATACTGAGATCAAGTTCGAGAATCAGCCAAATCGGACAAAAACTGGGCGTGGCTCCCATACACCGAAAAAAAAGGTAAACATTTTTTATTGTTGTATTCGATTGGAAATGTTTAGAAACGTATTTTTGACATGGTCCGAGGTTCCGAAGCCACATATATAAGGGTCTAAATGGGGTCTTGAGACCAATTTTTTTTTTTTTGTGGATTTAATTGGAAATTTTTAGAAATGGATTTTGGACATGGTCTCGGCTCCAAAACCACCTATATTTGGCTCAAAATAGGGTCTTGAGACCACATTTTTATATGTTCGAGGTACTTCTTCCTACTGTGTGGGGGTATTTCAACTTCGGTATAGCCGAAGATAGTCCACTCTCTAGTTTATGAATCAATTTAAAACATATCGATCTTCATCGAAGAAAAAAAGAAATTGTTTGTAAAAATTGATCAAAATAATCTCTATGGCCCCGAAATTGTCCAAAAAATCTTCTATTACCCCTATATACATAAGCGAAATTCTCGCATACTATACATCGCATACGATAAATCGTAAGTGTAGACCACTTATAGCAACCCTTCTGTGGCATAAAGATAAAAGGTGTCACGCATCATTAAAATTAAAATGCGTAAACCAGAGTAAAAATTCAAATAAATAGGGGTCAAAGGACGCCTGTGTGGCATGGGCTTAAGCCTTTATCTTTTTTTCTGAATTAGTTTGCAGCCTTTGTAATGGCTGGTCAAATGTTTATTTTTGTGAATTTTGATAAAAGAAACTTAGATTAAAAGGAACTTAGATTAAAATAAAAACACAAAAGTTAAAATAAAAATTGATTTGCAACACTGTGGTCTTTTGCTTCCTGCATGGCATCACTATTAGTTGTCACGTTTCACAAGCGAATTCAGTTGCTACACGCGAGCGTGGATTCGGTTGTGGTAGCTTTTTTATTTGAAATGTTCTGTCAGCTGAAAAAAAGTTGCTGCTTCAATCTACTATTCTGTTGTTATATCCGAATTGAACATTTTTGCGTTTCTTCTGGTATTACAAGCGAATTTGGGTCTCTCTCAAGCGAAAACTAGAGCTGCAGACGAATATTTGTTACCACAACCTCGCGCCAAGCGATTATTTTTTTGTGTGTACAATCAAGGTTTGGTCTCCAACTCAACTGACACTGCTGCGAAAATCAATCCAGGATTTGGATCGCAGTACTCGTCGTCGTTGGATGTTCTGCTGTTATCTACATATGTTGCATATTCGACCGCCGGCTCTAACCACTGTCCGTAACTATACAACTTTTGATTACACTGTGCAACAGAAGTTATAGGGCCTCAACCAAATTTTAGTGGGATGATAGTATTGTATGTGGAAGTAAAACCCTAGCTGGGTTTTGCTCCACCTCATCACAATTTTTTTTAGACGTCATAATGTTTTTTTACTGCTTTTCATTAGTATGAACTGTTTAGCGGTTGAACTGATTTAGATAATCCCGTATCCTTCTTTTTGTTGGAAAGGTAATTTTTTTATCTTTTCTCCAGTTTTAAGGAATTGAAAATCGAACTAGTAGTTGTTGAGAAATCGGAATTTGAATATAAGCATCTAATTCCCGCTGTACTTATATAAATAACATAGTTGTACTCTCATCGATTTCGATGCCGTTAACTTCGCTGCAAAACTAATTGTCGTTTCGCACCCCTACTCGTCGCTATACTGTTCCCACTCAAGTCCCACTCTTCGTTCTCGGCTGACAGCGTTCACACTGTCGTCATTAGCACCATCAAGCAAAGGTTAGTTGCCTTTCGTTGTACTTTCGTTGATGCGTGAGCACCTGTCAATTTCCATTGCTCTCGTGGGAGCCAAATAGTTTTCGTAGCATTGCATATTGCATTATATTTTCACATTGCATCGATAGTCAAACCTCGCTATATAATTTCTTATCGTTTCGTTCACCATTGCGGCTCTCTCATATCATCTCTTCAGTACGATCCACTGTTACTACTCGTTATTTTTTGACTTTTTCGTCGATACGTACTACAATTACTCAAATCCGTCATAATGAATGAAACCGGTGATATTGCGGCTGAGGCCGCAGCAGCCTGAGGAAGCAGCTGGAAATGCAGACTTATGAACTTCTCTTAAACAGCAACGTACCAATATGAAGAGAAATATTACGAATTTTAAAACAAAGGTAGAGAAGGATGGAGATAAGGTAGATGCTACCATACTATGTAGAGTGTCAAATTTTAGAATCTCATTTTAAGCAATTAAGCCATATACAAGGGCAAATTGAAAAACTTAGTCCTAATGATATTAGTCGAAGTGTGTTTACGTCAAAACACCCTGTTTGCCACCCTGTATACGGAATTGTACGGCAACCAACTTTATACCATTAAACCTAATGGAACACCGCTTAACATTCTGTTAAGCTGTGTCCCAAAACTGGTTTAATTCAATATGACGGCCTTCTGTCATTTCCGTAACTTTAACTTCCTTCTTCTTGTATCAGCATCGATCGAGTCAACCACGTATATTTTTACGCTCCTGCATCATCCCGTGCTGCAGTGCTTTTTATTTACATAAGCTTACTTTTGTATCCTACGACATCCGTCGCAAGTAAGCAACCTTTGTGCTCCTTTATCAATAAAACATACTTAAAAACCTACATCCTACACGCCTTTAATTATATTTTGCTCCATTTCCACCCCTTCTCTCTTTTTTATATCGTTTGGCCACTTTACGAGTGAGCCAGTTGTCATTATCTCTTCTTTGTGTTTTTTGGTTTTTAGTTTTGTTTTAAATAAAGCATAAATCATAAACATTAACAACCTAAATTCTAAATAAATAAAACCAGAATAGTGCAGAAATTAGAAATTCAGTGAGACAATCAATATTCACAAGCACAGATTAAACGAAAGTGGAAATAAAACAAAATACACAAACACAAAACTAACAACAAGTGCACTGCTACAACAACAAGTGAGTGCCTTTCTTGAGACTGACTCTCAATTTTAATAATTTTTAAATTTCATGTGATATTTCTTTAATATTAGAACTTATTGTTTTGTGATCAGCATATACATAAAAGCTAAATTTTGTGCATACTAGTTTTTGGTATTCAAAATTGTGCACTTTTGGTTTATTTGTGCTCCCTTTCAATGCGCTCCTTTTGAAATACTTTGCCACTTGGCCAATATTTTTTTGTTTATTTTGCTTCTGCCAGTTAAGTGAGTGAATTATTTATTATTCACTACTTTAGTGTGGCAATATTTTCATCGCTTTTGTGAAAATTTTCGAAGCTTTTATACTTTTTTAATAATTGTTTCAACAAATTCTATGCACACGGCCCTATTTTACAAAACCCACCCTGGGTAAATATTAAATTGAAATTAATTTTCAGTTTCCAATTAAATAAAATCAACATTAAATTAAATTCAGTTTTTAAAATTTAGTTTATTTTGTTGGTTTTACACATTAGTGCTCAACGCAAATTCCTTTCTTGAATTCTTAATTTGCACATCAGGGCACAATCTCAAGTACCTATACCGAGGGTACTTTTGCATTTAACATTTTTATTTAAATAAAATTTTTTATTCAATTGATCTTTTGATCTAAGTTCTCCACAACCTCAAGTGTCACACCTAATTGTTTCGGGTATTCATTTTCGATGCCTTCACCTCTTATTTCGAGCAAATTGCTTTTTTATTTAAAGTTTTTTAGTTTTTCTTTAAAACCATGACAGCTTTAGAGATTTTTATTCTCGCTGCTGACCAATTGGTCAAATTTGAAGCAGCTTTTGCGGACTTACCGCCAGCAACACGCACCCAAGTCAATTTGAGCACTCAAAGTGAAAAAATAAAATCACTTTGGGCTGCAGTTAAGGTTTCATATCAGCCATGTTTAACCTACCTTGTTCAAGGTGGGGGCCCGGATGTCAACGCGGACATCGCTTTCGTCAAATCCAAATACAAGCGTTATTATTACAGCTTTGTAAAGTGTTTGGCAACAATTAACGAACTACTGCACCATAGTGCCAGTACACATTCTTTGACTTTTCAGTCTTCCACCAAAGATTCCACAACAATAAATACTTATAACACCAATGTGTCATCGAATCTTTGTGGACTTTGTCCTCGCCGACAACATTCGTCAGAAGCGCCATCATACGCTTCTACATAGAGATGTGCCTGCTCCGCAGCCATCACCCAGTGAACATTTTCCTTTAGGGCCCCGTCCTATAGAAAATAATGTTTCACAATTTCAGCCTTCAACCAAGGAAACTTTTCCTTTAGGGCCCCGCCCTATTGAATATATTCTTTCTCCATGTGCACAATCTTTAGTCAATGGAACTTTTCCTTCAGGGCTACGCCCTATCGAAATTAATGATTTGCAATCAACTTTCCCATTCTACGATGGAAGTTTTCCTCCAGGGTCCCGCCTTTCTGGAAACTGTCATCGACAAACACTTCACGAATCAATACAGTCCACTTCTCTCCAAGCTGAGCCAATTCTTGGTATTCAGAAATGCTTCACTTTTAGCGCTACTTATGTACTCTTCGGTACAGCCGATGTGAACATTTGCCACTTGGGCACCGTCTACACACAAAAAAAAAAGTAGGTAAATCTAACCAAAAAAGACGATTAAAAATGCAGCAACCAAGAAACGTTGTAAATGGAACCGACTCAAAGTTGTTGACGTACAATCAAATTTTGTTGGCGTACAATTAAAAATTGTTCGTATATTACTTTATGGAAGACAGAGAAAGCAATTATCCAATTGAGCGAAAAAATAAATAGATACATATTAGAAAAAGAATGCAAAAAAAAGAGAGCTGATGTGTTTGGTATTTCTGTAGATGTGTAGTATTGAAATATATTTATGAAGCTTAAATTAATTTAATGTAAGCCCAAGACTTTAAAAACGAGATAATTTACATTTCGTACACAAATTTGTCGGGCAATATCATTTCTACTGCGAATATATATAATATTCATTACTTAGAACTAACGCGCTTCCACAAAACGCAATATTTTAATATTTCATTAAGTTTACAATAATATTGTAATATTGAAATTAATGTTTTCCCGGGAAAAAACGATTTGAAAAACATTCTGCACAATTTATAAAATCGTAAAATCACAATATTTGTTAATAATTAATTATAACATAGTCATAATTTGATTTTAAAAATTCTTTTCGAAATATCAAAAATTTAAAATGTAAACAAATTGGACGCCATCTTCTAGTGCTGCGAAAATTCGATTTTTTTGTATTCGATACAACCGGATACTTTCTTGTGAATACTTAATAATTTTTACGATAATTTTCATTCAATTTTGATTTGAAATAAAATCTCTGAGTAAAGTAAATGCACGTAGCAATTGCTCTAAGACGTTTTTATTATTACGACCCAACAATTTTCATACAAACTTCCCTAAAATACCAATAATAGTATCGCATACTAATGGAGCCAAGTACTTCATGAGTCAAGTGTCGAATATAAATTATTCATATATTATGCAGCACTTGTTGCTTTGAGAGCGAAAACGAGACAGCCATATATAATAATTTTTCTCTCTTGTATTAAATGTCATGCTGTTTCAGAATTATGAAATATTTGCGGCATGGTTGCATTTCTGCATCGAGCGATGACATTGTGAATCATATGCCGAAATACGACCATGCTGGCAAATCATTTAACAATTTTTTGACGATTAGATTAACCACAACAATTGTAATTGTTGTTTGTGTTTTCCATATAAAATAAAAAATTGTTTTTTTACAACGTTTTTTGGTTAGATTAACCTATCTTTTTTTTTTCTGTGTACTCAGCAAGTGCGCTGATAGACTCTGCGTCAGAAACTAGGTTTATTTCTGATCGCACGAGGATGTTATTGAAACTTCCTTCGATACCGACTGAATCCAGAATTATAGAGAGTATTCAATCTGGTGCTGCTACTCCTAGCAAGCAGTGTTGCATTACTCTCGATTCTCCTATCGATTCGCAGAGAAAAAGCGAGGCAGCGACCCTCGTACTACCAACCAATTTTCCAAAATTGACAATTGCATCACTTCGTGATCATCAAAGGCCATACAATGCATTGGCATATGCCACTTACTGGCAAAGCTCGCCGATGTATATCCCTATCGGCGTCGCTTTTCATCAAAACCTTTTATTAGATAAAATTCAATGTGATATTTTTAGTCAAATTTCCCGTAAATTACATAAGAAAAAGTTTATGACTGCCGCGGCTAAGTTTTTTGACAACCGCTTCGTCAATTCTACCCAGCGTGACCAATTCAAATTTTACGTCATAGCTCTTGCCATTAAATCGAAATTTCAATTAGATATTCGACATAACTCTTTACGCAATTTAGCACCTAGACTTTTTCTCCAACATAACTCCAATACATATCTGGAATTGAAAATACATAATCTGGTATTAATGCTACGCTTAATATATCGCCGCGCTCGTGTTCGGTTTCGACGTGTATTCGAAGACTGTGCTGGTTGGATTTATTTTGAAATCCTGGGGTTCCTTTTTACCCAAGCACAGCCTTCGGCAGGGTCCTTTCTGGCTCAGATCTCGCATGAGAGATCCGTGGTCCCTTATGACCCACGTCGTGTGAAAGATCCGTTGCAACCCCTATTTGGCCCTCGCTACCTTTTTAGCGATAATTCTACGAATAAATTACTTTTTCTAAATAAATAAACTTTTAAAATAATTTTTTTTTTATATGCTCGATGTCACTATGCTTTTATACCATACAAACTACATGTACTAATGTACAATTTTTTTGCAGCGTTAGTTACTGCAAGGTGGGCGGAATGTTTACGTCAAAACACCCTGTTTGCCACCCTGTATACGGAATTGTACGGCAACCAACTTTATACCATTAAACCTACTGGAACACCGCTTAACATTCTGTTAAGCTGTGTCCCAAAACTGGTTTAATTCAATATGACGGCCTTCTGTCATTTCCGTAACTTTAACTTCCTTCTTCTTGTATCAGCATCGAACGAGTCAACCACGTATATTTTTACGCTCCTGCATCATCCCGTGCTGCAGTGCTTTTTATTTACATAAGCTTACTTTTGTATCCTACGACATCCGTCGCAAGTAAGCAACCTTTGTGCTCCTTTATCAATAAATATCTTTTAATTATATTTTGCTAATTCTCCATTTCCACCCCTTCTCTCTTTTTTATATCGTTTGGCCACTTTACGAGTGAGCCAAACAAAGTGATCTAGAAGAATTTTTCATTACTGCAAAAGCGAAAATGGTAAAAATGGAAAGCTTTGATGGTAAATACTCCGAATATAAACGATTTATTCGCGCCTTCTGGATAATGCAGGGACATAACTGTTATAAGTTTTATCGCAAAAAAGTTGCCGCATAACTATTACATCGCAATTTATATTTTTCCCATTGCCGATAACTATTATGGTTTGAAAATATTATTTTACGTTGCCGCATAACTATTATGAGCAAGAAATATTTTTCACTTTGCCTATAATTGTTATGGTTTGAAAATATTTTTTTACGTTGCCGCATAACTATTATGAGCGAGAAATATTTTTTCCATTGCTCGTAACTTTTATTTTTTGAAAATATTTTCAAAAGTTACGGCATAACTATTATCGCTTGAAAATATTTATTCCATTGCTCGTGACTTTTATTTTTCGAAAATATTTTTAAAAGTTACGGCATAACTATTATGATTTGAAAATATTTGTTCTACGTTGCCACAATATTTATTGTGTTCCTTCGGTGGTGGCGATGATGGTGAAGCCTGGTTTTGGGTGATTCATGTCATTTGAGATTAGAGCAACACGCAGGTGCGTCATTGGAATTTTTTGGGTGATATTATTGATGCTGTATCTGCACTACGCAGCTCCTTACTGTCGTTAGGGTCAGAAATGGACGTCATGAATTCAATAATAATACATATTGTACTAACAAAAATAGACTCAGACTCTCGAGCGATATACGATGAAAAGCAGGATTTTGCTTCACTGCCGTCCTGGGATGGTTGCTAAAAGATTTTAAGTCGCCGTTGTCAATATTTGAAAAGCCATGGTAAGATGCCGGATTCAACAACGGAAAAACCACGCGAAGGCAAGCCCCTGTTACGGATTCACCAACTCCATCGGCTTCTACAGCAGCTCAACAATCACTTACGCAGGGCACACCCGTTTCGCTCTTCACTCGATCAAGCAGAAGAGCTCTAATCCCAACTGCGCAGATTTTCATGAAAGACAAATTTGGTTTATGGCAGCCGGTAAGTGAACTTCTCGATTCTTGCTCGGAGGTAAATTTTATCACGATGGAGACAGCTCATCGACTTCAACTGAATCAAATTCACAATAATCAAGAAGTTTCTGGTATAGGCGATATTAGAGCTCAAATGAAATATTCCGTGTTTGCCACAGTCAAATCGCGCGTGAGTGCGTTTGAGTGGTCATATAATTTTGCGGAGACAAAATCAATTTCGGCCGAAAAGCCAGGCGAGTATATAAACACGCAGTCTTGGAAAATTTTTTCGACCTGTTACTTGAAGGAAAGATTTCGCTAGGAGGGGGCATGCCTTGTCTCGTAAAAACCGTTTTTGGGTGGATAGTCGGCGGCAAGGTCGAAACAAATCTTGCATCTCGTGCAGTTACGTGCAACTTAGCTCGTGGATCCGACCATTCAGATATCGATTCGGTTTTACAACGATTTTGGCGGTAGAAGAGTATGCTAACAAGAGGAACAAAAGTGTGAGAAACATTTTACTTTTTTTTTTTATTAATGCACATTTATTCATTTAAATCACCCAATATTAACTTAGGTCTAACAATGATTATTCAATAATTCTACCTAATTCTAAAAAAAAAAGAAAAATTCAGCTTAAACTATGCTGTGAGATGTAAAAATTGCCCTACCTCCATTGATTTAGGCAATGTGGAGTTAGCGTATCTAATATATGAGCTATATATTAGCTTCGTTTAAGACGTGAGGGATTCAGAGGTCTCAGTAAATTTCTAGCTAGAATGTTTGGATGAAACATGCTTGTACTTCGAGGTTAGTTTCGGAATTTCGTCTTTTACTGCAGGAATGTTCAAATCATTGTGAATGTTTGCATTTCTTATATACCAGGGGGCTCTGGCAATTTGTCTCAGGATTTTAGATTGGGCTCTCTGGAGTTTTTCCACGTTCGAAGGAGAGGCACTGTTCAATTCCATATGTCCATATGGGTTTTATTATACTTTTGTATATTTGGACTTTGTATGTGAGATTTAGCTTAGATGCCCTTGCGATTAGCCAATTTAGCTCCAACTGTTTTAACTTAATCTGAGTGATTTTAGATTGGATGTGCTTGTGCCATGTGACACGGCGGTCGAGATGCATTCCAAGGTACTTTGTTTCGGAACTTTAAGGGACAGCTTGGCCGTTTATCCTCAGAGCTGGGCACGTACCCCTTCTTAGGGTGAAGGTTAAGTGGCAGCTTTTGGATTCGTTGACTTTGATTTTCCATCGTGATAGCCAATTACTTAGAGTGTCCAAGTGTTTCTGCACGTAAAGAGTTGCCATGTCTGGGTTTGAGTGAGAGCACAGGATGGCGGTGTCGTCAGCAAAAGAGTTCTGTCGCTTTTGGGCATATCTACAGTATAGAGAATATAAAGCAGGGGCGCGACGACACTGCCTTGTGGTACTCCGGCCAGTATTTCATATTTTTGGGAGACAAAGCTTTTATATTTTACTACAAATTTTCTATTCGTGAGATAGTTTTTAAGTAGGCAGTGCATATTAGCGGGGAGAATATGCTGTAATTTTAAAATAAGTCCTTCGTGCCAGACTTTATCGAAGGCCTGGGTAATATCGAGAAAAACAGCGGAGCAGTACTGTTTCTTTTCGAAAGTGCTTCTTATTGAGTCTACAATACGGTGCACTTGTTCGATAGTGCCATGCTTTTCGCGGAAGCCAAACTGGTGATCGGGAATCACTTGTTATACCCCCACACTCACTGTGGCAGGGTATACTCACTTTGTCACAACGTTTGTAACGCCCATAAGGAGGCGTGTCCGGTATGGAAAAGTATATATATTCTTGATCAGTATCACCTCCTGAGTCGATTTAGCGATGTCCGTCTGTCTGTCCGTCTGTCCGTCTGTCCGTCTGTCCGTCCGCACGATAGCGGTCGCAGTTTTGGAGATATCGACTTGAAACTTTGGGTACATGTTTTTCTCGTGAATACTGAGATCAAGTTCGAGAATCAGCCAAATCGGACAAAAACTGGGCGTGGCTCCCATACACCGAAAAAAAAGGTAAACATTTTTTATTATACCCCCACACTCACTGTGGCAGGGTATACTAACTTTGTCACAACGTTTGTAACGCCCATAAGGAGGCGTGTCCGGTATGGAAAAGTATATATATTCTTGATCAGTATCACCTCCTGAGTCGATTTAGCGATGTCCGTCTGTCTGTCCGTCCGTCTGTCCGTCTGTCCGTCTGTCCGTCTGTCCGTCTGTCCGTCTGTCCGTCTGTCCGTCCGCACGATAGCGGTCGCAGTTTTAGAGATATCGACTTGAAACTTTTTTTACATGTTTTTCTCGTGAATACTGAGATCAAGTTCGAGAATCAGCCAAATCGGACAAAAACTGGGCGTGGCTCCCATACACCGAAAAAAAAGGTAAAAATTTTTCAAGTCTTTTTTATTGTTGTATTCGATTGGAAATGTTTAGAAACGTATTTTTGACATGGTCCGAGGTTCCGAAGCCACATATATAAGGTCTAAATGGGGTCTTAAGACCAATTTTTTTTTTTTTGGTGGATTTAATTGGAAATTTTTAGAAATGGATTTTGGACATGGTCCGAGGTTCCGAAGCCACATATATAAGGGTCTAAATGGGGTCTTGAGACCAATTTTTTTTTTTTGTTGGATTTAATTGGAAATTTTTAGAAATGGATTTTGGACATGGTCAGGGCTCCAAAACCACCTATAATTGGCTCAAAATAGGGTCTTGAGACCACATTTTTTTATGATCGAGGTACTTCTTCCTACTGTGTGGGGGTATTTCAACTTCGGTATAGCCGAAGATAGTCCACTCTCTAGTTGTTGTATTCGATTGGAAATGTTTAGAAACGTATTTTTGACATGGTCCGAGGTTCCGAAGCCACATATATAAGGGTCTAAATGGGGTCTTGAGACCAATTTTTTTTTTTGTGGATTTAATTGGAAATTTTTAGAAATGGATTTTGGACATGGTCCGGGCTCCAAAACCACCTATAATTGGCTCAAAATAGGGTCTTGAGACCACATTTTTATATGTTCGAGGTACTTCTTCCTACTGTGTGGGGGTATTTCAACTTCGGTATAGCCGAAGATAGTCCACTCTCTAGTTTTTCTGTAATTTTGGGTTTTATTAGAAGTTTTTCGAAGAGTTTCGATAACACAGAGAGCCAACTTATGGGGCGGTATGAAGTCACATTGTTTCCAGGTTTGGGAATCATTGTAACTTGAGAAAGTTTCCAATCATCTGGGTAGTGACATGTTCTAAGGATTGCGTTAAATATGTGCAATAAATGGGTTATTGCAACGGATGGCAGTTCTGTTATCATTGTGGGCGTTATCAAGTCCGGTCCTGGTGCTTTTTTTGGGTCCAGGCATTTATTTATTGCCTCCATTAGTTCATTTTTTTTCATCGAGACTGTACAGGTGTTATTGAGTGGGATTAATGTTGGTAATGGGATATCACCAGCTGTTTCGTTCGGGGTGAATACGGTTTTTAGGTGGTTGGCAAAAGCAGCACCTTTTTCTGAACCGTTTGGCAGCCGTATGCCAGGTTCTGCCAGTACCGGTTTTTTCATATTTTTAGCAGCTCGCCAGAGAGAGTAATTTGTTGATTTTGTGGGTGCGAGATGTTCAACGAGTTGTTGAAAGTCTCTTTCGGATTTCCATTTAAGCTGTTTTTGTAGATTTCGAGTGATATCTTTTAACTGTTTTTTCAAAGTGGGCGATCTGTGGTTTTGCCATTCACGACGTATTTTTCTTTTATTTTTTGGAAGCGCTCTATATGTTTTGGAGTATATTTTGTATAGTTTCGAGTTGAGCTATTTTGGATTTGGGCGGGAGTGGCCGCTGCAGCTGCTTGGGGAAGCAAAAGTGTGAATTTACTAACAGCTGTGTTTGTTTCGTTTTTAGTGACAGATTAGGGTTAATGTGAGAGCTTATATACTTCCGATATTTGAGCCAGTTTGTGAGTTTACTAGTCAATTTATCTGGTGGGTTGACCTCAGAGCTTGGGATGTACTTTACTGTGATAATAGTAGGCGTATGGTCTGATGAGAGATCTAGAGAAGATTCTATAGTCAATTGGCTCCTTCTTACAGTTTTAAATTCTGCAAAGTCAATGACGTCGGGAGTTTTTCGACTGTCAGTTGGCCAATAAGTTGGCGTGCCAGAGGAAACAACGTCAAGGCCGAGTCTGTTGACAGTGTTCAACAGGAGCCTGCTCTTTGGTGATATAAGGCGGGAGCCCCAGTATGTATGTTTGGCGTTGAAGTCGCCGGCAACGAGAAACTTTGATCCAAGAGAATGGAAAAAAGTCTGGAATTGTTGCTCAGTTATTTTGTGTCTGGGCGGGCAGTATATAGCTGTTAATGTTAGGCCTTTTAAGTATTCATCGAGAGAAATACTTGTCGCTTGAATGTATTCTGTGCAATAATTCTGTAGAGCATAATGCTTTATTCGACTTTTAATGAGAATAGCGGAACCACCTCTAGCGTTTCCGCTTGGATGCTTTGTGTCATAGAGTATATATGCAGGTAGATTGAAAAAGTGTTTTTCAGTGAAGTGAGTTTCAGAAATTAGCATAACGTCTATGCTGGACTCTTTCAAGAACTCGAGAAGTTCTAGTTTGTGAAGACACGGGCCGTTTGCATTCCAAAATGATATTTTTAAACCATTCATGGTTTAGACATGAGATGTTGCAGTAAAAGACTTTGATTTTTAATCATTTCTTGCATCATATTTTGCATACCAGACATGAATTGTGACATATTTTGTATAAACACTTGCAGAGTTTGCTCGAGAGAACTGCTAGGAGGAGCAGGTTGCGTGAACTCGGGGACTGAGTTTTGTCATTTTAAAGCGCTGGCGTAGGAAACGGCTTGATTTATAATGGGATTTGCATAAGTAGGATTATAAATCAAGATTATAAAATTGGATTGTGAGGGATTTGTTGAGATTTTTCTTAAATCCTGTTTTAGGGGGAAAGCATCAGCTTTGGGAATAGCCTTGCTTTTGAAGGATTTGTAGATGGGACAGCCTCTATAGTTTGCTGTATGGTTGCCACCGCAATTGCTGCATTTTTTAACATTTGCATCGTCTTTAGTTTTTTTGCACAAGTTTGTGGGGTGGAGATCGCCACATATTACGCACACGCTGGGAAGTGTGCAATACGATTTTGTGTGACCGTATTCTTGGCAATTTTGGCACTGAATTGGTCCTCGGCGCTTATGAGGCTCTTCCACTGTAATTTTGCGATCGAGGAGATACCGCAGTGAGTAAATTGAGTGAGATTCCCCCTTTTTAGGGACTTTGGATCAAATTCCAGTTCCACTCGAAATAGTGGTTGGGGAATTTTATCTCGATTTTGTATGTTAAAAACGGATTTAACGTGGAAGCGCTCTTCGATTAAAGCGCTTTTGATTTCATTGCATTCAACAAACGAGTCAATGCCTTTTATGACAACAGAGAGACCTTTGGAGCTTTTGAACTGATATGTGTAACAGCTCTTTTTTGAATTATCGAAGGATTCGATAATTTTTCTATAATTTGCCTAGCTATATATTTGAATTTTAGTCTCATGAATTCTTCCCTTAAGAATGGGGATTACATGAAATGTGTGATCACCAATAATTTGAGAAAGTAAGTAAATTGGTGGGGGTTTTTGAACTTTCAGAATCGGGTCTGAACTCTTTGTTTCGGCAAGAATGGCAAATCGATTTTGCCCTAACTCAATAGACTTTTTGGGATTAGTCTTTTGCATTTTTGTGGAATTCATATTTCCGGTAGGAGAACCTCTTCGTTTGAAGTAGGCGTCGATGCCTGTCTGCGCTGCCGTTGCCTTTATATTGTGCTCTCTAGAGATGGAGTTACTTTGAAGTTTTGTTGTTTTAGGTTTATCGACATATTTGTATACCCTACACCTCATGAGGTATAGGTATATTCACTTTGGTCTGATGTTTGTAACACCAAGAAGGAGAAGTGTCCGGTATGGAAAAGTATATACATTCTTGATCAGCGTCACCTCCTGAGTTGATTTAGCCCTATCCGTCTGTCCGTCTGTCCGTCCTCTTTTCTTGTAAACACGATTGCAGAAGCTAGAAGAAAGCTAGGGATTTTGTGTTTATCCTTCTTAGGCCCTAGAAGGAGTTGGTATTGAAAATGGGCGGAATCGTTCTACTGCCACGCCTACCTCCCTGTCTGTCCGTCCTCTTTTCTTGTAAACACAATTGCAGGAGCTAGAAGAAAGCTAGGGATTCCAAATTTTGGATTTATCCTTTTTAGGCCCTAGAAGGAGTTGGTATTGAAAATGGGCGGTATCGGTCTACTGCCACGCCTACCTCCCATATAAGAGAAAATCGTGTTTTTACCGAAATTTTAAGATTTCATCAAAACAGTATGAAATTTTGTATAGTGGGGTTTTCGGGGTAGCTGATTTCGAATTTGATGTCGGAATTTAAAAATTCAAGATGGCGGAACCAATATGGCCGAAATTTTAAGATTTCATGAAAACAGTATGAAATTTCGTATAGTGGGTTTTTCGGGGTCGGTGATTTCGAATTTGATGTCGGAATTTAAAAATTCAAGATGGCGGAACCAATGTGGCGGTCGAAATTTTAAGATTTCATCAAAACAGTATGAACTTTTTATAGGGGGGTTTTCGGGGTCGCTGATTTCGAATTTGATATCGCATTTTCAAAATTCAAGATGGCGGATACAATATGGCCCAGTAGGTGTAGGGTATATATAAGTCGGCTTGGCCGACTGAAACTTACTCACTTGTTTTTGCTCATTTATGTTCTGTGCGGGAGCAATGCAAAGGGGAATTTGCATGTTGTGCTGAAATGGAATTTCGAGAACAAAAGGCGAAACAGAGTTACCTGTGTGTGTGTTTGGGGTAACACATTGTTGGCTCCAGTAGAGAACCGGCATGAGAGATCCACCGTGTATAGGCTGTTGAACGGGAGTGCTTGGCAACACTAGAGATACGGTGTTAGAGAGCGTTGCATTGTGCAATGATGGACGGAGAGCGTCATCGATATCGGGGGCAATCGGGGACACATAATTTTTCACGGATCTCGCACTTTCTTGTTTTTGTATCATTTTCGCACTTTCTTCTATTTCGCTTTCGTGTGAGCGGGAAGCTGAGTTCGACGTGAGAGACGCTTTCGATTTTTTTTGGAGAATGTTCTATTCCCATTTTTTTGGCAATTTATTTTTTAGTTTTGATTGTGTTTTTTAGATTTATGCAGCGGCTCCGACGGTGCCGACTGCGTGCAAAGTAAAGAGGATCACTTTGTTGTTTTTTTCGTGGACTTTGTATTCATTTAAATGTAATATTTTCGTTTATTTTTTTTCTTTTTTGTGAAGCCGAATAGTTTGCGACCGCATCAAAAGAGAGTGTTGGAGAGTGTTTACTGAAAATGTTGTAGTTCGAGAAGGTGGTCGTTGACAGGTACGACTTCCATTTAAGGAAGCACCAGAAATTCTGGGCGACTCGTTTGAAATGGCACAAAAAAGATTTGTATCACTTGAGCGTCGTTTACAACGCGATTAGCCTCTCAAGGACATGTATGAAGCCTTCCTGCACGAATATGTAGTTCTGGGGCACATGTCACCTCACAATCCTGTCTTCGAAGTTCCACACTATATTATACCGCACCACTGGTCGGACCGACCATCCAGCAAGATCTGGTCACAACACTTTTTTCGTTTCGATTACACAAATGGGCTCTTGTACTCTGCGATAGGACTTGTATGTTGACGATCTCTTAACTGGTGCAGAGAATATGGATGAAACCAAACAAAAAAGAGATGAAGTCAGTGAAATTTTGGCAGTCGCAGGATTAAAACTTGCACAGTGGAATTGTAATGATTCTGAACTTTTTTCTAATCGCGACGAGGAAATTCCAATAAAAACTAGGGAAGAAGACATTGCTAAAGCTCTTGGCATGTCCTGGAAACCTCGACAAGATACGTTTTGCTTTTGCTATAATTTCCCAGACGTAGAGACCCCCACCAAACCCTCAATTTTGTCGGTAATTGCACGAATTTTTGATTTACTCGAAATTTTGAGTCCAGTAATTATTCGATGCAAAATTTTACTTCAAAAGTTGGGATGAGACGATTTCTTCAGAATTAAATGAGCTATGGCTGCAAATAAAAAACGATTTATCACACATTAACTGTATAGAAGTACCTCGTTATGTGAATACTTCCAGGAGTTTTACAAGCGAGATTCACGGATTCGCTGTCACATCACAGCGTGCGTATGGCTGCTGTTTCTACGTTTGAACACGCCACACTGAATCCTACAAAGTAACTCTCTTAATCGCTAAATCGAAAGTAGCACCCATCAAGGCACAGTCATTGCCAAGACTGGAACTATGTGCCGCCGTTTTATTAGGCAAAACATGGCAAAAAATTCAACACAAAATCTCACAATTTATATCGAAAACGTACTTTTGGACTGATTCCAAAATCGTTCTACAGTGGTTAAAAATGCACTCGTCGTCGCTTCACTGTTTCGTTGGAAATCGAAAAATAATCGAAAAGTAACCCCGCGGATATCGTTTCCCGAGGTTGCAGCGCACAATCTGGTTTTCTGGCCCGAGTTTCTTGCAAAAGATTCTGCTGAGTGCACTGCAAAGTGAACCTATCTTTTGGCGTGTAATTTTACACACAACACACGTTTTTAAGTGTATATTCATTTTGATAAATAAAAAAAACACACATTCAAGATTTTGGCATGTTTTATTAACACGCATGCGTGTTTTTTAAAAGCACTTACAGTGTTTATACACGCAAAGTTGTGTGTAAAATGTGTCTACAAGTTTTACACACTTTAGGTGTGTATGAATAACACATTTCACTTTGCAGTGTGGCCACCAACATCTGCCACTATCGATGACGGTTCTGCTGTTAATTTAGAACAGAGAAAAATGGTTTCATTCAAATGTAGTAACAGTGGCAACGTGGAATCAACAATCAACGAGATAATTGAGCGTAATTCATCGTATTTTAGAATACACTGCAAAGTGAACCTATCTTTTGGTGTGTAATTTTACATACAACACACATTTTTAAGTGCGTATTTATTTTGATAAATAAAAAAACACACGTTCTAGATTTTGGTATGCTATATTAACACGCACTCGTGTTTTTTTAATGCACTTTAAGCGTATATAATATTTATGCGGCATAAGCGTGTAGCAAAAATGATAGGTATACACAAAAGTAATGTTTACACACATGAGGCATACAACACACTAAGGCAAATACGCACGTGTAAAACTTATGCACTTATAAAATTACACGGCTGTCAAAAAGTATACACAAAAGTGTATTCTACTCACAAAAGGCAAACACACTAATGAAAGTACACACGTGATGGAATTATACACTTAGGAAATTACACGGGTGTCAAAAATAAAAAACTTTGGAAATTACTAAAATTTTTTTATTTTCAAAAACAATTTAATTACAAAATTTTTAAGTTTTAGAAAAATATCTTAACATATAAGTTCTTTTATCCATAAAACTCATTTCTTTCATGGTTGAGTAATACTACAAAATTTGAACCTATTACTTTCACATGCAACAAATGATGAGGAAAATTACGCCTTATACGTATAAAATTAACACATTTTCTACTGGTGAACTGCGCTATAATTACACACATTATATGTCTAAAATTACACATGTTCCGCTCTTTAACTGCCCTATAATTACACACATTATACGTTTAAAATTACACATGTTCCGCTCTTTAACTGCGCTATAATTACACGTGATGGTGCGTTAAAAATATACGTATTACATGTGTTAAATTTATACACTAAAACGTGTGTAAAATGTGTCTACAAGGAATTACACGCTTTAGGTGTGTAAAAAAACGTATTTCACTTTGCATTGTATATTGGGAAAAAATTAATCAATTAAATTCTATCTGTTTAGAAAAAATTTATAAATTCAGGAGCTTTTTCTATCATGAATAATTTGTTTCTGAATGGTTTAGTTTTAGCAAGGACCATAGTTTTTCATTCAAAAAATGTTGATAAGCACACTGCAAAGTGAACCTATCTTTTGGTGTGTAATTTTACACACAACACGCATTTTTAAGTGTATATTTATTTTTATAAATTAAAAGAATACACATTCAAGATTTTGGCATGTTCTATTAACACGCATGCGTGTTTTTTAAAAACACTTACAGTGGTTATACACGCAAAGTTGTATGTAAAATGTGTCTACAAGTTTTACACACTTTAGGTGTGTATGAAAAACACATTTCACTTTGCAGTGTAGGTATTGCAAATGGGCTGAATTGGTCAACTGCCACGCATACCTTCCATACAAGTGAAAATCGTCTTTAGTAACAAATATAACCCATTTCATGGAAATTGTTGTAGGAAAATTCTCCGTAAGATCTATTGTCCGCTTTGCGTCGGTGGTGAGTGCCGCAAAAGCTATATGAGCAATACCCCGATCACGACATGACATCATGATAGCTAGGGCGAGCTGCGATGGCTAGGTCATGCCGAGCTTATGAGTGTAAAAATTCTACATCTAAAAAATGGAGCACATAGTGCTGTGAGTACCGTCGGTGGAATGAGCGGAAGATGGCGACCAGGAATCAGATGGAAAGGTGTACGGCATATATAGATTCACTTCGACCGGCTGAAACTTACTCACTTGTTTTTTTTAGCAAATTTACATCCGGCTGGAGAAGAAGATTAGGAAAAAAGATGACGGAGGTACTGCCGATGGTCTTCATCGAACACCTCTTTTACAGCCATGTAAATTGTGTATGTCAAATGATGACGAGGACCTTTCTACACTGCAAAGTGAAATGTATTATTAATACACACCTAAAGTGTGTAAAATTTGTAGACACATTTTACACACAACTTTGCGTGTATTAACACTGTAAGTGTTTTTAAAAAACACGCATGCGTGTTAATAGAACATGCCAAAATCTTGAATTTATTTTTTTTTTTTTTTTTTTATTAAAATAAATATACACTTAAAAATGTGTGTTGTGTGTAAAATTACACACCAAAAGATAGGTTCACTTTGCAGTGTAATTTCAGTCCATATGAAGATATTTCTAATGTTATTGAAAACCTGAGCAGTATTATTGGTGTACGGAATTATACATATTATATACAATAGCGGACTGGTAATTAGGTAGTAATTTTGAGTGGCTCCAGGACACTTATCAAGAAAATCCTAGTTAAAAACTGACCTACATTTCTAACCTTTTTCCTGGGGGCTATAAAGTTTTTTTTTGTATGCAAAAATGTGTGTTTTTTAAAAACAAACTACTTTGCTGAAGAATCTTTTCCAATAAAAAATTATCCTGAATTTATATAAATTTTTTTTTTAAAAATTATTTTGAAAAAAATTTTAAAATAAGAAAAAATTGTTGATTTAAATTTTTTTTACAAAATAAATGTTTGCACATTGGTAAACTTTCAAAAATTAAAAAAAAAATAGTTATAAACAATAATATCTTAAATTAAGTAATTTTGCTAGGGTTGTGACGAGCGTTACCATATGGTAACGGGCAGAGGTGGGCAAACAGCAAGCGGCCTAAAAAAAAAAAAGTTTGGAATTCGTTTCTTAGGTCATTTCTAGGTAATCCTGAAAAAATCTTGAAAAAATTCCTATTATTTCGCTCTCGTCAATAATGGGTTAAAATAAAATTTGTAGGGCGTGTTTCATTTATGCGGAGTTAAATTGGTATAAATTATTGATTTGGGAATGCAATATGGTTTCAGTTAAGCGGGTTTCAGTAAAGAGAAATAATTTGTATGAAAAAGGGGAAAAAATTATGGGGATACAATTTTTGTTTCACTTAAGATGGCTCGACTGTATAAACTAACAAAATCAAGTATAAAATACGGAAATAGTAAAGCTGGGCATAGTTAATCGAGAATTTAACTTCGTTAACCCAGTAATAGTCATTAAAAAGTAATTAAAATATTAATTTCGTTGAAAAGTTAACTTCGTTACAAGTTAAATTAAATAAATACATTTTCTATAAAACCAAAACAAAAATTTTTTTTACAAAAACATTAAAAAAAACATTTTTACTATATTCAATTGAATGCCTGCACTCACAGACCCTTTTTCCGATCGTTTTTAGCCTTCAATATGCAATTTTGCTTTAAAATAAATGATACAACTTTTTATAAAAAGCGAAATTTTGTGTATTAAACAATTTATTTATACAAAGACGTACAAAATTTTATTAGAATATTAAATAATAATAATGAAATTATTGAAGTTTGGTTAAGAACAAATATTTCAGGCCATTCTAAACACAATGGCGTTCTCAGTTTTTCTCCATTTTGAGAAACTTCAGAAATGGAAAATACGATATAAACATCCTGACGATGTAAACCTCACGTGATGGCTGAGAACGCTATTGTGTTTAAAATGGTCCATTCATACATAAAAATAGAATACCTCGAAATATATCGGCAAGTGTATTTAATGGTTTTGTGAAATAATTAAAATTAAATGTCACACACAAAAATGTGTGTTTTTTAAAAACAAACTACTTTGCTGAAGAATCTTTTCCAATCAAAAATTATCTTGAATTTATATAATTTTTTTTTTTTTAATTATTTTGAAAAAAATTTTAAAATTAAAAAGAAGTTGTCGATTAAAAATTTGTTTACAAAATAAATATTTACACATTGCCAAACTTAAAAAAATTTAAAAAAAAATAGTTATAAACAATAATATCTTAAATTAGGTAATTTTGCTAGGGTTGTGACGAGCGTTACCATATAGTAACGGGTAGAGCCACCTCTGCCCGTTATCATATGGTAACACAAACAGCAAGCGGTCCAAAAAAAATAGTTTGGAATTCGTTTCTTAGGTCATTTCTAGGTAATCCTGAAAAATCTTGCAAAAATTCCTATTATTTCGCTCTTGTCATTAATGGGTAAATTCAATAAATACTTATACAATATTTTCTTTGTAACTTTTACTTTTTCAAGGAAATATTTTTAATTTGGTTGTTTAAAATTGAAAAGTATAAAAATAACCTTATTTAAAAAAATCAAAAACAAGCAAGCACGTAAAAAAATCGGTAAAATAAGCAAAGCAAGCATGGAGCCAAGTAATAATTAAGCTCTAGTAATAATTAATAAGTTATGATTGGCATTATGTCTGATGTGATTATTTTTTAAATATTTTTCAGGTAGAAGGAAGTGTTACTGAACATTTACAAGTGTCATTGTCACGTGCACAATATGATCAACTCACCGAATCGTTAAAAAATGCTACAAATCTTACTTTCGAAACAAACTTTGTACCAAATATAGATGGCAAATTTAACAAAAAAAATTCTGCAAATGAAAATGAAAATGTATACCCACTCGAAAGATATTGTACTACGAATGTTAAATTTGCAGTGCCAGTATTGAAAATACACCTAAAGAATGAACATAACAATTCATTAATTAATATAACGTTTCGTGAATTTAGTATTCAATATAAAGAAAATGAAGACGATAAAAAACTAAAGATACTTTTGAGGTCAATATTAGTAGAAGATCTCAAATGCGCAATCGACTCAAAGTTTCGAAACATGGTGGACTCTTCGTCAGATTGTGCAGAAGAAACTAATTTCAAATCTAACCACCGTTCATCTTCATGCCCAAATTTAACCAACTTGAACATAAAGGAAAACAGAATGTCAATATCTCTGCCGTGTAATTTAGATTACATTACAAATTCAAAAAACCTGCAAATTGGCAAAAACATTTACAGCAATATGGTAAAAAAATTTAAGAATATTATTTTTAATTCTGAAACTATCGATGAAAATCTGGTGATTTATAACTCACAAATAAGTAAAAAAAGAACAATGGATTCAATTATTCTTTGGGATGCTAATAGCTCAATAGATTTCAATTGTTTAAATTTAACAATATCCGTGGATAGATGGTTCATGGTTTTAGACTTCTTTGGCTTAGTTTCTAATAAAGAAACAATAAACCACATTTCTTCGAAAAATGAAGCTGCTAAAAGTAAGTATTTAATAAATACTATTTATTAAAACAATGCTCTTTCAATCTAACAACATATATTTAATTTTCAGACAAAAATAACTACAGTAGCGAATTAAAAGTTTATGTACGGTCTCTTAATTTGATAATGGTGCGTAATGAAACAGAATTATCAAAGGCAAACATATCGAATGCGCGGCTTAAAATAACATCAGAAAACATTGTTAAAGCTGTAGACGGTCATTTAGGTTCAGTGTCGTTACACGATCTTACAAAATTTGGATTTTTGTACAGGGAAAAATTTTCAACCACTGGTCCTGAAGCTCTAAGTTTTTCATATAACAGGTAAATGATGCCGTATAACAACAATAACAGAAATGCTTTTAATATTTTTTGTTTATAGTCCAGTCATACTGTTATTTTCTTTATACAATAATTACAAAAATTACAGTAGGTATACGATTTTTTTGCTGAACTCAAGCATCAAAGTTTCTTGTATATCTTTAAGTAAAATACCCACTCCGTTTCATTTCATACTATTTCTCTACTATGGATGAAAATTTAAAAAATGGAGTTTTAAAACTTTTCTAGTAAATTACTCATTTATCCGTTAAAAAAAAAAATTCCGATGACCGCGCTAAAAATTATTAAATGCGAGCACAGCCTTTGGCCATATCAGTTTTTGGAGGTATATTGGAAATTTGTAGTATGCCATTATATTTAATTTGAAAATACTACAGCATGATCCAGAGCCGTGTATTTTTGTACTGTGACACAGTGCAATATAACTGTTCTGTTGAATTTCTATAATAGTTCTCCATTCGCTTCGTGAATGAAAAGTAGCGCTCTGACGTGTTTTGCAGTAATGTATTCACTTTTGAAAACTGAGGAACAACTGAATGCGGCAGTGCGTAACTTTACCCTTCTACTTACAAACGCCGCACTGGCAGCGACCCCAAAAATCAATAACACAACCAAAAAAAAAGGAGTTTGTGCCACAAAATATAGCTGCGCTCTTATCAGAAAAGAGATCAATAAGGCGTGATTGGAAAAGTTCAGATCACCCTATCTGAAACAAAAGCTGACCCTCGTTACACGAAAACTCCCAAATGAACTGAAGGCGAAAAACGAGAATGATCTCCATCAATTCATGGAAAAGCTTGCCACAAAAAATTTAAAACGACCCATAATTGCAGAATCGCCCATTCGTTTACCCAACGGAGATTGGGCGAGAAGTGATACCTAAAAAGCAAAGCTGGGCATAGTTAATCGAGAATTTAGCTTCGTTAATCCGGAAATAGTTAATCAAAAATTTAGCTTCGTTAAATTAAAAAGTTAATTGCGTTGAAAAGTTAACTTCGTTAAAAATTAAAATAAATAGTTAAATTCTCTATAGAAAAAATTTTTTTTTCCAAAAAACGCATAAAAACATTTTAACTATATACAATTGAATGCCTGCACTCACAGATCCCTTTTTCGATCAACTTCAGCCCTCTATATGCAAATTTAACTTAAAAAATTAAAACTTTGTAAAAATTTTACAAAACGAATTTGCCGACGCGCTTTTTTTGATTGTCACTACGCACCCAGAGTTCCAAGTTGATTGGAAAATGTCGGCGGCGGCTAAACAGTTTCGCGCCGACCATAATCGGCTTCAATCGGCGTGCGAACATTTCGATGTCAATATCGGTTGAGCCGACACAATCGACTCAATATTTCGCCGCCGTCCAAGCCGATACATTTGACGGCGGGCTAGGCACGCCATCTCGACTTGGAACTTTAAATGTTTGTCAACAACATGAACATTTTTTCAACAGTGTGGCTAGGTAGATTATTAAAAACAGTAATTTTTACTTTTTTTTTACATTTAATAAGAAAAAAATTTTTTTCGTTTCAAAGTTAACTAATGCTAGTTAATCGAAGAAATTTAACTTAACTAAATGAAAAAGTTAATGGTTTTCGAAATTAACTGAAACGTTAAAAGTTAACCAAAAATGTAACTTCGTTAATTAACTATTAACGAATTAACTAGTTAATGTCCAGCTTTGCGAGCGTCACATCCAGCCTTCAATGTTAATACTCCTTGTTTCGGTAATTCCATATTTTGTTGAGAGGTTTTTGTACATTGTACTTGGGCTGAAGACTTTTTGAAAACATTCCGCCGAAGCTGGATCCAAAATGACGTCATTCGAACTTCGCCCGATTTGTCATTCGCTTCTCTCCAAGGCCAATCTCCTTCACAAATTAATTGATTGTCTAAGTTTCTACTACACTCATTTAATCCACCCCGAAGTTATTAATCACGAGATTGTTGTCTACAAAAATTCCATTTGCTTTCAATAGACTGTAGATTTCCTGTAGTTCATTTCCGGAACATCTTCCAGGCAGGATCAGTTTTTCTGATATAGTTGCTTTAATCTTCTTGATTTGTTCTTGTAGCTGTGCCGGGCATTCGTCTATTAGCGCAGCAGATCTGACGTGTTCATATTTTATATTTGAACATTCTGACGAGGGCCACCAAAAACTACGTGTACCAATCTTCTTCGTCGGCTTCAAGATGGCAATCCGCATGATCCATATGTTTAGATGACTTCTAGTGTTTGGTATCTTCCAATAGTGATACATTTTGTGTTTGCATTTGCGTTTATACCACTGAATTCTGCTACTTCTACATCTGTATCGTGTGTGACGTGCTTTACGCCATCGGTATCTTCTTAGATCGTCGTAATTAGTACAAATAGTATAAATACGGACTCTTCTGTTGTGATAACTTTGGCATCCTCTGTTTCGGTAACGACCTTCCTGGTGACGCCTGCTGCGGTGGTGAATATTACCCCGTTTCTTGCTCTAAGGATGACGTCTTTGTTGTAGTTCTTTACCAAAATATGTATTCCTCATGTTGGTTTGCTCCTGTTTGGTGATCCTCCTCATCTTATACTTAGTTGGGTTTGGGAACATCGCCTTAATCACTTCTTCTACTTTGAAGTTTGTTGTATTTATAACTTGCTCACGTTGTATTAATGGGACGTCTTCCTCAGTGGCTGAAGCTATAATCTCAATATTAGTTTTGTACGAGGGTTTTGCCGATCGTTGAAATTGTACTTCCGCTTTCCTTTGGAATTCACTATTACCGCCTTGTCGTTTGCTAACTGCTTCCAAGGCTTGATAGTGCATTTCCAAAAATCCCAAGACATCTTCCAGAGTTTGAATCTCCTTAGTTTTTTTCACATTCTGCTCGTAAAATTGAAGACTCTCCTTGTCTAGTTTCCGCACGACCATACTCGCGATGAAAGGTTCAAGAGTTTTTTAATATTTAATGCCGACTCATTGTTGATCATAGGTTGATCTAATATCTTGTCTACTTGTGATGTAAACAATAGCCGTCGATTCTCGTATCGCTGCTGAAGTAGCTCGAACGCTGCCTTGTAGTTGGCATCTGTTATCTGGAGATGTTGTATCATTCTTCCAGCTTCGCCTTTGACCACTGCTTTTAGCCGATACATTTTTTCCACGCTAGAGAATTGCGAGCTGTTATGCACCAAATTCTTAAATATGTCAAAGAATGTTGCCCACTCGTTGATATCGCCGTGAAATGATGGAATTTTTATATCCTCTAGTTTTAGCTTTAACTTCGATGTCGTTGCTTGCTCGTCACTTTGCTGCATATACTTTTTAATATATATCCGAATCTTTGTATAGTCTTTCGTAAGATTATTGTAGAGTTCGTAAAACTCCTCTTTGAAGATGAAGGCGTCCAATAATTTCGAGAACAACATTTTTACCATATCGTAATTTGCATTGATACTGGAACTTATTTCTTCCATCTCTATCTTTGTCAAATTACCGTTGCTTTCGGCCATTTCACCTCTGCAGTTTTGTACTCCCCGTACAAACATCTTCATCAGCTCATCCTTCTTGCTGCAACCTTCCACTTTTTGTTGAATTTTCCTAAATCCTGTAGATTGCTGTGGCGCCTCCTGATCCATCTCCATCTCTTGGATTATCGCATTTATTTGCTGCACGTTTTGCTCCGCTGATTTGAAATAATTACTCGTAAAATAATCTTCATTCGTCTCTCCATACGCTCTTATTTTTGCGTCGTTCTGCTGGAATTCCTCCCATAACTGAGACAGATGTTTTCTTTCATCGTGTAGTTTTTTTTTTCATAAACACTCGTGCTGTCGCTTTTTTGAGTAGCACCTCTATGTCCTCTCCAATTTTCTTCTGGCGATGGAATAGTTTGTTTTTTTCTGTCGTCATTGCTGGTGGGAATAGCTCCAGAAGCAGCACTTATGGGTACTTTTTTTTTTTTTATAAACCAATGTTGAAGCCTTGGTTACGCTTGAACTACTGTTTGGCCGTAGTTTACACCTTTACACTATTTGATTTTTGTGTTTTTCTGCACTTCACTTGTTCGCGTGCTTTGAGCTTCTTACGCTCAAGATACAACTTCGAATCAGCACTTGTGGATTTTTTTTAAACCAATGTTGAAGCCTTGGTTACGCTTTTACTACTGCCGTAGTTTGCCTAGACACAATTAGATTTTTGTGTTTTTTAACCAATGTTGAAGCCTTGGTTACGCTTTAACTACTGTTTCGCCGTAGTTTTCGCCTGTACACAATTAGATTTTTTTGTTTTTAACCAATGTTGAAGCCTTGGTTACGCTTTAACTACTGTTTCGCCGTAGTTTTCGCCTGTACACAATTAGATTTTTGTGTTTTTGTTTTTAAACCAATGTTGAAGCCTTGGTTACGCTTTAACTACTGTTTCGCCGTAGTTTCGCCTAGACACAATTAAATTTTTGTGTTTTCTTCATGTCACTTGTTCGAGATCTTTGAGCTTCTTACCGCTGGTGGGGGATAGCTAAAGATATAACTTCGACGGACCGCAATGAATATATTTGTAAATTCTATCCACCGAAGAGAAATAAATATCTGCTTCGGCTGAGTATTTGTATGATACTGTTTTTATTAAATTAAAATTTGGGTTTATATACAAGCTTAAAACTATTTCTTAAAACTATAGCTCACGTAGCTTTTTGAGTGATATGAACTCACGTTTGTAGGGTCTTTTCCCAGTTTTGACCTATTCTTAATATAGCATTGTATATGTGCAGTAAGTGAGTAACAGCAATTGATGGTAGCTCTTTCACCATTTTAGCCGTTACTAAGTCATGACCTGGAGCTTTTTTTGGGTTAAACTTTGCAATTTCATCCATTAGTGCTTTTCTGATGAGTACTGGGTTATAGTTTGGCCTAACTGCGAGCTGTGGTAACGGGTAATTTGCAGTAGGGGGGTTTGGAGTAAATACATTTTGTAGGTGACTTGCAAAAGCAGTACCTTTTTAGCAAAGCTGGGCAATAACTAGTTAATTCGTTAATAGTTAATTAACGAAGTTACATTTTTGGTTAACTTTTAACGTTTCAGTTAATTTCGAAAACCATTAACTTTTTCATTTAGTTAAGTTAAATTTCTTCAATTAACTAGCATTAGTTAACTTTGAAACGAAAAAAATTTTTTTATTATTAAATGTAAAAAAAAAAGTAAAAATTAAGAATTCATACTGTTTTTAATAATCTACCTAGCCACA
Source organism: Heteromyza rotundicornis (assembly GCA_951394025.1). Classification (NCBI taxonomy): domain Eukaryota; kingdom Metazoa; phylum Arthropoda; class Insecta; order Diptera; family Heleomyzidae; genus Heteromyza; species Heteromyza rotundicornis. The sequence continues at coordinate 50,874,575 of OX596010.1, read as the reverse complement.
CTGTTGAAAAAATGTTCATGTTGTTGACAAACATTTAAAGTTCCAAGTCGAGACGGCGTGCCTAGTCCGCCGTCAAATGTATCGGCTTGGTCGGCGGCGAAATATTGAGTCGATTATGTCGGCTCAACCGATATTGACATCGAAATGTTCGCACGCCTATTGAAGCCGATTATGGTCGGCGCGAAACTGTTTAGCCGCCGCCAACATTTTCCAATCAACTTGGAACTCTGGGTGCGTAGTGACAATCAAAAAAAAGCGCGTCGGCAAATTCGTTTTGTAAAATTTTTACAAAGTTTTAATTTTTTAAGTTAAATTTGCATATAGAGGGCTGAAGTTGATCGAAAAAGGGATCTGTGAGTGCAGGCATTCAATTGTATATAGTTAAAATGTTTTTTATGCGTTTTTTGGAAAAAAAAAATTTGTCTATAGAGAATTTAACTATTTAATTTAACTTTTAACGAAGTTAACTTTTCAACGCAATTAACTTTTTAATTTAACGAAGTTTAATTTTTGATTAACTATTTCCGGATTAACGAAGTTAATTTCTCGATTAACTATGCCCAGTTTTGCAATAAAGTAACGTAACGTAAGCATAGCGCCATCTAGTGTTAGCTAGCAGTAGTATACAGTAAGCGGGCTACCTGCGAACGATAAAAAAATTTAAAAAAAAGCGCAATGTTCCAGCTGCCTCCCCATCAAAAAGTATCGTACATCCGGCATTTGCAGATTGATACACTCTATTTTCTTTTTGACGTTCATTAGCACAGATCGCGTGCTATTCTTTTTGAACCAAGTTGGGAAAGTGTTCAAAGTGGCAAAGTTTTAAAGCTTAAAATTCAATTACAATAAAATTAAATATGTTAAGATACTAATGAAACAAGAAAAGTAAAACAAGCTAGCGATTCAAAAACAAAACTAGGAAAACTGTGTTATCTCGTAGTGGTACAAGAGACGGTATTCTGTCCACGGAATTTTGAAGTCAACTCCTATTGCAATCCATCAGAAGCAGCTTAACCTCCTAAGATTTATGGAAACGAATATTAAATTTTCATAAAGTGCTAATAGGTAAGCCCTGCCAGAAACTTTCCCCTCTAATAGAGCCACGAGGTAGGTGACCAAATAGGCACGCCCTGGCAGTTGCCAGCCAAAATCAAGGGGAGTCCAACTTCACCCTCAGCACCTGCAGGGTGACCGTTTGGAGACTAAAATCCCCCTGGCCCCAACTTTCTCAAAATGTTGGAAACTTTTTTAAAATTTGGGCCCCTTTTTTGAAATTTGTTATTTGATTTTAAAAATATTCAATAATAAAATAAAAAATAGTCATAGAAACACACTGGCTATAGAAAAAAAATTCTAATTTTTTCTAACCAGTTTTTCCGAAAAGTAATCCTTTTTAAATTAAATTGTTGACAATTGACAACACAGTTTTTCCGAAAAGAATTCGTTTGCAAATGAAATTGTTGACAATTGACAACATTGTTTTGTGTGCAGAGTGTGTTCGACGATCGACTATTTTCTACCAAAAATAGAGTGAAATTATGGATAGGTAAATAAATAATTTTAAAAAAAAAACTTTTTATAAACCATTATTTGTAGGTTTATAACCAAAATACAAGAACCATCTACAAGCTCGAATTTCTTTTTTCAAAGCGTTTTGTTGTTAGAAAATATTTTTATTTTACACTTTATTCTTTTATTCCGTTACACAGGGCCTCGTGAAAACCCCTCGTGTGTTCAAATAAATAAATGAATTATTTATCATTACTTAAAAAAGGGTTTTTCGTTATCGTAAACCAGAAATAATAAAAAATTCACAATTCTGGAATATTGGGGTAAAATTCCGAACGAATTTCAAGTTGGCCCCTTTTTGACCCAAAATCCTCTTTTTGGGCGACTTTCTGAAATTTCTCAACGGTCAAGCTGCCTGCAGGTTACGACAACAATTCCTTGCCGTGTCACCATACCACACAGAGAAAACGAAAAATAACCAAAAAAAGTGAAAATTATAAAATTCCAACGAAAGCTCTACTTACAAATAGAAATATGAAGAAATTCGTAAACTATCGTATCACAAAATGTAAATTAGTTCCATTGTGCAAAAAAAAATTATTTTAATTATGGAAACCCCCCCCCCCCCCAAATCTAAGTTGTTTTTATAAATCTACCTAAAACTCACCCTAGTACGTAAATTAATCTAAAAATGTACTTAATTCTAAGTATGCTCTACTTCTAAATACTATAGTATGTTACTAAATACCTATTTCGATAGAAAAACGACTTAATAACTACCATAGTTACTTAAATCTAAACTCAAAGATATAAAATTTGAAAATTATTTTTATCAGTGAGTTGAAATACCTAATTAAACATTGATTAAAAATACTTAATTTGAAGTAGAACGTGAATACCTAATTAAAAGTTAATTTCGAATTAAAATTTGGATTCTTAAGTAAAAGTAATTTTGAAGTAAAATGTGAATAGCTACTTAAAAGTAAGAAAATTAAAATCCTTCACTGCTTCATCCGATAGTATTTGGCATTTATTTTGGATCAGATTCTACAAGTTAAACATATTCACATGTATAAGTGAAGATAACAGAAAATGTTGAATCCCAAACAGATAGATAACCCGTAAATATTAAAAGAAAAGAAAAAAAAGAAAAAGAAGAATATATTTATATCAAAAGAGAAGTTAACAACATGAAAAGAAAACAAAAAGAAAACGTAGAAACCGAACATGTTTGGCGAGAATGCGATCAATTATTAACATTATTTTACAGCTTAATTGCATAAAACAAATCAAAACCAAAACAACAACACTCCGCTTCGTCTCATCAGGCGCCTGCTGACATCGAGGGAGAGCATAATGTAAGTCACTCATTCTTTATATTACTGTATTGTTTGTAATTGTTGCAAGATTCTCGCTACCAAAAATTCGGAGTGAAGCATGGGAGTGTGATGATCGATTTGGTTGTTTAGATCAGCTCAGTTGGTCACTTATTGAAGGAACAACACCATTAACGAGTATATGAGCGCATGATTATGAAGTTGCTGTTTTTATTCAGCTTGCGAGTATAGAGACAAATTTGGATTTTTCATCACGCTCCATGCATAACACTAAATCTTTTTTTCAAGATACATTTTTTTTGTAAATTGGTTAGTCAGATTAAAGGAAAAATGAAAATTTTATAATTCAGTACAACTGACTTAAGAAATGAGGCAGGGATTTAATTTTTAAATATAATATTTAAATTACCTATTATAAAAATATTAAATATGGAAATTATATCTGAGGAAAGTATTTTTTTTAAAGATGTAATGTTAATACCATAGTCTACCATCTGTTAACAATTAAAAAAAATTTTTTTTTTTTTCGGTCAAGTACGTACACCTCTCTATCTGCATACAATTTGCCTTATGAGCAACCCCACCCCCATTTTCCCTGAGCAAGACCGTAGTAAAGCAAGGTATGCAGAACCGGCTCTTAGGGCAGATTAGATGATGGAATTCCGGTTTTGAGATTCTAGAGAAGTTCGTTACAGATTTAATTATGCCCAACATGGGGCAATCCGCAATAAGAACCACCTATGGAAATGTTATTTTCTTTTAATGAAGAAAGAGTAGAAATTAATGACATAATTTTTCCCTTTTTCGGATGCCCAATTTTTGAAATTGATGCGGTGGTATAAATTTATCCACATTAGTGTTCACCCCATTTGACCACTCTTGTTGGACTTCCAGAGATTGGTTAATATTGAACTCTGACCACAAAATTGTCAAATTTCCCTGTAGATAAAGGAAAGTTTTAGTTTGCAGAATTTTTTTTATTCAAATTTCGAAATTTTCTGGTGGAATTCTAATGTCAGCATTTAACGTTTTTACCTTGGAGAACAACTACAACCTTCACAGTTACAACTGTTTGAGATTTTTATTTTTGGTCGTTGCGAATCGAAAATTTACTCACAGCAGTGCCGTGATACCGATTAATCCAACGTTATAATTTAATATTCATAAATTTCTTAAATTTTTTATGATGGTAAGTTTGTATTCTTTTTGTTACCCTTTATCAAAGTTATTGTAAGTCTTCACCTGGTAGTGTTTACTATAACCTGTATAGATAAATATATTTTATTTTTTTAAATTTTTATTGCAAAATACCGTAGTAGCGAAAATATTGCTAATATAGATCCCATTAATAGCACATTTTGTGCAATTTGTAATGAGGTTCTAAAGGAGTTTGAGAATAAATCAAAAACCCCTTGCAAGCATTAATTTCATGATAGTTGTGTTCGAACTTGGCTACACACAAACCGGACTTGTCCCGTTTGTAGACAAGCTTGTACCCAAATGGAACTCACTTTCCTTCCTCTCAATACAAATGTAAATAATGCTCGTGATACTCTCAACGCCAATAAAGCACCTTCGCGTGGTCGTGGTGCTATACCGAGAAATCGTCCCAATACAAGACTCTATACACAATCCAAAACAAGTACCGATATTCCTTCTCAAAATTCCAATTCCCGACAACGTAGTCCTCAAAATAGACGTTACACGATGGATAATCCACACAACAGCGATGGACAGGATCTAGAGATTAAAAACCTAATTTCGGATTCTCTCAATATATTCCGTGGTGAGATTTCAAACACGATTTCAACAGAAATACAAACCCTATTTCGGAACCTAAATCTTAATCCATCAAATCCTCAAATTCCACCTAATCCACCTCAGGAGGTGAATAGATGGCCTAGGGATATGCCTTTTGAAAATCTCGAACTCTCTGACAGACGCTCATCAAGACCACCTACTCAAGGTTCGGAACTTATTTCCCTTACCAACCAAAAAATTTCAAACATAATTCACCACTGGCATATTAAATTTAATGGATCTTCCGATGATATTTCTGTTGATAAATTCATCTATCGTATAAACACCTTAACTTCAGACAACTTAATTGGAATTTTCGGGTTATTATGCCAACATGTTCATATGCTATTCGAGGGTAAAGCAAAACAGTGGTTTTGGCGATACCATCGACAAGCCGATCAACTCGAGTGGTTTGATTTATGCATATATTACAGATTCTGACATTAAAGATGACATTCGAAAATGCACGCAGAAGAACACTGAGACATTTGACGAATACTTTGATTCGGATATGGTATTATGTGACAAGCCTAGAACCCCTATGCAATCTTCAGAATTACTAGAAATGTTGATAAGGAATTTGAAACCAAATGGCCATTTGGTGGATATAAATGCTCTTGAGAAAGGTCCAGTTAAATGTTGGAATTGTGATGGTGTTGGACAGGGGTATCGGGATTGCTTGAATCCCAAACGTATCTTTTTTTATGGTTGTGGGGCATTAGACACATATAAACCAACATGTCAGAAATGCAGCAATCAGAAGGAAAACTCGAAAGTGTATGTCCGCAACTTAAATAGCGGTCATCCAAGCACTTCACGTCCTCGGAACTAAATGATACTCCAATTTCAATTTTGGGAAAATCTATCTTTCGCTCTTGGATACACTGCAAAGTGAAATGTGTTATTCATACACACCTAAAGTGTGTAAAACTTGTAGACACATTTTACACACAACTTTGCGTGTATAAACACTGTAAGTGCTTTTAAAAAACACGCATGCGTGTTAATAAAACATGCCAAAATCTTGAATGTGTGTTTTTTTTATTTATCAAAATGAATATACACTTAAAAACATGTGTTGTGTGTAAAATTACACGCCAAAAGATAGGTTCACTTTGCAGTGTAGTGGTGCTAATAAGAGTTGTATTGGGGCAGAATTAACTAAAACTGTAATTGAAACAAACAACGTATTTAGAAAAGGGAGTGCTTGTGTAAGAACACAAGAACATAAGAAAATCAAAAGAAATCTTTAAATTTTCTCGTTTTTCCCTCAATTACCCAAAATGTTATATGCGGTATTGATTTTTGGAAAATTTTCGGTCTAAGTATTGCAGCCAATTTTTCTATCAATGAACTGACCTCTGAAGAAGACCCGGACGTACTCTCTCTAAGGAATTCCGAACGTCGTAAATTAGATGCTGCAACTTTTCCATCATTTGAAGTTGAAGGCCTTGGCAAGACTTTAATTATCGAGCACGTGATTGATATCGGAAATGCTGAGCCAATAAAACAGAGACACTATCCAATATCTCCTGCGATGGAAAAAGTTTTATGTAAGGAAATAGACAGAATGCTAAATTTAGGAGTGATTGAGGATGCAGGGAGTTCACCATGGTCCTCGCCAACAGTTTTACTTATCAAGCCAGACAAGGTTCGCTTTGAACCTTGTCTGAAAGTTGAATTCAGTTACACTTAAAGACGCTTATCCCATCCCAATTATCGACGGGTTAATTTCAAGATTGTCTCCAGTTTACTGTATATCGAAAATTGATTTAAAAGATGCCTTCTAGCAAATAAATTTAGATAAAGACTCTCGCCCTAAAACTGCTTTTACGATTCAAAACCGACCTTTACATCAATTTACTCGAATGCCATTCGGTTTGTGTAATGCACCACAAACTATGTGCCGATTAATGGATAGTATCACAGTCGTTCGAAGAACATCTTAGTCATCTTTTGGAGGTATCGTCACATTTGAGGAAAGCAGGTTTAACAATTAATATAAAGAAAAGCAAATTCGGCTTGAGTCAAGTTAATTATTTAGGTTATGTTGTCGGATAAAAGCGATTATTAAGTATCCTGTCCCGAAGAGTGTACGCCAGCTTCGTCAATTTCTCGGTATGACTCGGAGGTATAGGATATTTATTGATAACTACTCTACTTTAACTTGTCATTGGACCGATCTTCTTTCTAAGAAAAAGTTACTTTTATGGAACGATGATGCTCAACGGGCCTTCGAAACTTTGAAGTCAAAGTTATCGTCTGCGCCGGTTCTCGCTCATCCTGATTACACGAAATCATTCATTGTCCAATGTGATGCCAGCCAGTGGGGTGTCGGTGGTCTTCTTGCGTAGATAGACGAAAACGGTGATGAAAAGCCAATAGCTTTCATGTCAAAAAAATTTAATAAAGCGCAGAGAAACTACACCGTTACTGAGCTGGAATGCTTATCCGTCGTGCTAGCGATCAGAAAGTGTCGCCCCTATATGGACATGAGTTTAAAGTAGTGACATACCATGCAAGTCTTAAATGGCTAATGAGTCAAAAGGACTTGAGCGGGAGATTGGCCAGATGGTCACTTAAACTTCAAGGGTTTAATTTTACAGTAGAGCATCGAAAAGGTAGCGAAAATATCGTTGCTGACGCATTGTCACGCACATTCGAAGGTGAAGTTGCTGTTGAATCGGTTGAGGTAGAAAATTTGCCAATTATTGATTTAAATTCGGAATGTTTTGATGTAGGAGAATATAAGCAGTTAAGAGAAAAATTTCTTAAGGTTGAGCTGTCTGATTTTAAAGTGATAGATAAATTTATACACTTTCGAGCCAAGTTTTCGCAGGGGGACGGTGATGAATCGGAATCATGGAAACTCTGGGTTCCCGTTGACCTTCGAAAAAGCGTAATTTTTTCGGCGCACGATGTCCCATCATCTGCTCACGGTGGAATTGCCAAAACGGTCGAGAGAGTACGTAGGCATTTCTATTGGCCAGGTCATGTGGTGGATGTTCGAAAATATGTAGTGAATTGCGAATTATGTAAAACGTCAAAAACACCCACTCATGTATTGCGACCTCCCATGGGTAATATGGCTGAATCGGAGTGACCATTTCAACGACTTAACTTAGACCTTATAGGACCGTTTCCACGAAGCAAAAAGGGAAACATCGGAATATTTATAATCTTAGATCACTTTACTAGATTCCCATTTTTGAAAGCTATAAAGAAATTTACTTCCACCAATATAATTGAATTCATGAAAACTGACATCTTTGACTGTTTTGGAGTGCCTCAGACGGTAGTGACGGACAACGGATCCCAATTAAAAAGTAAAGAGTTTGAGGCTTTTAATTCAATGTACGGAATAAGACATGTTTGCACAGCGGTGTATTCCCCACAGTCCAACGCCTCAGAGAGAGTGAACAGATCTATCAACGAAGCTCTAAGATCATATGTTCCAAAAGACCAAAAAAAATGGGATATATTTTTAAGCAGCATAAATAGTTCGTTTCGTAATAGTTTTCTCTCCACTACGGGAGTATCACCATACCAAATCGTATTTGGCCAAAACATGATTACTCATGGTACCGATTATACCTTGCTGAAGCAAGTAAAATTGTTGTCTGAACCGGAAGTAAAAATAGAGCGCATGGATACCTTTGCATTACTAAGAGATTCCATTAAAGCAAAAATTAAAGAGTCGTATGAGAAAAATGTTCATACATATAACCTCCGATCGAAAGTTCGAAATTTTAGTGTAGGACAGAATGTTATAAGACGAAATTTTGCACAAAGTAGCCTAATAAAACCTTTGCGAAACTGGCTCCTACGGGGATAAAAGCGCGCGTGACCAAGAAATTAGGAAACGCTTATTACGAATTAGAAGATTGTGAGGGTAGAAATGTTGACATATTCCATGCAAAGGATATCTGGTAAATTGGTACTTGTTTTCAGTTTCACTTTCTATATTACCTTGGAAATGAATCTGTTTTGTGAGGGTCAATTTTCCAATTTTTTCTTTTATTGATAATGATAATATAAAATATCTTTTATGAAACAATAAAGTAACGTAACGTAAGCATAGCGCCATCTAGTGTTAGCTAGCAGTAGTATACAGTAAGCGGGCAACCTGCGAACGATAAAAAAAATTTAAAAAAAGCGCAAGGTTTCAGCTGCCACCCCATCAAAAAGTATCGCACATCCGGCATTTGCAGATTGATACACTCTCTTTTCTTTTTGACGTTCATTAGCACAGATCGCGTGCTATTCTTTTTGAACCAAATTGGCAAAGTGTTCAAAGTGGCAAAGTTTTAAAGCTTAAAATTCAATTACAATAAAATTAAATATGTTAAGATACTAATGAAACAAGAAAAATAAAACAAGCTAGCGATTCAAAAACAAAACTAGGAAAACTGTGTTATCTCGTAGTGGTACAAGAGACGGTATTCTGTCCACGGAATTTTGAAGTCAGCTCCTATTGCAATCCATCAGAAGCAGCTTAATCTCCTAAGATTTATGGAAACGAATATTTAATTTTCATAAAGTGCTAATAGGTAAGCCCTGCCAGAAACTTTCCCCTCTAATAGAGCCACAAGGTAGGCGACCAAATAGGCACGCCCTGGCAGTTGCCAGCCAAAATCAAGGGGAATCCTCCTTCACCCTCAGCACCTGCAGGTTACGACAACAATTCCTTGCCGTGTCACCATACCACACAGAAAAAACGAAAAAAACCCCAAAAAAAGTGAAAATTATAAAATTCCAACGAAAGCTCTACTTACAAATAGAAATATGAAGAAATTCGTAAACTATCGTATCACAAAATGTAAATTGGTTCCATTGTGAAAAAAAAAAAAAATTTATTTTATGGAAAACCCCCCCCCCCCAAATCTCAATTGTTTTTATAAATCTACCTAAAACTCACCCTAGTACGTAAATTAATCCAAAAATGTACTTAATTCTAAGTATGCTCTACTTCTAAATACTATAGTATGTTACTAAATACCTATTTCGATGGAAAAACGACTTAATAACTACCATAGTTACTTAAATCTAAACTCAAAGATATAAAATTTGAAAATTATTTTTATTAGTGAGTTGAAATACCTAATTAAACATTGATTAAAAATGCTTAATTTTGAAGTAAAATGTGAATAGCTACTTAAAAGTAAGAAAATTAAAACCCTTCACTGCTTCATCCGATAGTATTTGGCATTTATTTTTGATCAGATTCTACAGTTAAATATATTCACATGCATAAGTGAAGAGAACAGAAAATGTTGAATCCCAAACAGATAGATAACCCGTACATAATAAAAGAGGTAATATAAAAGAAAAGAAAAAAAAGAAAAAGAAGAATATATTTATATCAAAAGAGAAGTTAACAACATGAAAAGAAAACAAAAAGAAAACGTAGAAACCGAACATGTTTGGCGAGAATGCACAATTATTAACATTATTTTACAGCTTAATTGCATAAAACAAATCAAAACCGAAACAACAACACTCCGCTTCGTCTCATCAGGCGCCTGCTGACATCGAGGGAGAGCATAATGTAAGTCACTCATTCTTTATATTACTGTATTGTTTGTAATTGTTGCAAGATTCTCGCTACCAAAAATTCGGAATTTGGTTGTTTAGATCAGCTCAGTTGGTTTTGGTCACTTATTGAAGGAACAACACCATTAACGAGTATATGAGCGCATGATTATGAAGTTGCTGTTTTTATTCAGCTTGCGAGTATAGAGACAAATTTGAATTATTCATCACGCTCCATGCATAACACTAAGTGTTTTTTTCAAGATACATTTTTTTTGTAAATTGGTTAATCAGATTAAAGGAAAAATGAAAATTTTATAATTCAGTACAACTGACTTAAGAGATGAGGCAGGAATTTAATTTGTAAATATAATATTTATGGAGAGCAAATCCAGCTAGCTTCTTCAATAGCAAACGGTGCATCAGACTTTTTTGTTGTTGTAAAGTAATGTTAATATCATAGTCTACCATCTGTTATCAATTTAAAAAAATTTTTTAGTTTTATTCGGTCAAGAAAAGTTTTGGCAACCCTGTTCAACTTGTTCATAAGTGAATTTTTGCTGCGATTTGAATAAATATTTTTAAATAGTTACCGTGGTAATTATTTTGAAAACCTTTTAAATAAATTAAATAAATTAAATTCTGGCTAAGTGCAATAAGTTTTGTGCAAATAACAAAGTTTTGTGCTTTATTTCCGTGAATTCCTGTGAGCTAAGTACAACAAAAATTGCAAATTTTTTTGTTTTTGCTTATACTGTCCACTTTGACATTTCTTGTGTCACCAGCTTTATATAGATTCCACATTCTCAGACTGATCATATTTTCAGAGCATACTTTCAGGCACTTGTTTTAATATAATTTGAAAGTGCCTTTTCCCAGTCAACATTTTGTCTCGTTACAATTTACACTTTTTTACACTTTTTGTATTTTATTTTTTATAAATTTTGCATTTAAATATGACTTGCTCTTTCCGTAAGTGTGCCATTAAAGTCGATAATGAACGCATGGTCTCTTGTTGGCTATGTGATATCTTTTATCACGTCAAATGTGCATCCCTTACTGGTAGAGTAGTCGATCTGATCGAGGGTAAAAAAGGTCTTCGTTGGTCCTGCGAGGATTGCCGCGATACAGAGCTGGACATCTGCAAATTGGTACGTCAAGCCCGAAAGGGATTTAATGATGTATCAAAGGACTTAGCAGCTGCCCAGTCTAAACTGAAGGAGTACGAAATTAACTTTCAGAAGTATAAATGTTTGGATGAAACAGCTCCGAAACAAGATACTTCTGTTGGGCTTTTACCACCTACCCCAAAGCCAATTTCAACTCCGACAACTCCATCCTTTTCCGATATGTTTGCTTCACCAGTTACATTTTATTCTCCTGATCCTGCGGTTTTGGAAACGAGGGTAGATGACGCTCCTGAGAAAAATATGAACGGAATCTCAAATATTGATAAAAATGTTTGTCCTTCCATAAATATTATTTCTCCAAAGGATTGTTTGCGGGAAGTACAAGAAACGAGAACCCCAAAAAGGCTTGTTGTTGTGCAACCTAAAAAATCTATTTTCGTGTCTAGATTTGCACCAGACACATTAACTGAAGATATTATATTTTATATTGATTCTAAACTCAATAAAATTCAACTTTTCATACGCTAGAAACATTTCATCTTTCAAATTATCTGTTCCTGCAGAATTGTTTGATGAGATTGTTAATAAAAATTTTTGGCCGGATAAAACTTTAGTTCGTGAATTTGTTTATAAAGAAAAATCAAATCTAGTAAATCCAGTTCAACTTCCTCAAAGAAAATCAAATTCTAATCAAAAAAACTAAATAAAATCCCGAATAATGTTGTTTGTCTTCTGTACCAAAATGTTCGAGGGCTAAATACAAAGTTGAACGATATTTATATTAAAAGTTTCGATTGTAGTCATAATGTCTTGGTATTTACCGAAACTTGGCTTAAACCAAATATTTTTGATTCAGAAATTCTGTGTGCTGGGTATCAAATTTTTCGGAGGGATCGTAAATGCAGGACTGGTGGTGGAGTCCTCATTGCAGTAAAAAACCTTTTTTCATCTGAGGAAGTCATACTTTCAGATGTCTCTGACTTGGAATTTATTTGTGTACGAATTCGAGTTTTTAGTATCGATATTTTCGTTACTTGCTCGTGTATCCCACCGAATTCCGATATTACCGTTTATCTAAGACATGTGTCACTTATATCATTGGTTTACTCAAATGTTAAACCTGTCGATTCCATTGTTGTTTTTGGAGACTTTAATTTACCGAATATATCTTGGAATTTTTGTGGCGATTCAAACCAGTTTCTTCCGTATTCTTCTCGTGACTGTTTAAACGACTTTCTGGATTCATTTTCAGATATGAGTTTACAACAAGTAAACGGGATTGAAAATAAGAATAGTAGAATTTTGGATTTAATTTATGTTGATGACTCTTCGAAGTTTTCAGTGCAACGCTGTGATGCTTTTGCATGTCCAGAAGATAACCATCACCCAACACTTGAATTATCTTTCGAATTCGTTCAAAACAACTTAGAACCAGTTTCTACACCGTTGAAGTCATTTTTTTGCTTCAAGAATACAAATTTTGTTAAAATGAACCAACTCTTATCTGAAACTAGTTGGGACATGAACTTTGAAGATGTTGACGACTGTGTATCAATTTTCAATTGTACGCTCAGCAAAATCTTCGAGATATGTGTTCCAAAGAACATTAAAAAGAATTCGAATGAACTTGGTGCTGTATGGTTTACAAAAGAATTGAGGAAACTAAAAACTTCGAAAACTCGGGCATTTAAAACATATAAAAGAACTTTAAACCTTCAAGATTATTCAAAATATTCGCTTCTGAGACATAAATATCAAGTACTTAATAAAAAATGCTATGATGAATATTTGAACGATTTGAAATCCAAAATGAAATACGATTCTAAAACTTTTTATAACTTTGTAAATTCAAAAAGGAAAAACACTGGTTTTCCAACTACAATGAAATGGAATGATCGTGAGTCCAACAATCCTACTGAGATTTCCAATATGTTTGCTGACTTCTTCAAAACGACATATTCTGATAATACTTATGGCAACACATCGTATCCATATAACATCCCCACTTATAATTCCATTCTCAATCCTGTTATAGAATCTGATGATGTCTTACAACACCTAAAATCGTTGAAATATTCATATAGTACTGGTCCAGATAATATTCCTAGCTGTATTTTGAAAGTTTGTGCAGAAAATTTATACATTCCACTTTCAAATATATTTAATGCCTCTATTGAAAGAGGTTATTTTCCGAATTCATGGAAAGAGTCATACATTATTCCTCTTTATAAAAGTGGAACCAAATCATTCGTATCTAACTATAGAGGTATTGCTAAACTTAGCACAATACCAAAGTTATTTGAACAAGTTGTTACAAAGCAATTGGTTCACTCGGTCACAACTTTAATATCTCCTTCACAGCATGGTTTTCTGAGAGGTAGATCAACATCTACAAATTTATTGGAATTTTCTTCATTAACAATAAAGGGATTTTCAAAGAATCTTCAAACAGATGTCATATATACTAATTTTAGTAAAGCTTTTGATAAAGTTAATCATTATTTGTTGATTGAAAAGCTTAAAAGATACGGATTCCCAGATCTTCTTTTAAAATGGGTAGAATCGTATCTGACAAATCGGAAGCAACAGGTGTTATTCGAATCATCAACATCAAAAACTATAGATGTCACCTCTGGAGTTCCTCAAGGAAGTCACTTAGGTCCTATTCTGTTTAATCTTTTTATAAATGACCTTCCTTCTGTCATTAAACATTCGAATGTACTGTTGTATGCTGATGACGTCAAATTGTTTCTATCCTATGACATCTTAGATCAACATAAGTTGTTACAATCAGATCCGACCAGTATAGCTATCTGGTGTGATAATAACTTAATGGAACTGAACCTGAAAAAATGTAAATTTATGACATTTGCTAGAAGACACCAACTTTCATCGCTGTATCATATAAATAACTGTAATCTAGAAAAGGTTTTTACTTTTGTGGACCTGGGTGTTACTATGGATCCAAAACTTCGCTTTCATCTACATATTGACTTATGTGTGAATAAGGCGAGGGGTGTTCTAGGTTTCATTAAAAGATGGTCAAAAGAATTTAATGACCCATTCGTTACCAAAAGTCTTTACATATCACTTGTAAGACCAATTTTGGAATATGCATCAGTCTTGTGAAATCCACAATACAACTGCCACTCTGATAGAGTTGAATCGGTTCAAAAACAATTTTTATTATTTGCTTTAAGAAACCTTCGCTGGAATCCGAATCAGAACCTACCTCCATACGAAAATCGTTTAAAACTCTTGGACATCCCTACTCTAAAAAATAGAAGAACGATGCTTAATGTAACATTTTTGATTAAATTGATAAATGGCTCTCTGAATTCTACATTTTTGCTTCAAGAAATTGATTTTAATATTCCAAGCCGTCGTTCCAGATCTTTCATTCCTTTGATATTAAGTATGTGCCGCTCTAATTACGCGCAGAATGAACCTTTTCGTTGTATTTGTAGCGATTTTAATAGCCTGTATTCTGTCTTTGACCTGTCAGATTCACTTAATAAAACTAAAACTTTTATTTTAAATGCACTTGATCACACTTAAGCCTTTGTTGCTCTTTGAGTTTTTGGACCGCTTAGGGTCTAACGAAATGACAGGGTTGCCAAACTCCACAAAGATCGGCATTGTCGATTTTTTGAAAGTGTTGTATTTTTGTTGTATTTTATATTTATATTTTAGCAGAATTTTGTTTTTTACTGTATATTGTATACAAATAAAACAAAATTTTTAGCCGAGTTCACATTCGTTCCGTTACTGTTTACTTAACTGTTCTATTTGTATTTGATTTTTTATATTTCGTATAAAAAAACAAAATATTAAAATAATATTTGTAATCTTTGTCGCGTATATTAACTGTTTGGATTGTTTTGTGTTTGTATTTTTGTTAAGTCTAATATCGTAAAGTAGGCAAAAATTATATTTGATCAAATTCATATTCGTCGCATGAATTCTGATGCTTCATAATATTTTCTTTTAATTCTATTATTTATTATCACGTTAATCTTATATTATGTTATGTTTGGAAGAATTATCTATTGCATTCATAACCTAATTCGCGTTTTATTAATATGCGTTTTATCAGCTGATGATTTTAATCTGTAGCTGAAACGAATTTCCAAATATGTTTACCCGCGATCGGTTACACAGCGTAATCCGGATTACGGCTGTTCGGTCACCAAATCCGTGCGTCATGCGGATGTGCCCCTCGGTCGGTTGGGCGGGTTAGTGGGACCGTTGGGATTCGTCGTTAAAAAAAAAGTACGTACACCTACACAGCGTTACACAAAAAAAAAAAGCCTAGAACTTGGGGCGCCACCTATTACACGTTGTATGTATGTCCAAAAAAAATGATAACTGCATACCAGGTATTTTGATTACACCCCCAAAATCTGAAGCTAGAAGAGAAAAACCAATTTTTGTCGGTGTTACCCTATTTTTAATGATAACTTTATAAGAGCTCGATATTCACAAGCTTTAACTTGTTGAAAAGAAGAGAAGCAGACGCTTCAATCAGTGTATAACTTTGATTTATATGGCGAAAAACACAGAAGTTATTACTGAAAACATCGCTCAGGCACCATTTTTTGACATTTATTGACGGGTTTTTTCCATTTAAGAATTTTTTTCATACAACACTATACTTATTTTTTTACAAAAATTAAAAATATATCAAATTTCGCGTTCAACGAGCCAAAACTTGTTCAAATCCTTTCAAAATTTACTGCAGTATTTTATTTTTCGCTCTAGCATTTTTGCTGATTTTGGTACAAAATTTTTTATATATACCTTTTTTTTGTACATTTTATCGCTGGTTCATCTTTTAAGATGCTAAAAAGAAGACGTAAAATGTATAAAAAGTATTTAACTTGAAAAAATCAAAATTTAAAAAAAAGTCGAAAACATTTTTTTTTTTGTAATTTTTAACATTTTGTACCCAAATTAGCAAAAAAGTTCCAGCGAAAAATGGAATACTGAAGTCAATTTAGAATGGATTGCAACCAATTTGGGCTCGTTGAAACAAGGATTTGATGTATTTTGAATTTTTGTAAAAAAAATTAGTATAGTGTGTATGAAAAAAATTCTTAAATCGAAAAAAACCGTTAAAATAAATGTCAAAAAATTGTGCCTGAGCGATGTTTTCAGTAATAACTTCTGTGTTTTTCGCCATATAAATCAAAGTTATACACTGATTGAAGCGTCTGCTTCTCTTCTTTTTAACAAGCTATAGCTCACGCTTTCAAAGTTATCTTTAAAAATAGGGTAACACCGGTAGAAATTGGTTTTCCTCTTCTAACTTCAGATTTTGGGGGTGTAATCAAAATTTCTGATACGCAGATGTCATTTTCTTGGACATACCTACAACGTGTAATAGGTGGCGTCCCAAGTTCTGGGCGACTGTAACGCAGTGCTATCTATCTGCATAAATTTTAATGATGTAACAGATCTCGCAATTTGCCTTATGAGCAACCCCACTCCCATTTTCCCTGAGCAAGGTATGCAGAGCCGGCTATTCGGGCAGATTAGATGATGGAATTCCGGTTTTGAGATTCTAGAGATGTTCGTTACAAATTGAGTTATTTGTTTGGCGCTTTCGGTGAAGCCGAAGTCGCTGCTTATTGAGTTTGACAAGAAAGTCAAACGCCTTCTACATCTCAAACTTAAATATATACAAACCACAGAAAAGTGGACTCTTGGCGTAAACAATTTCCAAATCTTTATCAGTATGAGAATATCTTTTTCATCATATCGATAATTTTTTTTTTATTTCTATGCAACCATTTTTGTATTTTTTTTTATCGAAGTGATACAATTTTATTTAGTTCATCAAAAAATTTCGAATTTGAAGAAATATTTATCAAAATAAAAAAATTAATTTATTCAATTCTAGAAATATATTTTTTTCAAATAAAACATTTGGTATTTTATCAAAATGAAAAACCATTTTTCCATTTAAGAAAAACATTACAAAAATGACAACAATATTGTCAAATAACAATTCCCCCCCCCCTACCTGATCGACAACATCATAAAATAACAAATGCAAAACAGAAAAAAAAAATAAATAAACACAACAAACCACAAAATAGAGAACCACCTGACCAAACCAAAAAGTACTTTGGAGTCTCATTCATTCCAAACCTAACAGAGAACAGGAAACTTAAAACAATAATAAAATCGGAGAAACACAACACAACACTTCGGACGATATTCACAAAAACCCCAATAGACAAATTGGAACAAAACAACGTCGTGTACGAAATAAAATGCAAAGGGAAGGACAACGAAAAATGCAACTGGACTTCGAGGAAGTAAGAATATTAGACGTAGAGAGAAGAGAGAACACAAGACTGACGTTATAAAGCTTACGAATACAACGGAAATGGACCACCGTGATGAACTTTCAAGAAGAGAAAGACAACATTAATCTAGCGTACACAGTGGCGATCGCACCGAACAAAAGCGGGAAAATTTCAAAAATTTGAAATGTTTAATTGCAATTATTTGTTAAATGTTTAATGTTCAAATAGGGAAATGACGTGATTGAAAAATGTAAGTTAGGTAGAATTAGGAAAAATGTGATATTAATTTAAATTTTGATCGTTTTTAATATTCTCATTGTAATTACTTGTAATTTATTGTGAAAGTAGCGAATAAACAGAACCCCAGAAGATGTTGACAACAAATCAACGAAACGTCGGGAGACAAAGTGAATTAGATTTTTAATTGCACAAAACATAGCTGACCAGAAAAAATCATATATCAATATCGAAGGGCACGTCGAAAATTTCTTTAAAATTTTTATGAATACATAAAATTCAAATACTGCACAACAACAGTTTTAACCCTGAAAGATTACTGCAATCAAAACAAGGGATTAGCAAAACAAAAAGAATGACTGACTTTTCTACACACATGCATAGAGTATGGAATCTTACCAAAACACCTCACGAATACAACATTAAGAACCAAACAATTATTTCATCAGGCAAACACACTGTGAGGAGTAAAGTCTTGCCATCGTTTTCCGACGGCAGCACCAGCTATTTTTCTTTTCTTTTCTTATCTTTATAATTGATACTTTTCTTTTTACTTTTGAATTTTTGTTATTATACTTTTATTTTTTTATTATTATTCCGAACTCTTCTCAAAACGATAGTATTAAGTAAAATGTCCGTGTGGCACCTGCACGGTAGGTTTAGATTTCCCGAGTACTGGCAACACCGGTCACACTAAGTGTGGTGAGTGGTGAAAGTACAAGTTCCGAACGGCGCAGGAGTCTGCAATGAGGAGTCTGAAATGAGGAAAAGTCAGTTCTTCGCCAGCGGTCAAACCGAATAGTCGCACCTCGACTAGACCAAGGAAACGGCACACCGAGATTCGGTGATAATTCGACAGCGGCATTGGGTGAGTTTTTTTTCGATATTTAGTAGGCAAGCCTGAGTAGAAATAGCGTAGAATTGTCTCTCTCTCACCAGCGCATTTATCGCTCGTGATACATAGCTCCCGCATAGTAGACCTAGTTTAGTTTTCTCTTGTCAGCGCACTTATTGCTCGTGGCACATAGCTCTCCGTAGAGGGCATAGCATAGGATTTTCCCTCTCACCAGCGCATTTATCGCTCGTGAGGTATAGCTCCCGCATAGTAGACCTAGTTTAGTTTTCTCTTGTCAGCGCACTTATTGCTCGTGGCACATAGCTCTCCGTAGAGGACATAGCATAGGATTTTCCCCTCTCACCAGCGCATTTATCGCTCGTGAGGTATAGCTCCCGCATAGTAGACCCAGTTTAGTTTCTCTTGTCAGCGCACTTATTGCTCGTGGCACATAGCTCTCCGTAGAGGACATAGCATAGGATTTTCCCCTCTCACCAGCGCATTTATCATAGCGTAGAATTACCCCTCTCTCACCAGCGCATTTATCGCTCGTGATGTATAGCTCCCGCATAGTAGACCTAGCTTAGTTTTTCTCTTGCCAGCGCACTTATTGCCCGTGGCGTACAGCTTTCTTGTAGTGGGAACGCTATACCAACGATCCGTCCCATTTATCGACCCTCTCCCCTCATAATCCCTTTCCCCTGTACAACTTCTGTTAGCTCTTCTCCTGCGCACGGACGCATGGTTGCAACCCCCCCCCTCTCGTTTGATTCTCCTCTGACTGGTGAAACGGACCCCCAACAGTCGCACCGCGGCCAGTACTCTGGGTAGGCAGGCGAGTTTGAACGTGAAGGGAGCAGAAGAATTGTAATAGATAATAAACTCAAGAAAATATAATTAATTAATATAAATAATTAGATGTACATTAATTAAGAAATGAATTAAAAAAAATTAAATTAAATTAAGTGAATTTCCAATGAATAAAAAATTTAAATTAAATAAATTGAATTTCCAAGTTAAATCCTGTTTACAATCAATCTGACGAAATTTTGGCCTTCGCGCGGTCCCAAAACATACAAATTTTTGCAACGAACCTTGGACGCCGACGGCTTCACCCCGGCTCCAAAATTACCTCGTTACAATGACGCCCGAGCAGGGACCCTGGCGCATAAGTCCTTAAAACGGAAACAAAATTTCGGTTAAAAACAAAAAAAAAAACAGGATTTAATTTAAAAAAAAAAAAAAAATCATAAATCGGAAAAAAATGTAATTCAAATCAAATTCTACGAACAAAGTGCGAAAAGACAAGAGAAAAAATTAACAGTTAATTCCATGTAGAAACGGTGAGCGAAAACCACGTGGAAAAGCAGAAGCGCCGGTGCATAGTGCCAGTCCGTTAACGCGAAACGGGAAATACGGAACTGTACCGCGAATCAAGTGCTTTAAAATCGAACCAAGTGATGCGCGAAATAAACCCGTTGAACAACGAAAACGGTAAATCGGCAAAGCCGAGAAGTACCGCGTGGCGACAAGCAGGCACCGACAACTAACGGGCCAAGTGACGCGACTAGCGACAAAAGTGTTTAAAAAGCAAAAATATCCAAGGATTTGATTAAATTAAATAAATGCTAAAGAAATAAATTTGGGAAAATTATTCATCGTAAAATTTAACGATAACGAAATAAAATGAGAGAATCTATTAATTCAAAATTTTGTGCGATATAGAAATAACCGTGAGAATTCAGTGATTACAATCATAAACCAACTTAGTGTAATCGACGAAAATCAAAGAGTGACCGTTAGCCACGAAACAAAGCGATAACAAGATTATCAAAAATAAAAAAACAAAAGGAGATTAATTTGAGAAAAGTGAAAATAGAAAGGCCACCTTACTATATCCCCGCCACGAGGCTAGTTATTGTGCATTAACGCGGCCATGGAAGGCAAGGTGTATACCAGTTGGGTGTATAGCCTCAACCAGGCCGACCTGGTAGCTTACGCGAACGAATTTGAACTTGATCCCTCCGGTACGGTGAGTGTGCTCCGGGCAATCCGATCACACCCCCGAAAGGGTGCAGCGATTCCTTCTGCTACAAGAAAAACACAAACGCGTGTTGGCAGTCGCGACCGAGAAAATCATCGATAGTGCGGGTAGTGACACCCTCGGTTCAGGGTCAGATGATAGTGTGAATAAAGAGCGCAAATTTGCGCCAACTAGTGAAAGTAACGCCGAAATCGACGACAAAGCCGTAACTGGCGGGGCCCTGCCTACAGTCATCATACAGCCCGCTTCGCCGTTGCCATCGCCAAACAATCCCGGGCCGACAGCGGGCCCTGAGAACAACATCAGCAGACCAGCGGCGCCCACTGCCACAATGGGTGTTATACCGGCTGAGATACCAGAGGCTGGCCACCAATCAACAGCAACTACAGACAGCACGACCCAACCCTCACACCATTTCACCAGCAACCAGGTAAGACCACCCGCCACTGGCGCGGGGGTCATGGACAAGGTACGTAAATGGTTTTGTTACTATGATGGGGGGCCCGACCCACTCGCGTTTATCGAGCGGGCGGAAGAGCTGTGCGCTATGGATGGGCTAAAAGTGGACCTATTGCCACGATTCTTGCCCGAAGTGCTAAGGGGCAAAGCGCTTGTCTGGTTCCGGACCTGTAATCGGCAGTGGGAAACTTGGGCATTATTTAAGAAAGATTTCCTCACCTTTTTCTTGCCGGCTCGCTACTACGAGCGTATTGACGACACTATTCGAGGCCGTTTTCAACAGGGCCACGAATCTTTCAGCGACTACGCGCTATCCCTACTCTACTTGATGCGTCAAGGGACGTACAATGAAGAGCAACGCCTTGAGCGCGTGTTTCGAAACGCCCGCCCCGAGTACCACTGGTACATTCGGCGCAAAGATTTTAACACCTTCGCCGAGCTTTTTGCCCTGGCTCAAGATATGGAATGTATCCAGGAGCGGGAGTCAGGCAGAGCTGCTTCACCACAAAGGGGTGGCGACCAACATCGTTTATTTACTCAGCCACTGCAAGCCATAACCGACGCCTCGGTCTCAGCTCAGGACGATCGCA
Organism: Heteromyza rotundicornis; assembly: GCA_951394025.1. Lineage (NCBI taxonomy): Eukaryota > Metazoa > Arthropoda > Insecta > Diptera > Heleomyzidae > Heteromyza > Heteromyza rotundicornis. The sequence continues at coordinate 50,852,788 of OX596010.1, read as the reverse complement.
TTGACCCTCGGGGTTGTCGCCGATGTGGGCAGAGTGGACATTTTATACGAAATTGTACAAACCGCCAGGTAGATTTTTGTTGGCAGTGCGGTCGACGCGGCCGCAAGACCATCGAGTGTTGCCACCAGCCGGGAAACGCCAGCGGAGGCCACCCCGATCGAGGGGGGGTGGTGGCTCCGGCGCTCCACCCTCAACACCAGTAATATTTGAACACGATGCCAGGCACATCCTCGCCCACGCAATCGTGGGGGGACAGCAGGTGCAGGCTATCGTCGACACGGGGGCGACGCGAAGTTTTATCAGCGGTGCGTTTGCTCACAAAATTCGACAAAAGAGTAGGACAGAAACTTTTAATGGGGAGGTTAAATTGGCAGATGGGTCCAGTCGTAGTTTAGATCAGGTCGTCGAAGCGCGAGTCAAGCTGGGCAATAGCAATGTTTTGCTCAAATTTATCGTCATGCCCGACGCATACGAGGACGTCGTTCTGGGGCTAGATTTTCTTATTTTTACAGAAACGAGTTTCACCTGCGCTGGTGCAACTTTACGATTGAAACCTGCCACGACCACGACGCAGTCTCTGCTGGCCGCGGAGACAACAACAAGTCAGCAGGAGAAAATCGATAAATTTCTGCGGGCAGAGTTGTCCCTCTTCACCGACTTAAAAGGGCCCACGAACATCACTGAACATCGCATCGTCATGGCGGATGATCGCCCCATCAAGCAACGCTACTTTCCACGTAACCCAGCTATGCAGGCCATCATCGACGACGAGATAAACAAACTTCTGGAAAAGGGATGTATAGAACAGCCACACAGCCCGTACAGCGCGCCCATCGTGCTGGTGCGGAAAAAGACGGGGGCCTGGCGACTCTGTATCGACTATCGGCAGTTAAACAGCCGCTCTGTTCCGGACGCGTATCCAATGCCGCGCATCCACCACATCCTTGATCGATTGCGGAACGCCAAATTTATCAGCAGCCTCGATTTGAAGGATGGATACTGGCAGATTCCGATGGCCAAGGGTAGTAAACAATTTACTGCATTCACTGTGCCAGGTCGTGGACTCTACCAATGGCGCGTCATGCCGTTTGGACTGCACTCGGCACCCGCTACGTTTCAACGCGCCCTTGATCAGATAATAGGGCCAGAACTGGAGCCCATTGCTTTCGCGTATTTAGACGACATCATAGTCACCGGCATAGCTACCCTGGAGGAGCATTTACACAACTTACAAGAGGTTTTCCGGCGGCTGAGGGCCGCAAATCTGCGCATCAACCCGGAAAAGTGTGAGTTTTTCCAAACACAGGTGAAATATTTAGGACATATTGTAAGCGGCGAAGGCATCCATACGGACCCTGACAAAGTGGCCGCCATACGCGAGCTGGCGCCACCTGAAAATATTCGAGGCGTTAGGAGTTTCCTGGGTGTCGCGTCGTGGTATCGACGGTTCGTGCCCGACTTCGCTGCAATCGTTCAACCCCTGACAGCCATGCTGAAGAAGGGTAAGCACTGGAAGTGGGCCGACGAACAACAACAGGCGTTTGAGACGTTGAAGAAGAAACTGACCGAAGCCCCGGTGTTAGCCTGCCCTGACTTCACCCAGACATTTACGCTGCAAACCGACGCCAGCGATTTCGGCCTCGGTGCAGTGTTGACGTAGACGATCGATGGCACAGAGTGCGTTATCGCCTATGCTAGTCGCCACTTGAACCAGGCGGAGAAGAACTACTCGCCCACAGAAAAGGAGTGTCTAGCCATTGTATGGGGCATTCGCAAGATGCGGCCCTACCTGGAGGGCTACCAATTCATCGTTATCACGGACCACTTATCGCTCAAATGACTCAACTCCATCGAAAGCCCCTCCGGCCGAATCGCGCGGTGGGCACTGGAGTTGCAGCAGTACAAATTTTCCGCGCAATATCGAAAGGGTAAGCTGAATGTAGTGGCCGACGCACTCTCGAGGCAACCACTAGAGGCGTGCCAGCAAGCAACATTTACCACCGATCAGACAGATTGCCCGTGATTACGGAAACGACGGGCCGAGGTACAACAGCAGCCAGAAAAATATTCAGACTACGCATTCGTTGAAGACCAACTATATCGACACTTACTAAGGCACGCGGGCGACGAAGATTGCGCCCCGTGGAAACTCTGTGTCTCTACGCCTCTCCGTAAACGTGTGATGGAAGAAAACCACGACAGCCCGAGTGCTGGCCATCTGGGGATTCGGAAAACCATCGCACGCACCACCAACAGGTATTACTGGCCAGGAATGTTCCGCGACATCAGCAGATATGTGCGCCAATGTGAACTATGTCAGCAATACAAAGTGAGTCAACAGGCACCAGCAGGAGAAATGCTTATTTCCGTTCCAGAGGAGCCTTGGGCAACAGTGTGCGCCGATTTCGTCGGGCCGCTCGAAACACGGAAATACCACATTACTTGTGTTCGTCGACCGATTTTCTAAATGGACCGAGCTGGTGCCCCTGCGCAGCGCTACTGCCGAGGGACTACGCAAGGCATTCAGGGAACGGATACACGCCCGCTATGGTGTGCCCAAGATTTTTCTCTCGGATAATGGCACGCAATTTAGCGGCAGACTCATGAAAACGTACTTGGAAGAAATCGGGGTGCGCCAACGATTCACGGCGCCATACACCCCCCAAGAAAACCCTACAGAGAGAAGCAACCGAACGGTGAAGACGATGATAGCACAGTTTGCGGGGAAAAACCAAAAGACGTGGGACGAGCACCTCCCCGAACTGTCATTAGCCATTAACACCTGCGCTTCCGAGAGCACAGGGTACAGCCCCGCCTTCCTCACGCAAGGGAGGGAACCGCGATTGCCGAACGCACTCTACGACAGGGTTACAACAGGTACGGGAAACGTGCCCATAACACCCACAGAACGAGCTACGCAACTACAGGAAATTTTCGACATTGTCCGGCACAACCTAGCCAAAGCAGCCCAGGACCAGGCGCGACACTACAACCTGCGGCGAAGACCATGGAAGCCGAAAATCGGGCAGCTGGTGATGGTGAGGCAGCATCCGCTGTCCAAAGCCATCGACAGTTTCGCAGCCAAACTCGCCCCAAAATACGCGTGGCCATATACCATAATCAGTTTCACTTCACCCGTCATCGCTCGTTTGAAACGGGAGGGGGAGACCAGGGTTCGCACCGCGCATCTGAGCGAACTTAAACCCTTCCATGGCTCTGACCATGAGCATGAGTTAGGGCACCACCATCTAAACAATAATAATAACTGTTTGTTTTCCTCTCCCACAGATCAACGCGAACAAACAAGAACAGCACCAACCGACATGAACGGCGATGAGGACAAGCGCTTTGACGCCGCCAAGCAAAGCTACCGACTGCGATTCGCCACGGAAGCCAACCGTGGACGCCGCACAGCACGACTACACGAAGGAGCAGAAGAGGTTTTGATTGACCACTCCCCGAGTCCGACTCCAGAACCCCTGTTCGAGGGCGCTTCCAAAAGCCAGGCCGCCAGAGGGTGCGTCAATCAACGACCGGCGAGAGGGTCCCTCCGCCAACGAGGCGGACGAGCCGGAATAAATTATCAATCACGCGCATACCCAGTCCCAGCAGCGGATTACTGCAGCGCATTTCGCGCAGTATGCACCGACAATCCCGACGAAGTCGCGGTCCGACGTGACGATCAATCACCCACTCCACCCGACGACAACAGAGGCGAAGCACCCACACTCACCGAGCTGTCGCCAGGTTATACAGGCTCTGCAGAGCTGCTGGCCGACGTGCCAAGCCCACCGAGCCGCTGTGCATGCCAAGCACACCTACGATTTCCACGGCTCACCTAAACTAAGTCACAAGCACTTGCACTTCCGCATCATACAATCTGTCGGACAACGCCCGACGTCAGCGAGGCGAACATGTTGACAGACAGCCATCACCGCCGCCAACCTAATCCTTCCACCCGGAAGTCTGTACCACCACAGCACCAGAGCGCTTTTAGCAGCCCAATTCAACCCAATTCGGAATCAGCCGCCACATACCATGCCGGCGAATAGCATGCATAAGCACCTTCAGCGGCTAATACTTCCGCATCGGACCGACCAAACGCTACACGGTCACACGAACTGGCCCCCCCCCGGAAGTAGAGGGGAAATGTGAGGAGTAAAGTCTTGCCATCGTTTTCCACCCACATCCGACGGCAGCACCAGCTATTTTTCTTTTCTTTTCTTATCTTTATAATTGATACTTTTCTTTTTACTTTTGAATTTTTGTTATTATACTTTTATTTTTTTATTATTATTCCGAACTCTTCTCAAAACGATAGTATTAAGTAAAATGTCCGTGTGGCACCTGCACGGTAGGTTTAGATTTCCCGAGTACTGGCAACACCGGTCACACTCAGTGTGGTGAGTGGTGAAAGTACAAGTTCCGAACGGCGCAGGAGTCTGCGCTGAGGTTAGTTAGAAATTCTGAAATGAGGAAAAGTCAGTTCTTCGCCAGCGGTCAAACCGAATAGTCGCACCTCGACTAGACCAAGGAAACGGCACACCGAGATTCGGTGATAATTCGACAGCGGCATTGGGTGAGTTTTTTTTCGATATTTAGTAGGCAAGCCTGAGTAGAAATAGCGTAGAATTGTCTCTCTCTCACCAGCGCATTTATCGCTCGTGATACATAGCTCCCGCATAGTAGAACTAGTTTAGTTTTCTCTTGTCAGCGCACTTATTGCTCGTGGCACATAGCTCTCCGTAGAGGACATAGCATAGGATTTTCCCTCTCACCAGCGCATTTATCGCTCGTGAGGTATAGCTCCCGCATAGTAGACCTAGTTTAGTTTTCTCTTGTCAGCGCACTTATTGCTCGTGGCACATAGCTCTCCGTAGAGGACATAGCATAGGATTTTCCCCTCTCACCAGCGCATTTATCGCTCGTGAGGTATAGCTCCCGCATAGTAGACCCAGTTTAGTTTCTCTTGTCAGCGCACTTATTGCTCGTGGCACATAGCTCTCCGTAGAGGACATAGCATAGGATTTTCCCCTCTCACCAGCGCATTTATCGCTCGTGATGCATAGCTCCCGCATAGTAGACCTAGTTTAGTTTTATCATAGCGTAGAATTACCCCTCTCTCATCAGCGCATTTATCGCTCGTGATGTATAGCTCCCGCATAGTAGACCTAGCTTAGTTTTTCTCTTGCCAGCGCACTTATTGCCCGTGGCGTACAGCTTTCTTGTAGTGGGAACGCCATACCAACGATCCGTCCCATTTATCGACCCTCTCCCCTCATAACTTCTGCTAACTCTTCTCCTGCGCACGGACGCATGGTTGCAACCCCTCCTCTGACTGGTGAAACGGACCCCCAACAGTCGCACCGCGGCCAGTACTCTGGGTAGGCAGGCGAGTTTGAACGTGAAGGGAGCAGAAGAATTGTAATAGATAATAAACTCAAGAAAATATAATTAATTAATATAAATAATTAGATGTACATTAATTAAGAAATGAATTAAAAAAAATTAAATTAAATTAAGTGAATTTCCAATGAATAAAAAATTTAAATTAAATAAAGTGAATTTCCAAGTTAAATCCTGTTTACAATCAATCTGACGGAATTTTGGACATCGCGCGGTCCCAAAACATACAAATTTTTGCAACGAACCTTGGACGCCGACGGCTTCACCCCGGCTCCAAAATTATCTCGTTACAACACATAACTATTAAGACAGCAAAGATGAATATCCACAATACGAGGGACACAGTTAAAGCCACTCTTAACGAGGAGGACTACGACAAATTCATTTCAACACAAGAAAAAGCTCACGACATAATCTCTGAGAGATCCAGACAAACACTTACATCAAAAATAGAAGTGATGAAAAACAAAGAAATGACGAAGTTGGGGTTAATATATAACGACAGTTGGTTCATAAACAAAACAAACATAAGGGTTCCGGAAGAGAGCAAATGGCTGCTTTCGATGGGAAAGAAATTTACTCTCCCAACAAACAACAAGAATTTTTCGCCAACTCACTTCGTAGCTGACACGGAACAAGGCATACAGACTATAGACGACGAGAGGGAAAAAGAGGTTGCCAGATCTAACACAGCTTACAGAATATCCAAATATAGGAATAGGAGGAACCATAACACCGTAAAAGAAAAATTTATACTACAAATCTACGAGACAACAAGGAATTTCATCAAAATACATCAAAACCAAATAATAATCATGGAGGCGGACAAAAGGAACAAAACAGTAATGATGTAAAAAGAGGAATACGACAATAAATTAAAACAACTTTTGGAAGACAGAAACACATATCGACTGGTTTCTGACTCAACCTCGTAACGGCAAAATGTTAGGTTTTCAGGTTTATCGATGTATTATCGATTTTTTATAGATAATTTTTCTATTTTTTATCGATAATTTTTCGATAATGTATTGACAATTTTTTGATTTTTTATCGATAATTTTTTGATTTTTAATCGACAATTTTTCGATAATTTATCGATAATTTTTCAATTTTTTGTCGATAATTTTTCCATTTTTTATCGTTAATTTTTCAATAATTTATCGATAATTTTTCGATATTTTATGGATAATTATCCAATATTTATCGATAATTTTCCAATATTTGTCAATAATTTTAGTTTCCTGATCCATTTAAAAATTTTGTTCCAATTCCAAATAATATAAAATTGGCGGCCATTTTGTATGGGAGGTAGGCGTGGCTCTTATCCAATGTTGCCCATTTTCAATACCATCCAATCATTCGCCAAAATAAGAGGAATCCCGAAATTTGAGGCTATCGGTTAAGTATTTCTCAAGATAAACGAAAATAATATAAAATTGGCGGCCATTTTGTATGGGAGGTAGGCGTTGCTCTTATCCGATGTGGCCCATTTTCAATACCGTCCAATCATTCGCCAAAACAAGAAGAATTTGGGGTCGATAGCTCAAAAGCTACGACAGTTATCGTGCGAAATGACGGACAGACGAACAGACGGACATGGACTAATGGACTCAGGAGGTGATGCTGATCAAGAATATATATACTTTTCCATACCGGACAGACGTCCTCCGTATGGGCGTTACAAACGGTGTGACAAAAAAATATACCCTTGGACACTAGTGTGCAGGGTATAAAAAGAGGAAACATTTTAGTATATGTAAAGAATAATCCACGCGAAATGTAATGTATTTCACGCCTTAAAAGTGCTGTAAGTAACTTACGAGGTTGTGACTTTTATGAAAATTTGAATTTAGAATTCGAAATTTGGATATACGAGGTTGTGATATTTACCGAATATGCTGTAGGCTGTAGCAAACGAGTCCGTTCAAATCGAGGGTGGTCTCTAAAGTTTCGTATTCACTTCAATAGGAAACGCTGTAAATTTCATTCCGATTAAATAAGTCCTTGGGCCTCTGCAACGTGGTTTATGTTTTCAGGCTAACATTTTTCTTTTACCCAGACTTGAACACTTTAATTGCGTTGCAGAGGCCCAAGATTGAAATTTTAACGATTTTTTAATTATATCAATATATAATATAATAATGAGACCCAGTACGGTCCGATCGGACCGTTTCCAATATTTCAAATATATTGGTTTCTGTTTTTACCAAAACAGTAAAATTTAACCGTGTGGCGGGGGGATAAGAAATTTTCCGATTGGAACGAAATTTTAAACATATCTTATAGAAGTCAATACGAAACTTTTGAGACCACCCACAGCCTAATTGTGATCCTTTTTAAATTTTTTTTTATTTTTGACTAAAAATCAGCACATTTTAAAATGCTTTGTGGAGGCACCAGATATTATCCGATATTTTAACCCTTTCTTATTGACATCATTACGCTTCTTTTAAGACAAACAACAATTTGATCTAACGATTTTAAAAAAAATATTTTTTAGCTGCATTTGGTATTCTTTCACTTGTTTAATTTAAAAAAAAAAATCCTACGTTTATCTGACCACTTTGCAAAATGCACCCGCCTTCCACTTAACATTTTCAGTAAGGATTATTTACTTTTTAGGCTACAAATATATATTTTTTTGTTAATTTTTGAGCAAGAAACAAAATTCAAAATATTATACGAGGTTGTAGCTTTTATCAAATTTAGATTTTAAGATACGAGGTTGCTGCACAGCCTTTTTTTTGCTTAAAATTTAACAAAATTTTGTTTGCGAATTCTCACTGAATGCGTAGGGCACTATAGTGCCCTATTATTATATTATATTATAATACAACTTTTGGCATAAAAAACGTAAATTTGCCCAAATCTGAGTTACGAGGTTGAGTCAGAAACCAGCCGATATAGAACAATGAAAGCGGATCCGACAAAGAAACTTCAAAGGAAAAACAACATTCTAATAACTGAACTGAATTGAATATTTTCTTCAATTTTGTTCCATTTAGCAGTAATGGCACTTTTAAGGCATTTTACATTGTCAAATTGTCTCCCATTCTTGAAAATCCACTTGGATAATATTGCCCACAAGTTCCCAATGGGGTTTAGACCGGGGCTGCAAGCGGGCCAGCCCAAAACAGGTATGTTTCGCGCACTCAAGAACCGTTTTGTTGCCTTGGATTAGGGTTACCAGACGTACTCTTTTAAAGAGTACGGTACTCTTTTTTAGGCCCTCCTCTTTTTTACTCTCACTTTTTTCCCGAAAGTACTATTAAGTACTCTTTTTCTTATTTCTGTGACTTTATCATATAACAGCAGAATGCATCGGTTCAGTAAGGTTACCAATTTTTATTATTCGTCAGAATTAAAATAAAAACCTTCAAATATAATGTTTGTTAGTTTGAAGCATCTTTCGTCACATTGCTTTCAAAAAGTTACAAAAATACTTAAACGCTACGATTAAAACAAAAAATTTAGTATGAAACCTATTACTTTTTTAACCGAAATATTAAAAACAATTTTGAATGTCTTTATCAAAAACAATCCAAATATAAAGCTAAATTTTTCGATTTCTTGGGGAAGGATCGGACATTAGCACCCAGTGTCTAAAATGCTGTGTTTTACCTTTTATCCGTGTACTTTCTTTCTCACCAAGACTCTTTGGAGTATCACATTTCAATTCATTAACGTCTAAAGAAACCTAATTAGTACACGTATAGATGGGTATCTGGTGAGTTTTACAAAATTTTAAATACATTTTTTTAGTATTTCAGATCAAAAAAAAAACTTTGTGCATATTGTATTTTGTTACTTAGTTATTTGTAGAGACCGACCGAAATTCGGTTTCGGTTTTTCGGCTTTTCGGCCAAAAAAAGCTGTTTCGGCCGTGTTTCGGATTCGGCCGAAAAATAAAATATCGCTTTCGGCCAAATTTCGTTTTTGACCGAAATTTCAATATTTCCGCCGAAAATTTCGGCTTGATAGAAAAATGTAACAAATAAATAACAAAGATTACACTGATCGGCAAAACTCAACTTTTTGTGTGTTAAATATACTTGATAGACAAATTCTTATGTATTTTGCCACGCTGGATACAAAAATAATAATAATGACATTTTTACAGCACCAAAAATGCAATTTTTGTGGCGTTTGCAGGAAAATTGTGCGTGCTGGAAAAATTTAATTATTTTTTTCGGATTCAGCGTATCAAAATACATAAGGAACAACCAAGTGGATAAAAGCGGTATGTAACACAAATTAAAGCATTGATCATAGTTTCGATGAATCAGAAGCGACAATGAAGACATGTCCGGAGTAGATCTAATACTCTCGCAATGATTTATAAATTTCTACTCCTCTACTACGGTAGCAGATTTTTCTACTTCCCTCAAGATATTTTCTGGTAAGAAATGTACTCCAATGCAAAAGTACTATTCTTTCTACAAATCTGCTTCCCCGACAGAAAGATCTACTACTCTCGTAGAATTTCTAATACTCTACGCATAAACCACTCTCTTGAAATCTACTACCCTGAAAGTAATTTCTACTACTCTTGATTTCCACGCATTTGATAGTTTGCTTCTAAATTCATCTAATTCATGATCTGAACTTAAAATGATCGGCCCATATTCATAGTCAAATTAAGCTCCAACTTAACTTTGGTAATCTACTAAGTTGACAGATAATACACTGAACTGGCAGCTACTAAGCTGGATCTAAAGTTTAGCAGCTACTAAATTTGACTATGAATATGCGCCATCGATTTCAGCCTATTGATAAGCTTAATTATGTACCACTTTATTACATTAAAACTCACAATTGTTTCTTTTATTTTTTCGGTTTCGGCTTCGGTTTAGGCCGAAAATAAAAAAATGAAAATTCAGCCATTTCGGTTTCGGCCGAAATTAAAAAAAGCGATTTCGGTCGGTCTCTAGTTATTTGTACTAAAAAAAAGGTTGGTATTTTTTGAAGAAATTTTTTCCAAATTTTGTCTTCTAAAAAATATGTGGTTTAAAACCGAGGAGTTTGGGACCCCCTGCAACTTGTACTCTTTTTTACTCAATGGTAACCCTACCTTGGATGAATGAATTGCAACATCTCCACTCGTCTGCAGCCGATTCGTCACCCAAACTCAAAAGAACTTCATCAAGTAGCTCTATGTACATAGGGCTGTCCATTTTGGTCGAAAAAAAACACATCGGGGTCTTTTCAACTCCCCACACCCCCATATGGTGTGGGATCCCACACCGCCAAAGTTACGCTTATCGTGCTAATATTAACATTCGCTGAAAAGTGACAGTTTTGGGAAGAAGAGTGGTCCAAAATTATTTTTTGTGATGAACAAAAATTTAATTTGGATGGTCCTGATGGTTTTCAAATGTACTGGAACGATAAGCGGCAAAATAAGAAATAAAAAAGAATGGCTCGTAACTTTGGCGCTGGATCCCATATGGTGTGGATTGTTGGAAAGACAGCGATTTGTTTTTTTGGACCAAAATGGACAGCCTTAAGTATATAGAGCTACTTGATGAAGTTCTTTTGAGTTTGGGTGATGAAGCGGCTGCAGGCGAGTGGAGATAATAATGCAATTCATTCATCCAAGGCAACAAAACGGTTCTTGAGTACGCGGAACATACCTGTTTTGGGCTGGCCCGCTTGCAGCCCCGGTCTAAACCCCATTGGGAACATGTGAGCAATATTATCCAAGTGGATTTTCAAGAATGGGAGACAATTTGACAATGTAAGATGCCTAAAAGTGCCATTACTGCTGAATGGAACAAAATTGAAGAAAATTTTATTAAGTATTTAATTAACTCAATGCCACCGCGTCTTCAACATGCTATAATTAAAAAGGGTTCATATACTAACTCCTAACAATTAAACAAAAATAATATTTATAATATTTCCGAAATTTGTATAGTTTGGTCTTATCATTTGTTCGTATGAAATGATTTTTATTTATTTATCAAAAATATTTTAGTGCATGAATTTAGTCTTCTTTAAGTTAATTTAATTAATTGTTAGTACAACTTAATATGTATTTGGCAATAAATATGCCCTGTATCAGTAATGCAATAAAAGATTTTTATCATTTTGATCTTGGTCTTATCATTACTTCGTGCAGTGTAGATGCAAGACAAAAATTCAAATTGATGTGTCCAGCAGCAACGGCACCAAGATGGATTACCCATAATACACAAGAAGGACGTACCACTTAGACCCATTTCATCATCTATGAATGTCCCATGCTACAGACTCTCCAAGCACATTCGAGAAATATTAAAAAACACAATATCCGACATATACAACATAAGGAACGCACTCGACCTAAAAGAAAGACTTAACAACATAACACTGGACTCAGGTGATATTCTAGTTTTGTTTGACGTGGTATCTCTGTTCATCAACATAATACCGACTTACCTTGCAATAAATAACATTATGCAAAAATGGAACAAAATCAAAACCCTCACCAAAATACCAAAACAACAATTCTTAAAAATACTTGACTTCTGCCTCAACGAGAACATCTACTTCATATCCAACGACACCGTGTACAACCAGAGCTTCGGTATGCCAATGGGAAATCCGCTCTCGCCAACAATAGCGGATATAGTGTTAGATACCCTACTTGATCAAACTATAGAGGAACTAAAAACAGACATTGAAATAAAATGCCTGACAAAATACGTGGACGACATTTTTGCGGTCATGGCATCAAAGGACAAAGATGTTATATTGGATACCCTCAACCGATACCACAACAAACTACAATTCACGATGGAAACAGAACAAAACTACAACATACCGTATCATGACACAAAAATCTATAGAATAAACAATAAAATAATTATGGACTGGTACACAAAACCCATAGCATCAGGCAGAATGATCAACTTCCAGTCAACGCAACCAATTAGACAGAAACTTAACACAGCAGCCAACCTCATCAACAAAGTACTTGACATCAGCTCAGTTCAATTTCACGGAAAAAACATTACAAAAATGACAATAATATTGGCAAATAACAACTACCCCCCCTACCTGATCGACAACATCATAAAAAACAAATGCAATACAGAAAAAATAAACACAACTGTGAGATATGTGGCATCACCACTTCTCTCTAACTTGGATTTGACGTTTGTTATTTTCTTATGATTAATAAAAAGGCATTCGGCGACTAGAAGTCAAATAGCAAACAAGTGTTCTATTAATATATTACAAATTGGCGACGAGTTGAAAAAAGGAACTGGCAAATCCGAGTGCTGGTCAGCTGAATGTGTCCTTGCCCAGTGCAGGAGTTACGGTGTTGCAGACGTCAAACGTTCCAGAATTTTCACCCAGAACGGAGACGTGGTGCATTTGGAAGGAGAGACTAGACATACATTTCTGTGAAGTTAATTGCACGGAGGATAACGCTAGGAAGGCGATTCTGTTGAGATCAATTGGTGCTGAGCCGTACAGTGTTTTGCACAGTTTGTGCAGCCCAGATTCACCGGTTTCCAAGACGTACAAGGAGTTATGTGGAATCCTAGACATCCAGTACACACCGCCAACAATAGTTTTTCATGAAAGAAAAAAATTTCACTTGTCCACCATGAATGATGGTGAGACTGTGGCCGGTTGGTTTGCGCGGGTCAAAAAGTTGGCATTGAGTTGCAAATATGGCACTCATTTAGATGCGTTTGTACTTGATCGATTCATCATGGGGTTGCCCACCGAGATTTTTGAAAGATTATGTGAAGAGGACGAAAAACTTACGTTGCCTGATGCTCTGAAAAAGGCGTTGATTATGGAGACAAAAAGGAGCACAAGAGGTGATGTGAGAGCTAACGGTGTGGATGACACAGGTGTCCACTTTGTTAAAAGACATGTGATGTCGAAAAGTAACGGGCATAACGGGTCGTCAACAAGCAGAGGCAGTGCTGGTAGCGGTGGCGGTGGCAGAGGCTGTGGCGGATTCAGTGGCAGCGGCAGTAACAGAAGCAGTGACGTTAGTCAAGCAGAGAGGAAAACTGTTAAGCCTTGTTCTCATTGTGGTTGGCGCAATCATGACTCTCACGATTGCAGATTTAAGAACAGTAAATGTCATTCGTGTGGTAGGATTGGGCATTTAGCCTCTGTTTGCCAGATGAAATCACGACAACAAGTAAACTATGTATCAGATTCCGAAGACAATAACGATGAAGTTAATTTTGTTGATTATGATGTGTTCGATTATTCTATTTATAGTGTACGCGGCAGACTTTTGAGCGGAGTGTACACACTTCCAGTCATGATTGATGGAGTCAATTTAGAAATTGCTTGTGACACAGGCTCTCCTTGCACGTTGGTTCCATCCTCAGTTTACAACAACATTTGTAAGAAGAAATCTTTTAGGCCTTGCCAGATTCCGTATGTTGACTATAGTGATGAGCGCATTCAATTGTTAGGTGAGTACGATGCTTCAATTACATATCAAGGCACTACGAAAGATATTGTAGTTGTAGTGTAAGACACTAAAAGTCCACCGTTGCTTGGCCGTACCTTTTTAAGGGCATTTAATTTCGAATTAATGCAAGTCAATGCAATTGAATCAGAAAAAAAATATGCTATTGTTGTTGAGCAAATCAAGAGTGAGTTCATGGAAGTATTTAGCGACCAACTGGGTTCATATACAGTTAATAAAATTTCTCTGTTGATTGATGATAGTGCTAAACCAATTTTTTTTAAACCCCGTCCCTTGCCCTTTGCGTGGAAAGACAAAGTAGAAAGGAAGTTACTTGAATGGGTAAAAGAAGGTGTATTGGAACAAGTTGATAATTCAGATTGGGGTACACCATTGGTACCAATTCTCAAACCCAACGGTGATTTAAGAATTTGTGGTGATTATAAGGTCACGATAAACAAATATTTAGTAGAGTTTAAATACCCTCTACCTCCTATTGAAGAAATATTTGCTTCATTAGAAGGTGTACAATTGCTTACCAAACTGGACTTATCAAACGCTTACAATCAGTTACTTTTAGACGAGCCATCCCAGCTCTTATGCACGTGGAGTACTCACATTGGTGTTTTAAAAATGAAGCGATTGCCCTTTGGAGTTAAAACGGCAGCGGCTATTTTCCAAAAAACAATGGAAAATCTGTTGCGAGATATTCCGTTTGTGGTTGTATACCAGGATGATGTAACGGTTTCAGGTACACAACAACACATCGAAAGTGGTATTGGGGAAGTTAAAGAAGGCTGGTCTTAAAGTCAATAGGAATAAGTGTGTATTTTTTCAGGAAAAGATTTCCTACCTGGGTTTTTCCATTGACAAGAACGGTTTAAGTAAAATAGATGATCGAATTTCGAGCGTTAGTAAGGCTCCAATTCCTAGAAATGTGTCGGAAGTGAGAGCCTTTGTAGGTATGGTAAATTACTACTCAAGGTTCATAAATAATTTTGTTGCATAGGTCACACAGGTTCCAAGATGAAATTATAAGACCAATTGCATTTGTTTCACGGTCATTGACCAAGAGTGAGCTGAATTATAGCACTTTGAAAAAGGAGGCACTTGCGATAATATTTTGTGATACCAAGTTGCGACAGTATTTACTAGGAAATAGGTTTATCTTACGAACTGATCATAAACCTTTGTTGACTATTTTCGGTGAATGCAAGGGACTACCAATTAGAGCACGACCGATAAGCATTTTCAGGCCGAAGCCGATGCCGAAGGTCAATTGGCAGCCTATTACTTCGGCCGACGCCGAAGGCCTATACCGATGCCGAAGCCGATACTTAAATAAAAAACCATTAAAAACTTGTTTTTTGTGTATTTTTATTCAAATTCGAGTGTATAAATACACATTTAGTTTTTTAAGGAACTAACATTTTATTTAAACAAATAATAAAAGTAACCAAAAGAATTCACAAACAAATTTGGGCCTCCTAGGTCAACACTAACAGGAGCCTCGGATTATCCCATATATCCCGTGTAAGAAAAATTAGATTTTTTTAAAATCATATTTAAAAATTTGGAGTAAAGCATAAAATAATGGAAATTTAGTAGAAATGGTAGAGAATTCTTCAAAGAATAAATCCATCTAAGTAGCTGTTTTTTAAGGACTCCCCAAATCCGTCAGGTGATTGCCAAAGGATGTTCTAGTTGATGGTAAATACCACCTGTGAAGCTTTGAACTTTAAATTTAAAATTTTACCAAAATCGAACTACTTTTCATATATGTTGGAGCAGCAATTTGGGCTACATTTGTAAAAGGTAGAATCCTTCCGTGAGCCTCCTACCCCTATATTTGAAATTTCATACAGTTTACCAGGACTCCTTTTAACATTGACATCAGGGCGAGTATTAAGCTTCCGAATCTATATTTAAAATTCAGTAATCCACCCAGAAAATGTCCAAGGATGTACTTGGTGGCAGCTGTAACCCCGTGCCACGCAATTTGAGGCGAGATTCACGCAATATTCGATGATTACTAAGTTAAATTTTAATCATATTTTTTGTTTTGTGAGCCTCTTATGTCCCATTGGAAATTCCATCAATTTTTAGAAAATCGTAACATTCAACCGAAATTTCGGTTGAATGTGATTGTGTCTTGTGGGGGTATCTGACCGTGGTCCCTCAAAAATTACGCAAACGAGTACTTGACCAATTACATGAATCCCATTTTGGAATGGCTAAGACAAAAGCGCTGGCTCGTTCTTACGTCTGGTGGCCGGAATTGGATGCAGATATAGAGAATCTGATTAGAAAATGCACAGCTTGTCAAGAATTACAACCAAGTCCAGAGAAAAGCGGCCTAATTCCTTGGGTTCCCACTGATTCCGTGTGGAGTCGTATTCATGTGGATTTCGCAGGACCTACACACAAAAAAAAATGCAGCAACCAAGAAACGTTGTAAATGGAACCGACTCAACGTTGTTGGCGTGCAATTAAAAATTGTTCGTATATTACTTTATGGAAGACAGAGAAAGCAGTTATCGAATTGAGCGAACAAATAAATAGATACATATTAGAAAAAGAATGCAAGAAAAAGAATGCAAGAAAAAGATAGCTGATGTGTTTGGTATTTCTGTAGATGTGTTGTATTGAAATATATTTATGAAGCTTAAATTAATTTAATGTAAGCCCAAGACTTTAAAAACGAGATAATTTACATTTCGTACACAAAATTTGTCGGGCAACATCATTTCTACTGCGAATATATATAATATTCATTACTTAGAACTAACGCGCTTCCACAAAACGCAATATTTTAATATTTCATTAAATTTACAATAATATTGTAATATTGAAATTAATGTTTTCCCGGGAAAAAACGAGTTAAAAAACATTCTGCACAATTTTTAAAATCGTAAAATCACAATATTTGTTAATAATTTATTATAACATAGTCATAATTTGATTTTAAAAATTGTTTTCGAAATATCAAAAATGTAAAATGTAAACAAATTCGACGCCATCTTCTAGTGCTGCGAAAATTCGATTTTTTTGTATTCGATACAACCGGATACTTTCTTGTGAATACTTAATACTTTTTACGATAATTTTCATTCAATTTATTTGAAGTGAAATCTCTGAGTAAAGTAAATGCACGTAGCAATTGCTCTAAGACGTTTTTATTATTACGACCCAACAATTTTCATACAAACTTCCCTAAAATACCAATAATAGTATCGTATACTAATGGAACCAAGAACTTCATGAGTCAAGTTTCGAATATAAATTATTCATATATTATGCAGCACTTGTTGCTTTGAGAGCGTAAACGAGACAGCCATATATAATAATTTTTCTCTCTTGTATTAAATGTCATGCTGTTTCAGAATTATGAAATATTTGCGGCATGGTTGCATTTCTGCATCGAGCGATGACATTGCGAGTCATATGCCGAAATACGACCATGCTGGCAAATTATTTAACAATTTTTTGACGATTAGATTAACCACAACAATTGTAGTTGTTGTTTGTGTTTTCCATATAAAATAAAAAATTGTTTTTTTACAACGTTTTTTGGTTAGATTAACCTATCTTTTTTTTTCTGTGTATTAAGAATCACTATTTTCTCGTTGTGGTTGACTTGTTTTCGAAATGGGTTGAAGTATTCAAGACGAAGGAGATTACTTCAGCTTTCACTCTGTAAACTCAGGGAATTATTTTCTCGGTACGGACTGGTAGATACGCTCGTGAGCGACAATGGTCGACAGTTCACATCGGAAGAGTTTGGGGTATTCTTAAAGAAAAATGGTGTCAAGCATGTTTTAACAGCTCCCGGACATCCTGCCACGAATGGTCAGGCTGAAAATTTTGTTAAAACGTTAAAAAAATCTATCATTGCCAATTTAAAAATTGAAAAAGATATGGGTTTAGACATTATTATCAATCGCTTCTTAATTGATTATCGTAATTCAAAACATTGAACGACTGGTGAATCACCAGCAAAAATGTTCTTTGGCCGATCACTGAAAACTCGATTTAGTCTTTTGAAACCTCCTGTGCCCAGAGACAGAATCTTAGAAAATCAAATGAGAAATGTTCTTAACTATAAAGGCAAGCGCAATGTGGAGTTTTGTGAAGGCCAAAATGTTCTGATACGTGATTACAAGAACCCGAATAAACCTAGTTGGTCTCCAGCAACTATAAAAAAACAGCTGGGCTCTAGATCATACTATTGTGTTTTGAAACATAATAATAGAAAAATAAAGCGACACCTAAATCAAATACGGAACGAGAACACAAATCAATCAACTGAGGATTTGACCGGTTTGCAGGGAGCGGCTGAGGTTGAGAGCCAGGATGTGTTTAGTGACTCGATTGTGGGTGAAAACAATTCCAGCTCTGAAGTCTTGTCGCAACATAATCCAATAGACAAAGAAATACTTAGACGGCAGTTAAGACCACGTTTTGGTGGAAGAGTGGTTAAAAAGGATAACACTGTTGAAGAATCATTATCATTAAAATGTTAATGAAGAATGTTATCAATGGAATTTTACACTATTGAAGTTAGTTGAATTTTAAAGTACTAAGGAATTAATTATAATAGTTCATTATTATACATGGATATACATTTATACATGCATAAAGTTGCAATTAATGTGTTATTTACTATGATAAATTTGATGTTAATACTTAAAAGCTTAAGGAGAAGCGTGTGAGATATGTGGCATCACCAATTCTCTCTAACTTGGATTTGACGTTTGTTATTTTCTTATGATTAATAAAAAGGCATTCGGCGCTAGAAGTCAAATAGCAAACAAGTGTTTTATTAATATATTACAACAACAAACCACAAAATAGAGAACCACTTGACCAAACCAAAAAGTATTTCGGAGTCACATTCATTCCAAACCTAACAGAGAACAGAAAACTTAAAACAATAATGAAATCGGAGAATACAACATTCGTACACAAATCAAACACAACACTTCGGACGATATTCACAAAAACAAAAACCTCAATAGGCAAATTGGAACAAAACAACGTCGTGTACGAAATAAAATGCAAAGGGAATGACAACGAAAAATGCAACAGCGTCTATGCAACTGAACAACAAAGAAAGCGCTTGGAGTCAGAATTTCAGAACACAAGACAGACATCAAAAATGAAAAAACAACAACAGCATTATCACAACACACAGTGGAGAGAGGACACCAACCGGACTTCGAGGAAGTAAGAATATTAGACCTTGAGAGAAGAGAGAACACAAGACTGACGTTAGAAAGCTTACGAATACAACAGAATTGGACCACCGTGATGAACTTTCAAGAAGAGAAAGACAACATTTATCTAGCATACACAGTGGTAATCGCTCCAAACAAAAGAGAGAAAATTTCAAAAATTTTAAATGTTTAATTGTAGTTATTTGTTAAATGTTTTTTAATGTTCTAATAGGGAAATGACGTGATTGAAAAATGTAAGTTAGGTAGAATTAGAAAAAATGTGATATTAATTTACATTTTGTTTGTTTTTAATATTCTCGTTGTAATTTCTTGTAATTTATTGTGAAAATAGCGAATGAACAGAACCCCAGAAGATGTTGACAACAAATAAACGAAACGTCGGGTGACAAAAGTGAATTAGATTTTTAATTGCACAAAACATAGCTGACCAGAAAGCCCAAAAAATGATCAAAAACATTTTCCAATTAACAAAATTTATTCATTTCGATAAAAATTTTTTTTTAAAACTTAACTAAATTTTTTTGTTAATTTTACATGCAACTTTTTTTTGTGTTTAACCACGCAGAAACTCATATTTTTTATATGCTATATTTCTTTAGGATTAGATGTGATGTTAAAGGAACTGAAAAACGCTTGTTAAACGAAGATGCGAAGTTACGTATTCAAATGTCATCAGTACGATATATTCATACAAAACGGTTTCTCGTAGAGATTCACCTATTTGTGAAGGAACTTTTGCAGCTACAAACAGTAAGTAATATATACCTACAAGGGCTTTCGATCTCGGTCCCGAAAATACCGTGACTTTTTGTTTGCCATATCCCAGGATTTTCGAGATTAGTTTTTTAATAAATTAGTTCTGTGACAACCCAAAAATATTCATGTCACGACGTTAACAGAAGGAAAATATACAACATATAAAAACAATAAATCTCCGCCACGTGATTCCTCTGGTCGAGAACCGAAAGAAATTGTATCGGGAGGGGGACCGCAAATGACCCTGTAAGGAATTATAGGGTAATTTGTGCGAAAACACAACATAAATAGCTTTAATTTATTATCAAAGTCAAAAAATTTAATTTTTTTTGTGAATTTTTGTGTTTAATCATGATTATTTCGAAAATTCTGTCTTAGTTTTTTGAATGATGCAAAATACGTCTTGGAATTTTTTCTCTCCGATCAACAGTTTTTCCTATAAATCAGATTTTCAGATTACGAAAAGGTTTTTTGTATAGAATTTTCCAAGAAACATTCATAAAAAAACTAAAACAAAGTTTTTAAACAAAAAATTTCACAAAAAAAATAAAAATTTTTGGTGTTTAAAAAAAATAAAGCTTTTTATAACACCGTTCGACACTAAAAAACGCACATGATCAGGACTGATAGATTCTGTTAGAGGGGGTTAAAAAAGAGTACTCGTGTCTATCTCAATTCTTAAAACCGTTTAAATCGCATTTATGCATTTTTCTCATGTACATAATAATAATTATGAATTGTTTCTAGTCTAGCGTAATTAGTTTACATCCGATTCTAAAAAGTGTACATGTTTTTTAGCATAGTTAATATTAAAAATCCAATCAAAACTGTATTTTTGAAGCATTATTATGTACATGAGAAATATGCAAAATACATAAATGCGATTTAAACTGTTTTAAGAATTGATCTTGAAAAACTGGGAGGCACGGGTACTCTTTTTTAACTCCCTCTAACAGAACCTAGCGGTCCCGATCATGTGCGTTACCAAAAGTTGATTTTTGTCGAACGGTGTAATGATCGGATTTTGGCGTATCTCCACCGTTGTTTTTGGTTTCGAATTACCATTTTAAATTCAGAAGTAAGAATAAAACAGTCGAAAAACTTTTTCCCCACAATTCACCACATAAGTCCCCACATATTAACGGGAAATTCCGCGGCAGCAGCGAAATATCAGCCTACAACCAGTGTTGTCAGGTGATGCTGACAGAAAAACGTCAATTTGGGCTAAAAAAGTCATTTGGGTAAAAAAAAATAGAAAAAAACTATATTCGGCTATGCCGAGGCTGAAATACCCCCACACAGTAGGAAGAAGTACCTAGAACATAAAATGATGTGGTCTCAAGACCCCATTTTGATCCACCAATAATTAGGTTTGAAGCCCGGACCATGTCCAAAATCCGTTTCTAAAAATTTCCAATCAAATCAACCAAAAACAAAATAGGTCTCAAGACCCCATTTTGACCCATTATATGTGGTTTCGGAACCACAGACCATGTCAAAAATACAGCAATAAAAAAGACTTGAAAAATGTTGGACTTTTTTTCGGTGGATTGGAGCCACGCCCAGTTTTTGTTCGATTTGCCTGATTCTCGAACTTGATCTCAGTATTCATGAGAAAAACATGTACCCAAAGTTTCGATATCTCCAAAACTGCGACCGCTATCGTGCGGACGGAGAGACGGAAAGACGGACGGACAGACAAACGGGCATGGCTAAATTGACTCCGGCGGTGATGCTGATCAAGAATATATATACTTTTCCATACCTGACACGCCCCCTTATGGGCGTTACAAACGTTGTGTCAAAGTTAGTGTACCCTGCCACAGTGAATGTGGGGGTTTAAAAACGTCAAAATGAATAAACGCTAGATTTGTGAAGAAAAAACGGTTAGGTATCATAAAAAGGACAAAATTTGTATTACATGTTAAATCGATTATATTTTTAAATAGTGATGAGTCTTTTGTGTGGTTTTATACTCATTTTATAAGTTTAGTACCTTATTTTAAATATATAAAAAACAATTATATGCCACCCCCACTTTTTTTAAAAACTAAAAACTCTTTAAAATTGACAGTATGGGTAGTTTGTGCATATATCGATAAGTTTCTTCACTAAGTACGTGACCTTTCTACCTCAATCGTGATCACGACAAAACGTGTTTGTTTGTTTAATGTTTCAGTAATTTTTATTTAGTTAAGTTAAATAATTTTATAATTGAGTGTAAAAAAAATTTAAAAAAAAAGTAAAAAACAAGCTTTTTAGTCGGTTAAAGGGTTATATTTTAAAAAAATGGTTTTTTACTCTTTTTTATTTTCCAATGTGAACTCAGCCCTGTAGCTTAAAAAATACGAAAGTTAGAACTTTAAATTGGCTCCATCCCGCTCCCCTTTCATTCTCAATAAGAACCCACCTATTAAGGAATTGGAAGTTATGCTATGTTTAAAAAAAGGGGTTTGAGTCCCCCCACGGCCCCCTACGCCTCTGATGGACCCCAAAATTTAATAGAATGCATCACCGGGGTTCTAACAGTGTTCCAAATCAGCTCTCTAGCTCATGTGGAAGTGTATGAAAAAGCTCGCCGCAGATTTGAGGATATATATATATATCTATATATATATATAGTCGCAAAAAACCGTTAATTTTAAATCGAAATTGCGGAAATTAATGTAAAGGAAATTTATTTTCTGCTTTTTAGTCTGTTAAAGGGTTATATTTTAAAGAACTTGTTATGAAAAAGCTCGCTGCAGATATATATATATATATATATATATATATATATATATATATATATATATATATATCTGCATATATATATATATATATATATCTGCATATATATATATATATATATATCTGCATATATATATATATATATATATATATGCATATATATATATATGCAGATATATATATATATATATATATGCATATATATATATATATATATATATATATGCAGATATATATATTTATATATATATATATATGCAGATATATATATTTATATATATATATATATATATATATATATATATATATATTAGTCCACCCAAAGCAAGTTAATATAAGGGTTATAAAAATTCATACTATTTTTGAACTGATATTTCACAATTTTCACAAAACAATTAAATACACAGTCCGATATATTTCGAAGTGTATTTAGAAATGGACCATTCTAAATACAATGCCGTCCCAACCATCACGTGAGGTTTCCATCGTCAGGATGGTTATATCGTATTTTCCATTTCTCAAAATGGCGAAAAACTGAGAACGCCATTGTGTTTAGAACGGAATGTGATATTTGTTCTTAACCAAACTTTCGTTTCATTATTATTATTCAATGAAATAAATTTTTATATTCAATAAATAAAATTTTAAATTTTTAATAAATTAATTGACACCCCCAGATTAAAAAAACCCTGAACAAAATGTGTTTGCGAAAAAGCCGTGGAAAAAATTGTGCATGAAGAAGCCGTGCAAAGTGAACGAGAACGAATTTTGGTGCAAGAAAACTTAGTTTGAAAAACTGATGGAGCGGCCATCAGACTTTTACGCTAAAAAGCTTTTTATTAATTTTCGGTGAAAAATTTTGTTATGCAGATTTTTTTCCAAAAAGCACTTTTCATAAGAATTTTGTACAAAACATTATTTTGAAGAAATTTTGAGCTAAATATTTGTTAATAATTTTACGGCTTCATTTTATTTCAAAGCATATTTAAAATTTAGATATATTAATATTATCGCTTTTGTGAAAAGTGGAAACGCAAGTTTGTTAGCTGCAAGTTGTTTTGTATTGTTCGCAGTGAATTTGGGTACAAATTTTTTAATTTTGGTTTTTGGGTTTTTTTAGCTTGTAGGAGTTTGTAATTTGTGCAATGTTCGTTATTTATGTACACTAGGTGACAAAATTTAAAAACAATACTTCTTAGAATAAAATTTTAATTTAAAAAAATTTGTGTTCTTCAATAAAATTTGTCAAATAATTTTCGTGAACATTTACTTGGTTTTTTATTTTCTACATTTTTGGGAACATAGCATGTGTGTTTTACGGTGTATCAATGTATTTATACAATTTTTAAACTTCCTGCAAATAGCATTTCATGTGATCACAACCATTTAACAATAAATTGTGAATTATTGAAGTTTTGTGTATACATAAATGCATCCAAAAGACTTTCTTCTCTGGTTTTACTACGCGCATAGAAACCCTTTCAGTTGTGCGTATTAAAACAAAAGGAAAAAACCAAGTACGCGTGGCTGAAAGAAAACAACAACAATAAACGCACAAGTGTTCATGTCACACATTCCTTCGCTTATCCCACAAAAAAAGAAATTGCTTGTTTATGGTTTACATTCCTCCAGTCGATGGTCAATGCTGGCGCAGCGAATTTCAGAAGGAAAACAATGCGCGAACTAAAAATGTGTGGAGTCTGAAAACCACCCTTATTTTTGTTCGCAATTAGGAGGTACTTTCTTGCTGCGGCGCGACTTGATCTCGGCGATCATGTCGCGTGCGTAGACGACCTGTTTGCATGTAGAACAGACAAGTGGGCTCCAATTTTCTTGCTGCGTGGGAATTTGCGTGTGTGTTTTGTTGTCTAAGAAATTCTTTCTTTGCGATGATGTTGTTTTGGGTTAGTCGCGCATATGCAGTAAAGGAACGAAAGTGCGACTTAAAGGATGCGTTGGACTAGTTGCGATTTGCATGTGCGACAAATTTTATGAGTTGTTCATTTGCAGCATGAATTTACGATGAATAGTTGTAATGCAAATTGTTGGAATCTCATTTCCTGTATTGAATTTAAAATATTTAAAGCAAAAAACAACCAAATCCAAAATTTAAATTGAAATCAACATTTTTTTATGTGTATATCACATATTTAACCACAATAGTGTTTTTATTTAGCAAAAACTTTAACAATATGTATCATAATTTGCTTAAGTTCATATTAGCAACAAATAAAAAATTCAAGAAAACTAAAAAAATTCAACAAAACTTAACATCATAAATTGATAATAATATTAAAAAAAGATAAAAATTGAAGATACAAAAAAAAATTGCACAAATTCATAGTTGCATGTATTCAATGGACTTAAATAATATAATAAATAAAAATAAATAAATTCAAAAAATTCCGTATGAAAAAAACCTTAAAAAATTGGCGAAACTTGTCAGTGAATTTGTCTTAAAGGAAAAAATTTATAGATTACTCTTCGCTACCGTCACTAGCTAGTCCAAAATCTACTACGTGGTTTTCGTACTGCAGCTCATTAAAAAATGGATGGTATTGGTTAGGCACAAATTTAAGAAGCTGCATCAAATCGTTATACTTTTCTCTTGTAATTGGTTTACCATTCGGGTAGAGTATTGGCAAAGCACACATCGCCAACGCATTGTCGTTTATTTTTTTCTTTTTAATATTGATGGTTTGCTTATTCCCATCGGTGGCAAAAATGTGAAAAATGAATGGCTCAGCCTTGGTATACATCATTGCTCGAAAATCAAACCAATTGATTTTGCTTCCTTCAACATTCTTCTTCCTATTTACAATAATAGCCTGAAGTTTTGCAGATGAAACAAAATCGCTTTGTTGCATTACTGTAACAATGAATTTGGGCTCATTTTTCTTTGCATCCCTTATTAATTGCACCCAATGAGTCGGAGTGTATATATGAGAAGTAGTTTTTCTCTCCTTCTCAATTAGTCCAAAAGATCGATCGCAGCTATTGTAGCTGTGGCCAGGGACAAAGTATTTTTGTTTTCTAGTTTCAAGCGCATCAGCTGGTCGCAGGTCGTGCAGATATTTTTTAAGAAGCAATGTGAGTTTAATATTCCTATTTTGGCCTCCGCAGGAATCTGAATACAAGATGATTTGTTTTGTTTTTGTTGTAATTTGTTGCTGTAAATGCTTTAGCAAACATGAACCAATTTCTTGTCCACCTCTCGAAGCAACATTTTCGCTCCACACATACATATATGCACGTTTTTCAACCTCATCATACACACACAAATTGTATGTCCAGAGCTGGCGTTTGTAAAAAGCCACAGAAGTTGTAAGAGATGGCGTTTCGAGTGTTTTTTGTAGATCGAAAGTGAGTACAACAACCTCTTTGTCTGTTTCAGCAGCATTTTGAACGTCTGCAACGAATGCGGAATGAGTATTTTGTACTAAATCCATGTGACTATGCTTCGTTTGACGTAGCAGCACTTTGCTTTCCTCTTCAACCAAATTGCTGTTTATGTCCGTATTTATTTCATCACATACTTTGCATGTATCAGTGTGGCGGCGCTTAAAACTCAAATTAAATTCCTTATTAAAGATTTCTCTGAATACATATTCACTGACGAATTCTTCGTTTTTGATTTCGCGATCGATTTTGTACTCCCGATATATTTTAACCAAATTAAGATTGTGATGTAGATATTTTCGTTGCGTTGTGGAGCGTCCATAATGCGATTCATACTTCGTAATTCTGTCGATAAACTGCCGCACAGATTTTTTATTGGCTTCACTTGTTTTGTTGGCTGAAGCACTTCTGCCACGATTTTCTAAAGCGCCGGGATTAGATTGTTGAGAATTCAAAGCGTTAAAAATGCGATCTGGTGTTACTTGAATGCATTTTAAAAAAAAATCACGGAATGAGTAAAAATGGTTAAATTTTTTGAATTTTAACAGTATCAATGGAAAGTTGGATGATTTCTGTGTTTTAACAGGTTGTCGTTGTACGCTTGCACGAATGAATAATGTTTTCTGCGACCATGCCATATTTTGGTAATATGCATCGAAAATCTGCTTTTGACGCTCAACACTGATTTTAGTTGAACAACTTAGTTTTTCTTTTTTATCATCTAAGCACTTGCAAATAATTTGACTATTAAAAACTTTTGCAGCAATCATTTTATTTTTCGTTTTGCGCTCTGCTCCACGTTCTACATTTTCTTTCGCAATACTTGACTTGTGCATTTGACTCTTTCGAACTCGCTTGCGAGCAGGTGCTAAAAATGAAAAGGAAGTTTTGGTGGTGAACTTATAATCTTAAAAAAAAAAAAACAAGAAACAATTTTCAATGAAAAGGAAGTTTTGGTGGTGAACTTATAATCTTAAAAAAAAAAAACAAGAAACAATTTTCAATTATTTAAATAATTACCTGCAGAGTTTTCACTTCTATTTTCCATTTTTGCAATAAGCGATGTTTTTAGCGCTTGAATAATTAACGACTTCTAACAGCGAAGATCTAAGATCAATTAAACACTTGACTCAAAAACCAGCTCGTTGTGGGAATAGAAAAAGGATAATAACCACGAACTCAAAAAAAGAAAAGGAAACAAAAAACGGAGAAAGAAAGTATCATTGCTCTCTTTTTTTTGCAACGAAGGACGGGTTAAAAGTAGGGATGTGACGGATGTGAGTTTTGCGGAGGCGGATGCGGAGTTGTAAAAAGCCGCGTTGCGGGTGCGGAGGCGGATGCGGGTGTTTGAAAATGACATCCGCGGATACGGAGCCGGATGCGGATGCGTATGTTTTCAACAACTTTTTCTAAAAAATTTAATTTTTTGCGCTTTTTTAATTTTTATTTTGACGTTCTGAAACTGAATCTGACAAAATTTTGAACAGATCGCCTATATTTTCTGAGAAAAAACCAAAAACACAGTACAAAAAGTTTCAGAAAAGTGCTATGCGGATGTCAATTTAGTGCGGATGCTCCGCGGATGCGGAGCTCCGTCACATCCCTAGTTAAAAGTAGATTTGCGCATATTGTTATAGTTTTTGCTAAATAAAAACACTATTGTGGTTAAATATGTGATATACACATAAAAAAATGTTGATTTCAATTTAAATTTTGGATTTGGTTGTTTTTTGCTTTAAATATTTTAAATTCAATACAGGAAATGAGATTCCAACAATTTGCATTACAACTATTCATCGTAAATTCATGCTGCAAATGAACAACTCATAAAATTTGTCGCACATGCAAATCGCAACTAGTCCAACGCATCCTTTAAGTCGCACTTTCGTTCCTTTACTGCATATGCGCGACTAACCCAAAACAACATCATCGCAAAGAAAGAATTTCTTAGACAACAAAACACACACGCAAATTCCCACGCAGCAAGAAAATTGGAGCCCACTTGTCTGTTCTACATGCAAACAGGTCGTCTACGCACGCGGTTAGAGCGCACTCCAAACTCCAGAGGATGTCATTTCGGGTTCAGGGAAAATTTAATTTTTGGAAAAGTTTTTACAAATGATTCTAAGAAAATTGGTAAATAAAAAAGTACAATAAAGCATAAAATAAATAACTTAAAAAAAATGCAAATAAATAAAGAGAACAAATTTTTTTTCCGCAATTTAAATAAATAAAAAAACCTAATATTGGCGCCCGTGGTGCAGTGGCTAAGAGCTCTGCTTTCATGCAACTGAAGACAAAAATAACTTAAAACTTCTATTACACCGTTCGACACTAAAAAATGCACCGTTTAAATTGCATTTTTGCATTTTTCATTGAATATGATGTAGGGTAGAAGGGGGAGGATTCGCCACTGGGGCGCATATGCCTCCCCCACTTTTTTTAAAAACTAAAAACTCTTTGAAATTGACAGTATGGGTAGTTTGTGCATATATCGATAAAGTTTCTTCACTAAGTACGTGACCTTTCTACCTCAATCGTGATCACGGCAAAACGTGTTTGTTTGTTTTTAGGGGTGCTGCGAAAATTTTGTTGGGTAAGTAAATTTGGTGATAATAAATTCAGTTTTTGCATTAGGCAAATAATACTTTGTGGTATTATTGTAAAAGTAGAAATATGATATAAGAATTTGTGTGAGTGGGAACACCTGGGGCACATTCACTGAATCGCACCTGGGGCACATACGTCAGTGTATTTGGTATAACAAAACCGACCAACAAAATTTTAAAGAGGAGAAAAAGAAGAATCAATAATTTAAGTTCATTAATTTATTTAGAAAAATCGTTTGGAAAGTTGCATTTAACTTGGATCTCATTTACTAACTTTTTTTGCATTTTGTGAAAAATTTTTCTTAAAAAAGTAATTAAGGCGATTCTACCCCATGGGTGGGGCAGTTTCGGCATTTTGGCTATTTTTGAAATTCGTTGAAAAAGTAGTGGAAAGCTTTTAGATATATGCTTTCAAACGTTAAAATATTAAAGTTAATAAATGTAAGTTTCGATGTGTAAAAAAATTTGTAAGAAAAGATATT
Organism: Heteromyza rotundicornis; assembly: GCA_951394025.1. Lineage (NCBI taxonomy): Eukaryota > Metazoa > Arthropoda > Insecta > Diptera > Heleomyzidae > Heteromyza > Heteromyza rotundicornis. The sequence goes on along the minus strand of OX596010.1, from coordinate 50,823,741 downwards.
TGGGTAATTTTTTAAAAATCTTTGAAAAAACGTGGCGATTGAGCCCCCTTCTACCCTAATAACAAAACAAAAATATAGTACTTATTCTTTAAAGTTTCACATTGTATATATATAGTACATATATATTATATACTAGCAGGGCCCGGTCCGCTTTGCTGGCCCTAAAAAAGTTGTTTTTGCCTTTGGTCATAATAAATGAACGAAAACAATTATCAAATATTTTTATTGGAAGCCCAAGTGTAGCATTTTGAAATATTGAATTGTAAGAAAAGTGCCACGCTCCGCTGTCCAATTCCGACCTTATGTAACATTGAACTTAGAATTGAAGGCATATAACCATGTCCCATTGAAAAATGTTCATTGGGAGCCCAAGTATAACATTTTTTAAAATATTGAATTGTATGGGAAGTGCCACGCCCCGCTGTCCAATTCCAATATGTTGCATTGAAGGCATATAACCATTTCCCGTTTAAGAATTAATATATATATTTGTCCAGGTCTGTCTGTCTGCCTTTCTGTGTGTCTGTCTGTCCGCAACACTAACCGATTCAAAATTTACAACTTCACTTAAAACTTTTTTTTAAGTTGGTAACCTTTTTTTTTTTTTTAATGTTAGCCATTCTGGTGGTTTGTCCACACGACGCGGCGGTCGTGAGATGGAACCAGAGCCACTTACAAATATATTCACACATATATTTTTTCTTATAAATGTTAGCTTATAAATGAGGTATCGAACCCACAACGCAGCGATTGTAAGTAAGATGAAGTAGCGAACTAAGCGCATTCTCACCAGAGCCACTAATGCTCATACAATACCTTTACCTAATATCGATTAACTTCGGCAAGCTGTATGCAAAACGCTTTCATGTATATACACATACAAAAAATCCTCCTTTAAGAAAATAACACTGCCACAAGACTATCGTTGCCACCTAACACTATTTTCACCTATTACGGTGGTGTATTAGATTTTCATATTACACTTTCCTATTACATTACATTTAATATTTGCATATATTCCCAGTACAACATTAAGGTCCGTACACACCAACGCATAGTACCGCAGCCGCAGCGAAACTTACCCAAAAATGTTTCTTGTAAATGCGATATTCGAAAAAAAAATATTTGTTTGAGGTGAGAAATTTCATAAAAACAAATAAAAATGTTAATCATTTATAAATTAAAATTCCCGAAAAAAATACTACAAATGAACACCTTTCTTAGAAGTCACTCAAAAAATTCTAAAAGGGGAAATCAAAACTTAAAAAAATTTATATATTGGAAAGCAGATTTTTGCTACAAAAAAAGATTCAGATTCGGTTTTAGTACGTCAAAATACATAATACGAAAAAAAAAATTGAAAAAATCCAATGATTAAATCGCTTTGCAATAAAAATAATTGACAATCGGAAATAATGTTTGGCCATAACAGGTGAAAACAATGTTAGGTGGCAACGCTAGCCTTGTGGCAGTATTATTTCCTTAAAGGTGGCAATGGTAAATCAAAGCTATATTTGTTACTTTTTGTGTGTATATACACGTTCACCATACAGCTTGCTGAACTATATCGCCATTAGCTGAAGTTATTTTATAGCTGGCTGTTTAGAGCTTCGACCTAGAGCTGCGGCAGTCATAGGTTCAAGCCTGGTGCCGGCCGTAGTTATTGTTTTTTTAATTCCATTGCTTCATATTTTTTTCTTTTTTTTTAATCTTTCTTTTTTAATTCTTTTTTAATGTAACAGTTCAACTTTCCACAATTACATCATCAAACAAAATTTCTTTCTATTCTTTACAAAATTTAATAAAAGTTCACATATTTCACAAATGATTTTTTATATGCATATATAAATTATGGAGTTCACCATACGGCTTGGTTTACCTAACCGCCATTAGCTGAAATTATTTTATAGCTGGCCGTGTCAAAACCTATCCTTTGTCACGACTCACGACCCCTAGAACACATATATAAATGTTGGTGAGAATCGGTGCTGTAGTTTTCGCGTCTACTGGTGACAAACATACACGTCTCTTTTATATATATAGATGATTTTTTATATGCATATATAAATTATGGAGTTCACCATACGGCCTGGTTTACCTAACCGCCATTAGCTGAAAATATTTTATAGCTGGCTGTGGTCAGTTGGGTAGAGCTTCCGCTTTGTCTGCGGCAGTCTTGGGTTCAAGCCCGCCACCGGTCGTATTTTTTTTTAATCCATTGCTTGATATTCTTTTTTCAATTTTTCTTTTTTAATTCTTTTTTAATGTAACAGTTCAACTTTACACAATTACATCATCAAACATAATTTCTTTCTATTCTTTATAAAATTTAATAAAAAATTACATATTTCACAAAAAAAATTACATTTAAATTTTAAAAACATAGAAAATATTTTTACATCTAAAATATATTTAGTTAACATTTAATTTTTTCAAATTAGTGTGTTTTTTTCCCAAGCACATTACGCCGATATGTTGCATTTAGCTTAGAGTTGAAACCAATAAGCCATTTGCCAAATTTCGTTGGAAAACATTGTGTGGGGCGCTATTACAGCATTTTCAAATATTGACTTGTATGGCCGGTGCCACGCCCCATTGTCTAATCCCGACCATTTGTAGCCCAGATTATGGTTGGGGTCTTATAGTATGTTCATGACGAATTTCATTTTCTTGTGATCAAAAACGTCTGAGATATAGCAGTTTTAACTAACTTGTGGGCGGTAAAAGTGGGCGTGTCAAAACCTATCCTATGTCACGACTCACGACCCCTAATACACATATATAAATGTTGGTGAGAATCGGTGCTGTAGTTTTCGCGTCTACTGGTGACAAACATACACGTCTCTTTTATATATATAGATGTACTATTTACGCCAAAACACCCTGTTTGCCACCCTGTATGCGGAATTGTACGGCAACCAACTTTCTACCATTAAACCTACTGGAACAACGCTTAACATTCTGTTAAGCTGTGTCCCAAAACTGGTGTAATTCAATATGAAGGCCTTCTGCCATTTCTGTAACTTTAACTTCCTTCTTCTTGTATCAGCATCGAACAAGTCAACAACGTATCTTTTTACGCTCCTGCAACATCCCGTGCTGCAGAGCCTTTTACTTATGCGTTTATATAAGCTAACTTCTATATCGTACGACGTCTTTTTCTAATTCTCGAATTCCACCTTTTTTCTCTTTTATATCGATTGGCCACTTTACGAGTGAGCCAAACATTTGATCCATTCGAACCGGATTCGGAATTAGAGAATAACACCAGCATCTCTGCATATTTTGGCGGTATCTTCGACGCTTCAAGCTCCGCCGAGGTTACATTTTCCAACGTTTTTAGCGTTCTCCGAAGGAACGTTGGAAAAGCCGACGGCAAAACACAGATCTTGAACATTACAACAAAAATTCAAGGTACGTGTAGTTTGTGTAAAAGCATAGTTTTTTTTTGTAAGAGCGAGGGTTTTTGGCCACTTCAAAATCTGACATTAGTAACAAACCAGCCAAAAACCCTTAATTTTAAATCGAAATTGCGAAAATCAATTTAAAGGGAATTTATTTTCTGCTTTTTAGTCGGTTAAAGGGTTATATTTTTAAAAACTTGTTTTTTACTCTTTTTTATTTTCCTTTTTTATACCCCCACACTCACTGTGGCAGGGTATACTAACTTTGTCACAACGTTTGTAACGCCCATAAGGAGGCGTGTCCGGTATGGAAAAGTATATATATTCTTGATCAGTATCACCTCCTGAGTCGATTTAGCGATGTCCGTCTGTATGTCCGTCCGTCTGTCCGTCTGTCCGTCTGTCCGTCTGTCCGTCCGCACGATAGCGGTCGCAGTTTTAGAGATATCGACTTGAAACTTTTTTTACATGTTTTTTTCGTGAATACTGAGATCAAGTTCGAGAATCAGCCAAATCGGACAACAACTGGGCGTGGCTCCCATACACCGAAAAAAAAGGTAAAAATTTTTCAAGTCTTTTTTATTGTTGTATTCGATTGGAAATGTTTAGAAACGTATTTTTGACATGGTCCGAGGTTCCGAAGCCACATATATAAGGTCTAAACGGGGTCTTGAGACCAATTTTTTTTTTTTGTGGATTTAATTGGAAATTTTTAGAAATGGATTTTGGACATGGTCGGAGGTTCCGAAGCCACATATATAAGGGTCTAAATGGGGTCTTGAGACCAATTTTTTTTTTTTGTTGGATTTAATTGGAAATTTTTAGAAATGGATTTTGGACATGGTCAGGGCTCCAAAACCACCTATAATTGGCTCAAAATAGGGTCTTGAGACCACATTTTTTTATGATCGAGGTACTTCTTCCTACTGTGTGGGGGTATTTCAACTTCGGTATAGCCGAAGATAGTCCACTCTCTAGTTTTTTTTTAAATTTGTTTACCCTCTTTTTTTTAATTTTTTTATTTTTTTCCCAAATGCGAACGTAAGTAAAAAATGTTGGTCCTGTAGCTAAAAAAATACGAACTTTAGTCCATTGCGAAATTTAAAAAGGCTACATCCCCCTCCCCTTTATCCCCACATCCCCCATCACAGGTTTAAAATTTTACCACAACCAAAAGCTTTTGGCTTTCAGCTCTTCCATTTTACATACTTTGACAGTTGTTAAATTAAATTACCGTTAACAACATAAATTATAAGTAAAATAAAAATACACAATACTGAGCACGTTAAGTGATACAAATATTCCCAAGCACAGATTAAACGAAAGTGAAAACAAAACAGAATACCCAAACAAGAGAAAAAGAGAGCGAAAAAATTATATTGCAAATGTTCAACCTAACCTAAATTCGTTCGCCACGGAATGCGTGCCACCATTTGCGGAGGTGCTGATGCGGCCCAAATCAAGGATCGGAAGAAATATTGCGGTTCACCTGTGCTTTGATTCAATATTTTCAACAATGCATTTAAAATGCTTCCGGAAACCCCTGGGCTTTTTTTATATTCTGAATCTTTTCTAACATTCTGTGCACACGGCCCTATTTTACAAACACACCTTGGGTAAATATGAAATTGAAATTGGCTTTCAATACAAAAAATATCTTTTTCAAATTTTAACATTGAATAAAAGTGCCAATTAATTAATATTAAATTCAAATTCTTTTTAATTAAAAAATTTTTTTTTCCGTTTGTACACACTAATGCTCTACGCTAAATCCTTTTTTTGAATTTTTAAATATTCGCATCAGGGCACAATCTCAAGTACCATACCGAGGGTACTTTTGCATTAAATTTGTATTTAATTTTAATTTTTGTTCAAGTGATTTTTTGATCTTAAATCCATTGAGGGTTTCTGCTACCTTTACTCGTTTCGGGTATGCATTTTTTGTGCTATCACCACCCGTTTTGGGACATTTAAAGTTATGTCCTCTCATTTTAAGCAATTATAGCTTTTTATATAGAATTTTTTGGTGTTTCTTTTTAACACCATGACAGCTCTAGAGATTTTTATTCTCGCTGCAGACCAATTGGCCAAATTTGATGCAGCTTTTGCGGACCTACCGCCACCAACACATACCCAAGTTCATTTGGACACTCAAAGTGAAAAAATAAACTCACTTCGGGCTGCAGTTAAGGCTTCATGTTTAACCTGCCTTGTTCAAGGTGAGGACCCGGATGTCAACGCAGACATCGCTTTCGACAAGTCCAAATACAAGAGTACTTATTACAGCTTTGTAAAGACTTTGGCTAAAATAAATGAACTACTGCACGATATTGGCATTACGACCAATGATTGGAAACCAATTAGCACATATAACATCAATGCGTCCTCTAACCATTGTGGGCTTTGTCCCCGACGACAACATTCGTTGCCCACCTGTCAGCGTTTTCTGACCATGAACGTAATTTAAATACAAATCGCCTTAAATATTTCATCAATTGTTTGAGCAAACATCATGAAGTTGAAGGTTGTAAGAGCACTTCTGTCAGCTGTCAGAAACGTCATACGCTTCTATATAGAGATGTGCCTGCTCCGCAGCCATCCACCAGTGAACATTTTCCTTTAGGGCCTCGTCTTAAAGAAAAAAATGTTTCACAATTTCAGCCTTCAACCAATGGAACTTTTCCCTTAGGGCCCCGCCCTCTTGAAGATATTCTTTCTCCATGTGCACAATATTTAGTCAATGGAACTTTTCCTTCAGTGTTACGCCCTATTGAAACTAATGATTTGCAATCAACTTTGCCATTCTACGATGGCAGTTTTCCTCCAGGGTCCCGCCCTTCTGGAAACTGTCATCGACAAACACTTCACCAATCAATACAGTCCACTTCTCTCCAAGCTGAGCCAATTCTTGGTATTCAGAAATGCTTCACTTTTAGCGCTACTTATGTACTCTTCGGTACAGCCGATGTGAACATTTGCCACTTGGGCACCGTCTACTCAGCAAGTGTGCTGATAAACTCTGCGTCAGAAACTACGTATATTTCTGATCGCACGAGGAAGTTATTGAAACTTCCTTTGACATCGACTGAGTCAAGAATTTTAGAGAGTATTCAATCTAGTGCTGCTACTCCTAGCAAGCAGTGTTGCATTATTCTCGATTCTCCTATCGATTCGCAGAGAAAAAGCGAGGCAGCGACCCTCGTACTACCAACCAATTTTCCAAAAATTACAATTGCATCACGTGATCATCAAATGCCACATCAAATGCATTGGCATATGACACTTACTAGTAAAGCTCGTCGATGTATATCCCTATCGGCGTCGCTTTTCAACGAAACCTTTTATTACATAAAATTCAGTCAAATTTCCCGTAAATTACATAACAATAAATTTATGACTGCTGCGGCTATGTTTTTTGACAACCGCTTCGTCAATTCTACCAGCGTGACCAATTAAAATTTTACGTCATAGCTCTTATCATTAAATCGAAATTTCAAGTAGATATTCGACATAACTCTTTACGCAATTTAGCACCTAGACTTTTTCTCCAACATAACTTCAATACATATCTGGAATTAAAAATACATAATCTGGTATTAATGCTATGCTTAATATATCGCCGCGCTCGTGTTCGGTTTCGACGTGTATTCGAAGACTGTGCTGGTTGGATTTATTTGAAATCATGGGGATAATTTTTACCTAAGCACAGCCTTCGGCAGGGTCCTTTCTGGCTCAGATCTCGCATGAGAGATCCGGGGTCCTTTATGACCCAGGTCGTGTGAAACATCCGTTGCGGCCCCTGTTTGGCCCTCGCTACCTTTTTAGCAATAATTCTACAAAAAAATTACTTTTTCTAAAAAGAAACTTTTAAAATTAATTAAAATATTTTTTTTAAATGCTCAATGTCATTATGCTTTTATACCATACAAACTACATGTACTAATCTCCAAATTTTTGCAGCGTTAGTTACTGCAAAGTGGGTGGAATGTTTACGCCAAAACACCCTGTTTCCCACCCTGTATGCGGAATTGTACGGCAACCAACTAAAGGCGATATATTTATTTTCGTTTAATTCGTAAATATTCGTTTTATTCATGTGTCAGGATTTAGTTCAATTTTTATAGTTTAATAAAATAAAGATCAGGATGGTTTTAATTGTAAGTAAAGTAATGTTAATTAATAAAATAACGTTGGTCAAATACGTCCGCCTCGTTCGTTCACTTCTTTCTTCGTTGTTCCTCTTCCTTTTACAATTTTAAATGGACCTTTGTACAACGGTTCCGATTTTCGTGATCCGCCGGTGCTGGCTGGTTCATTCTGCACCAGAACTAAGTCGTCGATGTCGTATTGCGTTGGTGTCGCGTGTTTCGCGTCATATCTATCTTTCGCTGATATGCGTTTTAGTTTTATATTATTCGCAGCTGTTGCTCGTATGTTTTGCAAATCGTTGTTGTAAGTGTTTTCATCGTCTTTTTGTAGCGCTAATATGATTTTGTTCTGAAGGATATCCCGGGGTTTGTATCCAAACAGTAACTCGTTGGGTGTAAATCCGGTTGATCTGTTTTTCGTTGAATTTATAGAGTTCTGGATTTTCCGCAAATTCTCGTCCCATCGTTTATCTTCTTTCGTTGAGGGTAGCAGCATTGATAAAATTGTTCGATTCGCCCGTTCCACTTGCCCATTTGCGCGTGGAGTTCTGACAGCATTAAGAATGTGTTTTATGTCGTTGTTGTCACAGTAACGTTTGAAATCCTTTGCAGTAAATGCAGTACCACGGTCAGATACGATTCGCTCACGTAACCCTACGTAACCGCTGACTTCGTTCATTATATCGATGACGTATTTCGTTGCCGTGCTCTTCACCGCTCGTATGATGGTGTATTTAGTGAATGCGTCAACTAATACCAAAACGTGTTCGTTGCGTTTTGAACTGCGTGGAAATGGACCAAGATGGTCTACGTGTATGATCTTGCTTGTTATACGCACATTCAACACACGACTTGATGTACGATTTTACGACATTTCGCATGCGTGGAAACCAAAGATGTTCTTGTAGTCGTTGCAAAGTTTTGTCTACGCTGAGATGTCCACCGCCGTCGTGGCTATCAAACACCACCTTCCATCGCAATGACTTGGGCACGATCCATAGCAATTTATCGCCAACTTTTCTAAATAATCGTTCGTTTTGTAATACGTAGTCTTCGGCAGCTGTTTTCTTCTTCGTCATTAAGTCATCCGCAATGCGACTCAATTTTTCATCTTGGAGTTGCATTCCGAATAACCAGTCGTTGTTATCAAGGCGAACTTTTGCGATTCGCATCGACGTCATTTCCGGGTCGCGCGCCTCATCATCTTCATACTCGTTGACCAACTGTGCTAATGACCGTCCCTGCTCTTGATTGTCAATTTCACATTGGATTTCGCCCACCTCGACGTTAGGTTTGCCTTCAGTATTCGATTTAACTGCTTTTCCGTTTCGAAATCGTATGACACCTCCGCTTATCGTCAGAGAAATGTTCTCTTCTATGAACGCGTCTTGTCCCACAAGTACGTCTGTCGTTAGGAAGTCATCTGGTACTATCAGAAGATCCACGTTAATGTCAACATTGTCAATTGAAATGGTCGTTTTTATTTTACGATCGACATATCGTTTGCCGTAACATATTCCGCTAATCTTGATGGAGCATCGTTCTTCTTCGCCTGGCAAGTCTTTGACCGCTGACCTGCGCACCATGCTACATGCGCTTCCCGTGTCTAATAAAGCAATGAATGACTAAACTCCAATTTTTGCCGTTGATTGGAAATTCTGTTCGAGTTTTTCATGAATCGTCTTTCGCACATTCGCATTGTTCTTGCCACAATTTTCGGGTTCGCTAACAGGGTGTACCTTCTGGCAATTTACACATCGCTTCCGACGTTGTGGCTTGGAACACTGGCTTGAAGTATGGCCTAATTCCGCGCAATTGTAACACTCCACTTTCGGTTTTTCATCTCGTTCATTGGTTTTTACATTTTTCGTTTCATTATTCCCGTAGTCGTTTGAACTGACCGGTTTCACATACCGAGTACCCGGAAAGTTGCGTAAATATTCTTCAAAACACTCGAGTAGTTCTCTTACCGTTCCGAACATCTGAGCTGCCGTAACTATTTGAAGATCTCGGTGTTTAACACCATTTCGAATATATTTGATTACCGCTTTTTCACTAAGTTTGTACCGTCTACCCAATGAACTCATTCGGAAACAATATTCAATAATAGTTTCGTTATGTTTGCGCGTAGCCCGAGTCATATTAGAATGTATTTCGGCTTCATCGTATGATCGTCCAAATTCGTTTAGCAAGTTTATCGAAAAATCATGCCACGTGGAGTACGATACTTGCGTTGCATCGACCCACACACTTGCCGGACCCTTAAGGCGACTGAACACGGCCAGCATGAGACACTTATCATCCCACCGATATGCGTTTTTCGCGTCCACAACACGTTCGATGAGTTGCTCTGCGGTTAGAGACAATTCATTTGTCGGATCAAATTCCGGAATTGTTTCGGCGATTTCTTTTACCGTATATGCGTTTCTCACGGGTGGTGCCACGTTTTCGTTTTGATTATTTGGTTCTAGTCCCAATTCACTCATATTAATAGTTTCGTTTTGTTTGCGCGTTTGATTATTGTGCATCACAGTCAACACACTGTGCATTATTTGACGTAATTCTATTATTTGGTCTTGCAATGACACCTCACTCTCATCGGATTCGACTTCATCCGACCCCAACGCTGTTTCTAATCGTTGCACTAATTCGGATTTCGTGCCAGTCGTTGCCAACTTGGCTGCAAGAAGCATTTGCTTCAATTTGTCTATCGATAAACTATTTATTTTCACCGTATTCATTTTGCTTAAATACTACGTTTTGTTTTGATTATCAATTTTCGTTTCGAAATGTTTCACGTTTATTCCGTTATTTATTTTGTTTTATTTCGTTTTTTCGTTTCGTTACGTTCACATCGTTACATGTCGTTTTATTTTGCGTTTCGTTTCGTTTTACCCGCTATCGTTTTCGTTTTGATTATCGCTTTTCGCAATAACCTTTTGATTTCGTTTTGTGCTTCTTTTATACGTTGCGTTTACTCGTTTTATTTTCGTTTTCCTACGCACCGTATCGTTGCACCGATTTGCTTTCGCTTCGTTGTTTTCATTATATTACGTTTCTCCTAGTTTCGTTTATTTTCGTTCAAACTACTCGTCTTCGTTGCATTCTTTCGTTATGTTGAGTTTTCGTTATTTTCCTCTTCTTATTGAGATTACGCTTCGTTTCCAATTATTCTGATCGTTCTATGATTTTTTCGTTTGCGATTTCGTTGATCGTTAAATGACGCTTCTAGAACATTCCACAAAGCACGACGCGACTCGAATGTCTCGAGAAACTTTCGACAAAGCCCTTTTTTGCGTTTATATTATTTTCGACATATTTTATGCGTTTCGAATAATTTCAAATACGATTGCTCGATCATTTCCGGGACGTATTTGACCTTTTTACGTAAACGTATTTTCACACGCGATTCCATTCCACTTCTGAGCTGAAGGCGATATATTTATTTCCTTTTAATTCGTAAATATTCGTTTTATTCATGTGTCTGGATTTAGTTCAATTTTTATAGTTTAATAAAATAAAGATCAGGATGGTTTTAATTGTAAGTAAAGTAATGTTAATTAATAAAATAACGTTGGTCAAATACGTCCGCCTCGTTTGAATGCCGTTCGTTCACTCCTTTCTTCGTTGTTCCTCTTCCTTGGCGTTGGTTAAGTTATTCGTTTAATTCTGGATGGTTGCATTTTTTAAGTGTTGCCTACACAACTTTCTACCATTAAACCTACTGGAACAACGCTTAACATTCTGTTAAGCTGTGTCCCAAAACTGGTTTAATTCAATATGCCATTTCCGTAACTTTAACTTCCTTCTTCTTGTATCAGCATCGAACGAGTCAACAACGTATCTTTTTACGCTCCTGCAACATCCCGTGCTGCAGAGCCTTTTACTTATGCGTTTATATAAGCTAACTTCTATATCGTACGACGTCCGTCGAAAGTAAGCAACCTGTTTACTAATTTTTTAATAAAGCCTACTTAAAAACCTATAAACTACACGCCTTTAATTATATTTTTACTAATTCTCGAATTCCACCTTTTTTCTCTTTTATATCGTTTGGCCACTTTACGAGTGAGCCAAACAGTACTATATATATATACTAGCTGTTACATACCCGGCGTTGCACGGGTTGTATAAAATTTTAAAATAAATATATATAGGAATTTCAATGGCGCTGTAGTTGATGGTTTATTCCCCCCGTGAAACTTGGTGCCAGTTGTAATCCCACCCGGTGGGAATCACACAAAAAAAAAGTCCAAGGACGCACTTGGTAGCAGCTGTAATCCCACCCGGTATGATTCAGCCAAAAAAAGTCGAAGGACGCACTTGGTGGCAGTTGTAATCCAACCCGGCATGATCCACCCAAAAAATGTCCAAGGGCGCAATTGGTGGCTTTTGTTATCCCACCCGGTATGATTCACAAAAAAAGAGTCCAAGAACACACTTGGTGGCAGCTGTAATCCCACCCGGCATGATTCACCCAAAAAATGTCCAGGGAAGCATTTGGTTCCAGTTGTAATCCCACCCGGTATGATCCACCCAAAAAATGTCCAAGGACGCTCTTGGTGGCAGTTGTAATCCCACCCGGCATGAGCCACCCAAAAAATGTCCAAGGAAGCCCTTGGTTCCAGTTGTAATCCCACCCGGTATGATTCACCCAAAAAATGTCCAAGGAAGCACTTGGTGCCAGGTTGTAATCCCACCCGGCATGAGCCACCCAAAAAATGTCCAAGGACGCACTTGGTGGCAGCTGTAATCCCACCCGGTATGATTCAGCCAAAAAAAGTCCAAGGACGCAATTGGTGGCAGTTGTAATCCCACCCGGTATGATTCACCCAAAAAATGTGCAAGGTCGCAGTTTGTGGCATGGACCACTAATATTCGATAGTTACTAAGTTACTTTTTAATAATATTTTTTGTTGTATGGGAGGTGCCACGCCCCGTTGTCCAAATTCAACCTCTTATGTCCTATTGCGAATTCCATTACTAACACATTTTACCTTAAAATTTCAATAAAATCAGTAAAGCCGTGATATGGGGTAGAAAATTGTATGGGCGGTGCCACGCCCCTTGTCCAATTATTCCCATATTCGACACATAGCAGTACAACTCCATTCCAAATTTCATTAAAATATATCCAATAGTTGCTTAATTAGCTGTTATTTAAGTTACGTGTTGTGTGGGAGGTGCCACGCCCTTGTCCAATTATGCTCATATTTGGCATAAAGCTTGGAAAAGTTATTATGCAACTTCGTGCTAAATTTCGTATTTATTATTCAATATTCAATTCAAATTCAATTCAATAGTTACTAAATTACCTTGTAGACATATTTTGTGTTGTATGGGAGGTGCCACGCCCCTTTGTCCAATCCCAACCGCATATAGCCTATGTTACATGTCGATACCTATAGAATTTATCCTGAAAGTTTCAAGAGAATCGGTACAGCCGTTTAGCCGTGATGCTCGTACAAACAGACAGACAGACAGACAGACAGACACACACTAAGTTTTATAATATATATAGGGATATAGGGATAGAGAGATCAAAAGTTAAATATAAAATTAAATGTAGGTATAACACTACCCTGCAAAATTTGAAAGTTTTGATACTTCTTAAACCAAACGTAGGTTTCAGGATCAAGGACTTAAAAATTGCTCGAATTGCCAAAATGCAATTTCTACTAAAAATATTTTAAGTACGATTACTGTAATCGTCACCAACAAATTTTTTGTACGATTACTGTAATCGTACTTAAAAATTTTTGATTACTGTAATCGTACTCAAAATTTTGATTACAACATTTTTTGAGTACGATTACAAGTAATTGATTACAAATTTTTTTGAGTACTATTACATGTAATTGATTACAAAATTTTTTGTGGTGGTTCAAGTGCCATATCGAACAAATCCTGAATAAGTTGCCCAGGTTCAAGTGCCTCTGCAACAACATATTCTCGGGATTAAACATTGGCGCCCCCGGGTGGACGTAACCACCAAACCACATAGAAGGAATCTTTACACATCAATGGGGAAAAATACAGCGAAGTTCGGGAAGAGATCAAAGGCACAATCAAAGTCCTGAATCAACAAAAGGCCGAAAGGCAAGGGGCGGAACAACAAAAAACCACACAGCCACAACCAAAGCCAGTGGTTCAAGAACAAAAATCTACCTTGCCAATTGTCCTAAAACAAAAAAGGATAATTGACATTGTGGAACGGATGATGATAGACGTACTGAACGACAGCACAGAACACCCGATGCTATACTATAAGGCTAAGATAAAAATCATTGAACATCATTGGAGTACTGTGCAAGGATGGCATGACCAAATAATGGATTCCATCGACGACCTGGATTCAAACGACTACAACTTTCAAGCATACCTGGAAACCGAAGCACGGATCAGCGATGGAGTAATGAGAATCCAAGAGAAGGGATCAAAGATGGTACCAGAAACGCAAGGTGAAGCAGTAGCCCACTATTCGGTTGCAAATCATCATTTGCCGAAGGTGGATCTGCCAAAATTCGATGGGGACTACCTGAAAACTTGGGCGTGGACACAACATCATGGGATATAATAATACTACATATCTTGG